>OX337245.1:85143210-86343210 GCA_946965025.1 Blera fallax
GCAGTAACTCTTGACCATATCACCTCTAGGCCACTCCAGAAGCGGAACTGATTTGGAAAGTATTCTTGCTGTTTGTGAGCGATGCATTTTCCTAATAATACCTCCAGTGCCGCTGTGGGACAGGTTCTCATAGCCCTTGTGATGCAGTCGCAAGCCAGCCTTTGTACTTTAGCAAGGGTTTCCCTTGTTGTATTCAGCTAATAGAAGCCTATGCTACAGCTCTGTATGTTACAATAGGCCTGACCATCATGGTGTGCATCCATCTCAATGTTATTAACGATATGAGAGTCCATTCAAAATTTACTTATCGATTTTTGTGTGCTTTAATATTTAGGAACCTTTTCCCGTTCGGATTGACTGAACATACATTAAAAACTTATCGCCATTTTGCTTTAGCTTTAGACTGGGTTAAGTGGTTTTAACTTTCATTATTCTCATGCCTGCAGAAAGACATTACTTAGAGTTTGAGCTGCGATACATTGAGAGACATGTTCTGCAAAATTAGCACAATTATTCCCATCATCAATGAACCCATCGCAAGGTAGCATTCACATACAAACCTACAGAAAGGACGGGGCAAGGAGTACCATCTTTTGAAATGAATAGATCACGACATCACTTTAATTAAACATCACCGAGTATCTAATCGTTGATCAATTAAGATACCCCATCTGTTGGATTTAATAAATCTTCCAGACGAACACTGGAGTTACTCGTTACAAGACAAGACTAAATGACTTTCCATCAGGGCCACCGCTTTAAGTACTCCAAGCTTGTACATCGATGACGGTAAATTCAGAAAGGGGACAATATCCCTGCACCCCTGACTCCACATTAACTCACCTGTTGTGCAGTGGTCTCCACCATGCAAGCACCTTACCTAATGATGAGAAAACTGATTGAATTCGCTGTGACTAGTCCTCATCCGGATGCAGGCGAAACCATAAAAGCGCAAAATAATTTATCACCTGCGGTTTTATATTGAAAGAGATAAAAACAATGTCGAGGACCGACTTTACCGGAACAGTGGACATGTTAGCTTTTAATGAGTCTATTCAGTCAGTCATCCCGACCGCACTCTAGGGCCATTGATCGGTAGCACTTACATGCATTTTTTTCCCTTCTTTCTTTCTTTGATGATGAACATGCCGCCTCTCTAGGGTTGGGTTTCAGGTGAGGTTGCTGGTCGATAAAATTCAAGCGCAAATACTTTCTGGTGAAACTGATGGAACGACAAAGTGAAAGTGTCCTCTCGTCTACGACCGAAATTTAAATGGTATCACGACCATGGGTGTGCCGCCTGCCACTGTTTCTCTATGGATCTTTAAGCCCCTGATGAACGTAAATAATCGAGTAGCATGTGATTAATATCCATTCATCCCCCCTGTGCCGGTCGCCCAAATTCCGAGAACGAACAGTGTCGCTTAGAAAAAGATTTATGACCAATCAGCGTAGGGTTTATTTATCGTACCATCGTCAGCCTCAGCCTCAGCCTCAGCATCATGGTGTGTCAGTCTTGATACCGTGGATATAGAAATTCAAATTTTCTTTTCCGGCGTTTTCATCAATTAATTTCCATCGATTCCAATCGATGGGCTACGGGGATGGAGCGCGCGGTGGATTAGACTTTCAACAAATCGATGGCGGTGTTACCTTCGACACTTGTGTGCTTAGTCAAGGGGGCCGGGCGCCCCGTGTGAGATTCTTTTGTTATTTTTGAGGAATTTCGCTGTAAAGTTAATTAATGACGACAATGATGATAAGGAAGTGAAAGAGGACTTTCATCAGCCTAAAACAAAAAACAAAACAAAAAACGCTGATAAGAGAGTGACAAATCAGATGGGCTTTGTGAAAGTATTGTTGTGCTGAGATGGCATTTTACCAAAGGAGCTTACGGAGAAGATAAACAAAGAAAAACGCTGTAGGGGCAGAGAATCAGTGTGAATAAAGGATGTCACCTCCAACTCAAAATGGGATAGATATGGAGTACTGAGTTCTGAAGGTGACTTCATAAAGTGTAAGGCTTTGAGCGTAGAAAAAATAAGACTGCGCCTGAAGACTGCGTAGGAGAACTCCAGTGAATCAGCTAATATCCAAGCCTAAAACTAAATTTGGCAGTGCCAACGCGGAATACTCCTGATTGTGTAGAGAAGTTAGTGATTTTCTCTCGAAACTATGGTTGGGGTTCTGTGCTTGGTATGTGTGTTCGAGATCTTACATTTCCTTAAATGGGGCCATTTTTTTTGGAGACCATGACAAGAAACTAATATTAGGTTAGGTGAGGTTAAGTTGAGAAGGGTGTGTGATGGATAGAATTCATCACGTTCACTCGGTGATCTAATGGTCCATTCTGAATCCCCTTTTATAAATAAGTACCTCGTGGTAACCTATCTAATTTGCGGCATTGAAAACCAGTTGCTGCTTTTTAAGAAGTGTAGGATATCCGCCGAACCCCAAAGGTCGACCAGTAGTGATACATTAAAGTGGGAGGGTTATGATTTTTATCATAATATAATCGTAACCTCGCCGAACAAAAAGGAAGAAGAAGAAGGAGATCCGGTATCTGGACTACTGCTACCTCTACTACTACTGAACTTGGATCGTAGAGTACGTACACGTCATTCTTGTAGGGCGTATCTGGCATAGCAGATGTTGGATCGATTCCACTTGCTCCTCGTCACCGCAGCTTCTGCATGAATCGTTAGACTCATTTGCTAAGCACAGCACCGATAGCGCAATGTCCTGTGATTACTCCCGTTAACATGCGGATGGAGGATCGGTCTAGTGCCAAAAGGCTCTTTGTTTTAGTTTTAGCTAATTTCGGCCATAAAGTTCGAGAGGTGGCACAGTCCTCCCTGGATGTCTAGCTTCTTAAGCTTCTTTCTCTATTGTGGCGTCAATGATGTTGTACAATCTACCAATCGGTGGCAGTATCGATGTGTCAGCTACACTGATGGCCATTTCTGACCCCCTTCTTGCCAAGGCATCGGCTTTTTCGTTCCCTTCAATATTACCAGGGCCCAGCAGAGCTTCATCGAATGGTGCCTCATGTTGGTCAGTGCATCGCAACATTTTTGAACTGCCTTTGATTTGATTGTATTGGATTTAACCGATTTTAGGGCTGCTTGACTGTCAACGAAAATAATTTATATGATGGAGGGAGGTGACTGTTTACTATGCATATAGCGGCCAGGATTTTTGCCAGGATTTCAGCATGCTTCTGGTAGTCTGAACGACTCCTGTTTTTGCAGAGCCTCAGAGTAGAAGCCTGCACCCGTACCAATATCCATCTTCGAGCCGTCAGTGTAGATCGTGATCTCTTGATTTTGGTCTGCACTTTTTGACTCCCGATCTTCTTGCCTTTGAAATATGAAAGAGATGTCGATGTTGAAGTCATGTGGCTGTGAAGCTTTCAGAGTTCAATTTCCTACCCATTCTCTTTATTGTACGCAATATTGCCCCATGTCCATGGGTGGTCTGATTCCACAAGTTGGATTCTCTCAGCCGCAGAGCCTTTGATGAACAGGTCCAGGGGCAGGAGATGTAAAATCATTTCCAGCCCTGCTTGCGGTGCGCTTTTTACAACTCTCGTGGTACAAAGTGATACAAGCTTTTGTACTTTGTTCAGTTCCTTCATATACATAGCTCTTTGTTCCTGTTACTGTCCACCAGACTAGGGACTCGTAGGAGATGAACTAATATACCTACAACCTTAGACAACGCTAAAAGACAAGAAATTCTACAAATCTCAACCCCCAAGATTAAAATGGAAATCTAGACCGAAATATAGTGTTTTGCAGACAAACAGACTGTTGTCACAGTAAACTAAAAGAAGCGCATCTAGAACCAACGATTATGGGAGGGTCTAGTGCCTTAGGCATGTGCCAGGAGCAACGAAGTTGACCGACAAAAGAATGTATTCGCGACAATGTGAACCTTCAAATGGAGAGAAAGACTCATAGAGTTCTGGAGCTAGAAAAAGATTTGAGAATAATTCCTAGATACTGCTATACCTCGTCCTGCATGGCTGAATTATTAATGGAGTCTGCTACTTCACCAATTACTCGCAGTCTGTTGACCTTCAATGGGACGAATATTCGTCAATATGAGATAACGAGTGGAACATGCTACAGATACAGATGAAAATTTCTTTAACAGCTCCAGCATATCTCATGATTTCATATCATCAACAGTTCACCATTGGCCACTTATTAACCACTTTCTAGAGCCGCTGAAAGGAGTATTAACCTCCCCCAGTACACAATAGTCCCAAGGAATTACTTATTCGAATTCTATTCCAGAGAACAACAATTTATTGAAATCCATCCGGCAGGCAAACACGACATTCGAGTGCAAGCATTACGCATCGATTGTCATTTCGAGTTCTTTTTAGGATTATGGATTGGCTCGTCGTCGAGTTTTCGTCTTTGTTGCTGTGGTCGATGCCTGCAGATACATAGATACAGAGAGGGATACTTGGTTAAGGAGGAACAGCTTGTGGAATGTGAAGCATTGCCTCTAGCAAGTATGCTAAGAAGAATGTATTCTGCATGCCTAAGCTAGAGACTTTGCTATCATCGTTTGCGCAACTACTGCAGCCAGCAGCAGCGTCACTCGTTAAAGGTTTATTATTCCGTCCATATGTCTGCCGTCCCGGTATTCCTTCCCATGTGTCCATCCTCTTTACACTTCAGACCTCAGCCGCTCTCTTACCGACTAGGAGTTGATGGTGGTGTGTAGTTTTGTAGTCATTATTCCCTTTCAATTGCAATAATTTGCTCAATGTCCAGTCCAGATTAAAGGTAAATCGATGCAAACGACGACAACAACGACAACGCGACCTCCGGTCGTCGTCGCGTCAGTGCGGTTATCCCATGGACCACAACGTTTGTGTGCTGACTGCGGTTGTGAGGGTCTTCCCTTCGCGATTGCCGGTGAAATGAAATACGACGTGTTACTGTTGGTGGTCGGGCGTCGGGCGTCCGTTGCCATGAACTCTGGCTGAATAGGTATCCGCACCAGCAACACTGTCGCCAAGTGACTTTTGTTACCGATTCAATTGAACAAATAATCGTTTAAGGATGTGTCAGGATGAGATGCCTTGCAGTCGCGCGCGAAGTGCATATTTAGGACAGTACAGGGCAGATGTCAAAGACATTTATTGTAAACCCATCAGAATGGGGATTAGGAATTCAAAACATGATGATGTAAAGCCGATCTCGTGTTGTTAAGGTATTACGTAAATGAGTTCGACGCGGTGACGATGACGGTGACCATAACGAGGACGATGGTGGTGGAAACGATGCGCTCGAGGACATAGGAGGTCTGATTGCCCATCTGTTTGGATATGCTCATAATTGGCATCGTACTTAGGCAGGGCTTTCTTAGCAGAGTCAACACAAGAGGACTTATTTCAAACTTATTTATGGGGTGTTAAGGAGTGCTTGAGCCTTTAAGGAGGCTTATGTGCGAGTTATTTCTCCCCACCATTTTGATCTAGTTAGCGTTGTGATTGCCTTAACCATGAACTTTGTTATTTATGCAACTTGTGTGGATAAGTGTGTAAGAGTTTCTAGAAAAGTCTATCTTTAAAATCCAAGGGTCAGGCAAGGTTAGGTTAGACCTACTGCACTGAATGGAATACATTTCGTGGAACTCTTGCTGGATAGTATTTCTCCAATAACCCAATCGAATGTCTTGTTATGAGATTTGAAAGTTTGATGGCAAATGATGGCCAGTGTAAAGGAAGCTCTTCATTACCGCCATAGTGATACCTATGAGAAGTGTTGAGAGTGTTCTTGTACTGCTAAGTACAAAGTGTTCCTTTGCTTTGCTGTGCGCATATTTTCCTCTTACACATTATACGAGTTGTCAGGACTAAATGGTGTTACAATATTGGCCAAACTCTGAGCCGTTCTATGCTTACTTATCGGCTTTCTCATTTCCTTTGACACACTAGGACATATCTGAATGTGACGTTGTGGTCACAGACTTTTGGCATACGTTCACTAGTGGTGAGAGGCTCAGAGATAAAAGTTTACCGCAGCACTGTCGTTCCGCCTGTGGATTTGACTAGTGTCGCGGACCTGATACTAGATTGTCTAGGATGCAACAACAAAGGCAGAACCAACAATGCCACTCTGTACTAAGTAAGGGGACACGTAGGCGTCGGTGTGAAAACAAAAAGTTGGCGACAAGCTGGCGAAAGAGGGCTGCTTATGTAGGACAAGGACGAGTTTGCGCAATAAAGGGAAACAGAATTCGATATGAGTTATGAGGAGAAGAAGACTCAAACTTCAATGGGAACACCCAAAACTGTACAATCAAAGGCAGTACTCTGGACATTTAACCGGAGAAAAACAAACGCTTTGAATATCGTTAAAAACGAGCTACGAATACTACCAGTCTTCTGCACAAACCAACAGAGACTGAAGGAACATCTCAAGAAATTTGAACTGAAAAGTGACGGAGTATACCGATTTTGCAAAGAAGGCGAAGATACTCCAAATGATTTTCCAAGAGGCCAGAGGCACTGACCTATAATAAAGTACAATACAAAAGCCTCCCTCGCTAAAGGATTTGATTCCCCAATTATCAGATGGATTAGTTAGATGCTGAGCAGCAGGAAAATTTTTGCCAAGCTAGGACAGTCATCTGCAACAGACAAACTCATTAAAGGTTGCCCCTAGGTAGGGGTTCTGTCTCTTATCTTATGGTCCATACGCGTCGACCAGCTGCTAAACGAAATAAATGACTCAGGCTTTCTAACTCAAGGTTACACTGATGACCTAGTAATAATAATCCGAGGCAAAAATGGGACTACCCTGGCAAGTCTATTGCAAAGTGCCTTAAACAAGGTATGGGGATGGTGTCAAATGGAGGGATAGAAAGAGAACATTGAATCTCCCAAACAATCGCTCAATAGCGTCCAAATTCCATTCTCAAAGGAAGTCAAGTTCCTAGGAGTAATCCTAGACCAATGACTTACTTGGCATCCACATCACTATCATAGTGGGAAAAGGATGAACAAAACTCCACCCAAAACGCACTCCAAAGGCTCCATAGGCTCGCCTGCACTGGCATCACAGATGCTATGTTTTCGTGCCCTACAACAGCTCTGGAAGCTCTTTTTTATCTTCCTTCCTTGCACACAGAATCAAGAGGTCGGCCCCAGCTACTTCCATAAAGCTTCATCTTTTGTGCTACTTCAAACTGGGCGATCTAGTTGGGCATCTAAAATAATAAAAACAATTCCTCTGCTTTTCAGTCCATCGCTTTGTATTACGGACTTCATGTCCTCTCGGATGAACTTCGCCAGTCCATTTAAAGCCATCATCAATGCAGTGTATAGAGTTATGGCTTTCGAACCTCCTGCAGTTCCCATTCTGTGCGGTACATCGATTGCTCAAAAACAGAAAATGGAGTTGATGCAGGCATATAGGGCCCCAACTTCAAACAAGCAGTTTCTCTGGGCTGCTCCACATCTGTCTTTGAAGCCGAGGTTGAAAATTGTCCCATTTTCCGACAGTCAGGCGGCGATAAAGGCTCTAAGCTCCTTTTGTTTTGAGTCCAAGCTCGTCTGGAACTGCCTGGAGCCCCTAAAGCAGCTCGCTGCTCACAATCAAATTACAATCCATTGGGTTCCAGGACATGATGAAATAGCGGCCACCGAAATTGCTGCCAGACTAGGATCGCAATCTTCAATTATTGTCCCGTCTCCGTTCTTCGGCTTATCCAGCAGCCACATAAAAATGGAGCTTAACTCATGGGATCATCAAGAGAGAATCTCTAAATGGAACTCAGCAACCGGGCTTCGTCAAGCCAAGAGATTCATCAATGCTTCCGATAGCAAGAGAAGTCAGGAAATGCTCGCACTGAACCAGCGTTATGCTAAGCTCCTCACGAACTTCTTCACCGGATTTTGTTTGGAAGATCAAGAGATCCTGTGCGATTGTCCCGCCATGGCTCGAAGCAGGCAAAGACACTATGGAATGGAGTTCAGTTCCCCAAACATAGTCAACCAGTCACCCGCAAAAACGATCCTAAGGTTCCTTCACGACCTTGATCTTTGCTCGGGATATATACTCTCTCCATACTAGGAGGACCTAGGGATATCACAAAAGATCTGTCTAGGTCGCAGTGCTTGTCTGACCTTTGCTTAGACTCAGTAGACAAATAATGTCGAACAAATTTCAAATTTCAGCGCAAAAGTCCTCTGAATTCTGACTGAAATCAGTCGGGAAATATTAAAATTTCCCTTTCCAAATCCTATCATGGCCTTTAACGCAATGGGACATTAACTTAGCCATATCTCAGCACGGGACCCATAGTCCCAAGCCGCACAGCTTAAATAACCTACAATGTCGGTACTGGTCGTACAAGCCTTCGTATAAATGGAAATTAATTTAAGCATCCTCAACGTTTAATTACTACTCCTTCCTCCATTCCGCCACTAAAACTAATAAAATTCCACCGAGTCTCGAAACTCTTCCCGTCGTTAACGTACCAACTCACATGGGAACCCACAACGACGACGGCACAAACTTTGTCTGCTCCCCGGTGCAACTCGTCGTTGAACAAAATCAAAAACTTTGTCTCCGCAACTTCAAGTTGCAAATTTTTATGAACTCAAAATTTAAATGTTCGATTCGTTTTAATGTGACAACTTTGGAAGCAAGTCCTGTAGCCTTGCGAAAGGTTGACAAAAAAAAAAACTTTTCCATTACAAAACTCTGTTTGATGAGTTTTTATAGGCGAATTCGGTTATTACGATTGGCAACCGTGTGACGCCCATCAAATTGCCGGACGATCATGACGCAACTGTACACACAGGTTGCAAAAGTTGGGATTGAAATGCGACGTATCTTTGCTGGTCTCAACCCCTAGAATCTACCACACCGGTGCGGTGTACCGGATGGATGGACAAACTCTGTGTGCTGTTTAGCAATTCCAATTTGCGATGAAATTTTCAGATTGAACATTTCAGTGCTCTCATGCATACTTTATGAAATTGAATTCCAGACCTTTTCCTGGAGTCGTACTACCTGGCATTGTTGCTGCATTCTGTTTCCCGGAGTGGAATTCATCAGCGCCTACATATTCAACATATTTTTGCACCAGATTCATAATCTCTGCCAAGTACTTGGGGAGATTACCTGAAAAAATGAGAACGGGAAGGATTTATTTATTGTTAGACCTTGGTAAGGATACAAACTTTGTGCCGACGAGGATTCGAAGGATTTTCTTGAACCTTTGGAGAATTTTTTTCTTTTAATTTCCTGTTCAGGAATGTTGGTGTAAAAAACTTATTCACGAAAGGGATGCATGATTCCATGTGAAGGGTCTAAGTCTCGAAGTACTTGTAGTGTGCAAATGCAGAAAGTAAGTCAACGTTGCCGCTTAGGTGCACCATATGGAGTATAAAGCAGGAGAGCCGTTTGAGCCAAAGGATTGACTAGAAGTTGCAGGTACATACACACATATACTGCTGAAGAGCAAGGAGGACCATTTAATTGGGAAGCGGAAATGTTTATCAAAAGGCGCTGAAAAAAGTGGGAAAGGGGAGGTAGAAGTGGTGGTTTCAGGGGTAATCTTGAGACCCAATTAGCACTATGGCGTGTCATTTTGTTATCACGACTCTTGGGACCTATTTTGTTACCTTGGGACTCTTGGTAGTACTGGATGTGAATAGTGCTTGACTAGAGAGAAGGCCTAGATCCAGCCTGTAGTTTGAGGAAGAGTAAGAGATTGGCAATTCTTTCTTCCGCGAGTTCACCAAGGTTTTTAAAGAAAGGTTTGCCTACAGCGTGGTACCTAGCTCTAGCCAGGGCAGGGCACCCGCAAAGGCAGTGGTCAAGGGTTTCTTTCACGTTCACATCTTTGCAGCTGCGGTAGTGGGTGTTAAAAGGGATACCGAATGTAGCCGCACGATGGCCTACAGGCGAATGACCTGTGCAAATCGCCATAGTTCTGGCAATGTTCGTGCGACTTCTACTAAGGAGCTCGTTTGTTCTCGTTTTATATAAGTGGGCCACATGCTTCTCGATATGGTACAACTGTTTAGTTCCCTCCACTTTGTCTGAGCTTTTGATAGATAGTGTGAGAAGACTCTACCCCTAACTATTCCAAGCAGAATGTGGACATTTTCAGCTACGGATACGTTAGGGGCCGCCCCCCGCCTGGCCACTTCATCGGCTCCTTCATTGCCCTCAATGCCTCTGTGTCGTGGGACCCGGACTAGAACAAGTGACAGCCGATTGCCTAGGCATGCGAGTTCATTTCGACACTGTTCTACCAGCTTGGAGGATGTGGTTGGTGATTTAAGCGCCATAATTGCTGCCTGGCTGGCTAAGTTGGTAATTGTTGTTGGATTGCTATTAAGAGAGCGACGGGCTTCAAGAATTGCTAGTATTGCTAGTAATTGCTAGGGAAAGGTGAATATAAGTAATTGATAAACCAGTGACCAGGAACATTTAGTTGGCATTCAGTTGGTTGAAAAGAATTTTCATTGCTTTGCTTTACTTAAGATGGTAGGTACTACAGTTCCAAGGATGAATTAAGAATATGTAGCCAACTACACAGATATTCAACCTCTAGACTTGAACAATTGATTGGCTAAGGACCTAAGGCATACATTATCTAGGGTTGCTCTTCGAGCCGAGATGTTTGAACATTGGCTACAAATTTTTCTGACTATGTCGACGTATAATCTTTTGTTTTTAGTTATTTTAGTTATGTTAAGAAAAATCGGACCTCAAATCACTGGATGTACTGGATGTACGTCAAACAACAAGGCTGAGGTGTTGATAGCCCTAAATGTAGTCTCCTTGGAGCTTTATTACTCAATTACCTAGAAGCCTAAAGAAACAAAAATTGGCAAAGGTGATTTTTTGCTTGATTTCTGGGCTAATGTCGGTTTCTGAATTCGCAACGTAGCCTAGACATACTTATCAAGTAAAGTCTCAAAGAAATTGACATAAAAGGTGGCTTACTTATACCTCTATACGTAGCTGGGTGATTTAAGAGGAATCCGCTCTTCAGGATCGGGCTTACGAGGATTTCCTCATCTTGTATCTGTTTTTTCGGCAACATTTTACAAAAAAATTGGTATGTGCCTCAAATAAGTTGTCGGCTCTAGCAGCTTTTCAGCTTGAACACTGCAAACTACTCTACCTGGCCAATTAGATGAAAATGTGATTGAATGGACAAGTCTACTTGATGCACGATGTGGCATTTTAATACCTACTTAGCACGGACTGTGATTTCACAACCAAATTACTTCCCTATTCTTGCTGGCTTGGGTCCGGGCCTTGTTGACCTCTACGTCCTCGATCACGCCACTCTCATGCCCAACCTATTTCCTTCAGAGAAATAAATGTTACCCCCTCCCTTCTGTCTCATTTTCTACGCAGCGCCGCTTTACAAGCCTCTTATTGGCTTAGGAGCTGGGCTAGGCTTGTTGGTGGTCCCACTTTCACGTCCATTCGGTGCCATTTTGAAATTTCTCGTCCTTTGGCAGGGGAGAAGGAGAAAAAATGCGTGGTTAAGTCTGTCGATTCGACTACATCGAGTATACGGTGGAGCGTGTAGCTTGCAAATTGAATGTAATCACGTCTAGATCCAGAGACCGCATCTGTATTTCTATCCAATTGTTCAGTTTGTAGTTCTTGAAAGAATCTTACTATCTACTCACATCACTCGCTCTGTTGTTGTCGCATATAAATTATGTGAATAGGTATCTGTGCAGAATTGTTGACTGTATTCGTTGACTTTTTAAAGGATTCCTAACAAGTTTTCCCCTGTTTTTTAGGGAATGCTAAGATAAATATCTCTTCTCGTAAAGGCTCATGGTTCTGCCCTCAGTAGCAGCTGATTTCTTGAGTAATAGGCAATCAGCTTCGGAACATTCTGTTACACACGTTTGCACTGTAAGGACATACAAATTTATTTAGGAAACTACCAGATAACACCTCTCTTAGAAAAATAAAGAAAATAACCCCATAATCCAGAGAAAGGGTCAGCAAAGGAAATCAGTGCACAACTGCATTGAAAATCGCTAATAAAGAAGTATGAGTGGCCACTCCAGACAAGGGAATAATACCAAAGACAGGTAATTCTACTCAACTTTGACCTCTCCTTATCAAACCGTTCCATCGAGCATCATTGCATGTCCCCACTGAGATCCGAAGCAACATTGTTGCAACGTATCCATCCAATTGAACGTCCCACTGACATGAAGCAGCGATTCTTATCAAAAGTACTCGTATTCAAAAGAAAGAAGAAATCACTTTACACCCAGCACGATTCAATGCCGCCAATTCAATTGGTTCTTTTGAGCCGCCTGGCGATCCACCCATTTTGGAGCACAAAATAAACACATGTACCTACGCCTCACTCCTTTATTCCTTGCTCACCTGGAGTTTCATAAATTTTGGCGAAACACAATAATAAAAAGAAAATCCACACAATAATAATATTCAAGATCATGTAGAACATTCCAATCGATCTCGTGATTCTTTACTGCTCCTCCTCTACCTCACCGGCTGTAGGATGCCTCCTGAATCTGTGTTCGTTGTCGTGAACTTTGGACGGATAGTTATCACCTATTGGGCTGGCGGCGGCGGCAGCGCCAATGAAACCGAAATGAAATCCAAAACGCTGACGATGAACAAGCATCTTCTGTCCGACTGTGTGAATTGGCCATTAATCATGTCCGATGCAGCGGTACCTTCGGTTAGTCTTAAGAAAAATTAACAAAAAAAATAAAAAAAAAAAACAAGCCACGAAGACGGCTGAATAAATTTTTTTTCCCGATTTTATCGGAGCCAATTCATCAGAGCGGAAATTAATGAAAACTGTGCGGCCCAACGTCTGGCCATTGAACAATGCCCACAAGTTTCGATCGATCGTTTGCGAAACAGAAGCCCACTACGATGGCACGGGTGATTCGTGACCGGTATCTGAAGTGTTTCAGTTCTCCGAAAATGCAATCCGTTTTTGGTATTTAAATGGGACAACGTAAGTATGTATTACGGTCACAGCGCTATGACGCTACGTCAACATTACTAGAAGAGCTTCAAGGAAACTCACAAAATCCCATAGTCAGCATCCATTCATAAGAGCAACCGACAAAACTAAAAAAACCCTACTGCTAATCCTTCCTTGCGGTTAGAATTCCAGTTCGTTAACATTCATCTTCCTGCCACCTGAGTAACGCAAACAAACCGCGAAAAGTACCCATTTAAATGCACCTCTTCGTGTGCCATACCTTTCTCGCAGCCATTTCAAAACAGAGAAACCGGCAGAGCACACAATTATTTTTAATTCCCTTTCCCATATCCAAGTCCTGCTCCTGCAAAGCGGAGCAACGGCAACGAATGAAATTCAATCGAAAATTCAATTCCCTATTTGCAAACACCTCCTTGCGTTTGTATGTAAGTGCGATCGCTTGGGAAGCTTTTTCCGTGGAAGCAACGGTCTTGTAGCTCTTCATGTCCGACGTATGTTTCTGAGGCGGCAAAAAAAAAGTGGATCTCCATAACGACTGAAATGCGCTGAAGCGATAAATTTTGAGAAATTGACTTTTCCTCTAGTTGGAGAAAATATTTCGCAAAAAACCTTTAAAAAAAGTCGTGATTAATTCCAGCAGTATTGCGCCGCGCCATTCGCTTTCGTCGTCCCCATTGGTAGGAGGACTTACAGCAGTGCAAAGGCAGCTGAATAAATGTGCACGCCACTGATGTATGGCACACTGAGCTGTGGAAAAATTTTGAGATTGTAGCAAAAGGAAGCTCAGCATATGAAAGCCTAAAATTGGCAGCAGAAGGAGCATCTATGTATCTAACAGCAACACAACACTTGGCTGACTACGAGTATATGCAACGATTAGGAATCGGCATATGGCACGAATTTTGTGTAACACCGCGTTCTATTTGCCACGGATTAATTTCTCGTGTCATGATCTTCGCGTAGGTACGAGTATCTATGGAAGCGAAAAGTGAGAAAAAACTTACAAACAACGGGATCGGGCGTACATCAACTTCTTAATTTGCAGAGGTCTGTAAAGGTCAGTTGGGAAGAGTTTATGCAGGCCACAAGCCACCCAGTATGCTTGTGTGGGTGGGATATTTGCTGAAAACAGGTTGACACTGGATACTCAGCACGATGTGATCTTCACTTTTCCAAATCCTAGATACTCAACTTCTGATCGAACGAAACTGATAGTATTCTACTGTAAAAATTTGGTTGGTTTGGATCAGTAGAGACGACATTGCACTCACTGGTACGTAAGATTGAATATTCCCTGTTCCACAAGGAGTATTCAATGGTTGCCTTCCTTGATATAGAAGGCGCTTTTAACAACATCAATACATCAGCGATAACAGATGCTCTATCAGACCTAAAGGTTGACAGATCACTTTGTGAATTGATGAATCTACTGCTCAGTGGTCGGATTATCAACTCCAAGCTGGGTGGGACGCCTACTAGAAGATATGTCAGTAGAGGTACAGTGCAAGGAGGTGTTCTATCCGCGTTCCGGTGGAATTTGGTGGTCAATGAACTATTGATAATCATGGAAGGCGAAGGATGCACGGCGATCACTTATGCAGATGGTGTTGCTTTGGCCGTCTCGGGAAAGCACCTAAATGCTCTAAAGGAACTTCTACAAAACGCTCAACAACAAGCTCACTAGGTGGACGATTCGATGTGGTTAAGGTGTAAATCCCCACAAAACTGAACTGGTGTTCTTCACCAGGAAATATGAAATTCCGTTAGTCGACCCTCCTTCTCTCTCCAATTAATGGTATCAGCGTAACTTCCTCTGAAAAATCAAAATATTTGGGTCTTATCCTGGATAGAAAGCTAAGCTGGAAACCTAATATTCATGAAAGAGTCAAGAAGGCTACAGTAGCACTTTTCTCTTACAAGAAAGCTATTGGGAATAGATGGGGCTTACAACCTCGAATCAAAAAAAAAATCTCCTGGATCACACAAATGCAAAAACAGCAGGATTTGATTGGCCTCAGTGACGAAGTGATCCGGAGCCGTGAAACCTGCAAATTCTTTCTGAGGTCGCATCGGCGAACACCACAGGCGGACCAGCAGGGATGCAAAGTAGGAGAATTATGATCTCCTATAATCCTAATCATAACCTCGCCGAACAAAAGGAAGAAGAAGAAAACAACCTCGAATTACTCACTGGCTCTGCATCTCGGTCATTAGGCCGATACTCACAAACGGGGAGATTGTCTGGTAGACAGGCTTAGAAAAAGCCATAAATCGCGATTATCTAAGTAAGGTCCAACGTACAACCTGTCTGTGCATAAGCGGAGCACTACGTACAACTTCGTCTCTTATGGAGTTGGCTGAGCAGATCAACTTTATCCTGTGTTGGGTGCCGGGGCATAGAGACATTTCAGGGAATTATAAGGCCGATGAACTCGCCAGAATAGGAACAACTATACCCATCTTGCCGGACAAAGCCACTTTAGGTATACCAATCGCTCCCCGCAAACTTAAGCTGGATGCTGTCGAGAATACCAATCTTAGGTGGACAAGTGGATCAACATGTCCAGCGACAAAACAGATTTGGTCGAAGCTGTATCTAAAACGCTCTAAGAATTTGACTCCTCTCAATAGCTGGCATATCGGCACCACAATAGGTGTCATCACTGAACACTGTCTAATAGGCAAGCACGCTACAAGGCTAGGCCTTGTAGAGGAGGAGGAAACTATCTCATCTTCTTTGTTTCTGCCCAGCTTTTTCCCGTAGAAGGAAGCTTCACTTAGGAGCCCCCTATTACAAGGTTATAGGCGACTTGATGGATATTGACATTAAGAGCCTTCATAAAAAGCTCAACGAGTAGGTAGAGCGAAACCTTCTCACATGATCCACGTGGTATCACCATGGACCTATGTCTCTATGTTATCAAGGACTCAATCTATAACTAAAGTTGTAAGAACACCGCTTCGAACATTCACTATCAATAAGGACTTCGGTGGTATTCTGTATACATTTGCAGAACATAAACAGGGATGTCCACTTCCCATTGATCCCAACGAATCACCCTGTTCCGCGGGGAACAACTTGGCCATTCACTTTATTTAGGTTGTATTCACCCTCCATCAGGCCAACTAATGAAGCATTCCACATGCTTTGAGCTTTATTTGAGACACTTTTGAGGAATATTTTACGAATAGGTGATATGAATGCACTGCCACGTAGGCGAGCAATGTAAACTACCTTACCTATGACAGTTGTAACAAGTAGCCTACCTAAGATGTAAGCCCAGACAGTTTTTGTTCTTTTGATTGATTGTTTGACAGCTGACAGTATTTTTTGACTTGGACTTCGGTCGAAACGTATTCCTTTGTGAAATAATAATTTCTGGTTTATCCCAAAATCAATTGAGATAAGATTATGTTCCCGTTCCTTTTGAACAGTTAAAGGCGGCAGGAAAAAAAATGCAAAGTTAAAAAAATGGAAGAAATAAAACCCTCAATCGAATGTATCATGGCATATTCTCTAAGTCCACACAGCCACTCTCCACTTGATGACTCTGGTAATGATGATGATGATGGCCGTCCGATGTATGACACCGACAACGACGACGACGACGACGAAGACGAGGACAACAGCAGAAGTAGCAGCAAATGTCAACGCTGACGATGATGATGGTAGTTTATGGACAGTTCTACAAGAGGGCCCAATATGCTTTTTGTCACCTTGTCTTATGCTGGAGCGTTTACTAAATTTCGTGCAACGTGACGCACATACGGGATTCACGATATGTCAACTTGTGATTTATTAACTCCAGAAACATATTTCGGAGCCCCATGTGGAAGCTTCTCATTTTGGTGGCGCTGTTTTTTTTTTTTTTTTTTTTACTTCGTCCTCTGTAGGCCGCTTTCAAATGCTGCACACAAGGGAGAAGGTGGTGGAGATTAAGAATGCTCAAATTTATTAAATTCACCAAAAGAAATGCGAAAATCGTGTTTTATTGAATCGATCAGAGAAATTCCATCGTCAGCTTGGGCCTCGGTCACCTCGTCTTCCCGCACGTCCTGTGTCACTCGGCTTGTTATTAAATATTAATTAGACAGAAGAAGGACATTTTTGGTGGTTAAATTTGTAACGATGTTCGGCCGATAAGAACAAGGGCGGTAATGGCAGTGATGGCGGTCATTCTCCATACATTCATCGACAGATGACGAGGACCAGGACGAGGGAGAGGAAGAGGGTATGGCCGATGGGGGGAGATGTGTATCGAATTTTGGAGCGGATTCCCAATTCCATTGTGAGATGATATGGAATGGCATGTGAGGCAAACTAGCCGAGGGAATTTCATAAACGCGGCATTTTAATTAATTGAAAAAGAGTCGCGTCGCTTGCTGCTGCACATGCAACGCAACGCACAGTAGCCTCGTCCCGCTGTTGGTGTCAGTGGCGGTTCGATTTGATTGGGGGGAAAGGTTTAAATATTCATGATATTTCGTATACCTACTTAAAGGATCTGAACATGGACAGGAAATGCTATGACTGCAGATTTTCGTTTTAATTTTTATATTAACAAAAAAATTTGTTAACCTCCCAGAATTTACAGCATTCGTCAGGGGAAAATAAAAAAAAAGAAAATATTTGCAGTTTTGAAAGTTGGATCTTTTTGTCGGTTACTGATTGCTTCAATGCGGTTTCTTGTCAGAAAGTGAGTCGACATTATCATTTAGTTATTGGCGTCGTGAGAATACTACTTAAAAATGTTTTCTGATACATTGTACATATGTATTTATGTATGTACATTTGTTTTGAACACGTTGTTGACTCAAGTCAGGCTTCAATCTATGGCAAACACTTTAAGCAGTGGATGATGTGCGGCTTAGTAGTGAACGTCAGAATTATTTTGGGGTGTAAGGGCAATTCCAAGTTGACCAGTGGACATACATCTTTGTAATTTTAGCCCATAAGATAGAAGCAAAGCAAACGAAACACTACGACCCATCCCGAACAGTACATTTACATCCAATCTTTATCGCTAAGGCGTTTTTAAATTATTGATCCAGTGAATTAACAGATTTGCTTGATGCCAGTACAAGGTTGTTTAGTTGATGATGCTCAAGTGCACTTGGAATGATAGGTATCATACGATTTTATTGCTTAAGTACCCGAATTGCCTTTATGTAAAAGTAGGCTGAATTCTAAACAATGCAGACGCGTAGAGAACGCACGAAAATAGGTTAAGTATAACGGCGTTAAATGGCTGAATTCCAAGAACTATATTTCAATTGTTCTAGCCAAACTGTATCTCGAATTAAGTGCTTCTGAGAGGAAGAACCAGTAACGTATAGATGCGATTATAAAAAAAAAACAATAATGTCTGTAGATTCGTGAAGCCCGCACAGCCGTGCAATGCAAAAACTTGACGAAAAACAGCCGAAAAAGGTTCATGGTTTTGATAGATGAGCATGTATTGGCTAAGACACTTCGCCAGAAACAGTCCGCCATGCTGCATAGGCGAGGTAGATGCTCTAAAGGAACCCATACACACTGAGACTAATATCCCCACAGATACTTAATTTCCCCATCTCCCACAGCACCCATATTGCAGATCTCTTTCTATAACTGAGTGTGTATGAGGATACCCGTCGAAACAAAATTTTTGCAGTGCGAACATTTTTATCACAGTCAGGTTTAAAGGCATGGCAGAAACGAAAGAGAAAGGGGTTATTCGTTGATGAGGAGATGTACGGAGCAGGAAAAAAGGGCCGGTGATCTCTACTGATGGGCGTTGTTAATATATAGAATCTGCATGAGACTGTTAATCAGCTTATAAGGCCACAAGTATCTTTTGCTGACATGGCAAGAAAGACATCCAATGAAGGGTACACAAAAGCACCAAGGCAGGTAAACAAGCAATCTGAACAAACAGGCAATCTGAGCGAATTTCTTAGTGAATCAGTAAACTTATTTAACCTTCCATTTAAGGATCTTTTGGTGAAAATAAGGCAATTTTGGCCGAAGTATCAACAGCTTCAGTCTAAAGAGGAAAAAATGTTCACTTACTTAGAGTTTGTCGCCTCAATTGTAGTATAATGTCCACAACAAATTTAAATATCATATCTATGAATTTTAATTCAATAATTTCCCAAGAACGAAGATTTGAACTCTTAAAAATATTAAAAAGTAAAAAACCCCAAATTTGTTTTCTGTCTGAAACCAGACTACACGCAAGGCACAAACCTAAATTCGAAGGTTTTAACATCATTCCGAATCACGCCGGAAGAGGAACGGCAATCATCCTGGACGAAAAACTCAAATATAATCCTGTCTCTTTCCACAGTGATACTTTTTCAGTCTGTTTGGCTTCAATTACCTTACAAAATCCACAAGGAACACATCTGCGGATGATTCTAGGAAGTATTTATATTCCAAGTAACGCTGGCCGAAACTTACCAAGAGAACTTGATAGGTTATATGCTGTAGCAAGTACTTTTGATGCAATGATTTTCGGGGGAGACTTTAATGCTCGTCACCAATATTGGGGAGATAGCGTTCACAATGGTAATGGACTCAAAATCTATGATTGGTTTTTCAACGGTCCCTTCTTAAATCTTGATCTGATTTCACCTAATAGCCCAACATTCCCACGTTCCTCTTCGGTATTAGACTTTTTCCTGCTCTCATCTTGTCTGAATAGTACAGCTAACAATAACCTTTGCTCGACATTCCCTACAATATCTGACCACTATGGAATTTCCCTTAAAGCAAGAGTCGGTAACTTTAGCCCACTGTTGTTACCGCCTGTTACCTACAGGAGCTTTAAAAGCACTGACTGGCAGACCTTCAGACTAGATCTTCATAATAGTCTTTCCCGACTCGACATCCCCTCAGACAGGAACCTTTCGAATGCAGAAATAGACACATTCATAGGCGAAATTAATTCAGCGCTGGCAAGAAGTATCGACTCTAATTCGGTAATATGCCAACCTAAACAATCTAAGTACAGCAACATCTCTCCTCTTACAATGAAACTGATTAAAATACGTTCCCTTTGGCTCACAAAATTGAAAAGAATATATCATAGACACCTTAATAGAATAAATCAGGAATATCGTGAGTTGTCGTCAAAAATCAAATGCATCAGCAAAATCATAGATGAGAGAATAAATCTAGATATCAATTCCACTTTCAAGTCAAGACTACAGAAAATAAAACCTTCTCCTCAAGCGTTTAAAGAGATCGATAGAATGACTGGACGAAAATTTTTTGGTACAGACCTATCAAAGGACATACTGACGCATAATGGCGTGGAGCTAGTGGATACTGAGACTAAGCTCAATACATTTAAAGATTTCTATTGCTCTGTCTACTCGGACAAAACACCTAATTTCGATAATAACCTAACTACTGAAGTGCTGTCCACTGTTACAGAATTTGGTGCTAGTCGAAATAATGTCCCCATAATAACGTTTTCGTCATCTCACCTTTCGGTAAACCCTGATACACCACCTTTTACCAACCCTGACAAAGTACAGATTTTAAGAGCCAGTCTTAACAACAAGCGTTCTTCGGGCGTAGACGGGATATCTAATTTCATTTTACGAAAATGCTGTCATACGCTTGATTCAATATTGTCCTCTTTATTCAACAACTGTATCAACAACGGATATTTTCCTACAATTTGGAAAAAAGCCAAACTTTTGCCAGTAGCAAAAAAAAGATCTGCTAAGGAAATCAAGGAGTTTCGTCCTATATCCTTGCTCTCAAATATAGGAAAATTGTTTGAAAAAATACTAGTCGAACACATTAATATTTTCTGTGAGGATGAAAATGTGATTCCAAAAACGCAATTCGGATTTAGAAAAGAGCACTCGACAGAACATGCGCAACTCCTGTTATGCAATAAGATCATCCAAAACCTAAGGAATAAGAAGTGTACAGTAGGGTTGGATATTGACCTTGAGAAAGCCTTCGATTCCCTTTGGCATAAAGGCGTTATTTTTAAACTTGTAAGATTAAACTTTCCCGCATGGCTCATTCGATTACTTTGTAATTACCTACAAAACCGATTTTCCTCCGTAAATATACAGTCTGAGTACTCAGAACCATTTCCAGTGTTGTCAGGTATTCCGCAGGGGTCCATTCTAGGCCCGATTCTATTCACCATATTTCTTTATGATTTTCCATACGAAAGTGCGTTGGATGCTGAACGAGAATTCGGTGAAATTTTCTATGCAGACGATACCTTAATACTAGCTACCGATGCGAGGCCACAAAATGCTCTTAACAAAATCAAGGAAAAGCTTCCTGTGGTGTTAGGTTACTTCAAAAAGTGGGGGCTTAAAATAAACACGGAGAAATGTGGCATAACTTGTTTTCGGAATTCAAGCGGTAAAGGGCATCGCTTGGCTGTGAAAGAAAGCAAAACGTTGAGTTTGCAAATCGAAAACCATTCCATTCCCCTGCGGTCTGAATTGAAATACTTAGGTGTATACTTCCACAACAGGTTTCTTTTTAACAAACATGCTAGAAGGACATTAGCGAAAGCTAAAGCTGTTACCGCTTCGCTAAAACCTCTATTGCAGTCAAGAGCATTGCCCCCAAATACAAAGTTGCTTATATACAAAATGCTTATAAGACCCATATTGGCATACGGGTTCTGTGCATGGTTTACTATCTCTCCTACAGTGGCAAAAGAATTGGAACAATTTGAGAGAAGAATACTTAGATTCTGTTGTGGAAAGTATAGAAGACCAGATAAAAAATGGTATCCAAATAAATTACTGTACGATATATGCCAAGTAACACCTCTTATGATATACCTCATCAATCTTGCCTTAAGAAAACTTCAACGCATGGACTTCCATCCAAATGTACTCATTAAATCTTTGCTGGACTCAAACATATGTCAGAGTTTGGACGACAATTACTATCTTTCACCATTTAATCTCCTTAATGAAAGATCTCTCCCTCATATCGAACAAGATGGTAGAAGCCTTTTTATGTAAAGGCGTCACGGTTTAATTTGAGAGGATAATACAAAAATAGCATAGGGGAAAAAAAAAAAAAAAAAAAAAAAAAAAAAAAAAAAAAAAAAAAAAAAACGCCCGCATGCCCGCACTATATATTGTATATTATGTCATACTTTAATCACAAATTATTAGTTAGCTTTTGATTATATAAACATTTATATATAACCCATTAAGCAGATTAATTTGAAATTTTTGCTAGAGTGCAGAGAGATATATATCTTTATATATCTCTTTTAATAATATTTAAATTGATTGCACCCAGCACTAGTTTGTTTTGTTTTGTTTAGTTTTTTTTGTTTCAATGTACCTTTATCTAGTCATTATTAGAAATTGCTTAAAGTATGCCGGGAGCAAGCATACAGGTAATCTATCATTATTATTAATAATGCATGTATATATATTGATTGAAAAGCTTACGCAGCTATATTCCTAAATTCTATTTAGCCAGACATACACTCTACAAGTCGGCTTCAATCTAGCATAAGTACAGAAAATAATTATATTGATTTTTTAAAGTCTCAATAAAGATAATTGTAAATTGTAATATATAGAATCTGATGATGATGTTGATGAATGTGAACTTTTACTTAGGTCCCCTGACCCCTCGGGCATAGGGCGTCAACAACGCTTACGCGCCATCGCGTTTGGAGTTCAGCAACGCGCTTGAGTTCCCTCCAAGTCATCCCCAGTGATCTAGATTTCTCCTCGATTGTCGTTTCCCATGTCTGCCTAGGGCGGCCCACTCGTCTGCCTGGTTGGGTAAGTGGATTCAATTGCATGGCGTACTTCGCAATAGAGCTGACTTCGCGCCGTAGGGTGTGACCAATCCACTGCCACTTTCTTCTCCGTATTTTGACGTCTCTTGGCTCCTGGCCCATTATTGCGTATACTTGGTCAATATACGTTTCGGTCAGAAGATCCTAAGGACAAGACATCTATCAAGGTTTGCTGGTTTGTTGTGACGGTGTTGGTTACTTTCCAGGTACTACACCCATAAAGTAAGCCTGCTTCCACGTTTGAACGGAATATTTTAGACAGCATACCGAGCGCAGCATTTACTTTAAGAATTCCGCTGTTTACATCCAGTACCACCGTCTTCCGAGACCATACTTCTTAAATATAGAAAGCTGCTTACTTTCTCGACTTGAGGTCGGGCAATATTCAGTAGAGCGGCGCTGGTGTTTTCCTGAGAAATCGAAGTGCTTGGGCTTTTGTTTTTACCGTATTTATTTTAAGCCCTACTTTGTTCGCATCTGACTCCAAATTATGGGCCAACTTCGTCAGGGTAGTCAAGATATTTGAGATATGATGTCATAGTCCATCTCAGTCCCATGTTTCCTCCAGACAGAACCGCCTATACCGCATCAATGATTACCACAAGGAGTACCAGTGGCGTGGCTGCGGACACATAAGAGACTTGTAAGACATGACATTTACTGCTCTCATAGGTAGCCTTTATAATAGCGATGAGTTTTTCTGATATACCTCTCCAAACTTTACAACTTCACAAATATCAGCTGCATTTTTGACGACGGTTTGTCGCCACTTGAAGCGAACAGTTCTCATCGGTCTTAAGCAACCTTAGGAAACACTTATAGTTTTGTGAGAATTTCAGATAAAACGCCATTAAACCAAACCTTCTCCTTTCCATTTCATTCTTTCAGTCAACGCGATATCCAGCCAAAGCCCTTTGTAAGGCTGTGCCGCTTCAGCAGGCGTGAACAATTTCTATTAACTCTTAACCGTCAAACAACGATTCCACGAGTGAAATCGATAGAAACCTCATTCAAGACTGCAAACAGTCTTTTATTCGTTGTCGGCACCGTTTCCACATCAACATCCTTAGCATCCACAAACCCAGCCACAATATTCCACAAACCAATAGTTCGGCAGGCAGCTTGTTATGCAAATTACAGAAATCACCTTGAAGTCATACACTTAGCTACTCTATCTAAAGTTTTTTACGCGAGGATAATTCACTTCATTGGATGGATGGCAGCCTTCAATCATGCACGTGAAATTTTAAGCCACTGAATCTAATGAATTTTCAAAATTATTAATCAGGAAATGCATGAAAACCGAATGTCATCACAAAATGATTTAGGCCCATGACAAATGGCACCTGCAGCGGCCATGGATTATGGTTACAGCGGTAGATACAAATGCATGAAACCATGAAAAGCGTTTATTAAATGGCAGCGCTTCCGTGGAATAAGCCATTTATCGGCCACCAAAGATGATGATCTACTGTCCACATAATAACTTTTCTTTTCCAGAAAGCATCCTTTGTTGGAGCGATCCCACTTAAGAAGTTTAATTTAATTAAAATGCAGTTGAGGATGCTGTAATGCTGTAAGAATTTATATGGTTTCAGCGGAAAATACTTCTTTCAGCTACGAGTATAATCTGCACAGATACAATGCAGTGAAACAAAATGATCTTCCTCATGGAACCTTAACACGTGTTCCTCTGGCGCACAACATCGTTGAGGTAGTTTGCCATGCAATGCAATCAATACCTCGCAGCCCGTTTTACCCGTAAGAAAATGCACACAGGCGTAGAGCATGCAGGATGAAGCACCTGGGAGTCTGAACTGTACAGGGGCTCAGCACGTAAATTATGTTAACCCATCGGCAGTGAATATTAATTGCATTAGTTAGTAGGAGAATTCCAATGGCCAATGGTCTTAGTTTAGATGTTTGAAGAGGAATTTAAGCCTGCCCCATCGATCTGGGCTCTGTCGATGAATGGAAGTTAAGCCGAAAATGCGTACCTACATGTACCTATACAACATAACTGTTTAGATAGATTTCAAACGTATTTCGTAGATGTGCGCGCGCCAGCTCATATAAAGTATCTCGAGGTACAAATTGAGTATGCGGGTAACATGTTAAGGTTACAGGACTTCTGAATGTGAGGATGATATCACTAGGCTACACATCGGCACAGGTGACAAGGCCCTGTTGGGTGGTAACTTAAGAATGTGAAAGTATCATTTTATGGATGTTAGAAGGCTGAGAATTGGTAAAGAGGATGCTCTTACATGGACCTCAGATAATGGTAGGCAAGTGATGGTGTAATAAATTTGTTGGAATGAAGACTCTGCATTACATCAGTCCAATTAGAAGGATTATATGTGAACGGACAGGCATCCAGTCGGGTAACACTGTAAAGCAGCTGCGTTTGATAGCTATCTTCTTGGGTAAATGTGGTTAAGATGAATGAATGAAGATTGAAAGATGCCTGCTGCTTCTGCTACTTTCGACCCCTGAGAATCTATATTTCTTTATCGACGACTGAACTAAACTACCCAGATATATGTATGTACATATGTATGAATCTCAGGAGTTTGTTCAGCTCAATGCATCTTAGATCATCCAGCTCCGCAGGAAAGTAGCTTCCAAGAGTGTCCTTCTGGTGGCTAGCGCTGGACAACCACATACCAAGTGGTGAATGGATTCTATTTCCTCTTCGTCCCTGCAGTTCCTACAAAAGTCGTTGTGGGGTAGTTCTAGCCGTGCTTCATGATTGCCTATCACACAGTGTCCCGTCACGACGCCGACAGCTATACGAATATCCCTGCGATTGAGTTCCATGAGATCTGATTTGGCTATGGCACATGTATCTAATCGATACCAACGCCTGTTAGCTTCCTCGTCGGACTCAGTGTCTTTCTTCCAGTTCGAAGTGCTAAGCGGTGCCTTGGCCTCGAGAAGGGCCTGCGAGACGCTACCCTGCCCTGGCAAGACCATCGGCCTTTACGTTACCTGGTGTATCCATGTGGCCCGGTACCCAACAGAGGTTCGCCTTGTTGGCCACTGAGATATCACCCAGTCTTTTAATGAACATTTTCAAGAGCTTGGTCCTCACTGACTGTTGACTGTTGACTGTCAACATAGATGCTGATTGTTTCCCCAAGGGAAGTTACCCTCGGTAATCATGTCCGCAGCTTGTTTAATGGCAACAACTTCGACTTGGAAAACTCTGCAATCGTCCTCAAGTCTGAAGGACCCGATTGTATTTCGGTACTCGCAGTATACACCAGCACCAGTACCTTCATCCGTCGGTACAGATAGCCATTCCATTTCCAGTATAGACTACCCTTCATCCCACTCCTCCCTGCTGGGAATTCTGAGAGAGAATCTCCGTTTGCAGTTTTTAAGTGGGACGATGTAGTCCATTTCCGTCCGGAGTCTCGATATATTCCATCGAGGCATGACTTCTGGGTTTAGCTAACCATAGTCCGGCTTCCCTAGGTCTTAGTCTAGTTTGAGCTACCGAGTTGCCAAGTGGAAGAATGGCCATCTCAACTGTATCGTCCAAATTTTTGTATACGAGTATGTTCTGCCGAAGCAAGAACATGCGGACGTTATACTACATACGAGTATATAGTAAAAATGTGCAACAACAAGTCCTTCAAATGTCCTTTGAAGATGAAAATGAAGTTGTAGGTATCCATACAAACTGATGGTAGAACAGATAAATACACATGAATTACGCAGGTCGCAGGACCAATGACGGTAGTGTGAGATAAATTTAATTAATTCCACAAAATACTTGCACTTGATCAGCAAAAATTACTAAATTATTGCTAACGTTTCATACGAATTCAATTAAATTTAACGCCACTTCCTGGACCGATGTATCAGCCAACTATTGTACTACCTACTGACTCGCTGACCAAGCTGGCTTTTTGCCATTTAATGAAATCCATTTCGCCAAATCGCCGTCCAATAGCCGTGAAATCACAAAAATTACCATCAAAACAGCTACACATGGAACTCTGTCACTAGCACAACATCGTATTCACGTTCAATTAGGCCTGACGTGTCCGTCAATTAAATGCTCTCCTAATGACACATAATTTCCACAGCTAAGCGCATAACTGGACTGCCATTAGGATACAACCTCCTGCGCCACCACCTACGCCCGTTTGCAACACATTCCCTGGTCCTGGGTCCATGGGAAATTTAATTTAATTACATTGCCGCGCAGATAATATTTTATCCTTAATTACAAATCAGCTCCTCGCTATCTTACTAGCCACTGATACAAAGGGCTGGCATGGTGCGCCTGACTACGGTGAGCTCGTTGGCCAAGTTAAGATATCACCGGCTCACCTGGGCGTGAAATTCACAGCCGAATCCGGAGTGAAAATTATTGCGCTCCTATGCAAATTTTTCTTGCTAATGGGATCTATGCGTTGGCGTGTTAATACGCATTTAGCGTGAGTTATTGTGGCCAATGATGGCTTATGGGAGCCACTACGCAAAGTGTCAGTGCTACGTTGTGAGTCGTTTAGGTTCAACTGGAACAAGAAACTGTGCGCGGAGATTGTGATTTACCGACTATGTACACCCGGTGGAATTTACTCTCCCCTTTCCCTTATAGCGCTGTCAATTGTAAGGCTTGCTCTAAGGATATGAGGTCACCACCGATGGATGTCCTCCAGCGGGAGAGAATGTACATGGCGGTGCTTACAAGGGGGGGAAGTAGTTGTACCTCTCTCCCGGGCTTCTCAAATAACAAATTGAGTCGATTGCAAAACATTCGGAAACACGAAACCTGCGTGTAAGTGAGTCTTTTTGTTTGTCCTGTGTGTGCTTAAGCATTGCGATTCTCTTTCTACGTATTTCCCTTGATTTGTGATCATTGTCGTTGCTCTTGTCCCTGATTTACGAAATCGCAATAATGACAAAAGTCACCAGAGTCACCGGAGTCACACACGGCAGCAGAAGTACCTGTTGGGGTGACCGGACGGCGGAGGTCCTCTCTTCCACCAAAAGGCATCGCACAGCCAAAGTTAAATGACCAAAAATGGTAGAATGGAATTTTATTTTGGCGCTACGTGTGCAGGGATAATTTTTTCTTAGGACCTCGGTCGGCTGATCTCCTCTTTTTCGTTAACATGGACGTGTGGAGTAGGACAATGAAGTTTATTAGTGTCCTCTTCAGGTTGTAAACATTTCGGCTTGTTGTCATCACAGAGGGGAGGGGAAGGCAGTGAGGTATTTGGAAAGACGATCTTTTTTTTTTTGAAGATAATTTGTTGGAGTTGAAGATGCGCTGTAGTTATCGCTGTATTGGTAGGAACAGCGCGAGTAGTAGTAGCGGCAGACGGTTGAATGAAAATGCAGCTGAACTCGACTCATAAGGTCATGAGATCTTTGGAAATGCCAACCAACTCGGTTGGTAGAAGTGGTTTGTAAGGTGGAGTTTGCTGGAACCCAATTAGCCCTTAACGGGGCTCAACTCACATAGCCCTCTAAGGCGTGTTAAATTTGCAATGACACGGATGATGATGGATCATGTTCCTTGATCCAACTTTAAACATTCAGGAAGCTGATCATTTACCTAATTCCTTTCTCAGAGATTTCGTTCAGTTTGTCCAAAAAGGCGTGCGATTTCCGGCTATGCCTACAGCCGACCATTCACCGAGGACGTGGAAAGGAGTTTCGTTCTCGCTTACATTCTGACACAATGTTTACCAACTGCTACAATTCTTACGATGTCAACACGAATTCTTTTCCATAAGTCCTGGCCCTGTTGTTGTTCCTCTATATCTGCCTATGGACAACGCAAGATCTAGACCGAAGGAGGAACCAAACAGGATATTGGTCACAGAATCGGCAAAGCAAGGTCTGCGTTTGGAATGATGTCCTTGACTGAAACTACAAACATTCGTTAATAGGTGTCTACGGAACATTCTAAGGGTTTTCGGGCCTAACTTCAATTCTGACGAACATCTTTACCAGAGAACGGGTCAGGAACCAATAGGCACAACCATCCAACGACGGAAGTGGCACTGGATTGGTCATACATTTCGAAAAGGCGACAGTTCCATAGCAAACTACGCGTTCCTTTGGAGTCCTTTAACACAAGATGGTATAAGCACGGGTCGGTCGAGAAATATATGTCGCAGAACAGTTAATGAGGAGGCACGGTAATTGGGGAAGAGTTGGAGAGAGCTGAAGCTCATTGCCAGGAACCGTACACGATGGCGCGCAGACGAAGAAGAAGCCCTAGGACTAACAAGGGAAAACAGGACGTACATACATAAGTAAGTAAAAGTAGGTATATCTGCCTAGATAGGACATAGTCGTGCAGCCTATTGTACCTGTTGTTGTCCTTTGATAAAAAATGCGGGAATCACTTGGAATCCTCTAATGGAACTTTTGCTTACTCTGTGAAGATTTAGCCAAGTGATGGTCCCGATTCGACAGCTCATCAGCTTACTTATTCCCTTTTGTGCCACGGTTACTCTCCAAAGCAATGCCTAGATCCGCTGGTACCTAAAGCTGTTTCGTTGAAAGGAACAATACCTACCAAATGTAGACCTTCTCAGCATATATGTCTTGAGTTAGCTCATTGCTCTACACATAGTCTTTTAATCCTTTAAGCAAGATTCCTTCAACGCTACTCAAAGTTGGTAAGTTTCTATTCAAACGCAAGGCAATTCTGAGAAAGTCTATATTTATTGTGTCCCACGAAGGCAATTCCTCTGCATGGCAGATCCCTTTGTTTTGAACACCAGTTATAGATGACTTCCTCTGCTATTGTCCACTCTGATTTCATATTCAATAAGCATTCAGCACCAAAAGTATTTCGAATAATTTAGCCGTTAAAATTTGAATACGTCTTGCTAGAATGAGTTCGTCTTCTCCTGCAATCGGAATTGCAATTGCGAGCGAGCGCACCTAGAAATCACTCGAATATCTTTGGAAATCCCTTCCAAGATGATGATGATGATGCATTACATGCCTGCTACTCTGTGTGAGTAACGATTGAAAATTGTATTTCAGGCTCAGCCACGGGAGCGATTTTCTATTCGCTGAATTAATCACTGGCGCATTTTAAATATGGAAAAATATTCATTGGACATTGCGCACAGCACAGATGCATTCTAGAAAGCGCAAGGCTCCCTGCATCCGCAAAGTGTCTTTCTCTATCGTCCCGTCCTTTATGCGGTTCACAGCCAGTGGTCTGCAATGGTCGGCGATCGGGCTACAGCTGCTGGTGCTGCTGCTGGGTGAGCCAGTCTTATTAACCCCTTACAGTAAATCAAACGAAATTACATTTCTCAGGTCCATATGGAGCCATAAAGCTTGATGGCATTCGAATAGGATAATATCCTTTTTGCAGCACTACTACCACCACCACCACCAGCACCAGCACCATCGTCAGCATTACTATTATACCTCAGAGAATCTGGATATGACATTCGTTTTGTTGGCATATAGATACGCTGTAGTAAGAAAGATGGAATGAGCATTGCAGATTCTTTTTTCTTTTCGTTTTTTTTTTCATTTGTTTTGAACAAATTGCCAAAGCAATTCGTACGACATTATGATCGATGACAATCCATTCGGCATTCGAAATGGGAATTCCCAATGTAGAAGTGGATATTGATTGAGAATTTATGGCACTGTTGCGGCAGGCAGCAGGCAGCAGGAGGCAGGCAAAGCAGGGTGGAGCAAGGTGGACGACAGACATTCTGCTGCAGAGTTCAGATGGACTTATCCATCATGTTTTTTACGGGTGCGTCTGTCTCTCCATCTTCTGGCCTCAATGCCACGAAACGAAATATGAGAATATGTCTTTGCAGTGGAAAGGTTTACATTAGAAAATATTGAACATGGAATGGTAAATTGTCGTACGGATCTCTATGTTGGCCAAAAGAACATGGAACTGTGAAGGCGTTCCTCGATTCGTCTGCCTGTAATTGAAAACTGCCATCCGTGGCTGAAATCGATTTCATATCGATTAATCGATTTTTCTTTCTCCCACGCATGTTGATTTATGGATGATTTTCTTCTGTTTCATGCAATGGATTGGGCATTTGAAATTGAAATGGAAATGCTATAGTTTGAGCCCTAAGTACCGCATCCAATGTGTACATTAAAACTTTCAAGGAATCGTGCCGAATTAGTAGGCTAAAATGCAGAATCGTTGGTGGTCTAGAGAATGGAGTAGTGTAAAAAAGATAAAAATCTTGTTGACACAGCAAAGGACGAATGTGAAGTGGGAATCGTTTCAAAATCAGGCAAACTGCCATCATTTCTGTAGTGGGATGGAGCCGGAACGCAGCAGGACCTAATTTCTCTATTCGAAAGCCACGCGAACCCGTTCGCACTTAGGCCTTCAGTCGAAATTACCGGATCAGTTTAACAGCTTCCTTCCAGATAAACCAACCTACTCTTGGCAAAAAAAAAAACCATCATGAAGGTATGTTGTCCAAACCCAAAAGTGAGGGACGCGAAAACAGCCGAAACTGAAATAATTATGCATTCTGTCAACGGTGGAAGAATTTATAATCACTGATATCCACCTCCCCAGCAATTGAAGGCGCATCTCTTCCTCTCAGAATTAACCAATTTGCGGATGCTACGCAAACGGTCACCACAGAGGAGGATACAAGAAAAAAAGGACTCCGAAGATAATACTGAGATGCATTCCACAATGTGCCCACACACTCCATGCGTATTTCGGAGTTAATTCCGACCAAGAGCACCAACCTCGTTTGGTACCAAAATCCCCACAATCGAAGGCCAATAGTGAGGGGTTCGTTTGCGCGCTCGCCTTACCACAATCGCGCGCCAGCCACACAAACAGATGCACTCCTCTATAGATCGACTGCAGTTACTTAAAGGTGAGCGAAAATGATGCTCCTTCGAGTCCATTTAAAGTGAAACTTTTTAAGATAACAAATTTATTGAGAGTCCGTCCCTTGTGCAGCGCAAGGGAGTTAGAAGAGGCTCAGAGGACCCCGCTCAATATCCTCGTATCTTTCGTTCCCATTTAATTTTGTCGTCAATGGCGGCGCGACTGATTGCAAAGTTAGTGGTCTATGTGTGTGTTTGTGTGTTCGGTATTCATAGTCTGCACGTGGCCATTAAGTAGGCCCGCATTATGGTCGAGATCGGACCACTAAATGATCCATCCTAAAGGCCCGGAGTCGGCGAGTGCAGTCATCAAGCTGGGAATTGGAATTTCCTGCTCAATTTATTGAATGTTGTAAAAATGTCGTAAATATTGGGCTGTGGTGTTACGAGCTATGAACGGCAGTTCTGGTTTGGTAGGACTTTTCCATAGGTCTGCATGGGAGCTACCGTTTGCTACTGATAAACGTACCTAGTGTTGATTGTGCTTTAAATTGATGGGATAATTCAGGTACGGACTGTGAAGGAAGGTATACGAGGTGTAGACATTTTATGTTAGATGTAAATTTCCATCATTTCTGGGACCAATATCCTGTTGCTCCTGAGGGTGCTTAGAAATAGTAGCAGGTGCATCACTTATATGGATTTTACAATTTTGCTGTGTGTCCACATGGAAGAGAACTCACTCTAGGAGAGACAGTATAAGTAAGGTAGACGAATGCAAGGTATCACCTAAGGCTACTCTAAAAATTCTCTCGTAAGGGCTCAGAGGATACTTTCTCAGGACTTAAATCTGAGATCTAATCATCTTAGCACAAGAGACACCGCTGTCTGCGATGCTTGTGGAGAGGTCAACTGTACTTTGAATCACTTCTTTTGTTATTGTCCTGCCTTTGCTCGGATCTGGTGGCAGATCTTCGGTGCGGATGTGGTGAATGCTGATACTCTGAATCACTAAAGCGCCTTCTTGGCTCTCTCGATACAATGCGTCTTGCTTCCTGGTAGTACAATGGACCAGTTGCGTCTGAGTCCTCCAGTGGAGTGTGTCCTAACCCAACCAAAAAAAATGCATGATGGTGCAATGGAGCAATGACACAAGTGAACCTCTCCTAGGTGAATCACTGTCGCCACCGAGTGCATGTCATTTGACACTCGCTAACAGTAACTGGGGCATTTCATTACCATGAGGTTATTGCATAATTGTCTCTTGCTTGCATTTGCACTACAACTGCCATCAACGGACCCAGTTTCTACGCTCAAGCTCATAGCTCAAGCATGCCACCGCACTTCCTGTCGGCTCATGCTTAGCGAATGCCTGATCCAAGGGTCTGATGGAATAGACGTGATCGTGATGATTTTTACACGAGGAATAGGGCTCAGTTAATAGTCCTACAGCTATGGTCGTTCTCTTTACGACGACGTGGAAGTTGACTGAACAAGTAATAGAAGCTAAATATCTGGAAATCATTCCTTATAATAAGAGGATGCTAACGAACCGCCAACACGCTGTCAGTGCTTATGGTGGGGCTTATCTTCAAAAAGGAGCGCTTGGGTGTTTGGTGAATAAGCTTTGATATAAATACGTTATTCAATCTTTTGTCAACCTCCAAAGAAGGGCTAGTTTCGGCTCCGCTCTACATGCTTTGACGGACTTCAACTCCCTTGATATTTACATATTACTCGTATATCATGGTGTGGAGGGTGAGTGCTAATGCTTACAGACGTTATTCAGCGAAAAATAATACGAATTCTTACATCCCTTTTATATTTCCATTCGTCAGCAACACCGGCCATAAACGAGCTGATGAGCAGCTATAACTCCGTCAAAGAGGAGCATAACTCCTAACCTTCTAATTAGACGCTGGAAGAGCAACTTTCTTACTTACTTTAGGTGGTGCTACAGTCCGGAGAGGAGCTAGCCTTCAACAATCGTCATCGGTTATCATCGTCCAGATTGAATGGTTCATTTTGCCTGACAGCGGAATTGTGGTCATCGTCGCCGTTATACAGTCTGCAGAAGTGATTTTTCCAAATCCCCAACATCGACTGCGATTCTACTACTAGGTTTCCTTGTTCGTCCCTGCAGGCTTCGGTTCTGGCTTTGTAGCCCTGACATGTTCTTTTTACCTTCTGGTAAAACTTTCGAACCTCATTCCTGCAATAGCATCTCTCTATTTCCTCAATCGCGCGCTTCTCATGCTTCTTTTTTTTTCTTTTGAGAAGCCCGTGTTCACCCCTTCTCTTCTGCTCGTAGAGCTCGCGAGCAGCTCTGGTTCTTCTATACAGCGCCGCTTTGTATGCCATCTATTCTTCGCCGAACAAGGGGTTTCGTTGTGGTGGCCGAGAGGAACTCAGCACATCAGATGCGGCATCCCTTATGGCTTTTCGGCAGTGTAGCCACTGGTCTTCAGTACTTGATGCTGTCGCTTGATATATCAAGAGACACTCGATCGGAAACGACTCTGGCGATCTCTTGCGATTGTAATTCCCCGACGTCAAACTTCCTCACAGTATTTCCTTGTCCTCGGGATGTTCTGGATAGTGGTCCGAGTCGATGTTTGCTCCTCCGAACGTTCGGGCATCCATTATACTGGAAGAGTGCCTTGCGTCGATCGCCGTATGATCAATCTGATTGACGGTTGACTGATCCGGAGATCTCCATGTTCCTGTGTGAATATTGAGATGCGAAAATTGCGTGCTAGCTATTACAAGATTTGCCCCACTGCAAAGTCGATCAGCCTAAATACGTTATCGGAGGTGGTGTCATGTAGACTGTACTACCAAAGATGCTCTCCCTTCCAAGCTTTGCGTTAAAATCGCTTTAACATCACAGCTAGGGCACTGCTCGTATGTCTTGTCTAGGAACTCGTAGAAGCTGTCTCTGAGGAACAAGAGGAGGTGTCTTAGTGAAAGCAGTCCTCCCCCTCTCTCATCTGCTGGAAGAGCAACTACCATATCAAAGAAAATGGTCACAGTTCCTTGGTTTTATGCGAAGTATCTTCCCTATAAACTTAGCCGCAAGAACAATTTTCAGCTTCCTTTTCGATGCGAACCTCACGTATGATAAAATCTAGCTCTACATACTTCACTGTAAGACCTCGGAATAACATAGAAGATCTGGTTTGGTCGCAGCTCGATGTCTCTATCCTGAGCAATGTCTCGGCAGTTAACTCTGCCGAAGCTCTGAATTTAATGCATTCCTAATATTTAGCATAACCTCGTCTCATCTTTTCGACCTACGGAGGTCCATCAGAACGTATTTAACCTGAACTTTGACTCAAGTCTAGTCTAGTCTACTCCACCCTAAATGCTTTATAAAATTCAGTTAAGCTTGGAAGGATATATCAACTTGCTGTGTGGTCTTATACATATGCATGTACATATACACCGACATTAGGCATCGCAATTGTGTGAGAGCGAAATGAACTAAGGATGGAATGCCCGATGAATTCGATGATTGATGTGATTTTCCGAAGATCCAATCCTTGCGGAATTCCATTCAACATCCTAAGAGTGCAAATATTTCTTCACTTGCAGACCACAACAATGCATTTCTCCGATCCAGTTACATTGTACCCCCATGAAACTGAACGTGCACGTTCTTATTTAAGGAAAAAATCACATCAATACCACAACATCGATTCACCTCAAGGATAACCCGCTGAAATAAGCAGATTCGAATCAGGCGATTCGAAGAATTGCCCACAGACAAACTTGTTTTGCCGAAATAAAAATGATCTGTTAATTTCAAAATAATTGAATGCGCGATACTCTTTTCAGATAGCGGCTGTATCGACAGATTCGATTCAATATCTGCCTTACAGCCCTGACCTCTCACATCCATCCAGCCGATATCTGATAATTGCGCTCAAGTTAATTATAATTTCACGACGAACCGATAATAGTCGCTCTTTAGTACCTTTCTTCTTCCGAAGTGCAATAACCCATTGCGAGTCTCGAAATTCCTCCTACCGCTGAATCTCACATCAAATCGCAAACGCGCAGTCATAAGGTGCACAAGTCGTCCACAAAAGATGGACCTGAGCCAATAGCAGAGCACTCCATATCACGATTTATTATTAATTTTAAACAAAAAAAAAAAAAAAAATCCTAAAGCAGATCAATCAGATATCAAACACTCACACAGAGAGTGGAGAATTTTTAAGGTTATGAGGATATCCAGAGAGGTTATCGCACGAACCCGTCCTCAAAACGCACAATACCAATTTATCTTGGCCAGAATCATATTGGCCGCAAAAGAAAAAGTTTTTTCTTTTTGCTGGTATCTCTCAGCACTGGCACTCCCTTGGTGCCCCACCTCTTTTTCCGCGGCACAAGACAGCCGAAAATAATTGAAGCACTTCGCACAAGCAGTGCGACGTTCCGCACTTGGGACGAACCAACCAACCAACCAGCAACAACAACGTGGAATGAAAATTGCACCTCTAACAATGCAGGCAACAACACCAGAATCTGCACAACACCTTCTCGCTGCCGCCGCGCCAAGATTCACTTGAAGCTTATTACAAGCCACTTGTGAGCCGCCACCATCACCATGGTACCTTATTTATGCCCAATGTACAGTTTTTTGTTATTGAGAAAATAACGTACGTGAGGTGAGGCCATTCAAATTGGGAGGGAGTGAAACTTATTTTCCTGGGATTTCCAGGATGAGATTCAGCATCAGCGCAGATCTTTTGATACACACCACCAGTGTATGATGACCATCATCATCATCATTTTCATCTTATTTTTCATCTCTGCGGAGCCCATTGTGTGTTCTCAGGAATCTCGGAAACAAGTGCGAAAGAAAACGACAGCAAAGACGAAAAAAAAAAAAAAAAAAAAAAAGGAACAATCTAACACCACCAGCACTCGCTCTGTCTGTCCGATTGTCTGTCTCTGTCTGGTGATTGCGCCCGTGGAGAATCGCACGCCGCTCTTTTTCGTAAATATGTACCTTGGCAGGGAGTAAATGTCTTAATTCCCGCACTATTACTGGCAGGCAGACACACAGCCTTCGACGGAAAATAACCTGCTATGATGGCTGTGGATGCTTTAGTGCTTTGGTGCTTTGGCATACTCGTATCCGTATGTAAAGACACACATTGAGCATCCCCATCACTGGCATCAAAGCAACTCCATCATCATCATCATCCTCTCGACGCTGACGCTTGGCTTAGCCTCTGGTGGTCCACATATTGCAGTCTTTCAGTCGTGGACGCTATCCGCCGTCCTTGCATCGCTTTATTATTCATTGGCGGTAATCATCGGTCATCCATAATATCAGAAGCTAGAGAACTCGGCGTTCTACGAACAACAAAAAGGAAGAGACTGGGTAACAAAACAAATCCTGACTAACGCTCGAGGGCCTTTTTCGAATATCGGACCAATTTGCAATGGTTGGGTTCTTTTAAAAACATATTCGGGCAATCAAGATGAATGGGAAGCGAACGTGGCTGGCTATGGAGTCCAAACTAAATACTAGTCGCCTGGCGTGCATGTGTATTTTTTATGGGCGTACCAAGTCGCCCCAGAGCTAAGGAACTTTTTCCTTCTATCTGTTTCTATTCTTGGGAACAATTGGGGATGCAGTATACCCGTGTGTCCGTATGTACTATGGAGCATCCGCTGGTTTTTGTGTGATGGCTAATAATTGTGGATGAGATTTTTGAGAAAAGTGCAATCCATCAGCATCACTTCATTTGTACACAGGAAGTGAAGTTTTTTTCTTCGCTATTCGTACATTTGTTCATGTCAACGTTGCGTGCAAATAACGCACCAAAACGCATCGCTTCGTTTCATACCTCTCAGTAGTCCTCCTGGGAAATGATTTTCTGGAGAGTTTTTCGGTTCTTCAAACTCAAGACTCTTGCTCTGCCATATACTGTGAAGGGTACCCCGTCGGCCGGCCAGAGATAGACGGACCGTGCCGAAACCAGCGCATGCGGGTGGTTAGAAATTTCAGCCAAACCCTTAGCGAATGGATAATTAGGGATCCAACTTCACGATAAAGATTTGACCTCTAAACGCAGTTACTATGGAACATAGAAGCCCTCGACTCGTACCCAGCCTGCATCGCATTATTTACTTTGTGGACTCTCTCCTGAGAAGACTTGAAGAGGCTGGCATCCACACGAGAGACAAATTCATGAACGTCACAGCAGATACCATGAGGAATGCACTCCGAGTGGTGGAGCGGTGGTGTCGTGAACAAGGACTCTCCATTAATGCGAAAAAGTCAGATCTAAACTAAGAAGAGAGGAGAGATCTGGAATTTGAACACTTTTGGATCGGAACTAAAGGTGACCAAGAAGGTTAAGTTTCTGAAAATATACCTAGATGCTGGACTAACTTGGAACTTTCATGTAGAAGACAAGATCCAGAAGGCAAGAAGGGTGCTTCATCAGTGCAAACGGGTATGTGATCAAAGGTGGGGAATCTCGCCAAAGTCAGTATACTGGATGTACACGATGATAGTTAGACCGATACGCATCAGTTGTACGCTGGCAAAAAAGCCTCCCAGAAAACTCCAAAGAAGCATTTAAATAGAGTCCAATGTCTGGCATATTTAGGGATAGTCAGTGCAACGATACCAACATGCGCAACGGAAGCGGTCCTAGGCATTCTGCCGCTGGTCTTATTTATTAAGAAAACGGCGGCATCGACTGCGCTTCGTCCGCCGACAACTGGCACTGGCGCGATACCATCTATGTAGGGATTGAGGGCAATGAAAGGCGGACTCTCTAGCAAAGCAAGGGTCAACCTCGGAGTACTCTGGTCCGGAATCATTTGCTGCAATTGGCACAGGAATGGTGAAGTACCTGGTTAATAACTGGGATGCGGCGGAACACCATAGTAGGTTGTCACCGTAGAAGGTTATAGGCAGGCTAAAAAATGCCGAATGGCACCACTCATAGAAAATTAGCTTGGAGCGAAGAGCACTGAAATTGGTGACAGCGTTATCTACAGGTCATGGAAATTTCGGGTATCACCTAAAGAAGGTGGGTCCTGTGAACTATACCTGGAGGAAATCGAGACGGCCGGCGTCACATAGTATATTGTGTTAATAACTGGCATTAGGTAGCCGAAGAAGGGAGGTCTTGGGGCGCCACTGGGTAGAAACCCAGAAGATGAACCAGATTTCTGTTAAACAAATGCTAGCGTTGACACGAGGAATCAAAGCTAGAAAAGAATTGTGGAGAAATCCAGAAAGCCTCTCAGGCCAAGGCGGATCGTGGAATAGAGACGAAGAAAAGGGACGTATGTAATTGACTAATGGTGAAAGTTACCACGTCCTGGTCGCAAGACCGATCTTATTGGCTTGAGTATATCGTAACAACCTTGGTGGTGTCTAAGCTATGACTTTTGCAGATGCATATCGTCTCCTGCAACTTACTGAGCGGAGCGAAGTAACTAACTTTGTCTACCAAATATTTGCACATCAGCGTTGACTATACTACCGTAGGATAGAGCGTTATTTCTCAAAAGTCCCTATAAAAAACCCTTTGAGCGTTAACAAGTAAATTTACGATATTTTTTACCAAGCAAAAATCCGTTATTGCTGTCTATAAACTGGCGTTAATCCCTCTTCAGAATTGATAACTATGTGGCACGTATCCCATTTAGATTTGTCCTCAACCATCTCGTAGACTCTGCTTTACTAATAAAACCTGGTCGCAATCAAACATAAACAAACGCAATCAGAAATACCAGACCGCGCCAAATGGACCAATGGTGCTCTTGAACGAGACGCAAAAAACTTGACCTGGTACACTGAAGGATCGAAAATGGATTCTCCTACCTACCTACCTACCTCCTTCCGACCTACTATCCAAAAAGGGTGTTAGGGCCGCCAAAATGTTCATCCTTTCGGATAGTCAAGCAGCACTGCTAGCACTGTCTTCTAATACGATAGACTCCCTGACAGTTAAATGCTGCTACGCGGCCTTACAGACCCTGACCAGACAAAATGAAGTTAAACTTGAATGGATACCCGGTTGCCAAGGTATTGGAGGCAACGAATCGGCGGATGAACTATATAGGGCTGGATCAAAATCTGCGTTCATAAGACCAGAACCGTATTGCAGAGTTGCTGCCTTGGCCAAATTAACGCCTTCAAACATCAACTTCCTCTTGACCACTGGGAAAATGTCCCTGGTCCAGCGTCTAATAAAGCCTTACTCCTATAAGGAAGCCCTTAACTTAGATAAGGAAAGCATTAGGAAACTAGCAAGCTTCCTAACCGGCCACTGCGGCCTAAGATACCAGCTTAACAAAATGAATCTGTGGCAGGTTATGGATTGTCCGTAATCTTAGATCAACATATTCTGCCAACCAAATTCCCTTCCCATACCACTCAACTTGCTAGCGAAAGAACCTACAATTTAATTCCACGCTAAGTCCCACCCAATTAAGATTCACACCTCGTAAAGACCTCCTTATGAGTCCTTATCGTAGATCAAAAAAATTAAAGAAATAAAATACGCGCCACACGCCTCTGAGTTGCCTGCGTCTTTCTCTCTCTAGGCCCACAATGAAAGGTCCAACGGATTCCGATAAAAATTATGAAAATGACTCAATTCTAGAGAATTGATCTCAGCTTTACACCACCGACACGGCCATCATCATCACCAATTGATTGCGCCTTAAATGTAAGAGTCTCTGGCCAGTGCCAGTGCGCATCGGCCACAAAAAGTTTCTTAATCAACGCTCGCATATCCCATCTATCTCCTAGAAAAAGAAAACAACAACAAAAATGAACGCAATAATAATAACTTCAGATGATAGTCAAGGGCACGCTTGTCCCTGTAATCAAATCCTCTTCCAGCGAGTACGGCGGCATATCAAATTTATTCCAGTGTGCGCGTAAATTGAGGCAAAGAGGCTCCACTCAAGACCTAGGACAGGTTTTAAAAAAAACGGCCCAGCGGCCATACCTGTGTGATGTGTGCGCTCGCATAAGCAGTGCACACACATTTAAATACGGTCCTGGGAGGAGAATGAAAAAAAATAAAATAAAGCAGCACCACACAAGGAATGCGCGCTTTACGAGCGCAAATTATTTATCGCTCTTATCCACTCTTAATGGTGACCAATAAATCGCCTTAAGTAGATAAGGAGGATTCATTCCTTGGTGCGCAATCCCACATATGAAGGGTATGGTTCGCAGTTTGCCACATATGAGTTCACTGGATGCGAGACGTGCAGCATACAATGCGATTCGTTGTTAGAGCCGGGACACATGGCCAGGCAGGAGGACAACGTACGACATCCTCTTGTGACATTCTGCTTGGGTACTTGTCATCTTAATTAAGCCAACAACAGGAATTATTAGAGATCGCTGTTGCAGGCTCTATAACTTATGGCAAGGATCAGATTTGCTAATTGGGTAGAGTTGGATTTGCGGCCTCTTGGTCGACACCCAGGTAGAAGGAAGTACCACTGATGGGTTTCGAAAACTAAATGTGTATTCAATCTCGCAGTAGGCTCACCTCAACGTGAAAAAATAGCACGATTTCCCGAAAAGGTGATTATTTGTGTGCCCACACTGTAGGCTACTCATAAACACAATGTGGCTCAAAAGTACATTTTGTAAATGTCCAGAGTTTAGTATGAGATTCCTGCATTTCAGGAATCAGTGATAGTTAGGTTGGACCTAGGGAGTAGTCAGTCAATCGAACTGATCTTTTGGACTGGAAAATGATGTTGACATGTTCCGAGGAACCAGCTACGGGGGTTGTTTTAGGATGATGTGAGCTACAATAATACTACTTGGGAACTACTTTCGGAAGATACACAGAAACGCGCTGAGAAGTCGAAAAATAGAAGGATAAAGTACTTCCTAGTTGCGTGAAGTCTCGAAATCTAAGCGACATAACTTATAGAAACGAATGCTGACTTCCTTTATTGGGCTAGCCGCTAGGCTAATCAACTGAACGGTGACATTGTGTCTCCTGTCAATTTTTTTAGTTGCAAAATTATCTGCTCTATATCTATGTAGATCCCTATGTACATATGTATGCATGTCCGAGCTTCGAATATACGGAGCCCTAACAGTGTTCCGAAGAACTTTATTTTCAAATCTCTGAACGGATTTGAAGTATGTACCAGTATTCTGGTACACCCCCATGAATGTATCTCGTAGGTTAGGTTAGGTGGCTGCCAGCTAGGTGTCGCCAACACACTTAGACCAATAGTAGGTCCATTTTGATACCACTTGGATCATGGTAGAAAGTTTCCTTCTACCTATTCGTTAAACCATTTTGAGCTTCTTATGATGCATAGGAGGGTCTTAATGTCAATATCCATCAGGTCTATATCGCTGTATTAGGGGGCCCCTAAGTGAAGCCTTCTTCTACGAAAGAGAGCTGGGCAGAAACAAAGAAGGTAAGGAATAGTTTCCTGCTCTTCTTCATCCATGCAGCTTCTACAAAAGTCGTTCGCAAAAAGGACTAGCCTTGTAGCATGCTTGCCTATTAGACAGTGTCCAGTGATGACACCTATTATGGTGCCGATATGCGATCTATTGAGAGGAATCGAATTCTTTGACCAGCTTCGGTCAAATTTGTCTCATCGTTAGACATGTTGATCCACTTGTCCACCTAAGATTTGTACTCTCGACAGCATCCAGTTTAAGTTTAAGTTTGCGAGTAGCGATTGGAATACCTAAGGTGCCTTTGTCCGGTAAGATGGGTATAGTTGTTCCTATTCTGGCGAGTTCATCGGCCTTACAATTCCCTGGAATGTCTCTATACCCCGGCACCCAACACAGGTGAATATTGAACTGCTCAGCCATCTCCACAAGAGACAAACGGCAGTCTAGAGCCGTCGATTCCAGGGATTTGATTGCTGCTTGGATGTGTGAAAAGATGCAGATATCTTTCCCTAACAGATATCACGCTTTCTTAAGCCAAGATAGGGCTTCTTTAATCGCCACTATTTTTGCCTAGAACACGCTCCAATGATTTGGAAGACGGAAAGCGAGCTTAAGATTAAGCCTATCAGAGAAAACACCTGCACCAACTCCGTCTTTGGTTTTTGACCCATCAGTGTGGAAGTGAATTGATTCATCTTCTAAAAATTCATCGCCAGATTGATATGGAGGGGATGGTGACTAGGAAGTTCTTCTCTAAATTTAGACATGGGATGGTGTAGTCCGTGTTTTCGGGAGAGATTTTGAGTTCATCCAGAATAGAAGCGTGTTTTCTTACTTTAAGGCGAATAGCTGCACTCGCTCTCATTTGCTTGTAAAAAATATCGAGGCGTATCAGGTGAAACATAATGTCCAGTGCCGCAGAGGGAGTTGTACGTTGGTAGGTCCATATAGGATTCAGTTTTGCTTATACAGAAGTATTCTTTTCTAATCCGATAGTCAAAAAAATCTGTCAATTGCCGATGAATTTTCTGAAACTTGAGGTCCAGGTCTCCATGTTTCTTTTTAACATCCACATCCCTTCCACGGAAGTTTGACACCTAATGTCGTACGTACTTAAGTATTTAACTTGAACAAAAAAATAATAATAATGTGTACAATTTTGTTGTTGTTTATTGACAATTGAAGGTTTTCTGTCAATTCTCGTATTTTTTTCAGCGTGAATAATTTGTTTATAAATAAAATACAAAGCGTAGGACCCAGCTCACTGCCCTGTGGCACACTAGTCTTGATTTATTTTTCGAAAATTTATTCTCTTGCTAAAACGTAAAAACTGGCGTGTTACATAGGCTTCTAGAATACCTAGCCAGCCAAACCTTCCATTCAGTTATAAGTTCTTTATGTCACACCTTACCAAAGGCTTGAGCTATTGCAAAGCAGGTAGTGTTTTCCTTCAAAGCTTTTTCTGTTTTAGTCTGCGAATTTTAATTTTTCAATAGTTTTCCTCTTGCTGTTGAGCAAGAGGTTTTCAAATAGTTTTGAAACCATTGGTAGCAAAGATATCGGTCGATACGATGTTGCTTCTGCAGGAGGTTTCGGTATTACAATTACGTAAACTTTTTTCAACATTTGAGCGATGTGCGAAATGCAGCGATACAAAGATGTACTGGTGCTAGCACTATATGATCGCCTTTATCGGTAGACAATTTGAGAATCTCCCCTGTAATTAAATCAAAACCTGGGGCTTTTTTTGTCTTAATTAAGGCATTTCTCATCGCTGATCTCGACCTTCACTTCAGGTTCTATTTCTTTAGAGAATTTCTCCAAATAATTGTAAAATAAGGCTGTTCCTTGCTGGCAGTTTTTCGTAGTCCTCTTTGACATTAAAATGCCGATTGCAGATCAAAGCACCTAATTTCCAATTACAGCCCACAGTCTTAAATAAATCTAGAATTTGGAATTGAGCTGAAGATGCCATCTACATATGCTAATTTTTTTCAAGGACGCACAATATATTCGAACATGAAGTTTATTATTCTATTGGCACTCGCCCGTCGAGAATGCATCAAATTCAATTTCAAAGGTTCAAAAAAAAAGTATCTCCTTTCCGTCCCAAAGGCAATTACAAAGACCGCAATCCATCTGCTTCTTAGGTAAATGTTACAATCGTTTTTTCCCTGTCAGTTACAAAATTCAAACAGCATTCGTAGAAAACTCTCCCGTCTTTTTCGAACCAATCCTCTGACATTTGTAGTACTTCAACCACTAACCACTACATCAGCACTTGTGGCAATAATCTTGATCCTATTGCCGTTTCGTTACGATATTTGGCAAGCTACTGCTGAAATGCTCGTGTACTTGTGACTTTTGTGCGATATCCCGCAGATTTTCGGATTGCTTCAGATTTATTTTACCTTTTTCTTTTTAATTGAAGGCTCACCCGCACCCTCAAGTCAACATGAACCACGTTTTCAATGTTCTGTCATATTCGCTGAGATTTTTGATTTGGATTGAGAGATACATGAGGTTATTTGCAAGAATTTCATTTGATTGGGACAAATTGAAAGGTGGTCATAATCGTTTATGAAATGGGATGTAAATTGAAGCAGGGGAAGAAAAAGATTATTCAGGCGAAATGAAGCGGAATTTGTGGAGATTTCTTCAGTAGCTACTTAGGTTAGGTTGGGGCGGGATGTGCACAAAGCAGGTGCTTACACGGGGGTCTTTTGGTCCATTGTGATACCTCTTAAGTTGCGTTTCCACATCTAACATTTTTATCAGTTAGGCGGTCCAGCGTGTGCTCCTTATGAATCTTGTTAACCCCATCAGCGATGCTCCAAAGAATCTGTTCCCCATATGTAGGAGGCGACGGTTTTGGAGATCTAGGCATTCGCAGAGCAAGTGTTTGATGGTCTCTGCCTCTTCATTTTGACAGCTCCTACTACTATCAAGATGCGGATTTCCTTTTCCCCATGGCTAGTAAGCATTTGGTTCTCCTCTCGTTTAGTTGTAGCCATAGACTTCGGGTAATCACAGTCTCCTCTTGATAACTGATTATTCTCTTTTTCATTACACCAATATGAATGTCCATCTGTGTGTGGGTATGTTCTGTACCTAGTGGTGATCCTTTCCTGGCTTGTTCTTCTGCTATCTCGTTCTCTTCTATATCGCTATGTCCAGGAACCCATCAGAAATTGACCACGTGAATCCTGCTAAGTATATTCAAGATTTTACGACATTTACCAACTGTCCTATCCAGTGGCTTAATTGCTGCCTGACTGTCCACGAAAGCTGTAATCCGAGATGGACTTATTTTCTTTGTGAGGACTGTAAATGCTGCTCTACCGATGACAAAGATTTCAGTTACTTAGGCACGATACTGATATCCACAAAGATAGTCAGATATGAGCGCTTTTCAAAATTGTTCCAAATTGTCATAGCTTCTGCACTTTTCGTCGTTTTTTTTTTTAGATTAAAAGGTAAATCGATGCCGTAAATAAAAACCCATCTTAGGCAAACAAATCTATTTCAACCAGCACCCTCTGTCCCACATGCTACCCATTTTGGCCAACCACTTTTTGGGCTTGATATCGATGCTACCCCCACCCGACAATTAAATAGCTTCTGTGCACAAGTCCTGCAATCGAACTCCTAACCATGGTGCATGTTGAACTACAAATAAATTTTAACTGCAGCCAAAAACTGCAGTCGCCACTAAGCCACTCTTTAGTGGTTGGTCCACCGCAGCCGAAACCTCCAACGTTTGTGGTCAAGGTAAAAGCAGAAAGGCATGTTCAAATACAAGTTCAGGTTTGTTTTTCTGCTCGTACATGGTTTTGTGTGTATGGTTCCTTGCCGCACAACGGCCATTCAGGACAATTGCTTGGATTGCAATTTTTCGATTTTTCGAAATTGGGCGATGATTCCCAATTGAAGTGTACAGCAGACCAGCCTACTTTCCACTTCCAAATGAAAACTCTACGGAAATATATGTTTATCGTCGTGAAATTACCCAAATAAATCAATGACCATGGAAGTGGAGCTTGTGTGCGATTGCCGATTCCTTCAAAAGCCAATACACGATGGATGTACTGCTTTCATCGACTTTAGGGAAACATAATTGTTATCGAGCATCTCTAGAACGTCGGGTTATTAATTTCTGTTTTGCATGAACCGATAAAAAGTTGAAAAGCATCTCATCACCAGCTAATGTCCTACTCACACGCGATTCGTACTCCCAGCGGCTGGAATAAGGGAAACAACCGGCGCACACAGTGTCATGTCTTAATCGGACGGACAACAGGATAACCTGCAAGTCGACAAAAAAAAAACACAAAATCTCTCCAAAAAAAATCAATGCCAAAACGATGACGTACCAGAGGGCTTGGGAGGGGCAGGTGGTAAGTGAACCTGATATCGTCTGGAGTTCAATTGTTCCACTCACTTCGGAATCATTTCGGCGTTAATCCTTTTGAATGGCTTTTCGATGGATGCCTTGCCACTATGCCCTGAAATTCAATGCCGAATACGAGCGCTTTTTTTCTTCCTTTCCTTTCTTTGATTGGGAGTATTGGATTATGTGGTATTAGAAATGTCTTAAGGACTTAATCGCCGAAGAGGCAGGCAAGTGCCTTCGATAGGAGTCAATCAGGCGGAACTAATTAATGAGAAGGGATTATTGTTCTAGATGGCTTTCTCGCGCGTGAGTAGTAGGAGCAGAAAATCTCTGGCGTTTCGTGTTCCTTTTGCATTTGGGACTCTTGAGTTTTATTCGCCTTGTTTGTTTTGCGAACGTCGACATGAATATTGGGCATTAATTTTTAGAGATTGTTCACGCGGATATGATTCGATTTCGTTGTTCGGGAATTGATTTGGAATTAATTATTTTCGTAAAAAATCTTGAGCGCAGGATGGGGTTTAAAAACTGCCTGAGGTACTGAAACATCCAGTTTCTATCATCGTTTTTCGATCAAGCGATTGCAGAAGCTCCCGGTTTATTTTTTAAACTTTATTTTTCCACGGCTTCAGACTCACTTCCCCCTTCTGCCCAGCATTGAAACTGGAAGTACTTAAATGTATTTGAAGAAAAAAAAATACAAATACTTGGCGCAACAGACGAATGTGGTCCAGGGCCCAGCTTCTCGGTGTATGATCTCCTGGAAAATGCTACTACACAGAAGCATCGCTTTCAGCATAGACAGCCTCCCAGATTTCAAAAGGTAGTTTGCTATTCAGGAGATCAAACCTAATCTTGGTAACGATACGTAAAGAAGTATTGTATGCGCGTTTACAGAGGCAAATTCATGAACGTCACAGCATATACCATAAGGAATACATTCCGAGTGGTGGAGCGGTGTTGTCGTCAACAAGGACTCTCCATTAATGCGAAAAAGGCAGATCTAATCATCTTCACAAGGAAGAAGAGAGATCTGGAATTTGAGCCCTTGACACTTTTTGGATCGGAACTAAAGGTGACCAAAAAAGTTAAGTATCTGGGAGTATTCCTAGATGTTGGCCTAACTTGGAACTTTCATGTAAAGGACAAGATCCAGAGGGCAAAAAGGATGCCTCATCAGTGCAAACGGGTATGTGGACAAAGGTTGGGAATCTCGCCGAGGTCAGCATACCGGATGTACGACTATCACATACGCGTCAGTTGTATGGTGGCAAAAAGGCTCCCAGAAAATTGTTAAGAAGCATTTAGATAGGGCCCAACGTCTGGCATTTTTAGGGATCGTCGGTGCAATACGAACGACACCAACATGCGCAATGGAAGTGATCCTAGGCATTCTGCCGGCGGACTTATGTAATAAGAGAACGGCTGCTTCGACGGCACTTCGTCTGCACCGGGATAACATGAGATCTCGTGAAAAATGAGATTAGGGACTTGAATATGCCCATGGATGGAATAAAGAGAGTGCGTGTTACCGGAAGGTATCACAAAACTATTATCGAGGATGGATCACCTCTGGATAAGAAAATTGGTGGTATAATCATCCTTGGATGGCAGAGCGGGGCAGGCATCTTTTCAGAAGAACTAGAACTAGTCGTTATATTAGTCTGGGGAAATATATCTCAGTCTATCAAGCCAAGATGATTGCTCTGTTACATGCGATGGATCACCTGATAGAGGGTCAAGTTGTTGCTAAAAATATAACTATAGCACTGGACAATCAATCAGTGATTAGAGGCATGGAGCAAACAGATATAAACACATCCCTGGCAATGGAACGTGTTCATAAAGTCAATGAGTGCTCTCGGACTCATAGCAAAGCAAAAGTCAGCCAACTCGGAGTTCTCTGGTCCGGAACCATTTGCTGCAATTGGGAGAGGAATGGTGGAGCACATGATCAACAACTGGATCGCGGCGGAACACCAGGGAAGGTGGTTACCCGTAGAAGATTTTAGGCAGGGTAAAATGGCTATTAAAGAGCCGACTGGCTAGACTCATAGTGAAGTTCTAAGCTTGGAGCGAAGGGCACTGAAATGAACGTTATCTACAGGTCAATTTCGGGTATCACCTAAAGAAGATGGGTCTTCTGGAGGAGGATACATGTGAACTGTGCCTGGAGGAAATCAAGACGGCGCGGCGGCACATATACTGCGTCATTTTCCGGCATTAGTTAGCAGAAGAAGAAAAATCTGTGGACGCCACTAGGTAGAAACCCAGAAGATTAACCAGATTTCTGTTACACAGATGTTAGTGTTGGCATATGGACTCAAATCCAGAGAAGAACTGTGGAAGAATCCAGAGAGTCTCTGGGGCTAAGACGGATCGTGGAAGAGAGACGAAAAGGGACCCATAACTGTGTTCTGATTCGGTGTCTCTCCAAATAATGTATATGTATATGCGCATATACATGTTATATCTGCTGTCGATGAACTGTGGCAGTAAATGTAAAAGTCCAAAAATTACGCACAAAATCTCCTACTCCGCCTGCAGCATACGATTCGTTTGTATTAGGACAAAAAAGTCATCATTTTCACACGCAAAAATCCATATTTCTGAAAAAATATTTAGTCCGGTAAATATACCACGGACCATGGTTACATTTTCGAGGACTTTTACTTATTGCACTACTTTTGGCCAAGGAGCAATGTTTCTCTTAATTTTATTGCTGGCCAATCTATTATCGCGCCCCTAAAACATCAAAGAATACAAAAAAGTCGTGTCCAATCTGCCGATACATTCAACACCAATTGCAATGCACCGCGATTCGTTCCCACATCCATCCATACATCGCCGGACACAGTGCAAACAAGTATCTCACAGACAGGAAGACAACATGGTAATCAATTGCAGCACCACATCATCATTCGGCACCGATGTTGATTCACACCGAGACGAGGACAATGTGACCAACAAGGGGACGTCAAAGACCAAGATCTGTCCATGACCATGACGACAAACTCAATCTTTCGTATGCAAATTTACACAAGCAGCACAATACCCACAATTTGACATAATTCCCATCAAATTGATATGTTTACACTCGAACCCGTCGACAGCTTCATCTCAAGTGAAAGACTGAGAGGCTTACTTGGTCTAACTCGCTGACGTTAGTTGCAACGAGTTGCAATTGACAGCTTCTAAGTCCGGCCATGGACGCATCGATGTACCTTCTTCATCTACTGTGACAATAAAACCAATTTTTAGAAAATTTTCTTGTGCGCCGAGCAGCACGACGAAAGGAAACCCCAAAGCTACTCAAAGGAGCTCAGCATGCCCTCGTTTTAAGCCCGATGCAAGCAGACATAAACCTAAAACAATCTGACAGGAAATCAACTTAAAGAGCTCTTCTTCGTTCACAGAAATATTCGTACATAAACGATGTGATAGGCTATGGCTGCGAAAATCAAAAAAAAAAACAAAGCAAGGCAAGTGACCACCAGTCCTTGTAATCGTCATAATTGTCATTCAAGGGTTTTACGTCCTCTTCATCCTGTTACTTGTTATTTCGTTGTGTTTGAGACTAGGTTCCTTAGTTAGCGACGACGACGACGACGTCAAACTCGTAAGAAAGAGTAACACGACGCCTTGGTGAAGATAGCACACATCCTTCGGGGCTGGAGTGGTGGATGCTTTGCTATGATGGGGACAGGGCTAATTGAATTATATGCTTTGTTGTTGTAGCAAAGATACGACAAGTCTGCATGCTGTGCGAGGTGATATTTGCACATCCTCACGTTGCTGTATGTTGCAATTTATTCCAAAGGGCTGCAAAATCTACATTCGCTGGGCGACAACAACACCAACAACAACAACAGCCGCTAACTGACTAATAAGGCAGGACACGAGGATTAGGTTCACAGTAGGCGACTAAAGGGAAACTTCGCATGGAATGCCGTGCATCGAAAGCGAAAATTATTTGTAGATTTGTTTTGTCACCGCGTTTTGTTGGCTGTGGATTGTTGCTGTCTTTGTCTCGTTGGTCGATGGCGGATTGAATTCCAACCAATTTGACCAATCCCCGTTGTTTGGTGCCTCGCAAAGGACACGATTGTCGTGATGATGATTATTCCTGTGCGCAAATAGACAAAATGCTGAAATCCGCGGTATGCATCAGGCAACGATGATTGTTTTCTACGCGAAAAACTCACTTTTGTGCTGGTTTCTTCGCCGATGTTCGTTTAATTTTTTAGCCAAATAAACACGAAGGAAAGGTAAAAAAAAAAAAAAAAACATTCCGTTCGTCATTTGGCGCGCATGTTATGTGACTTTCAACTGGGACATGTGATATGGTCTGGGCGAGTGTAACGTGGGGGAGATTTCGGGATTACGGAGTCACGCTATTTTAATAAGTCATGTCACGGAGCATGACAGCGCTATAAAGGAGAAGTGGACAAATTATGTGGAAGAATCAGGAAAAGCTATGACGTTGAATCGCTATGAAAAAGGATTGCAATTAAATCCAAACAAATAGGCTGGAGAATGAAGACGTTAGTACCGTTGACAATAAGAGAGTTCGTAAATTATTACCACAAGACTGTTGTGATTATTCTTTCGCTCAAAATATGCAGACGGCTGTGTCTATGCCGCCACTGTTGAGGAACAATTCAAATTTTTGAGGAACAGTCAAAGATGAAGTCCTTGCTCGAGTATTATAATTTGTTCGCATAACGTACAGTCGAAAGCCGCTTTTCAATTCCTACTCAAGTTCCACAGAACAGAATTTGTAGGTTAGGTTAGGTTAGGTTGACGTAGCAGGCTACAAGTATGCAACCTCACTAAGATCAGTAAGGTCCATTGTGTTACCATATGGATCAGCATCTCCAAAGAGAGCTACCCGTTGAGCCAGGAGGAGCTAGTTATGAAGCGCTGGAGGCTGCTAATGCTAGAATTAGTCAGTTCGCAGACGATGTTGAAGAAGTAGGCCTCTACGCTTCACATGTACAAAGAAGATGTAGAATGGTTTCTTCCTCCTATTGATCAATGCACCTTCTAGCGAAGAGGCCCAGCCTAGTAACGTGCCTACCGATAATGCACTGTCCTGTAACGACACCTACTACGAGTATGCTATAGATGAGTTCCCTTTTCTGTCTTATAAGACAGTTGCAGCGTTTCAGATCCAGTTTAGGCCAGATCTGCCTAGTGACTAAACTGGAAGAACCATTTGCCCACCTGCGTTTGGTACGGTTTGTAGCGTTAAGCTTGAGTAGAATTTTAACTGTAGCGATAGGCGTGCTGAGATTCACCTTATCCGGTGAAATCAAGGGTTGTATCCTGCCTGGCGAGCTCATTAGCCATGCAATTCCCTGGAATATCCCTGTGGCGCGGCATCCAAATAAGGCGAATATTGAACTGTTCACCCATCTCGTTAAGAGAGAGAAGTCAATTAAGGCAGATCAAGAGTTGAAGGATTCCAGAGGTTTGATCGCGGCATGGCTGTCAGTAAAAATGATGGGATCGCGTTTAGATATCACATTGTACTTGTACGAGAAGGCTTCTTTTATCGCCATGATCCATGATCGCGGAAGGAGATTTTTAGGTTGCAATCATTGGAGAGAACACTTCCCCTTACTCGTCTGTCTAGGATCCATCAGAATACAATCGCATGGATTCCTTTTGCAAACCAAGATCCCCTTGGCAGTCTTCTCAGGCGGGTATTCGGGTTTCAAAAGGTTTTTGGAACAGAAGTTGAGGAAGGATGTAGTCGATGATAGATATGTATATGAGGATTTAGGATTTAAAAGACAAGCAAAGGAGAAAATATTTGAAGATCTCGGGTAGCTACGTCAGTACTGGAAAGTATAAAATTTTGGGATCAGTCGTTTATAAATATTCAAGTAAACTGGATAACCTTCAACAATGTAAGCACTGACGCGATCCTGAGCAGTCTACACAGAGCTCACATTAACACCGGCCTCTGCATTTGGATTGCACAGATGCTTAAATCAAGAGTTATATATTCAACGCAAGGAGACATAACCGTCCAGAGAAAGGTCTGCAGAGGAAGCCCCCAAGGCGGAGTTCTGTCTCCCCTTATACGGCTCCTTGTAGTGGATGAGATCTTGGTAATATCGAAGGATAATGACTTCAACGTGACGGCCAATGCCGATAATGTGGCCATCCTGGTTTCGGGAAAATTTCCTCCAGTCCTAAATGAAAGACTCAATCTCGCACTACAACTAGTGGATAAGTGGGTCGGTAGCAAAGGACTGGGAGAGAAACCCTAAAAAACGGAGGTAGTCCTCTTCACTTAGAAAAGATCAACTCCTACCTTCAGACCCCCAAATATCGGTGGTACTGAACTAAGTCTCTCAAGTTCAGCTCGATACCTGGGCGTAATATTGGATTCCAAACTAAATTGGAAGGATAACATTACCGAACGCATCAAAAGCAAGCGTAGCTTTCTATGCCTTCAGTAATACGTGGGGTTTTAAACCAGCTGTGGTGTACTGGATATACACGGCGGTGGTAAGACCCATTCTCACATATGGTTCATTAGTATGGTGGATGGTACTTGAGAAGCTATACCAGCTCTCAAACCTCACCTAAATCCAGGGGGCAGCGTGTAAGTTAATAAGGCAAAGATCGAGAATTACATTCCACCCACTGGGTGCAATGCCCACACTTAGGCAGAGGTTCCCACACTCGCTGCACCTAAAAGTTCACACACTCGCTAGCAATTCCACGGAAGCACACCTGCAATAGGAGATTCTCGGAAATAACCGATGCTGCTGAATCGCGTTGTCACATTGATGGTGAACCTATAAATAATTGTAGTTTAGAAATTAAGTCAGTTCTTTTTGGCATAATAAAGTGGACGGTTGTCCCAAAGTATAAAGTGTTTTTTTTTAAAAAGCCCCCACCGCGGAAAAATCCATAACTTGTATCTGAGTCATGGGGCAGTGGAAACCATGCTTAGTTTCATTCCGCTTGATCTATACTGTAGCAGTCTGGCTGCCAAAACCGCGGTAAGACTAAAAGAAGGTCGACCATGGTCATCGAGCCTCTACGGTCATGCATCCATTTTTTCTCGATGGGAGACTACCAACAGATCAACGGAAACTGATCACATGAACCCGATATTAGCTTTTGAAAGGAGATTCGCTACAAGAATTCCTGACAGAATGTACTGGAAGAACCGTAGGAGTATAAAAAAGGAGCTGGCATTCTATACCGATGGTTCTAAGATGGACATTGGCACGGGAGCCGGATTTTATTGTAAAGCCCTAGGAATATACCACTGATTTAGAATTCACGACGACTGCAGCGTCTTTCAGGCCGAAGTCACAGCCATCATACAGGCTGCTGAAATTAAGTATTCGCGATAGTAATATCGTTGGCAAAACGATCACTGTCTATATAGAGAGCCAGGCAGCCGTCAAGGCTCTGGACTCCGCTATAATTAGGTCGAGGCTTGTGAGGACCCTGCAAATCACCCTTTAACAAGATGTCTAGAGCCAATGCGGTGAAGCTCTGCTGGGTACCAGGGCATATGGATATAGAAGGAAATGAAAAGCCTGACGAGCTGACGAACTGACGAGTAAGGAAGGGCGCTGCGCTTATCGCGGGCCCTCCCTTTTAAAGTAACCTCAATCAGTTCCATACGGAATAAGATAGAAGATGAAGCCACCGGTTGAGCAAACAAACTGGAAACATGCGCAACGGCCAGGACGCTATGGCCGGCCTTCAGCAAGAAGAGATCAACCTCTCTGGTAAAACTTAGTCGTTATAACGCACGGGTTGTTTCTGGCATAATTACTGGACACTGTGCTATCGGCGTTCACGCAGAACGACTCGGTGTGCTACATAACGACTTTTGCAGAAGTTGCAGGAACGAAGAAGAAATTGAATCTGTTCGTCATCTGCTGTGTGATTGTCCTGCCCTATCCGTCATAAGAATGAGGACTCTCGGAAGTTACTTCTTTTCGAAACTGGAGGACTTCGGAAATGTAGAGCTGGCGGACCTCCTGAGATTCATATCATTATCTGGGTGGTTCTAACAGCGTTTCGTAATGTTTCCAGGGTTAAAAGATTGGGCACAATGGACCGACCTGGTCTAAGTGAGCAGTGCTCTATGTCACAAGGCACCCATTTACCGACCTACCTACTGGAAAACGAGTATTTTAATATTTAATTTCTTTTTAATTTAAACCGTTTCAAAGATCAATCAATTATACCACGACGTTTCTAAACGTATGCATTGCTGACTATGGCCCTCCCTAGAAGTTAACGAAAGGGGCTTATATAGACTCGCGGTATAGTGCTAAGCTTCGTAAAGAAGGACAACAGGTGCAGATAAAGTAAGGTAAAAGTTCCTGTCGTACCAATTACGTCAGCCTTTCGTTAGAGTCTATTACCAGTTTTGGGGTTCCTTACGTATACAGGCCACGGAACCCTAATGCTCCGAAAAGTTTTGCTCTTAAGTTATGTGACCTGTGTGGCTTCTTTTATTTTCTTTTCTTTTTTTTTGTTTAGGAACCTTTTTGAATAAAATTCAACCGCTTTTTTCTGATTCCAAGATTTTAAATCTCGAATGTTCGGCACTAGGGCTAATTTTATACCCTTCAATCCAATAGAAGTCGTACTCCAATCCAATAGAGCACTTTCGAATTTATTTTTTTTATTTCTTATTGTCTTGTATCCTGTGATCTATGGTTAGATCTCCTGGAATGTAATCGCCAAGGCACACCATTGGGGTGGTGTTGTTTTTAAGGCCCGTCCTCCTTTATCGAGATAAAATAGGTTGACTTTAGTCTGCATCTTGTCTTTTATTGAAGGGGTCTCATAAGGCAACCCTGTTTAGCTCCCATGTCCGTTTGAAACCAGTCAGACAGTTATTTACCATCCCATACTGCTGTCATGTCCTCTTTATAGAGACTTTGCAAAACGTTGAGGACTTTTGTAGACACCCCCGAATTCCACAGCTTGTAGAATAACGAACTTCTACTGATGGAGGCAAACGCCGCTTTAAAGTGCACAAAAAAGGCATACAGTTTTTTTCCCTTATCTATGTAGGTCCTACCGATGCTGGTCAACGAGAAGATGTTGTCCACTGCTGAGCAGTTTTTCTGAACCCAGCTTGAAACTCACTCAATAGGCTGTGGGTATTCACCTAATCTGTCAAGCGTTCCGGTAGAATTCGCGAAAATATCTTTATCACTGTATTTACAAATGATGCCTCTGTAATTGTTTGGATCGCTGATACCAGCTTAAAAAGAGGGAGTGCCTAAAACTGTCCGGTACGTCGGTTTGGTTTCATAAAACAGCCTTGAATCTTTTTGACTTGAGTGAAAATAATGGTTTTCTACTACAAAACACTTCCGAAAAGGTCATCTTTAGACATGGTGTCGTCGATGTTTATAACCGACTTTAGCCCAGGGATGTATGGTCTCGTACATAAGATCAAACTCTGCGGTTTTGGCAACGATGTATGATGCTCTCTCTTTTAGTTCGAAATTATTGCTAGCTGAAGTGGCAGTGAAATAATGATGGATTTTACCGGGCTTAATACTAAACCTTAGTGGCCGTGACTCAGTGGTTTGTATGCTGGACTACTAAGTGGGATGTTTCGAAGCTCTAATCCCATAAAAAACCAACAAAAACATTCAAGAGTGATAAATGTCAGGAGAAAGTATCTCAATTTTCCATCCGGATGTAGCTTTAAACTGTACGCCATTTGTTTTGAATTCTATTATTGTGAATTCGTATTGTACACATACAGATGTATTGAGGATAAGAGTACAATCAATACCGTTATGTTTTAAAAATAACTTCGTTCAAACATCCTCGAAGGCGTCGTCCTTTACAGAAAGCGATCCCAGAGACCTCATTTCCGATGACTTTCATAAATCATGAATCGAATTAATCTGAATTTCGGAAATGGCTTCAAGGATTTTACTCATCAGGTTAAAAATTTTCGCTTGGTTATCAGCGTAAGCCAAAGACTTAACGTGGCCCCAAAGAAAACAGCCTAAGGGCGTTAAATCGCGCATTTCTAGTGGTCAGTTGACATCACCATTTCTATAAAAAAAAAGGCGCCATGGAAATCTCCTTAATGAAGCATCAAAGATGCTAACACTGTCAATAAGTCCCAACAATTAGCCCCAAATTGCACTCCTCTCCTGACTAGTCTCTGAACATCATTTATGCGATAATAAAACAAAGGCTTCTCTACTGGAATCAGAGAAGCAGACCTTTTTTTAGTAGCCCTGAGACTCTTAGGGGGTTAGAGCCTGAACTGCTTTTTTCCATCCTTTACGGTCTCAAGCACACTGCTTCCAGTGGGCTGGGATTCAAAGACTCTCTTTTCTCGTCCATTTGCTCCATGTGACCGAGCCAGTGTAGTCGACGGATTTTTGCCTTTCGGACTACATCCACATCTTTGTACAGCTCATAGAGGTTATGTTTTCTCCTCCATTCGCCCTCCTCACAGATAGGATCGAATATTCGGCGTACGATCTTTCATTGGCAGGATCCCATCTTCTCTGCCATCCTGCTTATCGTCCAGCTTTCGAATCCGTAAAGCACGACTGGCAAAATCAATGTTTTATAGAGCATAATTTTGGTCTTTAGGGTTAAGAGTTTCGACCCAAGTTGTTTAGACAGGCCTAAGTAACAACGGTTGCCAAGGGTAATCCTGCGCCGAATCTCCAGCAGGGTATCTTTTGTGGAGTTTACGTTTGCCCCGAGGTAGGCAAACTATTTCACTACCTTACGTGACACGTGCGACGGAATTGTTTCTGGTCGACAGCATGTACTTTGTTTTACTCTCATAAATCTCAAGACCAACTCGCCTAGCCTCTTCTTTAATCGCCTTAAATGCTTTAATAACGGCACGAAAGTTGGATCCCGCGATACATACATCGTCAGTATACCCCAAGAACTCAACGGATTTGAAAAATATAGTGCCTTCTATGTTAAAACCCACCCGCCACACTATATGTTCTAACACGAGATTGAAGAAGTCACAAGACAGAGCGTCTCCTTGCCGAAATCCAGTGCGTATTTGGAGAAACTCGGAAGCTGTACACACTGATATCGCCCAATTTGTGTGGAGCGAAATGGCTTTAGACGTTCACACAGTACGCTGGATAGGACCTTGTAAGCAACATTAAGCCTTGGTAGTTGTTCCAAGAAATACGATCGCCTTTTTTATGGATGGGCAGCGAAGCAGACACTATATAAAACTATTACTTAGGATTCTATTCGAGCTCGTCTCGTCTTCTAACGTTGTTGCTTGATTCTGGAAAGAAAAATTTTGCATTTCTATGCATATCCAGTGCTTTTAACACGGCGTCAACAGATGTTGTATCTTTTATCAGTTTGTAGGACTGACACCAACATTGAAATCGGGAATGTCAGTTAAGATATGCGCTTTTGCTGTGCTTTCACCTTATAAACTTTGGAACCTAGTTCCATGAAAATTCAGTCAAAAATTACTTCCCCACATGTTAGTTCCATCATGTCACCACGAAGTGTGCGTTTGCTGGTTTTTAAACGGCACTGGCATCCCTATAGGAGCAGGGATGCGTTGGTCGTTTCCACCATAAGGACTTCAATTTTAATTGCAGTATTGCCCTTATATTGTTACAGCTCACATGTAATACGATTCCATCCAACCTCCAGCAATAAATTGCAATTTTGTTCTTTACCTACTTGTACAACGTGTACAACACCTACGGTAGGACTTCCAGAAAATTGCGTTCAACGCACAAAATCATTTCCACCACACACAGGCGGGGATGTAAACGCCCTTTTGATTATGTCTCCCATTGACTACTGAAAATATTCAGGAAAAAAAAAGGACTCATCGTGTTCATAGTTCAAGACGCATAATTTCAGCTGACGACACAAGCAACTTACCGCAGCAAAACTGCTTTCAATGCGAACAAGGTGTATGATTCTGCAGCGTGTTCCATTTGACAACTTACACGACTGACCATTCAACAAGAGGCTACCACTCTCCATCTCCAGGGAATCACTGAAGGGCTCCTCTGTACAAATAATCAAATCTCCGTGATTATATTTATATCACGTTGTCCGGGTGTCTGTCCGGATCGCACAAATTTATGCGTACACATCGCTTAGATAATAACGTCCTATTTGTACGAGTATGTGTGTAGGCTAGAACCTCATTTGATATTAGCATAAATCTGTCAGGGAACTGTTAGGGACCTGCTGACAAAAATCTATCTGTGGAAGTTCCATGGAATTCGTATTCATTTCTGGCTGATAGAAGATCGGGCTGTGAGCAACCGATATGGCAAAATGCGTTGGCAATCTATGAACAGCAATTCAGCCTACCAGTCGGACATTTCGCGAGTGCTAACTGATTCCAAAGCGCATGTATGCTCGATAATCATCTCGGTGGTTATTTCTTCTCCTCTGTTCAGTGACTCGATTTTAAATTAACATCCTTTTGGAAATTTAATAACCTCATCAATAATCTCGCGCGGACTTGGTGGACGCTTGTTGGGTTGTAGACGACCGCTGCACCCTACTCTGATGGGATTGCTGCTGTTGCAAGCGATTGCCTTGCTAGTGCTACGTATCGACCTACACGCGTCTTTCCTTCACATTCGGGCGACAGAATTTCGAATCTCGATGGCTGAATGAAATAAACTGCGGCTCACTCCGTTCACTCTACCACCACCATTAGCATCAGCATCAGCATCAGCATCAGCATCACAGAGTCACACTGTGGTCACAGTCAGGTAATTCAAAAGTGCACCGAAAGAAAGGAATCCCATCGGTCATTGTCAGGTGCTTTCATAGGGATAATTTCTGTTTCTCCGTTCCTTAGGGATCGCTGCTTATTGAAAATTGAGAATGATTTTCGTTTCTTCTGTGCAAATTGTCAGGCTCATAATACTCACAGCGGGACAGATGGTGGTACTCGAATGTATCATGTGCTGATGTGTGTCCAAATGCAGCGAATTGAGTGTCTGTAATTATTTTCGAACAAACAAAGACAATCCAGATGCTTACGTGAGCAGATCTTGGACCAAGAGTAGTCATTAAGAATGGGGACTTAATCCCAGTCATCTCAAGACAAGCGAATTGATAGGAATTCTCACTCTAGGCTTAAAAGATACGCTCAAGCAGTTATCTCGGTAAATGGTGTACTTTTGTTTAAGTTTTCCGTATTTAAGGCAAAGAATTATTCAGAAATAAGACAATTGCCTAGAGCGCCTTTTAAAGAGACCACTGAAGCCTGAAATGTAGTTTGGAAGTATCTGCTGGCCTCCAGGTTTCGGATCTCTTCGTCACTGAGGACAATCAAATGCTGATGTTGCTGATCCGGGAGTTTTTTGGCCTGCCTCTCTTCCGCGCTTGTATAGGAACATTGAATGACATTGCCTTTTTGACAGGGTTCGTAGGATCTCTCCTTTGAATATGACAGTACCATTAAAGCCGGTGCTGCTCCAATTTTTTTTTATGTGAGCGCTGGACGAATAACTGCGGGATAGAGCCCTCCTTTCAGCTTAGGAGGCATATTTCGGTCACAGAAGAAGATAGCAGAGTTTTCCCACCACTTCATCCACCCTACGGTTACGCGAGGATTGACGTCGTCATCAATAGTGCTTCGCTATTGATCATAGATCCCAGATACTTGAACGTTTCGCACAGGGGAATCACTTTTCCATTAAAATATTTAAATGTCTGGACTAGGTCGGAGTAGATCAGAGAATGGGCAATGCAATCATTTTGGGCATAAAGCTCGTTGCAGGGACAATTGATCCTTGCTTATAATGGCTTCATCGTCAGCAAAGAATAACTGATGAACTTTGGGTTCCGTCACTTTCTTCAAGCAGATAATCCAGGACTGCAATAAATAGCAAAGGACTTAAGACGCTTCCCTGGGGCACATCGATTGATGTGTTGGTAGCGTGGATGCACCAAAGTACTAAATAAGTAAGTATTGGTGGATGAAAGTATGCCCAATGGCAGGAATATGAGCTCCAGATGCATCATCTACAAGAAGAGCGATTCACTATTTTGCACCAACTATCGAAGCACATCCCTTCCTAATATCACAAGTTTCTGTCTGTCCAACGTTCTGTGTGAACTTGTAAAACCTTTCTGTAATACTCTGATCGGGAAATTCGACCCGGTTCGGCAGATCGACGATAGACCAAGTTTCTTCCACAAGACAAACAGTCTCTTCGTCAAATCTTAAGCCGCATATATTAGCATTCATCGTCTGGAGCTCTACATGACAAAGGATTAGCTCGGGATTCAGACAAAATTAATCCATTTGTGTCATGTAACTCTGGAGAATTCGCGATACAGTGTACAATTAAAGCAGTCCTTGTGAATTATCCCAAATGTGTATTGGATTTCGTAAGAAGATACGTCACCATGTGATTTCTTCAGCCTTCCGCTGAACCAGAGAGTGCATAGGTAAATCGGTTACAGAAGGCACTATTTTCAAAAATACAGCTGCTAGGGTACGCAGACGATATCGATAGCATTAGTCACTGCCAGGGTTGCCGTAGTAGACGCTTTCACGGTAATTGATGAATCGGCGAAACGGGTTGGTCTTGATGTGATAACACCTTTCCAGCCAAGACGACCTGTCGTTGGGGTGCAGATGATGAAAGTTATGCTGTTGGTTCTGCACGGTGGTGCCGCTGGGGAACGGTGGTGCTGGTGATGACTTTGTTAGTTGCGGTTGTTCAGTGAACCGCTTGTTCCAGTGCCGTTATGTGGTTTAACGGTTGCTGATGGTGGCGTGTGAAGTGACGTGTTGGTCAAAAAACAAAAAAATTTTGACGTCGCGGATCACGTTGGGGTCACCAATGTCGTTGGGGCAAGCACTTGTAGTGCCAGTCGCATACAGCGAACCAAAGAAAAAACAATTTATTTAATTCCACACTTTAATTAATTCTAAACTTTATTAACATTTAATTTAAGTGAAGCTGACCAACACGTCTTTCCCATTCGACTTCTGTTTTTATTCTAACAACGTAATAGAATATATTTTAATCTATCGTTTCCTTTTTCCTTCAATTGCTTCGACGCCATCTACTTTGAGTCCTCGCCATCTGTGTTTGGATGGCGGCAGTTTTGCAAACTCCCTCTCGGAGCTGATCGCTACAGACCTTCAAATGCCAGCTCCCAGATTATGTCCTCTATTTTGGTGATTACATCAATGGTCCTTGATGGCTACAACACCAAATACATTTCTGGTGTAAAAACCGAGCCTGGTAGATCCTAAAAATCTCGGTCAAAATTTTTTACTTTTACTGCCAAGTACTGCACAATTCTCGAGATTCATTGTCGAATCAATCGAACTAGGTTAACCAAAATATGTCAAAAACTTCTCGACTCCTTCCGGAATTTACAGCAACCACGGTACTAATTGCCAAACAGCCGAGCGGAAATTAAGAGAAGCCCTAGAAAAAGTTGCAAGAAGAAGTTGATGGAGACTTTTACGGCCACCATTACTGAATCTAAATTCATCCCACCGGGATTGTCTCTTATATTTGACAGATGGGAAAGATTTGGGTGCTCAAGAACAGCAATTCGCTTTGACATAAAGCTTACATTTTTTATCGATTCATAGTGTATACAGATTGGGGTTATGTATGGAATAGCACATCGGATAAATGGCCGCCACGGCTTTGCTGGCAAGTACGTACTCTTTTATTGAAATTTTCTATGACTGTTTCGCATAAATGTGGCTGAATTTCATTAATACACCTCCCAATTTCCTCTTTCAAGGCATTGGTGGTCGTGGGCTTGTTTGCATAGACCTTTGACTTCAAAAAACCCCAAAGAAAAAAGTCCAATGGCGTTAAGTCGCAAGATCTGGATGGCAAATTCTGATCGCAAAAACGGCCGATTACACGATTAGGAAATGACTCATGCAGTAATTGAACTGTTTCTCTGGCTGTATGGCATGTGGCACCGTCTTGTTGAAACCACATGTTGGTCACAACCATATCTTGTAATTTAGGCACTAAAAACTGGGTTACCATGTCACGATAACGAACACCATTAATTGTTACTGCCTGACCAGCCGCATTTTCGAAGAAGAATGGTCGGATAATGCCTCCAGCCCAAAATCCGCACCAAACAGTCACGCGTTGTGGATGCATTTGTTTCTCAACAATTACTCACTAATTGTCTCCCTGAATTTTTCAATTATTCTCTTCACAGTTGATGCTTTTAAATCACTATGACGACCATATTTTGTACGAAAATTGCGGGCTGTAGCGGACAAACCTTCATTATTTTTGAAATATTGCTCAACAATGAAAATGCGTTGTTCTTTCGTATAGCGCTCCATTTTTACTAACCCCGAAATGTCAGCTGTCACACTAGCATCACTGTACTATTAAATGGCGCAAAATTCAAATTTTGCGTGAATTAGGGGACACCCTTTATAAGCAGCCAACTAGAAGTATGACCGTGATGAACACCAGGGTTGAAATACGGCAATCGCTACGTATTTCCAATAGGTTGTCCTTAGAGTTCACTTAAAGTTCAATGCGGGCAGCAACCACTTCTGGCAATACCATAAGAATTTCCCCCAACCTTTTGCGTACGTCTAACACATAAACAAACTTTTTACGTATCGGAGAAATAACGCTCGTTGATCCTTAAAAATATCTTAGTCACAAACATGATCAATCTCAGAAATTGCAATCAAGGAAAAATGCAGGATTAAAAACCAAATTGAAAATACTTGTAACAAATTGCAAATTTGCTCAAGTTAAAAACTATGGGAGTACGAGTATATCCAAGCCACCATATGAGATGCAGCAAGATCCGCAAAACCAATCAAGATATGTCCAACTGACAACTTGAGAGATTATAATAAGCCTCCTGCCGTCTCATGCTGCCTGGAAGACAAGAAATCATAGTGTACCGCAGGAATTGAAAATAAAGGGAACAACGACTCCAATCTGCACACGAATGACACACTCCGTCTGATGAGTGTAGGTTTTCTCCATTGACTGACTCCTCGAAATCATGCATAAGCCAAGTGTGTGTGTATGTGCTCATGCCCTCACGTAGAACCAGACCAAATCCAATGAGAATTACATTTCTATTTTGTCTTCTATCAGAGCACTTCATCGCTCCTTGTGAAGTAATTCTAGAAAAAAAAAGACACGATTCGCTTAAGATGTCGAAATGTTTCCAGAAAATGATCATCAAGACATGAGCCATGTCCTTAGGGGCTAAGCTGACTTCGAATGATTCTCCTCAGTTTGTCAAGAAGATGTCATCTCGACAACTCAGCTCGCTGTTTACATATGTGCGTGTGTGTGTGTGTTAGCGTGTAATTTCCGTATGTGAGCGCTCAAAGTTATTAATCCATTTAGCCTGCATGGCGCAGCTTGTGTGCAACAACGACAACGACGACGCAACGATAAGGATCTTGACCTACGATGATGGAAAAGTACTTCAGCTGCTGAGATGATTTGTTGAGAGGCCTAGCGAAACGGATTTGGATCTACACACCCGAACGAGGGCCTATGATCGATATTGGAGCACACTAGCGAAGGCTTTGCTCCTTGGCACACACACGGTTATTGCATAACAAGCAATAATTGCGGATTTATTCAACTGCTGTGTTTCGGAGAATCATCAGCATCATCGGCGTAGCCAATGAGTTATGCGTAGGAACCGAATAGGATTCTGATTTAATTTCAGATAGAGGATATGCCAGAGACAGGGAGAGAGGAGAGAGGAAGTTCACCGAAGGTCAGTGACTCCGTTCCAGGCGCTGAAGTAATTCACAACAACACAGAATCATCTCCTCCTTTTGTTCATGTGCGATCTCGATCTAAATCGCTTCGTGATTTAACTCTTAACTGCACCCGATAGTGGAAAACTACTTAAGATCATCAATTATACGTACCTACCGCCTAGAATATCGAAGTCAAGGTGAAGCTCTGGCTTAGATTCGTTGGTTGATGGTGGTCCGTTCTCTGTTCTCCGTTCTCACAACCGGACCCAACTGTAGTTGTTGGCCACAGCAATTTAACAATCACCTGGCACAATGACAGGTGAGTAAGTATTTAAGTGGATTTCGAAACGATAATGGGTAACAATGCATGTAAGAGACAGAAAGCGGCTCGTTTCTTTTGCTAGATGTAGTGCAAGATTATTATGGGATCTCTGGTTATACGAGATAGTTTTGCTGATCGGAAAAAGGACTTTCTGATATCCTCTGCAGGACTCGAAATTTTGAGTGTTTGTCCAGAATCCTTCAGTCAACAGGTCTACTATGCCCACGCGTCATCGTGCACAATGTCCTGCGATGCATGTCAGAGAAAATTGTTAGAATATTTTGGAGAGGTTTCTTATGACGAAGGCGGTTACTTTTCAAGTCGTGCAGCCATAAGTGTAACAGTACCACCCATATCCATATCTTGGTGTTCAGGCTAATTTCATTGCTTCCAACATCTTGGACAGTACATCCAATCCTGAATTTGCTTAACCGATCCAGCTGGATATATACTGTTCCCTTCCGACTTCGGTCCCCATAACTCTGCAAGGTATTGGAAAGTCTATAGTCTTTCTATCGGTTGAACAGGAGTGCCCACTTGAGCTGATGCCTTCCGTTTCGATATTGTTTACCACCAACCTCATAACGTTTGTTTTTCTTCACACCTGCAGCAGTTATAATCTTTGTCAAGCTTGAAAGGCTGCGACCCCTAGACCTTCACCGAGAATTTTGCTCCTATACCGACGTCTTTCACAAGACCAGATCCTTGTTATGAACCTCCTTTTGAATATTAGTGCTCAAGTAAGATGGACAGTTGCTAATAAATTGCTTTTGGCTTTAACCTTTATTTTCTTAACCTGAGAGAAAGTGAGATTTAGTGAGGTTTTGATCGCTGACTCGATCTCAATTTCAGTTATCTAGATATCCCAACGCATGTTGACTATAACTGCCATGTGCACCCAGTGTTATAAGTTTGACTCTTTATGTGTAGAAGAACAAATGCCAGTGCTAAGTACTTAGGAGTTATTCGAGATCCCAAACTTAAGAGGAAACTGAACAAAGACTAGCAGGTAAAGAAGATATGTTTAGCCTTCTATGCCCATAACAGAATCTTCGGCAAGAGAAGGGGTCTACAACCAAAGTTTTTCCTATGGATGTACACCACCGTAGGACGTCCAATCCTCGCATATGGGTCGATAGCATGGTGGCCGGCTCTAAAGAAAGCCTATAACATGACCAAATTGAACAAAGAATAGCATGCATAGGTACCACAGGAGCTCTAAGGTCAACTCCGTCAGCTGCTCTTAGGGTCATTCTGCATCTTCTACCTATAGATCTTTACATTACAAATATCACATCACATAGCGCAATTAGAATCCAGGTGCTGGACAGCAAGACCAGGCACAACAATATTTTAGATTCTCTACCAAGCGAACTCACATTGCCCCTCTGGGTCTGATCTGGGTTCCAGGACATAGCAACGTGTATGGAAACGAGCATGCCGTCGAACTGGCCAGGCAAGGCTCAGGCCTCCATTGCTCACTTGCGGAACTATTTCACTTCCCGCTCGGGGTAATGAAGGCTAATAACTCCTCAATCTTCCTTCGTAAAGCCAATCACAGATGGACTAGGCTGACGAATTGCGTCACATCGAAATGAATCCCCTTCAGCGCCTAGCTAAAGAAAATTTATTGGAAATGATCGTAAGCATGGCGTGCTTTTAGATAACAAAGCTATGCACGTGCTCGTCGAGTACTTATAGACAAAAGAATTCCTGTTGTACCCCAAAGTAACAATGCGCTTTGTCTCACTAACGCAAGGTAGCTGTATTGGTCATATGTAGCTCTATTCTTAAGGAATCATTCCCCAACATCCCTGACAAAGCGGAAGAAAGTCTTGATGCACTCGACTTCGACATACCATACGAAGTGATGTACCCTGATAGGGAAGATGAGCAAACTAAGAAATTTCGATCGAAAACGAAATCTCAATATAAACGGATGGTTCTGGAACTGGTAAGGGTACTGGGTTAGGTAATAATTCAAGAGATACGGACCTTCACGTGGCTCTAAGACTTCCGGACACATGCAGTGTGCTCAAAACCGCGGAGCTGCTTGAGATGGGATCAGTATCCAGCAAAATTATTGCCATCTTCATTGATAGCCACGCTGCGCTAAAGGCGCTAGAGTCTTATATCACTAAATCTGAACTAGTCAGTGATATAGAAGGTAACGAAAGTGCCGACGTACTGGCCAAAGAGGAGCAGAGCTCGCGATAAATAACGCAATTGGTGGAACTATTCTCGAAAAAAATTGCAATATGGCCGACCTAAGATGGTCAAACTTAGAAGGGCACAGGGTTGCTAAGGCCCTGTGGCCTGAGTTAGATCAGAAAGAATCTGGAGATGAAGTTAAGAATTGCGATAGGGATACTCTCTGGCCATTGCCGCCTGAGGAAGCACGCAATGAGGCTTAACGAACACGGACGCATGCAGGTATTGCGATGACCTACCCTACTCTGTGAATGTCAAGCCATTGCTCGGAGTAGAATACAAGACCTTGGTAGACACCTTTTCAGGGATCTGGAGTGAATTGGTTCCTTGAACAAAAATGAGGCCATATTTAGGTTCTGTAGGACATTGAATTAGGGTTTTGACCGCGAAGGTTCCCTAGGAATCGCGATGGGCCCACTATGGTGCCTAGTGTCTTACGATGAACCTAACCTAACCTATCCTAGCCCAAAGTAACTTCAGTCGCACTCCACTGAGGAGAATATTGCATAAAGACCTCGGATTATTTTTTTATAAGGTTCACGTTAATCAAAAGTTGAGGCAAACGGCCATCTGCTTTCCTGCATGGCCTTGGAAAATACATTATTTTGGTCACCAAATCTTCCTTTCGGAAGAAACCCATTTTTATGTCAGCCAGCAAAACTGTAGTAGAGTACACGTAGTAGAGAAGCCAATATGTACATACATCCTCAGAGGATTTCTACATACATCCTCAGAGAGTCTGGTATGTCTTTTGAAGTGGTGTTCCCTGCTTCCTTCAAAATGAAGCTGGGGACAACGTTACGATGAACGAAATTGACCACATAGATATGATAACTAATGTTTTGTGGCCACAATTGGAATATTTGGACGGGGTTCCAGCAGGATGGCCACACCACCCGTTAAAAAATCTATCATTTGTGCAATAAGTTCGATATTAGCGAACTACCCGGCCATTTGAATGAAATTATTTGCAATACATATGTAATCGAAAGGCTCATTCTCCTCAATAAAGCAATAATCATTGAAAAATATTGAACGGTGTAGTTTTTAACAGACATTTTAAAAAGAAACCAACAGATAGCCTATCTATAGTAAAAGAAATGTAATGACTGTGATATGAAGGCCAGAAGTTGCCTAGAGCCTTTCAAATCCCGAGAACAGAGGAAACTGACATATCATAAAATTTTGGCTTCAGGAAAAGCGTAGAAATAGGAATTTTGAAGAAACAATTTTGGCACACGGCTAATCCAGTTTAATTATGCTACAAACTGAGGATGAACTCGGAATAAGCATGTGCTTGTCCACATAGCCACATAAAATCAAGGAGGCAGTGGAGCAGAGTTTTTGATGCTTAGTTAACAAAATAGAGAAAGTCTAAAGCGGCGTTACGGCCTTGAATGAAACGCGGATACATTTTACTTTTAACACTGTTTGTAGGTGCAGAATATTGTCGAGAAAGTACTTAAGTTTTCTATAGAAAGTACGGATAAAATAACATTTATTGTGCGCTAGATTTTCCGTAGAACCCTCCAGGCTAAAGAGAAACTTGCAACGGATAGGCACTCATCTGACAAAATCCACTTCACAGTTGGTTATATAGTATCCTGGGGACAATACTCAACGGAAGTCCCTTCTAATAGGTTTCCCTCTCTATCCAACCGACTGCAACCGAAATGAAAAGAACTACTACCACCATTCCGCTGTTATATTACCCAATCAAGTGTAAATTAGTTACACAAATTATTTCCTACTTCAACCATCTAATTCCTGTTGTAAGTAAGTCATCCAACCACTCAAGAGCCTAATGGCATCGTTGACTCGGAGATAATCTCCTCAAAGCGATCTCTTGCTAATTACATATCGTCCTTAATTACCCTCAACAATGCTTCATGGGATGCATTCGAAGAAGAACCACAAATCTATTATTAAAGCATTCACCGTGCACAACAATGCAATCATCTAAAACACCTCTGATGAGGCGCATAAAATCGCCGGTAATAGTTTAGCTTTTTTAGCACAACCTGCACCTGGACGAGATTAAGTCATCATTTAATTACCCCCATAAGAAGCCCGCCATTAAGGTTGCACATTGATTTGAAAGTTGAGCAGTGACCACAGCAACCGACAAACTTCCTTCACCAACCATGATATCAGAAACGCTTCTGCTTCTGTGGTAAGCATTTCATTTATCAACAGGACAGCAGGGGAGGGAAGCAGGGAAGTTAAAACGGAAATAACAAGTAACAGCGCAATTGCAAATGTTTACTCCGTTCTCCGTTCTCCAGGCACCGTCAGCTAGTCAGCTGGGGCCTAAGCGTCTGATTTGCCAGAGTGTTACAAGACGGTCATCAGTGGTGCTGCCTGTAAGTGGTGGATCTGGATACATACGAGGACGCACGCTCTCCTGCTCTCTCCAAAAGGGAATGTTGATTAATTGACTTTCAAAATTGCTGAGATTTTTAATTTATTATCCGCACAGGAGTGATTAATCAAAGTGTGTGTGCCTTGTCTTCTGTGGCCAAGTTCAACAGAAATGTCTATGGCTAGTGGCAGCAACAGGCACGGAGAACGTCTCTGTGGATCAACCACACCACGCGTTCGGATGTGTTTGTGTGTGGACAAATGCAGTTATTAATTGTCAAAAAGCCAGGAACAAGAAGTCTCCCTGGGGCTTAATTAGTCGATTCGTTGGACAATGTTGAAACATGTGTCCTGCGAGGGGTGTTCGAGTTTGTATTTGGAGTGAAGTATGTGAGAGATGAGATAGAAGTTGCTTTGCCTTTGGAGGATATTGGAAAATTAAAAAGGAACTTTTGCTGGTCTGACATTTATTTAAACATTTACACCAGCTGGACTTGTTTTGTATCAATCTTTGGGCGACAGCTTAGTCCAGGACGAAAGGGCGTTAATGACAGTAAATGAATGCCATCTTCGCCATGAAGTTACATTTCTACAGCATGAGGGAAGGTTACTGACTTTTTGACAAGTTAAGGGTCCTGCTTGCCGAGCATGCTGCTCCCTCGGTTGGTCTCTGAAGCGGAAGCTGTAATTCAAAGATTCTCATGACTGGAATGTTGTTCTCCATGCGCTCCACATCTCGGTAAAGGTTATCCACCCATATATGTAGGTTATGAATATTGTTTCTAAGTAGCACCGGTTTCCAGAGGTCGGTTTAGTGGAGTTAAGCATTCGAAGTCGAACAACTCCTGAACTACTTTGTCGAAAACGGGTTCATTTTGTCCTAGGTGTTAAACTGAAGGTGCTTTGTTGTCCTTGTTCACTTCAAGATCGACTCGATTCGTCCGCATGTCAACTGCCACGCTGGAAGCGACCAATGATCGTCGGACACATGGTATAGGAAGTAAAGCTTCAGTCACGATAATCTTGGAATCTGCGCATTCGGGCTAAAAACCTCCAGCAAATCAGCTGTTTTAAAGACTAAGCGGTGCTAGGCAGCTGGAATTGAATAAAATGGGCAATGAACCTAAAGACTATTGATGGCAGCTTTGACCAAGGAGGAGATTTCAGCTGAGAGTTTCTCATTTCAGTCCTCTACTCGAGCTGTAAAAAAAAGTTTCTTTACCTTTACCATCCTGAGTCCAGCTTACAAACATGAGTGAGAATGCTGGTCAATATCTTAAGTTACTGCAGTATGGACAAAGGACATTTACGCCCTGCGTCCTCCTGCATTGAATCACGAAATACTTGCTCGTAAAAGTATTCAAACTCTAAATTTGCATCCCGTCGAGTTCGAAGTCCTTTTCGCTTTTTGGCGGAACTGCACAACCATAGCTCATTACTAACGGGAGTAATCCTATCAATTTCGGACCAGTTTAATTCCGAACGTTGACCGTTCCATTACGGAATGACCCGTAGGCCACTTATAACTAAAACAGAGAACACAGAAATAGAGAGTTCCCGAAAAAACCACACACATAGAACGCATCTATTTATGGGCTCACCGTCCTCGTCGTCAGTGCAATTAATAGCCAATCCCAACCCTTTAGCTACAGGTAATCGCTGCCTACAAAACCCGCACCGACGTAAAGTTGGGTAAACTTTTCACAGCACACACAAACTGCAATTACAGGATGCGGGTATTAATTTCACGTTCACAGAGGCTACTCCAATTTGTCTCCAAAACGTAACCGAAGGCGCAATTAATGAACCCACAACCTCCATGGGTTGAGTGCATCCTGGCCTACAGGGAGTAACAAATAAAAAAAAAACATGATAAAAAATATCTTCAAGTTGAAACTGGCTTTCAATAAATCTCCAGTGTCGTAGCCAATAATCGGTAGGTGGACCAATAAAATTCGTTCGAACGTCGAACGTGTGTGTAAGGTATAACCGAGACAGATACTTCCACTCCACACTCCACACTCCACCGGGACATGGTAAACATTCTAGCGCACCTAGTGCAAACATGTAATTACGAAACATATCTAGGAGGACACCACCGCACACCATCGCCTCATTGTTCTAGAGTCGTTGCACACACCACTAGAAGGCACACAACAACATGAACCGTCTGCCGCTGCTTCGAAGGTTTAAAAGCCCCCTACAGGTTGGCGACGAGGAAGGAGTCTTGACCGTATTTGAAGCATTTTGTTGTTTCCCCATCTATAAAGGAAAATCTCTGCCAGTCTGGCGAGATAAGATCAAATCGCTGGGAACGATAAATTTTTCAAGCCACATCCAAAATGGGGCGTTAACTTTGTTCTCTTGTGGTTGTGTCACAAGTGTGTGCAGTCGGGGTGGGTGAGTGATGTGTTATCATCCCCCTGAAAGGATGTACAAAGGAAATGTGTAAGCGTTAAGGTACTAGAGATGCATCCATTACATGGTTTTGTAATGATGCAGGAGAACCCTCTGAAGGTGCATTTTTCATGTGTTAATTGATGGTAGTCCCTGTATTTGTGGGATTGCCGGAGATAACTTTCAAGTACATGAAGGGGCTTATGTCTAGACACGCTTCATTAACTGTGAGATTCTTTTTCCTTTAGTAAGAGCTTTATATGGATACTTTCCCCTTCTGAGGAAAGATGATTATTTGACTGAACTGAAGTTCTTTGAAATGCACAAGGACTTCTACTTTGGTGTCTTGTACGTAAAGTAGGAATTCACCCCATTGAATTCTCAAATTAGAAAATTACTGCCTGTCCTTTAAAAGGAACTTTTACAGAAAAACAGGGACGTAATCTAGACGATAGTCGATACCTATGTTTGCATATGCACATGACAATCCAAGCAAGACTGATGTGGCATCTTTTGTGTGAAAAGGCTTCCTTTGCACTTGGTACTCTTTTGATTGAAAGGTTCCGAAATTATACCTTACCTATCCCAGCTAAGCACAAATCTTTCAGTGAAGAAGCAGACGGTGCTTGCTCTGGAAGATAAAAAAATAATTTTCAAGAAGGCGATGTCCGGCAACGTCGGTGTTCATCTGTTGAACTCTGCGAGAAGTTGATGTGAATGTTGTTCAAGCGCAGATCGATCTTCTTCTTATTGCGGAGGGCTTGCACCACATATCGATCAATATACTAAGCAATGGTGGAGATTCGTCACAGGATTACCCCAGGCAACCGTTGCTACTTCGGCCTGTCTAAGCAACTTGGGTCCAAACTCCTAACTCTAAGAACCAAAATTATGCTCTATAAAACATTAATCTTGCCAGTCATGCTTTACGGAGCCGAAAGCTGAACGATAAGCGTCCTGCAGAGCAGATTTTGGGATCCTTTGAAAGACATAACTCTATAAGCTGTACAAAGATGTGGATGTAGTCCGGAAGGCAAAAATCCGCCGACTGCACTGGCTCGGTCCCATCGAGCGAATGGGCGACAACGCTCCAGCTCCAGCTAAGAGAATCCCAGCCCACTGGAAGCAGCGGGCCTGAGACCGTGAAGGATGGAAGGCAGCAGCTCAGGCCGCAGGCCTACTAAGAAAGTAAGTTAGTATTTATTTCAAGCACGTTAGTGTTGCCAACGTCACAATAATATGTAATTCAAAAGAAAACCAACAGATGGCCCTTCCATTACTTCGAAATTCCCTGGATTGAGGGTGGAGCGAAAGACTTTTGGATCATGATAGAGCAATAAAGTCGGAGATATTTATTTTTATAATTAGCGCGCGGGGTATGAATGATTTTCAGAGCACAGGCGTTTGGAAAAAAGGGAAGAGGAACAAAGGAGGCACCGGTGCACGTTGGCTTTGAATATTTGAATGTTGCAACAATGAGGAAACACCGAGCCTGGAGGATTATTCCCCATACGTGTCGTTCGACTTATGAACGAATCCCTGTATTTGACAATACGTCCGCAGTTGGGCTTGAGGATGAACTGATGTGCAGCATGACGCGTATTGCGGATGAAATTTTGAAGGGGAGGAATGCAAGTGGCTATTTCGCTGGAGCATTTTTTGTAAAATAAACGATAAAATAGAGAAAGACAGGACACTTATGCGATTTTCTAGTGAGTCTATGGAGCTCACAACGTCTCTATCACCTATTGGTTTTATCGCGCGGTTTTGGACCCTATCTAGCATGTGCAAACGGTCTTGGGTGCACTAGACCAGATGGGGGCGTTGTATTCCATCTTTGGGCGAATGAATGCCTTATATATTGAAGCCAGATCAGACGGGGTAAAATATTTCTTGCACCCCTTAAGGAATCCTAGACATTTTGCAGCATTTTTGGCGACCTCGAATATGTGATCGTTCCAACGAAGATGGTTGTTGATACACATATCGAGAATGGCAAGTCTTTCGGTTTCTGTGATGCAAGTACCATTCATGGATAATGGTTGAGGGTCTTCGTTTCGCTTGAGAGACAGAAGACAGCACTGAGTTTTGGATGCATTAAATTTCACTCGGTTAGTTGAGCCTCATTTGATTATGCTGTCAAGGTCGGAATTTAATGAGTTTAACATACGTTGCCGTTCCTCTTTCACGGCCGAAGAGAAGGGACGTGAGTTAGGGAACGAATATGAAAAACTGAAGGTACTGTCATCGGCGAAGGAATGGATTGGATTAGAGGTTGCAGACAACATTTAAAAAAATGAGAAAGAGAGTCGGAGACAAAACTGAGCCCTGCGGGACACCAGCATTTATCCATGACAACTTATGTTGAACGCCCCGAAAGGTAATTTTTAATCCATTGAAGAAGAGACTCATCAATGTCATGTGCACGCATTTTCGACAAATGAGCCTGATGCCAAACTCTGTCAAATGCCTTTGAAATATTAAGCGCAACTATTTTGGTTTCACAGAAGTGATGGAGAGATTGGTTCCACTTCTCGGTGAGATATGCCATCAAATTACCGGTGGACCTGTTGCTACGAAAACCCTACTGCCGGTCATTGAGCATCATTCGTGAATCAAGATATTTCATAAGCTGACGATTTATCAGCGTTTCCATGACCTTGGAAAGAAGGGACGTACAAAGTGCAATGGGTCGGTAATTGGTCGGAGAGGAAGATCCGCCTTATTTAGGGACAAACTTGACAAATGCTGTTTTCCATCTCCTCGGAAAGTTCCCAGAGCAAAACAGGCAGAAAAACTTAAGCAGGGATTTTCTCAGCGAAGAAGAACACCTCTTCAGAGCTATTGGGGGCCAGCGGATTTGTGTATGTTGAACCCTTTGAGAACTCCTGGATCAATTGCACAGTTGTTCGAGGTCCTTCGAATTTTTTAACCTAAACAAAATTGAATTGGTAAGGTCCTCTTCAGTAGAAGGATTCCATATAAATACCATTACGCCTTTTTCGAAACACAAAAGACATTATCTAAAGGTCGAACGATCCTTTGTGCAATAAAGTAAATTCTGTTACTTTAACCTAAATCACTTCACCTTAATCAAGCATCCACCCAATTCCATACTCAAATCATATCCTAAGGCCAAAGGTGCAGCCAGGAAGCGACTTTTTTAAACGAATTGAGACATTTATTCAATTATTTATTCGCATCTCATCCGCCCTTCGGTCATTGCATGCCATTCGTCCTGTCCTCTCCGCATAGCAGAAATACCAATGCCAAATAACAGTTGTTGTCGAGCCACTGAATAATAATGAAATAATATCCATGATTGCCTGGGCCGAATCCTGCCGTGCGCACACAGAAAGACAAAAGCCTTACAACTTATTCCCATATATGGAAATTTTGGATTCATCCACTTCAATTTATTTTTGTTTTCATTTTGCACCGTTCCACCGGCTCCAAGTTATATTTGTGATTTGTTTTGTTTTCACTGAACAATCCCTGGACCTAGCTTGACGCTGGACCTTTATACCGCGCAGGTTACAGAGTGCATTTCATATGCAAACGAAATTCAATTTATTTCCTTTACGATAACAAAAATACGGCAGCGTTGAACAATTGAGTTTGTATCCAAGCGGCGGCGGCGGCGGTGGTATGCTTTCTTGAGGATGACAACCTTTGTCATTCTTGGCAAAAATGGGTTACACGCTTCTTTCAATCGGCGGAGGGCGACCAAGTCCAAGTCCACCAAGAAGACTTCGCTTCGCTTGGCGAATGTTACATTAGTTTCTCCATGAGATTTGCGCGCTCATACACCGACCCCATCAATGGAACATTTGTCCCTGTCAGTGGACCATGATGTGGTATGCCTTTTGGTTCTGCACTGCACTGCACTACACTGTACGGTAGGTACATGTCAATTGGCGCAGAAGCCCTTCATATAAAAATGAAGAAATTCGACGAATAAACCGTCGCTGTAAGTGGAGTTATTATAATTTCTTTTTTAGGGACACAGTACGAGTACATAGTCATCGTGGTCCCTTGGGATCAGCAAGTTTAATTGGAAGACTACGTCTTTGCAAATTGTATGCTAAACGACGCGGTAATAAAATTCCCAGCCGAACATCGCATCGTTATCTCTTGGTCTCGGAGAGTTTTGAGATAAATTAGCATTGGAGTCATAACGATGATGCAGCTGGAGTCGCAGTGTCCTCAATTTGGAGTTTTCCTTGTAAATTAGGATTTTGATTGACAGACTGTGAGGAGATGGAACTTTTGAGGCCTTTTTTGGTAAAATTATGGCGCAGATGATTTGCATAAAAATCCACGGCCAAGGAATTTGCTTGCAACCGGTCCGTTTAAAGGGGTGGAGCCCACATAATTTCGCTATGTCTTATCATTGCAAGCAAATGAGTTAAACGATATGCGATTCCGATCCCAATTCATAGATACATGCGCAACAGCCAAATCATTATGGCCAGCCTACGACAACAGGAGATCTATTAATCTTACGGAACTAATTCGCAGGGATATCCGAATAGCTGTTGGCGTCATGACAGGACACTGTATGATAGGTAATCACGCAGCACGACTTGCAGGGAGGAAGATGAAATAGTATCCGCTGGCCACTAAAAGAAGACGTGCTCTTGGCAGTTACTTCTTTTCAGAACTGGACGAGTTAGGTAACATTCTAAGATTCATACATTTATCTAGGTGGTTTAAGTTAGCGATCGAAGACTGAGATTTAAGTTCTCAGGGTTTTAAAATATTGGGCCCAATGGAGTCTTACTGGCCTAAGTGACAATCCTGTCAACAAGGGCACCCAATTACTTAACCTAACCTGAGTCCAGCTCAAATTGCTGAACGAGGAATTTTCACGAAGGGTTCCCCAGATGGATCAACGGATGACGTACATATATCAGTGAAGAAGCAGCTTCCTAAATAGAACAACTACCACTCAGTCTAATATTTGATTGAAGATCCCAGAAAAAGTATTAAAAATCCGACTCCGCCAATTATTTAGCTTATACAACAACCAAATCGAGGCTCAGGTTCTACCCGAACTGTAGCGCCACTTAAGTAGGAACAATTAAATTGGCAGTCGACTCACTTTGAATTCTGATGAACCTACAACAAGATGCCTCTTGTTTTCATTCACCTCGAGGAAGTGTTCGATAGGGTTTACTAGGCATCTCATATAGACCGCCCTAAGAACCCACGAACGAAAACCAGGAGGCCACAGTGAGGATTAATAGGATGAACTGGTGAATGTCGGTGTACATTACAGTAGCTCTTTCGTATTTAACGTTGTATTGAATGAGATTTTGAAAGATCATGTCAAAGCGGTTTTCGTAATCTTAAACGTGGTAGATCTGCGAAATGCGCTTAGTAAAAACAATGATGCCCTGGAGGAGAACGTATTTAGGATCAGTTGTTCAAAAACAGAACAATTGACGTGTTGTTCTCCTACTCACAAAGGCATGTGTCAGATATATGTATGTACTTTTATACAGGTAGGCCTTTTAAAGTGCACAAATCTAAGCCCAAATTACACCATGAAGTATGAATCGAGCTAAGCAGAGATAAAATGGGTTGTCTGGCCCGCTTTTCCATATGGTTCAGGAGTAACTTTTAGCAGCCCATCCACTGCGACATGCCACCGCAGAAATCGCCAACTTAATGACCATCAGGAAAGAACCTACCCGTGCATGAGCGCCACTCCATTGAGAATGGCTTGAAACTACATCTACTGGACCTTTTGGTACAAAAATTGGCGGCTATAAGTGCCTATAACTCTTGTGACTTATATTTCTGCATCAGCTGTATTTTATAAGCGTGTAAACCAAGTTCTTTTCGGAAAGTTTTTCACGCAGTGAATGGACGGAGCTCCACGCTGCGACTGTCGACGAACCGATTAATTTGGATATTCTTAAACACCGTTTACAACAGCGGTATTTTCTTTAGAACACACTTTCCTTTGCCGAGATGGTGTTGTTTGATTATTTAAAAAGTATGTGGTACAAAATCTATCCACTTCCTGCCGGATGGCTTGCTCAGACGAACGATTATGTGCGCCATAAAAATCACGTAGTCGTGTATAAATTTCGAAAGTCGATGACCGATTTTCGAAGTTCATTTGGAAAATTTTGAAGCGTTCTTCAAGCGTGAGTCTCTATTCACGATGGTTTCTCAGAATATACTGAAAGCGTAGACTCTTATTATACCTACATACGTACAAAAGAAGAAGGACAAAAATCCTTAAAAAGGAAACATATTTTTCCAACCTTGTTTATGAATAAATTGTGATTTTAGTACTTTCCCACTTTCGTTTCGGAAAAATTATTAAAATTTGATTTGTGACTATTTGATTACAAATTGTGTGAGTGTGACTAATTGGAAAAATGACACGTGGCCTTTTCGGTTGCTAGTTTTGCAATTTATGGGAACGTCATTCTGCATTGCTATGGATGAAAAATATTCTGACATGCATATGCTAATAACACATTTTGTGAACTATGACATTATTGAAGCCGACTATGAAAACAGCTATTCAAATGGCACTGGGGGGAGGTATTACAGAATTTCTGTGCCTCCAATGACCCGAAATGTAAATGGGAAAATATTTAAATGTCATTTTTGATTAGTATGCATTCACATACAATCATCACATGAGGAGATGACAGGTCGAAGCCTGTAGAACTGTCATCAACGTACTGCTTAATTTACATATATGTTACAATTACAAATATGCTGCACATGTATTGACGAAATCCGGACAGTTCTAGAAGAATGAAAAATAAAATGTCCTTAGCTCCTCACAGCATTCCCTCCGATTTGTGGTAAACAGAATGGAATGAAACTACTCATACTCAAGGGACCATCATGTAGTTAGAACGGTGAAGCAAGTACGAAAGGCTCGGGAAGACAGTTTTCTCATAGCCGGGACTAACCTTACAGTTTAGAGAGCCCAGGGCAGCAGGTGCCCTTTAGATTCTTGTCTGCTGGGCGGGCTGTATACATACATATGTGACGTACAGACGTCATTGCTGAAAAATGTAAGTCGTCTTTAAGTCTATGATGAAGGCCGTGGAAAAGTGTATCATCATACCCAAGGAACACACGCTGAGAGCAAATATTGGTAATGATAGCAAAGTCGATGACAGCTCACGTTGCGTTGATGACAGTTTAGTTGCGCAAATGTAGTGTAGCATAGGGATGATCGATGTTCATCGATGTTCACAAAACATCGATGTTGAGAGAGTAAATATCGATGTTTCAACATCGATGTTTAAGTACGTAAAATATCGGACAATCGATGTTAAGAACAAAACATCGATCTTCGATGTTGGCAAAAGATAACCGATTCTTGATTGCAGATTTTGAATATTTTTTTTTCATTGAAGATAGCATGCTTTGCCTTATAAATACCTACATATGAATAATTAAAAACTTCCTGTATATTTATATGAGAATCGGCGGTATGGCTATTTTCCATTGCCTTTCCCTTGTAGATAAGGTACTGGCTGTGACTGATAAACGCATCCATGGATGAACGCATTCATGAATTAACGCATCCATAGATAAAAATTTTTGGAATATGTGATATAAGTATTTACACACTCCCTACATATATCTTTAAACTTACACTTACGTTTTTTTTAACTTCCTTATGATTAATAAATGCGATACTTAATACATGTTTTATAGTATATGTTGTTTTTTTATGCCATTCGTCGGCATTCTATAAATTTATTCTAAAACATCGAGGTTAAGGAACATCGATGTTTTGAGTTCGATTATTATTGATCATCGATACATACATATGTGACGTTTTGCCAACATCGCTCATCCCTAGTGTAGCAGTGCCGGATGGGGAGTTGCAGATATAATTACGCCTCGAATAGGGGCGCTCGTTCTCACCCCATATGGCGCCTACTTTCCCTTATAGTAGACACAATCTACTCTCTTGTATCAGCCATTGAAGTGACTAGTTTTGTCACGCAATGTATGCAAATTGAGAAAGTATATGTACATGCAAAACCATATCGACGATTGCTTTCCGATCAGTTTAATAAGGAATTGTGAAAATCCAGAAAAACTTAAGAGTTAGGTGACGATGCGCGTTGACCGTGAATCCTTGCAAATCATTAGATGGAAACACTGAGGAGGGAAAGTCATTCCACATGTTGAGTGGCTACAAAACGAGCTTCAGAATTTCACTGTGCGACTGAAAATAGGTCTTAAAAGATAAGGGATTTGCGGAAGAGGCCACTCGTATAGTACGATTAAACTGACGGACGGGGGAGACACATCTATAGATTTTATGCGAACAACTGTGATGGAAATATCGATATAGGACCGATAAGCATCCAACATTCCAACGATGCTCCAGCGAAGGGATTTGGTTGCAAATTGACAGGTCACCGATCTACATACCTAACGCTGGACACAATCTAATAAACTCAAACAAGTTGCGGGAGCTTCCTCCCAAACATGTGAGTTGTACTCGAGTTTCGGACGAATACAAGCTTTATAGAGAGTAGCCAAGTCTGCAGGACTTTTAAAAACGTTTACAGCTCTTGAGGAATCCGAGGCACGTACCGCGATTTTTCGCAGCTTCAGAGATCAGATAGTTCCAATGTGCATGCCAAGCATTGACAAGCCATTAGATTCCCCAAAATTCAGCTCCATTCATGTCTAGTTTGGCTTAGTAACCTGATTTAGAGACAAGAGACAGCACTGGGCTTGAGCTACGCAGACATTCGCTGCCGGTGTCCTTTTTTTCTTTTTTTTTAAAAACTTTCTCATGATATTTATTACTCCGGACGTTTGTCAGATATTCGTGACAGTTCATACTGACAGTTCTGCGAACCTCCCTCTCAGTAGTCCAACTCAATAACCACTGAACCACGGCGCCCACGGTCTTCAACTGCTCTAATTGACAAATTTTTTTTGACGTAATTTATATGTGTATCTGCTCAATTACCAGCTTGGCCTATAGGAACAGGGATTGGCGTTTGATCTTCGCTTTGAGAGTCTTGGCACAAATTACTACGGAGTCTAGGTTTCTACGCTCCATTACTATGTGAAGTCCGTGACGTTTTGAGTAATATGTCAATGACCAATACGTGCTGCCCACTATGCTATTGAAGGCATCTACAAAATATAGTTGTCCATACTGAGCCTATAATGTCAACGTCGTCATAACAAAGCCAGGATTTTTACGATTTTATGCGACAAATCGTTCTCGCTACAACTTCTAGTATTATTGATGGTCTCGGTAATGTCCTTTCCGATCTTTGCAAAGCAGTCTTCTCCTGCAGAAGTGAAAGAGTTTTTCAGAGATAAGGAAAAAAACTGCCCCGACATATTTACCTACGCTGTCATACTCGGCCATGAAATTAAGTCTCCTGGCTATAGTCACGGACAGTTTCCCATTAATACGATCTCGTAGGCGATATTTACACAACCATATCTAACACAATTAAGGCATATTATCCATCTTACGAATCGGATAAATGGTACTGAAGCTCCAGACACCTGTCATACTTCATTGGTAGAGTAAAGTAATAAAATACTCCCTTGGGGTCGGGCCATTAAAAGAGCTCCTGCCGCATATGTTTTCGTGTTCCACTCATAATGGCTTCACTACGTAACAACAGAAATTCCCATGGCATTCGGCTAACAATAAATCTGCTCATAACCCAAAATAGCCACGTAAGTCGACCAGACTATGCGATCGCTAATTTCAACAAGAAACCGGTCAGCTGGCATAACTTCTTTCACTTCCTTCAATAGTCCTCACTCCAATTTGTTTACTGCGGTGCAAACCTTGGATTGTTAGGTTTTGTATCTATTACAGTCCAATGAGGTCCCCCCAAAAAGGAAAGATATTCACATGGAAGCACAGAAGAGTGCGCATATTAATTTTCCCCTGTCCAAGTCCATTGGCTAGGAAAAGCCGCCATGTCAAACAGCCGACCACTGCCAGCAACACTCGTGCTGAGGCAGGATCTGCTGCTGGCATAAATTAAGAGAAATGTAAAATCGATTTCAAATTGAAAACGACATCGAGCATGTAACGCTCAAGAAACTTGCAACGCTCGACGACGACGACCACGACGTCGACGATGACGGTCGTAAAAATTATCCAAATACTTTCAAATGCCGCCCAAAGAGCCCACAGACACGCGGAGCAATTGGTTTGGGGTTTATTATGACTCGACTCGATAGGTAACACACGGTACCGGGTGTATGGGGTCTCAGCTTCCAAGCATTTCGTGAAGTCATAAATCTCCAGCCCCAAATGGTTGACAATGACAACTGTCATGAGCTTATAACTGGTGGTTGGGGCTCGTTACATTGCTGTCCCTAGCAGCAACAGCACCACCACCAGCATCACCACCAACAGCAGCAATGGTTATGTGACATTTTTCCCAAAAGGTACTCACTTTTAGGATTTTCCGTTTTCGATTTTCATTTAGGTGCGCGGTGCACACGGAATCTATCGATTGGAGAGGTGGCTGGGAGAGCGTTTATGCGCGGCCTCTTAGTGAGCCTGGGGTCAGCAATACGGCTGCACAGCTCCGCATGTGGTGGCTGCTCTTTTGTGGCTTGCTAGCGTCTTTTTGGGTTCATTTGTCGTTTAATTGAAAGTTATTGTATGTCACAGCGACAACAACGCCAGCAGAGAACAGCCATTTGAACGAAAAGAAAAGCTTTGCTAACGAAAGGGAAACCACTCACTCGTAGCCACCGATCCATCCGAATGGGATAGTTTCGCTGCTTGAGATGACTGAAGTATCTGTGCGGCGGAATCACGGCTGGTGCTGTCATGCTGCTCTGGCAATTTATGAAGATGATGATTACCATTAGCGATCGTACAACTGATGTTTGTTGTAGCATTGTGCAACGGATACTCAGAGCCAATAAGTCTAACTCTTGTTAGTGGCGTGTTCTCCGCTTAGCGCTTAGCGGTTGACGTGCAAATTCTTCTCATTCGATGGGGACGATCTTTTTCAGTTGCATATCTATCGAACCAGTTGTTACCCATCGCCGTGTATTGACGGCTTTAGATTTTTATGTATTTTGATTTTAATGATCAATAAAAGCGCCAGATGCCATTGCTATCCTGATTGCACCGTTGTTCAACAACATTAACATTAGTAGAAGCCTGAACTAATTCATTGCAATTTAATGGACTTGATTTCAATAAAATAAAGCTGAGAGCTCAGGGAAACTATAACGATTTCTTATTTTCAAATTGAGTTCTATTAGATACTCCTCATGGCCAACGTTCGTGGTCTGTTCATTTTCACGATATAACTTTATTTTCTCCTTAAGCCCGCAAGAGATTTATTCTGGCCATTGATCGACATTAAGATTCGTGTACCTGTAGAGGTACATACCTATATTTACGATCAACTAATTTAATGGAATTTCAGGGTATTGATAATAGAATCACTCCAAGAAACTACCAGAGTTCAAACAGATTGCTTCAGGAAACGGGGAAAATAGTAGGTCGAATGGTTAAGCGGACTCACTCTGTTTAAAAGGCTTAAAATCCGTCGTAGGCTGAAGACTGCAGAGAATGAGCTCAACAACTTCAGTTCAAGTACCCTAGTAGGAGGGGTATGGGCCAGGGCTATAGTTGTGCATTTTAAGTCGATTTCGGAAATCCAAAAAATTGGTGACATTTGAAAACTTCTGTGATTTTTTCTTCAAAAACTAAAGCAATCTGACAGATCGTGCCTAGCGACCGTCTGTTCTAAGGCACAGATGGCCCTGGACGTGATCGACGACTGGTGCACCCAGAATGTGCTATCCCTCTTAAAACCGAGGTGGTTGTCTTTACTAGAAGGAGAAAATTGACTGGCCTGACTCAGTCTGTGTTAAAAGCCACCAAAGTTCGACTCTCCAAGGAAGCTAAGTATTTGGGAGTAATCCTGGATAGTAAACTTCTTCTGACGAAACATGTCGAACTAAGGACCTCTAAAGTGCTGTCAGTCTTCTTTCAGTGCAAGGATGACTTTGGTAAGACATGGGGCTTATCGCCAAGAAAAGTCCTCTGGATCTACACGGCAATGACCTCCTGTGGTCGACGACACGGCGGAACATTTCCTATGTGATTGTCCTGCCTTGGCTCAGATCAGGTGGCGGATTTTCGGTGCTAATGTGGTGAGTGCTGATGATGTCAGCTCTTCATCACTGAAGCTCCTTTTACGAAAGGCGAACAAATTATGGAGTAAAATGGGGCTCTCTACCTGGTAGTACAATGGACCAGTTGACTTGAAGCAACCGTAAATGATTTCTGTACTTTTTTTTACTCTTGTTGATCTTAATGGATGAAGTTTTGTAGTGAGTATTGTTCCACATAGCATAGGAAGCTACAGTCACAAAATTTATTTTAACAAATTATTTCAAAAGTATCTTAAGTTTTTCGATACCTACATACTTAATGGGCTCCTAATCCGTGCAGACACTCTGCCTGAAGCAAGATAGCCTTCTATGCTCGCCAATCCTGGTCGCACTGCTTCCAGTTGTCAAGACCAAACGCACTTCATGGCACTTGTGATAGCTTAGTCTTCACAGCAGAAGTTCAGTTCTTGGTCGTCTCAAACCTTGGCGCTGAAATTCAGAGATTCTCTTGGCTGGAGCGGTGTTGTTCATATCATCGATGCTGTCTTTTGGACTACATCCACATCTTGGTATGAACTCGTAGAGTTCGGGGTAGCATCTCCTTCTACATTCGCCCTCCTAATATTCCTCCAATAATTCGACGAAAGACTTTTCGCTCAAAAGCGCCCAATATCTACTCTAGTTTTAAACTCACCTTCCAATGGTGTCAAGATTAGCCTCGATATTAGCCTTCTGTGGAGCATAAAAGAGTAAAACTTTCGGATCCAATTTGTTTCTCCGAACTGAAATAGTAGGGTAAATCTTTGTTGAATATTCACTAAGGTGTCATTTATGGAGTTGATGTTGACATCGAGGTAGATAAACTCCTAAACTACCTCGAAGTTAAGTCTACCAACAGTGACGTCTTGTCCTAGCTAGTGGACAGATGGTGTTTTGTTTGTTGACAGCATATGTATACATACGTACTTGGCTTTGTCCATTCACTTTCGCCTATTCACCAATGGCCTTAATACCCTTAACGACGGTACGGTGGGAGCGACCAATGATATCGATAACCTCTGTGTATCGACTGGACGGATTTGTTCAAGAAAGTGCCTTCTGAGTTCACACCTGCCCAACGCACTGTGTGCTGCAGCTCAAGATTGAAAATGTGGTACACGATTGGAATGATTCAGAACATCTACTTCCAAACTACACATCCATCACGTATTCTCCAGTATAACTCCACACAGCTGGACTAATGCTAGTGGAGTCTTTAATTCAGCCATTGCCTAGTAGAGCTCCGGAATGCTCCACACACAGCTTTAAAGTCAATGGAAAAATGACGTGCCTTGCCTTGAAAGTCGTTGGTCCATTAAAAGATTTGCTTTAGCGTAAAGATTTTGTCTGTCTTCAACAAGTAGCCTAAGCTATACTTGTATTTACCGACCAAGTTAAGAAATTCACACAGCATGGACATGGATGGGATCTTATATGCGACATTAAGCAAGGATATGCCTCGATAGTTCCCGCAAGTCAAAGGTTCGCCCTTGTTGTATGTGTGGCGTATTCGAGTCTTTGGGCATACTTTTGCAGTTTACTTGCATAGTCCGGAGACTTAAAGCAGCCTCAAAGAAAAAAGTCCGAGGGCGTTAAATAGCACTTATGTATCGTGGCTTGATATAACCTCTTTTTAAATCTATGATATGGGACCTATGGCGCTAATTTGTTCTCTTAAAACACCTCGAGATTATCCCGTTGAATGAGCTGGAGCTGGATGCTGTTCTGAAAGCAGAAGATATGTCGATGGAGCTGACCCGCTAAGCAATTCATTTGCAGTTATACCTAATGAGCTTATGTCACTGTTTTCTTATTCTCCGAAAAGTCTACCAGGATAACTCCTTCGTTATCCCAGAACAAGTGCTCCGAACACGTTATACTTCCACCAAAAGTGTGCACCTCTTCTCGTCGCCTATTACAACGACAATAATGAAAGTCGTCGAGTTTCTTTTGATCCATTATTACGTGAGGTAATACTTACTTCAGAGTACAAAGGAAATCGAAGTCAAAGCGATAACCATTGTACTAAAGGGGGGAATATTGCTAATATGCATTCATTAATACTTCCGCATATCCGTGCAGGTGCTAGACCCTGGTGAATAGACCCCTTAGTCCAGTCAAGTGTACACCTTCCATCAAATTAAATACCACCATTACTTATCGCTAAGATATCTACACAAATCCCTTCTTATAGCCTGGATGCTCTCATGTCCATCTCCATCAGATGCTCTACAACAAAGTATCAATAGTCCATTACAAGTCCATTAGCATCACATTCTCCAGCCTTCCATGGATCCTTTTCATTATTAATTACTGAATTAATCCAATTTAAACGATCGCCAACTATCGCGCCAAGCCTCTTTTCTAAATTATCCGCTTAGAACATAATGCGGGCGCCAATCGACGACACACCTCTTCCACTTGCGAATCTGTCAGGCTTCAATAATTTTCCTTAAAGCCCCACAGATGCGCACCATCATCCAGCGCGGAGATCCAATTTACGAAACATCGTCTGGTAACACTTGACACATTGGATGACACTGCACAAGCAGGACATTCCAACATCACACGTACTATGTAGGTAAGCGTATCCCTACAATCTTGTCACATTGCTGCGTCTTTAACAAGTGAAAATAAATTCGTAAAAATCGACTCTATAACGAGCCTGCTTCCGTAAAATGACTTCTCGCATGTCAACGTGACGTGTCGTACTCGGGTGTGCGCGTGTGTGTGTGTATGTGCGCTCATAGACACCGAACAACTCAATTAAGCAGGATCGTAGAGCATTTAACTGACTGCTGCTGGTGCTGCTAGTGCTGCTAGTGCTGGAACCAGTGTGAGGCTGTTGCCTTGTATTAATTACCGATCGTTAGTTTGGATCCTACTGTGCCTTTATTTGGCATCCGCAAGGGTACGGGCTCCTTTCTTCGCAACACGCTCCGCAAATTATTAAGCAGTGCAATTAATTTGAATAATTAGCGCGTAAGCAGGATCCCACCACGATCATGTATCAGACTAAATGCTAATATTAACTGAAAGTCCCTGCGATGCTGGAGCACTCTTGATTGCTATGCGGGATTATTCTTAATGCAGTTTGTTCCACCTAGGGTAAGGCTAGCTTGCAGCTTGCTGTTGCTGTTTGCTGCCTGCTGCCTGCTGCCTGCTGCCTGCTGCCTGCTGCCTGCTGCCTGCTGCCGGAGGAAACTCTGAAAGCTGAGAGCAGTTAATTGAGATGTTCAGCCTTTTGTTACATGTGGTTAGTTTACACTTTATGGCCGGGAATAATGCACATGCTGGCTTTGGTAGGATGTTTTTGTGTTGCAGCAGCTACCATCGGAGGCGCACACCTATTCCCAATTGTTGGACATCTTAGATTATACACAAAGGCCTGTGGAATTCCTTTTGTACATAAATTTGCAGCATGAATACATGAATCTGTGATCGCGATCAAGCGTTGGCTCTAGCTCAGAAGTTCATGTTTCATTGCGTATGCTGATGTATTCGGACCGAATGGGGCTTGGCGGGAGGATTAAATGTCCCACTGCCGGTGATTGAACGTCGTACACTGAAGAAAACCACTTGGTAAAATAGGGACTTCTAGTGTAGTATGTGTCTGTCAAGGAAAACTAAGGATACAATGCCGAGAAGTATAAATAGTTTGTCTGTCCTATCTCACTCGTTTTTTGTAGAAAAGTTATTTGTACGGGTGTGGCTAAACTTCATCACGTAGGTCAAGTCCTAAAGATGGTTTGTGTGGGTAAATTTCGTGTTGAGATTTATGGGTCCAAGAAAAGTCGCGTATGTAGAGTGACTGTTAAGATTTTCTCGAAACTAAGAACTGTTTTCCTCTATATTTACACCTAGGAGCCCCTGTAGTCGGAGAGTCGCAGAGGAAATATTTAAAAATTTTCTCTTTCTCTTCGATACCCGTCAGGCGCTATTCTATGAATGAATTGTGACGCATTTATTGCAGGCACTTAACCACGAAAGTGCCATCTTATAATTGACCCGACATGAAGAACACCTAGTTAAGCTACTCTGTATTCCAACCTAAAATTTGGTCCATTGACAGAGAGAGGACTAACTACTTACTACTTAACGGGCTCCAAACCCGTGGAGGGGTTGTGCCTGAGACACAGCGGCCTTCCATCCTCTTCGATCTTCGATGTTCCTCTTCAAGAGCTCTGGCATCCGCTATAGCTTGGTTCTTAAAACGGAGGTTCGGTCTTCCTTGTCGTCTCGAAACCTGGGGCTGAGTGAGATTCGAAGATCCTCTTAGCTGGAGCATTATTGCCCATTTCCTTGATGTCGCCGAGCCAATGTAGTCTACGTGTTGTTGTCTTCCGAGTTAGGAGTCTTTAACCCAGTTGTTTCGTCAAATCGAAGTAGCAGCGGTTTGCTTGGGTTAGTCTTCGTCGAATCTCCACTAAGGTGTCGTTCGTGGAGTTGATGTTTACTCCGAGGTAGGTAAACTCCTCAACCACCTCGAAGTTACTGACTTTTTGTCCTAGGTAGTGGACAGATGCTGCTTCCTTTGTTGACAACATGTACTTTGTTTTGTCCTCGTTTACCTCAAGACCGAATCGTTTCGCCTGTTCTTCAATTGCCGTAAAAGCCTCTATGACGGCATGCTGGGAGTGCCCGATGATGTCGATAGAAGGGACTAAGTCCATTCGCAAGCCATTGAAGCGCAGAGTACAATATTTCGTTCTCGCAATAGTATGACACTGACTGAAAAAATTTTCTATTGAATCTTCGCTTTCTAGACAAACTGCGCAGGTTGGGGCTTCAATGATTCGTCTGCTGTTCATACTTATAGTGGCCACATGTGTTGTACAGTCTATCTAATAAATTTCGCGGTATTAGTATCATGCCTTTTACAAAATACTTAGTGGTTCCCTAAGTAGTTAAGATAAATCACCTCTCTATATTTTTAGAAGCCACTTAGAGGTCGATCATGTACGAAACTCTCGGCAAACTTACACCAATTATTAGTTCTGGACTGAGAGACATAGTCTTCGAGCCCTTCTTAAAGCGTCGGAAATCTCGTTACCTTTAGTTCCCATATGGCCTGGAACCAAAGATCCATTTCAAACCCGATCTGGAAACCCTATTCAGTTGATTTTTGCAAGCAAAATAATTTCTAGAATAATTTTGGAATGATCTGCGGAAGTCTCGAGTGCTTTCAGTGCAGCTTGACTATCACTGCAAAACTGTCCCATTTAATCCTCTCTGGGATACACACTTTATATTTTTTCCGAACTCGACGAAAGAGGTCAAATTATCGGTGGCAATCAAAAACAAGGAACATTCCTCATTAAACGCACGAAAAAGTGCTCCATATTGAGGGTCATGTCGCTCATGCCCGACTCCGTTTTTCGAGTCCGTAAGAAAGGAGATTAAAATTTAGTTCAGTCCTATTCCAACTGATTTCCCTGCCAAAAATTACCCTATCCTAGGTAGTTAAAGATATCTTTCAGTGTAAATACACAGCCAGCGTACAATATGCTCATTTAACTTTGTCTATGCACAATATATGCCATTACATAGGCATACCGCTATTCCGCAAAGGTACCTCCAACATTTGGTGTCCCAAAAGTAGTAAAGCAAGATTCAATCTCCACAGACTCGCCGTTGTTGTCCTACCTCCTTGCCTATACTTGCCTTAAATGAGTTCCTCTTGAGACCAAAGCATTGTTTCATTTCCATTATCGTTCTCAAGCAAGGAACGAGTATGTACTCGTATCTATGAAATAAAAGAAACTTCACAAGGAATACCGCTTCCAGGGAAAGACTCCGCGATCTAATACCATATTCAACCCAAAAGTATATGCAACAAGCGTCTAGCATGAACCCTTAACAAGTGAATAATAAATAATTGCGCATACATTCCAAGGCGCAGACATAGTATGCAGTTTATGTTCCCGATTGGGTTGCTGCGAACCACGAAGATAGTACCATGGATGCGCGCGTTTATCCGTGCGTAAAGACTCACCTCTCGAAAATTGCCTGAACACTCTCTTTCTCTATCTTGAGGACGACAACAACGACGACGACGACGACGACGGCGACGATCCTCTAATGTGATGATGAAAATGATGACGACGACGATGGTTTGGTGATGCAGAAGACAACCACAACAACATCGATGAGGGAGAGAAGTCGGTCCACCAAGCTTCCGTAGCACCTCAAGTTCCACTGATGGTAGTCGGCCGCTTAATGGATGCAATGCCGCGTGTGGAGGTTCACTTTGGATGCAAAAGAAAAAAATCCGTAGATGGTCATTGTTATCCGCTTGAAGAAAATTGCGTACACAATAATTGGGACAGTGATACACAGGGACAAAGGGGAGGAGGAGGACGAGGAGGGTCACAAACGGAACAGATTCTGGATTATCCCTTGTGCGATGACGGTTCACCCCTGCACCACTTCTCGACAGTGCGCGTGAGTTAATTTTGAAATCAACCGGTTGCATTGTACCCTCGTTATAGGATGACCATACGTTTTCATGCCCGACTTCCAAGGTCCAATGCGACGCATGTTAGGGTCAGGAGATTCTGTTTCGCCACATTTTTTGTGCACTTTTGATCGGATTCAGAATTTTTTGCATAGTAGGGCTGCTTGGGTAATAATCCGCGAATCTGTGATGATTGCTTGACTAGTTTCCACCGGTGTTTGGAGTCCCTACCTTTTTTTAAGCATATTTTCTTATGATCACGATCCTTCGGCGCATGCATGCATGAAGACTGAACTCAGGAAGAGAGATACACCAAATCAGAGTGCAAATAAATTGCAAGAGTGGCATGGCAAGGGAGTAATCAAAGTGGAATGGTGCGACAATTATTTTCGCCTTTTCTTTTTGTAATTGAGTAACTTGGTGGAGGACGATAACAGAGGACGGCTGCGGAACACGCTTTAATAATACGGAGCTACAGGCTCAATCAGTGATCGAGAGCAAGGTAATTAAGGTGATGTCTGATTGTTGGTTTTTGGTTTTTCATAGGCTGGTTCAACGGAGGTGTTAGGTGAAATTCGTAAATATTGGACGTGCTACCCACTAGCCGTAGGACGTGAAAGCACATAATCTTTCCTGCAATATAGAAAACGCATTTTTATAAGCTTCTATCAGGGTGTTCTTAAGTTCCAATGAGTTTGTTTGGACAGAACATCACAGCCGACAGCTTTAACTTTGTCTACCTTGGCTCTGCAGCTAATTTTGACAACAACACCTCAGCGAAGAATAATTCTTGCCAATCGCTGTTTCATTGAGCTGAAAAAGCAATTGAGGAGTAAGGTCCTATCCCGAACAACTAAGGAGACTCTGTACAAGATTTTGACCATCCCAGTCGTGCTTTATGGCGCTGAAGCATGGACAGATGATATCTCCGGTCGTTTCGAGAGAAAAATTCTTCGTAAGATATTTGGTCACGTTTGCGTTGACCGGCTGTAGAGAAGAAGATTCAACGATGAAATTTACGAGCTGTACAGCGAGATCGATCTGGTTAAAAAAAACTGGGCATCAGTCGCTTGAGATGGCTAGGACATGTAGAGCGGATGCAGACCAATGCTCCGGCCCGCAGAGTTTTCAAATTCAACTCGGAGGGACAACGCAGTAGAGGACGACCTCGTATAAGGTGGCTCGCACACGAGAAAGTGGACCTCAAACAACTTGGAGTGCGCAACTGGGGGCAGTTAGCTAAGGACCGGGCTAACTGGAGAGGCTTTTTGGTTGAGGCCCACATCACCCCGAACTGTAGCTCCACCTAAGTAAGTAAATAAGGCCCCAATGAGTGCGTTACTGACCTCGATGGAACAGCGTGCATTCTACATCGTTATCCTACCCAGGCGAACGAGTTGGCAAGATGTCAAAACTAAATATGGTTTCGTATAGGTGGTTTCTGTTAATGATTTTTATAGTCGCCTTTGCAATCGACAAAGAGATGGTTTACGTCGATTTGGACACCTCGATTTGAGTCTCCCATCTGCTAAATATAAAGAGTTGGAAGATTGTGGACTTTTCTAGTCTAAAACCTGATAAAAGCCGATTAGTTTGTAGAAGAACGGTTGAAGATAAGATCTACTATGCGATTCTAACAAGACTGATGCCCTTGTAACTGGTCCAGTTAAGGTCCCCTTTCTTGTCTTAGATTAAATTCATCAAGCATGCTCTCATGTGACGAGATTGTTGAAATAAATTTTTGTATAGTATTCACAATGTAGATAGATAGAGATAGATAGAGATTTAGTTATGGGATCACTAGTACTTTTACAGTGGAATTAGGGGTACATCAACTGTCTGCTCTTAGTCCGTTCCTAGTCAATGCAGTAATGGACAGGAGATATTCAGAAAAAACTTCCATGTCTCATATGCGGACGATATTCTTATACGAGTTCAAAATTAAAGAAAGACATTAACAGATGAGATCCCAAAGTCCAAGCCGAGTACCATCACTGCAACTTAGCATACCTACCACTTACACTATGACCTTCGAACATTGATGAAAAATTAGACGAATACGTAATTCACAGGATAAACTCGGGCTCAAATGGCGTTCAGTCAAAATATATAAGACCGTCGTACAACCAGTACTAATGTTTGGATCTGAAAACTGAGGGCCTGAAGGAAAAACCGGGTACTCATCAAGAAGAAACGGCGCCGACGTTATGCAGAAGACGTTGAAGGTATAGGAAGGACTAAGCAAGCCAACATGCCTATGCACCATTAAAAGCGACTTAGTGGAAAACCAATTAGATGAAGATTCAACACAGGATCCAGTATCCTGGAGGTTTAGATCCAGGAGACCCAACACCAGATATTAATCTGCGAAAATAGAAAAGGAATAAGATGAAAAAGAAAATAAGCTTTCAGGGCCAGCAGGCATATTGGACTTGAGCCCAGTGAGTACAGAAGTGGCTACCATTGTCGAGGTTCAAATTGCCTGGTCTTAATCGTCGTTAAGCAGTCTGGAGAAAAAATTTTACTATATTTTCAGCACTGGCTGTGATCTTTTTCTTCTGTTAGGGAGTGAGTAACTGCATGTCAGGCTTATGTTAGCAATACGACTTTTGCGACTTCTTGTCTATAGATCTGTTCTTGTCTCGTGAAGGGCCACATGTAATCGAGATTATGGAAGAACGAGTAGTAAGTATATCGTAAAAAACTATCCTAGAACAGAAGGATGTTCGCACTAAGTCACTCTTGAGTACCGGAGTGGTAAAATTCCGTACAAGAAGTCTATGTCAGTTAGAAGAAACTTATTAGTTACGAACTTATATGGGCTACTTTAACGTATGCAAATTATCGAATCATAGACCAATACCCCTCCAAATTCTCCAGCAGAGGACTTGGTCGTTTAGATTGAGGATAACCATACTGTGGATGACCCTCTGAAATGAAAAATGGACCATGACGCTGAAATCTCTTTGTGGGATGTTCAAATTTTCTCTAGACGTCATGGGGATGAACAACCAGGGGGAACCCTTAGGTAATGTAAAGCAGATACATATAACCCAGAGAGAGGAGAGAGAATAGAAGCAGCGCTTACATCGATGCGGATTCATTCCACGTCAACCGATCAAGAGTTATTTTGTAGTTGAATTGCCATCTATTCAATGATTGCTATCCTTACATGCCAATCCCAGAAAACTAAAATACAATTTTTTTCAGATTCCCAGTTTGACAAACGTCCGAGAGTAACAACTGTCACGAGAAGGCTTCTCAATTCGCCTTTCGGATACGGCTTTAAACTGTGGGTCCAGTAAAAACGCGGACTACACTTATGGTCACGAGAATCTAGGACCTGGACTCCATACGATATGTTTCGTATTTTTTTTATCCTCACTTCGCTTTGGATGGATGCATGCGGCTGATGGTTACATCATCAGCGTCAGTTGAGCGAAACATTCTGCCTGACATCGTTGATCGTCATCGCCCTTTTACAATCTGCAAAAGAATTCGTTCTGAGTTCTAAGCACTGACTAGCTTTGCTGGCCTAGTTTGAGCCTTGTGGTCTTGACATGTTCTTTTTATTAAATTTTCGAAAATCATTCCTTGGGTTCCCATCGCATTTTCACCTCTTTCGAAAAATGATGGCCGCTTCCCTTCTGGTAATGCCTGTAAGCCTTGTAAGCCACTTTTCGAAAGAAGACCTCATCCGCCAAACAGTGATTCTCCATCTCCTAGCAGTAGTGGAAATTTCTTGCTCAAATGGAGAATAATATCCTTTCAGCGTGATGGAAACTTTGCCCTTTTTAACCTACACAATATCCTGAATAATTACGCCTTTATTACACAGATGCCATCAATAGTGCCGTTCTATTTTCTACGAAATTCAGAATCTTTAATTAAAATTCGCCTTTCAGCAAAGAGTAATGCAAAAATATTCCCCGACTTGTTTCAGATGAAAATTACATCTCGTTAGGTGAATAAATTCTTGTAAGCACTTCCAAAGGTCACTGGATCAATTCAAAAGGCTTGTGTTTAATATTCATTTCATTCATTAACCTCGAGCAATCATTGTGATGCCCTTTTTACCTGACTTCATTTGTAAATCTTTTATTCAGCGCGACGTATTAATTCTAAAAACGGAAAATTAATGAAGTTCTCTCCACCTAGGGCCGAGATGCCCCATTCCGCAAGGACGCTTACAAGGCCGAAGGAGATTAATCACCTTGAAATCTGTTTCCCAGGTCACCTCTTGGTGTGGTGTTCTTTTGGTTGTAAAATTTTGGGAAAAGGTCAAAATTAATTGCCCGCATAAAGGGTGGTTTGCTCAACTTCGACTAGACGACATCCTTCGATTTCCTCGATTATTTCTATACAAATGCAGATGCAAGTCTAAATAGGAGCCGGCGTATCCCTGTGCCGACCCCCCACCTCTGATGGGTAGGAAACTTTCCTTTCCATCCGCAAGTCGTGATCCGAAACCGAAGGAAATGCAGACGTGTGGCACGATTTTCGTGTTATGTAGATCTATTTGCTACAGTTTAATTATGATCGCTGGAACAGCAGCGGCTGCAAGTAGGTAGCGAGAGCAAACATTAGCTAGCACGCTGGATGCATTGCATACGAGTACGGCTGTGCAGCAAGGTCTTCGTGTAAATGTCTTGGGCACGTCATGCGAGGCGTAGATTGTATGGCCTACAGCACTGAACACTTCACAATCACTCAGTCATTCGTCGTCGCCTGCATATCGCGGTGGCTGACGGATTCGGGAGGTGTGGAACATAACCACCAACCTGGCACCGACTGCAATGCAACCACTTTCCCTGTTGATTGCATTTTCATTTTCAGGAACACATTGAAATCCCGCTAGGACTGGTGGAATGAAAGTAGCTCACTTAGATTCTCTTTCGTGAGTTCTCGTTCTTGGTGGTGCCGTGAGGGAAATTTCTTTCAAGGAATTAACATTCTATGAAATTTTGTGTTCAAATAGGATTCGACACACCATGAACGACAGCCAACGAAGGAAGGGGTTTGGTGGCAATGCATGTGAATCATTGCCTGACTAATAGGACAGCATGTTGACATTTCGAAAAGACTATTAGCCATGCATGGCAGTGTTTGTTGCTTTCTTTTGTCCTCGTTCCACCAGAGATATGCTAATGACTTCAAAGGAGCGTGCTAGCAAATGTGAAAAGTAAACCATGCATGGATGGCTCTGGGAAGGAAAAAACCTGGGGGGAAACTTATTTCGGAACTTTTAGTGAAAGGGTTCTACAATAGTTGAATATTTGCACATGTGTATATGTATGTATGTAGGTATTCTGTAGGTGCTATGTGATTCTTTTTCTTCAGGCTCACAGAAAAGTTGAAAGAGAGGTGCATCTGGGTCAAAATTAGGTTCTTAGATACCTAACCTTTTTGTGCCACTACGTTCTGTAAAGCTTCTTGGACCAAGTGGTGGTGGAAAAGGAATGGGCTTTAAGAAATGAGCAGAGAAAAAAAAGAATATGAAGCGGCAGAGTGCATTGATTTTAAATATTAGCGAACCATTGATTCCTGGAAATATTGTGGCAGCTAAGTTATTCCAAACTCGAGTTGGATGTCTGAAAAGGATTTTAAGAACTTGATGTTAAATTTAACTAAGCAAGTTCGGATCTGTTCACACGATCTTTTTTGGTTTGAGGCTTAAGCTAGAACTCGAAGCGTTAGGTATTTTTGTCTTGATCTGCCTAGTTGTTCATTTGTTTTAGGTTTGCTATAGCCGGGACATGCCTTTCTTGATATAGCGCAGCTGGAAAGCGCATTCCAAGCTAGGTTGGCCAGCTTTAAGAAGTGATTGTGAATGTTACCCTTAACGACTCCTAGCGGAACATTGACTCTTTCTGCTAGCGAGCCGCTAAGGGCTGACCGTTGCCTGGCCAGATCGTCTGCCCGCTCATTTCCCTCATAGTTACTTTGTCCAGGGACCCAGATGAAGGTGATATTTGATTGAGCACCCAATTTGTTCAGCACTTTCCGGCATTGTGTTCAGTGATCGGCAGGCCTTCCGAATCGAAGCTCTGCTTGAAAAATGCTGGGGAAACTCGGTAGACGGAAAGATTTCGAGACGTTCAGCTTGTCTGAGAAAACGCCTGCTTCGACTCCATAGTCCATTTTCTATCCGTCCGTATAGATAGTAGTATCAACATCTTTTAGTACTTTACCGCTCTTCCATTCCGCCTTGGTTGGAAGGCATAGCAACAAGGCATAGTAGTCCAGCACCCAGATTCTCTGAGCCGAACTGCGCAACATAAAGCTGTATCTCTGATGTGCAGTTCAAGAGAGAGCGAGTGAAGGATCGTAGTAAGAGAGGGGAAATGTAAACTACTTGCATTTTTATACAGAGTCTTGTATTCGGTTAATCTGTCCAAAGCATAGTGAGTCTATGAGTAAATTTTAACATCTCCTAGTCATTGTTAAATATCATCTTCCTAGGACGCTAGTCGCACTTCTTTAATTTCTTGGGCAAATCTAAGACCTTGAGTCTGGATCAAGTAATAAAATCGGACATAAGTGTTGAAAGAAAAAAACTATCAGAAGCTTTAAAGAACCTCTGCATAGATAATACTGCAAGCGTTTGCTCCAATTTCTGTGAATAAAAAACTGCCTCCCAAAACAACTCAGCTCTCACATACATTCCCAATATGTCAGAAGACTCTAAAAATCCTCTACCGTTCATACAAAAGGGCGGAAAAGAAAAGAAGTGAGACGATGACAGTTTTGTATCTTGGCTCTGAGAGTTGCACAGGAGTTAAAAGAACTTCTGAAGAAAACTCCATTACCGACACACTTCCCCAGGAAGGTCCCTAATCTTTTCTGAAAAGAACTCAGACGCATCCCACCGGTTTATCGAACTGGGACGGTTTATTCGGTTTCTTTCAGGCGATCAATTAAACCACGTTAACAATTAGGCAACGAGGGAGTATCTTCTACGACGAATTGTGGCAAAATTCGTAACTGTCTTAACGAGTGCATAGTAATTCAAACAATTTCCAAGCCAACATTCACTTATGGAGGCTTAAATCAGATTTTTGTTAAATATCTCATGTGCCAATCAAAACTTGACAAACCGCATCAGTTCTGCCGTCGGCGGATCGGGTAAAATATGAACAAGAACCGAGCTCAAAGCAATAAAACTAAGACAGATCCCCTACAGGCCTTAAGCTAAGATGTAGTCGACCTCCCAAACCCTGATGTTCCAATTAAAAATTGAAAATTCTTAGAGAAGACATTGAGACTCTAACAAGACCCGATTATCAACGGTATCCGAAGCTATTCAAATGAACGAAACGGCTGCTCAGTGAGGATCCTCTTAACAAACGAAGAAGCACTCCTTCTCTGACTGCCTTTTGACCACCGGCCTTTGACGCTGTACAGCCCAAGGATCTCACCCCTAACCATAAAAGTTAAACTCGGCTTGGCCTGCTGCGAATCTGCGAATAGACAACGATTTTCAGCCCTCAAGTTCCAGATGATAAGGAACAACAACCGGGCCTTCTAGTGGCCAATAGATCGTTGATGGCACAAATCTTGCCTTGAAATAGTGGAATCAACCCGACATCATTGTTGCCCTACCATGGCTCAGTTTAAACTTTTTACAGAACAGCATTTCGATACATTCTATAAGGTCATCCAGCAAGAGGTGTCATTTTAATTTAATAAAAAATCGCGGAATATTTATGAAAAGTGCTGATATTTTTATTTTATCTTAAAGCACAAATTCGGAGGTTAGTAATGGAGTACAATATTTGCCAAATATCCGCATTGGCTTTGTTTAAAAATAGTCATTCTTTTGATGAAATTTTTCATCACGTTTTCTCATAATTGCAGCATAGACTTTATCCTTAACGTAGCCTCAAAGGAAAAAGTCTAATGATGTTACATCGCATGATCTCGACGGCCAATTATAGCCTCCATTTCGAGAAATCCGACGGCGAGGAAATTTTTGTCACGCATTAGAGCTATTGTTTCACCAGTTGTGGGGCATGTCCTGCTGAAAATAAAAGCCATCCACGTCCATAGCATGAATTTCAGGCAAAAAAAAGTAAGTCAACATCGTTCGGTAACGCAATCTATTCACTAAAACGGTCACAGCAGAATCACTTTCGAAAAAATAAGGCCCAATGACACCACCAGCCCAAAAACCGCATCAAACCATCTCTCGTTGTGGAAGGAGAAGTTGTTTCCCTGAGTCTTCGGAGACCCAGATGCGCCAGTTTTGTTTGTTTCCTACCCAGGCAAATGGAAATGACCCTCATCACTCAGAATAACTTTGTGTAAAAAATCTTATTCAGCACCCAATCAGCGGAAATACGGTGCTGTGCGTGGTCTGCAGGCTTCAATGCCTGCGTCAACTGGACCTTATAAGTGTGTATGTCAAGATCTATAAGCAAAATGCGGTGCAAAGTGGTTGCGGGCAGACGAATTCCTCTGAATGTCTCCAAATGGCCACGCTTGGGTTTTCAGTCACGCTCTCAGTTACGGCGGCCGGTGATGTTATCAGCTGACCTTACTGATTAAACGCGAGTTGTCCCTAACCTGTCCGAGGCGTTCGAATTTATCAATGCAATTCACTATAGCTGGGCGAGAGGGCGCTCGAAGATGACCAAAAGCAGTAGAACTTTACGACACGTCGCCGCCTAGTTGCCTCGTTTTTTCTTATCAAAAGTCATCTCAGTGCTAGTTGAATGTTGACAGTCCGACAATGGCGCGGAATTTGTTGGATGACCCTATACAATACCACCAACCTCCACTTTTAATAAGTCATCAAGTCGTCCTTATTCCACCTCAGTTTTCAACGGAAATGACCCCAAATTACTCCTCCATCTAGTAGCTGCCCACTTAGGCCCAAGGCCTGGATCTCATCATCCGCTTTAACCACCCGAATTATAAAACTTCATGGCAATTCCGATCCCTTGCGTGCTCTGCAACATTGTAGTCTACTTATGTATGTGCAAGCACCGTGATACCATGGCATGGCATTACTGCGAAACCACAGTCATCTCATATAATAAATTAATAAAATTTTATCGAAATGTGCTTTCCACGTCCATTATGCGGATCCATCGGAAAACAATCAATGCGTCCCTAGTCCACCCCATCTCCGACTGCAGCTTGTTCACAATCAATTTGCTCCTCCATTACCCCAGCAAACGCCACTACAATACGAGTATGTCTCGCAACTCTACGTACCTACGTACATCTGTATCTAGATGTTGCACACAATGCCGATGTGAAACCATTACTACCTAAAACCGTCCGCGATGTCGTGACCAATTAGCCCGCAGCGCACTTGCCAGTCGAGGCAGTCGCCACAGTCACTTTGCGGCATTAGAAGTTCGGGCGTGCCCCCATTATGCCGTCGGGCCTCTAAATTACCCCGTCGGACGTTATTAGTACTAAATTCTATAATTCAATGGCCGATTGTTTGGTATTCCCTGGAGTCGCTGTGTACCAGCTCCACTTAAAATCAAATAGTTGTCATAATTACAATGAAATAAGAATGCACGCTTTGAGGGGGTGGAGGTACAGTGTACACCAGGTACGTATCCAACTGAGACTGCCTCACTGTTGGTATTTAGCTTTATCCGATCGATTGATTGTAATTAGTTCACGCAATACCACAAGTGGCCGTGCACACTCCTTGGCTGTCAACTAAAGCGCATTTTAGTAGGCGACTTCGCTGTGGGACTGTAACTGATAGCACGCTCAGCAGAATGTCTCCGCATCCTGCGTAGAATGTGCATGCTACACCAGCGGCCGGCCACAGCTGTAGCTGTAGCCCGGACGGATATTTGTAATTCCGTTTCGGTTGGAATAGTGTAAATTGATTTATTGCCCACAATCAGGTTCGGTTATCAAAGATATTTGGTTTAATTAAGTGGTACGCGCGGTCACAGATTGCGTGCTACCCTAGAGTCTGGTGTAACTCAGCCTCAGTTTATTATTAGGCCTGCGCCAGAGACTCTAAATAAGAGATTCGCACTCAGCACCACTTCAGCACCTTTTGACTTGGTCAGTGCTTAGCTGCGCTTGTTTTTCTTATTCTCCGGGGCTTAGACAGAGCTCGTGGTCTGGCCTGTGCGCGTTATGCTCACGTTTTAAACGAACATTAATGTCTCAGAGGTAAAAGTGATTTTTGATTTAGTGTTATTTGAATTGTGTCGTTCGTTGATTTGTTGCCCCGGCCTCGGGCTCCTTTTGGCTGTGGCCAGACGAGAACGGGTTTTGTAAGGACTTGCGGTGCGGTATTTTCTACTCTTGTAATGGAGTTCTCTTTGCAGCTAATTTTTATTTAATTTTCTTGTTGGCTTTGGCTGGCTAACTGGATGGCTGGATGGCTGGCTGGCTGGGACATCAGATCAATGTTATCTGCCGATTGCATTGGAATGTCATTAGCTGGCGTGTGGAATAACAAGTGTTTACCACTAACGAATTTAGCTACTAAAGTTGTTTTGTGTACTGATTGAATCGGTTTCGTTCGAGATTTCGAGCTGGCTTTTCAGCAGCTGATTGAATGACTTCCTTTTATTTTTTTGTCCGCAACAAATTAAAGGATTTTGAGCGTGAATTATGCAGGTTGTTTCAGGAAATATAAGATTGTTGAACTACTGTAAGTCTCACAAAACACACTTAGGTTAGGTTAGGTAGGTGGGCTGGAGAGGAGAAAACTACTGCCCGCCACACTCGGGTGAATACTGACCCATTGTGATGCCCCTTGGGGGAAAGGTTGTCCCTTGCACATAGAAACCCAATTCTGACTCTAATTTGCACCGATACTTACTGTTGCAACTCTTTGCATACAAACCATCCTGAGGATTTAATGAATTTCATTATCCTGTCTGATGGAGTGCTGGTGAGTTCTTCTAGGTCCTGGAAAAAGCAACTTCCAAGGAATTTGTTCCTGCTGTGTTGGAGACCAGGGCAGTAGCATAGGAAGTGGATTGTGTCCTCAGAAACTCCCTCGTCACCGCAGCATCTGCAGAGTTCTCCTTCTATCAGACGTCGTTTTTTCAAATGATACCTAACAGAGTTATGCCCCGTGATAACCCTAACAAGGGTGGAAAGTGATTTCCTGTCTTCCCGTAGAGTCATTTGGTACTGCCTTCATCGAAGGACGGGCCATAGTTTCCTCGTGATTACACAGGTACATATCTATGGAGGGCCATCTGGTGTTCGCCTCTTTTATGGCTTTTTTCTCTGCTTCAAGCTTGAGTGTGCAAGGCGGGATGTTCACGAGTGGTTCTGCTTGTCTTGAAACGGCTGCTAATTCGTCAGCTTTCTACTTACGTGGAATACCCTTATGTCCAGGGGCCCAGCAGAGCGATACCTGTGTTCCAAGAACCTTAAGCTCTTCTCGACAGCACTTCACAAGTTTCGATTTTATTTCCTGCTTTTATAGCCGCCTGGCTGTCGATAAAGATGGTGATACCCTCTTTTAGTATTCCCCTTGCTCTGCTTGGAAGACGCTGCTGCGGTCTAGGAGGCGAATTAATTTCGATATTCCTAGCGATTCCGAGAAGATTTCTGACCCTACTCCGGTGTTAATTTCAGCTCCATTTCGTGTTATGTATCTGACCTCTTAACCACTCCTCCCTGGTAGGATAGGTGGTTGAGAAAGGCCTGTTAAATTTTAGGTATGGCGTGATATAGGATAGGATAGTCGCCCTATTGCATTTGACTTCCATGATTCTGACTGGCTGATTCTAATGGCGCTAATGACTGCCGATGTTTTAATGAAGATATCTAGCGGAAGCAGGTTAAGAATAACCTCAAGGCCAGCGGTTGGGGTTGTCCTCATCGCACTGGTAGTCCCGATGCACGCTAGTTCTTGAACCTTCGTGATTGCCATTTGGTTACGAGATTAATTTCAGAAGACACCTACAATCGTTGATTTTGCAACGTTATAGGTCCGTGCTTTCTTTTGGCTAGCGCTATACAAGGGTTTGTGCTGAGATGGCTCGGCTTTTAACATTGTCGAGGTGTGAACGTAAATTGGGCCCATCGCAAATGACACGAAAATCAGGTGCTGACTTTACAAACTTGCTGAGATGTGTCCCTTCACGCTTGTGGGAATGGTTAGAAATTTTCTTTCCGGCCTCAAATCCACTTCCGCTTCCGCTCACTTGCTTCTATTCCATCCTGAAATGGGATCTATTCCATCCCTGAAATCAACTGGGATTGAAAACCAAGCTTTTTAACAGATGGCTTATCCATGCAATCCATGTTCTAGGAAAGGTCAATAAAACTCCAGTGAAAACCACCGAAGTGCTGGATGAACCTGTAGTTGTATCCCTACTTATGTAACAGGCTTCTGTCCCATGAGGAGTCTCCGTCTAAGGCATCCTTTCATATTGTTTGGACCTAGTCATATTGCTTCGACTAAACCCAGCTGTCAAGTGGCAGCGATCGACAGAGATTCTTCATTCCTGCAGGTCTCAGACCGGGGACTATAAAGTTCCACTTGTCAGGAGCGTTGCCCCCGATTCGCTCCATGTAACCGAGTTAATGGGGTTCAAACCAACTGTGGTGTACTGAATATACACGGCGGTTGTAAGACCCATTCTCACATATGGTGAATCATACTTGAGAAGCAATACCAGCTTTCAAGCCTCACCAAAATCCACAGGGCAGCATGTATCGGAGTCATGGGATCAATGAGAACAACACCAACAGCAGCAGTGGAAACCGTGCTTAGTTTCATTCCGCTTGATATACATATACTGTAGCAGTCGGGCGACCAAAACCGCGGTAAGACTGGAAAAAGGTCAATTATGGTCATCGAGCCTCAACGGCCATGCCCCCATTTTTTCTCGATGGGAGACTACCAGTAGATCGACGGAAACTGATCACATGAACCCGATGCTAGCATTTGAAAGGAGATTCACTACAAGAATTCCTGACACAGTGTACTGGAAGAACCGTAGGGGCATAAAAAAGGAGCTGGCATTCTATACCGATGGTTTTAAGATGGACATTGGCACGGGAGCCGGAGTTTATTGTAAAGCCCTAGGATTAAACCACTGATTTAGAATTCACAACGACTGCAGCGTCGTTCAGGCCGAAGTCACCGCCATCATACAGGCTGCTGAAACTATTCGCGAGAGTAATATCGTTGGCAAAACGATCACTGTCTATATAGACAGCCAGGCAGCCGTTAAGGCTCTGGACTCCGCTATAATTAGGTCGAGGCTTATGAGGGCCTGCAAATCACTCTCAAACAAGATATCTAGAGCCAATGCGGTGAAGCTCTGCTGGGTACCAGGGCATATGGATATCGAAGGAAACGATAGGGCTGACGAGATTGCTAGGAAGGGATCGGCGCTGCACTTATCGCGGGCCCTCTCTTTTGAAGTAACCCCAATCAGTTTCTTACGGAAAAGATAGAAGATGAAGCCACCGGTCGAGCAAACAGACGCTGGATTCATCTGGAAACATGCGCAACGGCCAGGGCGCTATGGCCGGCCTTCAGCAAGATGAGATCAACCTCTCTGGTAAAACTTAGTCGTTATAACGCACGGGTCGTGACATTGTGTCATTGGCGTTCACGTAGAGCTACTAGCTGTACTACATTACGACTTCTGCAGAAGTTGCAGGGACGAAGAAGAAATTGAGTCTGCTCGTCACCTGCTATGTGATTGTCCTACCCTATCCCGTATAAGAATGAGGACTCTCGGAAGTTACTTCTTTTCGGAATGGGAGGACTTAGATAATGTAGAGCTGACGGACCTCTCATTATTTGGGTGGTTCTAACAGCGGACTACTCAACGCTTCCAGGGTTAAAATATTGGGCGCAATGAACACCTTAACTACTTCAGTGTTATATGTAGATGGCGACTGTAACATTTTGCTGTAAACGGTGGACAGATGCTTTTTTCGACAACATGTCCTCGATCATTTTAAGGCGAACTCTTTTAACCACCTATTCTATTGCTGTCAAACCTTCTACAAATGCACACTGCTTCGCCTGCTAATGATGACGATATCACCTGCGTATCTCACCAAAAAACTATTAATTGGATCCAGTTTCCACATCTCCTTAAAAATAAAATGATTTCGACTACTTTTGCAGCAAATCCCATAGCGACATTTAATTATTATCATTTCAAGACCTCTCAAGTGTTTCTGCATGATTTGTTTGTTAACCAGCATGCAACCAGTCATATTATTGCGCAATCGAACGCCTCAAGACATGGTCGCGCTACTCATTAGGTGAATGTCCATTGACACTACGAAAAACATGCAATCATACTTAAGTCATTAATTTATGGGTTTCACAGGTCACTCGATTGGCATCCAATCCCAGCTGAGCTGAGCTCCAACACCGAACCATTTCGGCCATAACACTTGTAATTCATTTCCCTGCATTTTTCCAAAGCTTGTACTATTTACGCAGAAACCAGCTTTCAATAGATAGTTTAGCTGTGATTTTAATAAATTATGCGATAAGTGTCAAAATAAAGCCGATTTATGACTTTCAAGTCTTATTTCTGTCTCCGGAGCAGTCGATAGGTGGTGGAATTGGAAGACAATCCCATTCGTTTTCATCAGCAAGCTACTGGTTAGTCTTTCTAATTAAGAAATGTATCTGGAGACCAATGTACACAGTAGAAAACCGCATGAAACCTATACAAGAAGTGCAGCATGAAAGTCTTGTGTTATACTGCGCCCCCAGTAACGATTGCCTACACAACACGATCAAAGAAGGCCCTCCTCCTCTCATTATGTTCGAAAAAAAAAAAAAAAAATGGAAAAACAGCAATCGAAGTACGCATGCACAATGCTCGTTATCCAATTGAACACTCAGCGCAACCAGGGGGCAATTGAGTAATCTGGCCCGACATCTTCAATATAAATTACCAGATCGCATTAAGATCCACAATAAGATACGACCCCGATCGTATTGGTTCCCAACCGCAACAAGCAACAATTTAAATTTAAGGGCGACTTTCTACTTAAAGTTTCCCACTATTTGTCGCATGTCGCAGAGGTAGCGACGAGAAGAAACCTGCAATTCCTCCCCGAGGGTGGAAGTAAAATAGTAACGACCGATCGTGGTAGGCGCTACATTTAAACAATATGCCGCGATCGTTGCAAGATACAATCATGATCGCACGCCTCTGTGAGAGGAGTGAGAGAAAAAACCACTGAATAATATCCGCGTATAAGAACACATCCAGTGTCCTCAAGACCCTGCGAATCTGCATAAACATGGCCATCGGTTTGGTATAATATGTCTACCTGTGTGATAGCAATCTACTATGCATAGTGGTGCTAGTTCTTGTCGCGCGTTAAAAAAATTAAGTAAATCCAGAGAAAGGGCACACGAGAGCCTGTAACAAGGACACAATAATATCGGCAGCCAAACAAATGAAGATGTTCACCGCGATTGTAATATTCTAATGTTTGCCCGATTATCGTTATGAATATCAATGAGCGAACAACTTAATATGGGGGTGCCCCACAATCTGTGCTCAAAGGATATGTAAGTGGCAGTAGCTGGCCTGATGTCCTGAAATGGCACATTTATTGCGGCCAATAAGAACGTGATTTAAGGTAACGAGTTCTCAATTACGTTGTAATTTCTTTTCAATTTCAGATACATGTGGATGTTGATTATATCCTTGATAAATTAAAAATGAGGACATGTTGATTGGTAGAGATTTTAACCACGCAGTCACGCTGATTAATGCTGCTTAGTACTCGTACATATATTAAGTGGCCTTAGTTAGGTTAGGTTTGCGGGAGAAGTTCTGCAAGCCACACTCAGGTCAATGCTGAACCATAGTGTTACCCATTAGAGGAAAAAACATCGTCCCTTACTTGCTATAACCCTGTATATAGTTACTGCTTATTTGCTGTATTACCTGCCTTACAATCCTTTAGATACAAACCATCTTGCGGATGTGATGAATTTCATCAGAGCTTCCGTTGGCGTACTGGACACTTCCTCCAGGTTATTGAAGAAGTGTCTCCCCAGGAACTTGTAACTTGAGTGTTGGGGGCCGGGCAGTGGCATAGGAAGTGGGTTGTATCCTCACCGCCACAGCCTCTGCAGAGTTCCTCATCCGTCAAATGCAGCTTGTTCATATGATACCGTAGAGTGCTGTGCCCTGTGATGATACCCACGAGGGTGGAAATGGATTTTCGGTGTTTCCGAACAAGTCCCTCGATTTTAGCTTTATCAAGAGTGGGTCATAGTTTCCTTGTTTCTATGGAGTTCCACCTGTAGTTTGCCTCTATCGGGGCTTTTTCCCTGCTTCAAGCTTAGTGGTACAAGGCGGGATACACACGGATGGGTCTATCAATTCAGTGGTCGATGCAGAGCCACCGCTTGCCAGCTCGTCAGCCTTCTTATTGCCTGGTATTCCTTTATGTCCAGGAACCCAGCAGAATAAAACCTTGTGCTGCGTGCCAAGAGCCTTAAGTTCTTCGCGACAGCATATCACAAACTTCGATTTAATAGCAGCCTGGTTGTCAATAAAAAAGGTACTTTCAGAGTGTATTGCCCATACCGCATACTCACGGATTGCTATTGTCACTGCCAGGACCCTCGCTTAGAAAAGAATGCTGTGGTTTGGGAGTCGGATTGATCGTGCTATTCCCAGCGGTTCAGAGAAAATGGCAGAACCAACGCCAGTGTCCATTTTGCGCATTTGGTAAGTGGCCATTTTGCCGTTCATCTCTGCAAGGGTAGGCGCAAGAGAACGGGCTCGTGAAGTCTAAATTTGGTGTGATGTAGTCCGTGATAGGTACATGGCCAATGTATTTTCGTAGAATCGTTGAGTGACCCACAGTATTTCTTTTTCAGTTTTAGACTTATTATTCTTAGGGCGCTAGTGGCTGCATGCGACTGCATGAATTTGTCTAGCGGGAGCAGGTTGAGGATCTCCTCAAGACCGGCCGTTGGTGTTGTTTTCATGGCACTGGTGGTACCAATGCACGCAAGTCTTTGTACCTTCGTAAGGGCTTTTAGGTTAGTGGGTTTTTTGGCTGCCTGCCACCACACTAGACTGCCATAAGCCAGTATTTGCACAGTGTAATTCTGGGAGATGGGCCCCAGGTTTTTCCAAAAATTCGGCTACAAGAAGGCAATTGTTGCCTTTTTAGTTTCTTATCAAGCACTAATCCTAGGTATTTCGGACTATCTGAGATTGTAAGGCGAGTATCTTCGATAGAGGGTGTTTTCAATTGAGGACTCTTCCTTTTGTTGGTGAAAATATATTAAGTGATGTAATACGTTCATCCTTAAAGTGATTTGTCTATATTTATGCATTCAGAATATGACCTTAAGGTATCGTTGTTAGTTCTACAAATCACACCAGTCAGCAGATCAAACTTCGAATTATTTTTACTAATCGCTTTTTCTCAAAAAGAATCCAATGCTTCAAGTTCTTTCTGAATCGCTTCTCCTAGTGTTTCTTAACGCCTTTGTCCACCGTTGGTCCACTAGCCGCTTCAGTCTGGAAAAGTCCCAACGAGGTTAAACACTAGGCCAATGTCTTTTTCCAAAGTGTTGGCTCTAATGGCGTCATCCTACTTCCCCTTACAATCCAATCCATATTGCTGACAACCTCGATAACTGGTATACTGGAAATGGCCGAATTAGTTTCACGGAACAAAAAGCGAACACATCTAAATTGGTTGCCAAATTTTATAAACAAATCAGAGCATGGGGAGCACAAGGTACATTTGATGGAAATTTTTATTTTCTTATTTTTCTGTGTCCACATCACCTCCCAGGGTTTCGCAGCAATATGCTGGATATTGCGATACCTTTAGCCGCAGGACGCTTTGGGACAAAGTAGATAGCCAAAAAAAATATAGGAACTGTCAAAAACTGTCTCACTCTTCCACTGGGTATTACAATAAGAGATATGTATGTAAAAGCAAATCAACCTCCAGTGCTCTTACTACACTCAATCATCAACATTTTTTAAACAGAATACGAACATAAACTTAAGCTTTGACACAACAATATGAAACGCAGTTAACAGCCCTTTATGAGCCAAGTAATGATTCTGTGATACGGCCAATACAGTAAGCTGTCCAAAATCGATTTATTTTACGAGCTGCATTTTCAAATGACACCGACAGCCGCCGTTAAATTCTCTAAAACTCGGTCCATACAAATGCCCATATTCCATAGTGAACGTAGCGCACCGAGTGTATCACAGATCACATTCCGCCCGTTATTTAGGTCCCTTGCATTGCTAACTCGAACAAAATTTACGGCTGTGTGGGCCGTCACTGTCACTTTTAAAGGTCGCAAAAAAAAGTTACATTTTCCGCGTCTATTGTGTGTTCTGCTGCAGCAATATTTATTATCTGAAATAATTGTTGTAGCAGATAAATAAAAAGGAGGCAGACAAATAAAAATTTTTTTACTCTTACTAAAACTGTCATCGAACAGAAATCGGTTTTCGAATCTCTCCCTTAGACAGGTGATCTATCTAATAATAAAAAAAAGCCACAACTGTCACCACAACATAAATTTTAATTACTTCCACCGATTTTTTAAAGTTTTTCTTTTTTTATTGTCTAACCGCCGTCGATGGTGTGCAGTTTTGCAGAGTATTTAAATAAATAAGAAATTTGTTTGGTGAAAATCAGTGTTGGAGTTGAAAAATTTAATAAAAAAAAAGATTTTCTGGTTAAATAGCATAAAAAAAATGAAGTGCAGGACTGGGTGGCATCACTCAGACTTGAAATGCTGCCAATATAGGTGAAATGTCACTTTAAAAAACAAAAACCCAAACAAAACCTTTAAACTTCCCTTAAAAATTTTCAATGACTTATGTCATGTCCTGGCATATGTCATATATTGCCACAGATAGTACTTTTAATGAAAATCGACCGATCAATAGCCGGGTAAGACAATTTTAAAAGCCAGTCACTGTATCTTGAAGTATACCTTTATCCAATCTAGGTTGGGTTGGGTGGCTGTCCCCGCTCAGCAGGAACACACTTAAAGGAAGGTCCATTGTGATACCACTATGGAGAAAAACCGGACCACAAGCACCGGGGACCTGCGTGACTTCCCAGGAGAAAGGGACAGGAGGCAGGGCAATCGATTTCGGTGTGAACCCATGCCGAAGAGGTTTGATTCGCCGTTTAGGCATTAAACAAATTTGATCCGGAGACGAAGCTTTTTATTTTGCTTAAGTCGAGTCTAGCTAGATCGTTAAGATCTTCGGAGAAGTATTCCCTTAGGGGTTTCCTTCTCAAAGCCGATGGGGCAGGACAGGTACACAAAAGATGTGTCATTGTTTTTCCTCTTTCTCGTCGCAACAGCTTCTACAGAAATCGTTGAAGTGAGCACCAAGTTGTCTGATAAGTCTGCCTACCAGAAAATATCCCATGAGGGCACCACCTATTAACGGAAGTAAGTCTACTAGTTTTCCTACAATCCACCTCTGGCCAGATTTGTTTGGAAGAGAGGCATGAACTGATATTGTTCCTCCATCTGTTTGCCATACTAATGGCGGCGGTATCGTCCAACCGAAGTTTTGGAGAAATTCGACGTTTCAAAAAATGTTCCTTGGTAGCATTAATTTTGGGATTAGAATGATAATTTATCCTTCACCTGGAATTTTGACCCAACTTGGCTCAGGTACAAAGTTTTGAAAAAAAAAAAACCTGCCTAGACGCAAGCAAAAATCGACTTCGCATTTCGACAGGTCACGGCAGGCTTAAATGGCAATTAGGAAACTAGAAGTAGAAGAGGATGGACTCTAAGGATTCTGCAGAGATTTTAATGCAATGCGAAGAAATAATCTGCAAAAGAAAAGACGATCTGGGAATACATCAGAAGAAGATAATCGTATCCGAGTTGAGCGCCACTATAGATCAATCCAATTCCAACGGGTTATGATCCACAAAGCGACTCAATTCAAATTTTGTTGATACCTTCAACCACCTTCAATTAATCCATTGACCACAACAGGGCCCAAGCAGCTCATCAGGTTCAGCGTTAAGGCTGTACACCACAAACGCAAGAGAGCAGAAACTGGCTCAATATCCCCGAAGAATAGCCTATAACTTGACCTTTGAGAGGGCGTGACCGTTATCATCGCCGGTATACCCCAAACTCCACCCCTTTAATTCCACTATATATCAAGTTTGATTACGACTACACCAGGTGGACCCAAGGAATGCCAACTTGCACGTGGAACTCCATATTTTATTCCTTCCCAAAGGACAGATGTTTTAAAGTACTCGTAATTCGTAGAGGAACAAAAAAAAAGTGGGAATGGCAACATTATCTCCTTCCCTCCCAAAAAAAAAAATGCAAACAATGTAGATTCTCGTACTTACTCTCCCCCTTACAGCCAAGTGATCCAATTGGCACACATTCAAAAGGGTTAACTCCTATTATGCAAAGCAGATTCCACTCCAAGTGAGACGAAAAAAAAAAAGGAACCACACACAAAGAGTAGCAGGAAGCCAGACAGAAAACCAACATTCAAGCCCAGGTCGATTGCTATCTTCGAAATGCATTTTCGGTCTCTATATCCCCAACATCAACTCACATCCGTTGAATGAAAAATACAGAACCCTCGTCCGCCAACAACAGGACCAACACTCACGCCCAAGGGATTACGTTTTGATTGCATTCGGACATTGACTGCAATTAGAGAAAACATACGTGTGCAGGAGCTACAAGTAGAAAGGATTCGAGTGCCAAATGCTCTTCTGTTAAAAGTAGCAACAATGGATTATGGGTAAATATCCTCTTATAGAATCCCATTCCAAAAAGGACGACACTCAAACGCATTTCATATTCCGAAATAAGACTTCCGCTTCCAGTACTGTGGCCTGTAATCGATACCCAACGTAGCGAATAATCGATCAACTTTTTGGAGACATTCTTCAGTCGTTCGGTGTAGTGTCGCTCGCAATCCGAAATGAAGTAATGCGTATTGAATGTTCGTCCAACCGATCGATTGTTATTTGCACAAGAAGACGTAGTGCGCAGCCCGCAGGGCCGTGAAAAGGTGTGTCCGATGAGGTTCTACCTGTCGACTTAAATTTGCCGGACGACGATGAACACCAAAAAAAGTATTTTTCACGGTCATTCACGAGTCGCAAGGATTTTTTTTGTTTTTTATTTTCCTGCATCCATAGAATAATCCCATTGCGCATGGAATACAAAGGATAGCGGCCTCCAAAAATTGTGGCATTCAATTCAAATTGGTCGCTGGTCAAACAAGCGTACACTGATGCCAAATGACACCGACAGAAAAAATATAAAAATTTGTTAGTACGAGTAGCATCTTTCTCTCCGGCCTGGAGTGAGCCAGAAAATGCCGGGCAAATAAGAACAAAATTCCAATTCTGTGTCGTTATGAAAGCATGTGAAACCAATTGAAATCCTCAGATGATTCAGTGGATTCAGTGTGGTGTTCCCTTTTGTGTGGGGCTCTTCAGATGGAATTGGAGCAACGAGTCGCGGTGTCAAATTTTTGATACGGTCGGTGGTGAGTCTTGTGTGTGCGGCAAAAGGAGTTCCGCGATGCAAGGCGATACGCTGGCATGGCCTGCCGGTAATCATTAGAATCAGTGATGAATTCGTTGGGTCATGGGAATTGTGCTTATTTTATGAATCCTCGCATGGAAGTTGTGCTTTAAAGCCAGAGTTTGTTCGGAAGGAGGCCTTCTGCATTGCCAGATCTCACGACCAGACTGGACCGGAATTGTGGCGGCAGTAAGATTGATTTCCTTGTCGTTCGAGTGCCTTTTTGTCATCCTACTTGGTTATCAGTCTAAGAAGTTGTCTCTTTGACTTTCGGAAAATATCCGATTTAGTTTGAAGGCTCCGCTTAAATAACAGAATTTGCAGGCTCGCTATCCACTTCCATGCCAGACCATTGTGCGCCGGGAAAAATTTTTTTTATCTTTGGACGAAAAAAGCATTGCCAGCATAGCTCGGTAAAGGCATCGTACTTAATTTATTTAAGGCACCTGGAGGCGGATCGACGAATGTAAACAACTAAAGCTTGAATTGCAGTTACCTTGAAAATACTGAGCAGGGAGCTAGAGTCCCAATATCGAATGAAATTGAAAGAAATGGACCGTAGCGTGTCAAGGAATACTATATCAAAGCATTGGCTACAGGAACAGATGAAGTAGCGGCTTGGTATTCGAGCCAACATCGGGTGAAGGAACCAGACAATAATCTACTTTTTTCGCATGGGGACCAGCTTAGACCCTGAGAGGAGCATTTAGCTATGGTTTTAAGCCATCTATTGAGTAACGATATGCGCCCAAACCAGTTACCAACTTCCCGAGTCACAACTCGCAATATGACTGAGAACACTACCGCGATTGGTGGACTTGAAAACAAAAAAGCGGTTTCGTTGAAATTCTTGGGGGGCACTTGCAATCCTCGCCAAAATTATGAGTTGGGATCGTGGAAGAAACGAAGGATCGTCAAACCACTTGCAAATGCCAATGGTAGACTTGTGCCAACTCGTTTGAACATGCACCGAAAGACAAAGAACATTGAGAGCCACGGAGCTGAGGATTAACAGCTTAAAAACGAACATTCTTCGAAAGTGTCTACTTCAATCAAATACGCATTTAGACCGGTTTAAAAAGAGTTGCTTGTCGAAGACTCATTTTCAGTCTTTTGTGAGTCAATGCCCCACAAGATTCCAGAAGATGCTCTGGAGACTTACTTGACTGGTTGCAAAATCTGCAAAGGTCTCCATTTGTTTTTCCTAGTTTCCTCAAATGCCCTCTGAGTTTACAGTGCCCGGTCAGGAAGCCTGTTACGATTCGTAGGTTGTTCTTTTCCGGTTGTAGCGTCCCAGTAGTTTCTTAGCTTGCCCTAGGGCTATAGTGTTGTTCCAGGTTCTTGCCCTGTCTTCCTTCTAAGTTTTCCTGAATTCTTCGCGGATGGTATGTTCCCCTATTCCGCAGGATGGTTCAGGCCTAATGAAGTGTTCTGCAGCTCTTTGTCTTGCCAGTGCGTCTGCTACTTCATTGCCTTCTATCCCAACATGACCGGGTACCCAGCAAAGTGTTACTTTATTTGGTGCAGGATATACATAAGCTCGCAGAATAGTGATTCACTAGCACAAAAATCAGTGCAAAGACAATTACACGAATCGCAAACAAAAGTCGTAGACACCGGTAAAAAGATACTCGAAGCGTATTCCCTTTCAAATCTTTATGTTCTTGCAGGTTAATCCGTAAACTACATGTTTGCGTTCCAAATCGAATTATTTCAGCTCAGACTGCAAACGATTTCGTTCTCCTTTCAAAGCCTTTCATCGCGCAAAGGGATTGTATGGGTACAACCAGCAGGGAATGATGAGATACAAAAAAAAATAAAAAAAAAACCCGAAGACCAACTGAATCATGTCAAAATTTAAATAAAGTGTGAAAAGGAAGAAGACATCGACACAAGGGGGGAGTCCATACAAGTGTTGTTTTCGTTGCGAAACAACCACGACAACGCTAAATAAAAATTGCCATTCCCATTGGAATCGCAGTCAGAAGGGAGAAATAATGAATTTTTAAGGCAATTAGTGATCCCAGGGAGATTTCTCAAGTTGCCCGTTAAAGCTACTCAAATCGTATAAAGTCCATCGATGATAGCATGCTTATTTGCATTTCGTTAATCACGTAAGTTCAGTGCTGTCAGCGCAGTTTAATCGATTTGACATTACACTGTATAGTCCATTGAATGCCTATACTTACATAATGAGACTTTTCAAAGTCGACTGTCAGCTCCTGGAAGCCTCTCCTAGTCGTGTTATCTCATCGAATCGATCAGATATTCCTTTGCACGCACGCGCACCTCTCGCATATGCATCGAACATCGAACAGTGTGTAGTGTGTATTTGTGCTAATATTTCGAAAATTGCGTTTTTATGCTAATTTTGTTGAGATATTTTCCCTGCGATAAGCACAACCACCGCAGATCGATCGAAATCACCAACAAGTGCAGAGCAGAGCGAGGGCACAGAGGGTAGAGAAAATTACTAAGCAGCGCCGCACAAATTTCCCTCGGCAATGTGTGGTGGAAATTTTATCACTTATTCCGTTCCCCGGACAGCGGTCCAAATAATAATTAAGTTGTAAGAGGCACGAGATGCAAAATATGCCACATTGCTACAGCTGGACCTCGAGAGCGAGGTGAGGCAGAGGTGTTTCGTTGGACGATCTCTTGCTGTGCACCACCACAGTAGGGCCCCTCCGAGTCAGAGAGAAGTTTTATTAGGGAAATGTTTTAATATGTGTATCGAGTGGAATTTATTGCCAGGAGAATCCTGATCGTTATCAGGATTCATGACATTCAAGCCATAGTCGAGGTGTGTTATTAATGAAAACACGTAACAAGCACGATCAAAATGATCAATGGATTCCGAGAATAGAAAAGGAAGAAATGCCAAGAGTGTGGACATTGTTTAGTGTGGGAGATGTCCTTGAGAGTTGTGTGTAATGAGAGATGCGAGCATTTAATAAAACAATGTCTGTCCACTCCATGCTTAGGAAACACAGATAGGTTTCTGATAAAATTTCGTTTTTGAGTCTAGTCAGATGACAGTTAGCCATCATGGTGGATATCACGGGGTGAAAAAATACCTTCCTACTATTCTTCATCCTTTATTGCTAAAAAAGACAGCACGACAGCAGGAAGGATTTGTTTATATTGTTGTACCCATGAGTGACACATTGATTGCAGTCGGTGCGGCGGTAAGGGGACCCATTTGGTCATAGCCCTCGATAGTCGTCCGGCTTAAGGCTCTTGCGTAAAAGATTTCGATAATTGGGTTAAGTGCCATCTCTTGGATCATTACTGCAGCAGTATATCTACAGAGACTGCACTTCGACTTGATAATCTGATTTCCTCAATAGGTTGTTCAATAGTTGGATTCATGATAAAATGGCTGAAGAAATCGTGGACTTCGAGGAACAGGCCTTATTGGCCTATATGGATCCAGAATGTACTAGGCTCCTAGTACATTGAAAATGATTCCAGCGTTTTTCGAGCCGACGTCTAAGCCATCATAAAGCAGAAAAATTAATCAGGAATAATGAAATGTTTTGCAAGGACCAAAAGTGCATATCCCTGGTAAACGTTGCGGATACCATCCTGCCCAGCGTACTGTATGAACGTGTAAAACTCTCCTACACGACGTGAAGGCAAATCAGGAGAAGATTTAATCGACTTTTCAGACACATGTGATAGTATGATAGCCCCATGACGTCTAGGAAGACCTAAACTCCATTTCAAAGATCAAGCAGTAGTAGATGTTAGGCAGCTTGATCTAGAGAACTAGAAGCATTGCACACCCGACAAACGAACAATGGAAGGCAGCTGTGTCTTTGGGGGAGACTTTTCATCGGTCGTCAACCCCTTAAATACATAAGTAACTGAATTCAGCATGGTCCTGAAAATAATCACCCTGTTTGTTAACATCAAGGCGATCTAAAATCGTCAACAGTACATTAAATTTATTAAAAGTCTGAATGCCATATCTGTATTAACAGGCAATACATTGTCCTTAATTGAGTACCGAGACGTGGATGTCATGTTCAATAAAGCAAGGAACCGGTCAGCAATGGGACCATCTCAAGCCCTTACATTTGAAACACAGTGCACAGATCTATATTCGAGTACAGGCTTTCAAGCAAGCGACTTTGGACAGCTCTAGCGGAAATAGATGCAAACGTGGAGATGTTCCAACCAATTTTTATCTCCTTACTGGGCACTGTACAAGTAATTTCTGGTACACTTATTGGGCGCTATGTCAATGGAACGTAGATGGAGCACCCATGTAGGTGCATGCACACCACAACAACTTTTTCGAAATCTGCAGTAATGAGGAAGAATTAAAATCCGCTCAGCAACTGCTAATGTCCTTCTCTGGTTCACAGCAAACTTCTTCTTCGTTATGTAACTTAAGTAAGGCTGAGCTGGGGGATCTCATTCCTCCTATTAGCATCTACATACGTGGGCCTAATTCAGGGGGTTTCTTCTAAGGTTCCAATTTCAAAACTCAATGGACAACAAACGTCATAGGCCCTGCCCTTGGTCTAAGTAAGCAATGGCTGCAGCCACAGGGCACATATCTTTAGGTAGACAAGAATCTTTCATTTCATGTTTTGTTCAAGATACCTGGAACTGCTCAACAAAATGAAAGATGAAACAGTTTTTGATGGTTGGATGAAGCATGGAATTCCTGACTAAAAGTCGACTTATCCTTAACCGGACATAAAAGCTTCTCCACGTATATTTACCAAACAATAAAATAGTTTCCATAGTCTTGTGTGTTATAAATCAGTAAACACGTTTCGCTATTAATACACATACTCGTACAGTTCTGACCTGTTTCCTAAGACAATGCCATTATGAGTAATTTCGCCAAACACTACGGAAATGTAACTCGTTTCTCATTCTTATCTCAGAAGTAACTATTCTCTGATAAAGTTGACTTCTTCATAAATTTTACGGAGAGCAAACAGTGACACACTGAATTAAATGACATCCATTGGGACGATGAATGGATTTGCATAAAATATCGCATCCCCTTTAGGCATACCGCAGTACTATTCCGTTTAATTGTTAGGCCAACGAGATGCACCTAGTCGACGCGTAAATCAGGCCACGCAAGCCTTTCGCCAGTAATCCATCCATCCATAAATTTTCCGTGTTGTTCCTGCTCTGCGAACTCCTCCCCCCAACTCCCCCGTGGCTCGGCATCCTCGTCCATGTTCACTGTGTTAATTGTCAACCGAAAGCATTAATATTCATGTTTGAGGTGACTTTTAATTTAAATTAGTCGGGGAAGCTACAGCCCAGTAACAGCAAAACGATGGAAGATACTCCTTGCAAGAAACCGTGCGGATGCAGAGCAATAAATCTTAGAAAGGACACCACGAACAAACGGCCATGCCAGACTCACTGACTGAGTGTCTGCTTGTTTGCCTTTCGGTGTGAACAAATAACACCAACATTGTTTCCATTTGAAATGAACAAACACACCAAGAGATCTGCATATCTGCGTACATCCTTGACTGAATTCGGAATCGCATTGCATTTATTTGCAAGGAGAAACTATTGATAAGGATCTGTTTGAGGTGAAGCACGTGCATTCAAATAATTCAAATTTCCCAAAGGATACTCGTATTTCCAATTCGAAATTCTCTGTAGTTTTGCATGCGATGCTTTCACTTTTTTTTTATTCCTCCCGGTGTAGCGATACATATCAGGAAATATTTTTTTTTTTGAATTTGAATTCAGTTTTAACGAGCGTGGTATTTGCATCTGAACGGGATATGACATGAATGGTGACCCAGATAGATACATGTTCTGTGAATCTTTTGTTTTCGACACGTTCGAAGGAGAATCTAAAATTTGTGTTTTCTGAAAATATTTTCGTGGAGTGTTACGTTTATTTTACGATACGAGCTCATGCGTCGGAATCAAACCAAATGGAAAATGGAGCGCTCTTTAAAATAAATAAAAATTTGGGCGCAAAGAACGTAGCCTCTTCCCTGTTTTTTGCCATATCCGATGGGCGTAATGAAATATCTTCTCGAGGGTCTTGGAAACACTTCCTCGTTCTAGATTTTCAGCATCAGGCATATGGAAAGTAGTAGTAATTTTGCTTTTAACTCTCTAACAGACAAAGTTAAGAGAATGACGGAGCTCACATCGACCCTCAGCCAACCGCAAGTATCTAAATTTAATTTTAAAGTGAATTGTCATGTATTATACACATGAAATCGTGAAACAAAAAATCCTACATGTATGACCGCTCCTACACAAGAAAGACTCGGTCAAGGAGAAATTTTATGACTGAGCTGGTTCGAAATAAGATGTCAAAGTCCTACTCAAATACCAGATCAGAACCACGACACCACATCAGATAACCGCTTCCCATGAATCGACTTTGCAGCAGCGGGTAATTCGAGGATAAGTAGGTCTAGATATCCAAGATTACGAGCCTATAGAGCAATCTGGTTGTCTCCAACCAAATTGCATCACATAGCAAAAATCTTCTCACATTCAGAGGACCAAACGTCAAAAGCAGAAACCACACTGGGATACCAACTTCCTCCAGGAGTCCATGGTATGGCGATAGTAATAGACGATGGATATATTGAGGTGTTGCTATTGAGGAAAGAATACTGAGGAAAAGGAGAGCATAATGCACTCTCCCAGGTCAAGTCTCTCTACATTAACATCATCGAGCAGTTCTGGAGTAAAACTTCCAGTTGTTAGTTAGGTTCTTCCAAATAGAATCGAAAATGTGCTTAAGCAGCACTGCCTAAAGCTGCCAAACTGACATACAGTCGGGAGAATGGTGGCGCAAGCAGAGACCCAACTTCTGGTCAACAAGGGAGTAGTACCCACGCCTAGTATAAAAGAGGTTGGCACAGCTATTCCTATGGTGAAGAATAACAAGTTTGCTCCAACTGTTTACCAGCAGAGCTATGGTGATGCTATCAAAGTGATGTCTTGGTAGGGTGGGTGCACCAAGTCATCAATAAAGTATGGGTGGACCAAAATATGCCCGATGACTGGAATAGCAGCTCCATATGCTCCATCCTATGTCCAACAACAGTTTTTGATACATATTCCTTCTTTAGGTCGCATATGAGATCCTCTCCTACGTACTGTGTAAGACTTTCTGACACACTGAACTGAAAATACTACATCAGCAGCAGACACACACCTTCACAATAAAGAAAATCCAGGAAAAGGCATCGAATTAAGAGACACCCTCTTTTCATCGGCTTCAAAGAGATTCGATGGGCACTGACCCTTGGGAACAGGTGTTTTCCCAAACTAACAGAACCTTCGCCTTAAAGACCAACTAACCGCGAATGCCAGAGAGCGCTTTTATCTTGATAAATGGAAGCCCGGAATTGGCGACCGACGGTAGAATACTACCCAGTCTCAAGCAGATACTCTTCACGGATCGGGACCCCAGTAAGTTCGCCTCATAATTGAAATAAAACTTTAACTATGTGTTGATGCAGCTTGAAAAATAATACACGCATCAAAAATAAAAGGAAATCAAACAAAAATGTTGTTAAACAATTTTCTCTACTTTTGCTAAAATTTCAGTTTTCAGAATTTTGCAGTGGCATCTACCGCATGATAGTGAAATCAACATTTTCAGGGAAGTATTATTCAAAAGCTTCTAACGAGCGCCATCTATTGCTACTCAATAGTGTGTATTTCTCCAATACACGAACTGATAGGAAAGAGGTTCTGAAATTAGAGGCAAGATTTAGTAAATAAGCTTATCTGGACACAGAAAGCTTCAATGTATCTTTAGAAAGTTTAACTAAATTAAAAATAGCAAAACAAATACATTAAGTACTGTTGATTGGCAGCTTACCAAGTCACTCCAGTGTAGGTCAAGACGGTTCAGTTTATGTTTGTTTAGTGGGTCATCAAAGCTGCATTTCAATTGACGATTGCGGTGCACACTCCCCTTACTGTGAATTGAAAGTCATACAGACTATTCGGCTCATTCATACACCTGACATGCACACAAATGTACTCATTGTATACGTATGCACACGTCGATTTCATACGTAATTGTGGTTAGTCTTGATGTAATGGATTTCGTCATGTGGTCATCGTTAACCTCTGTGAAAGACACCGGCTGCTTGCCAACTATCAAACACATTTAAAGTCGTCTGGCGTGGAATTGAATGTTTATTCAGGCTGTGACTCACACCAAGATCTTGTACTACTAACCGGTTTATGAATACTCTGCAAATTTGACGTGTAGTCGTATGCACCTACGTGATGTATTTCTCGTGCCGCGCTGGTGAAATGGAATTCCGCCGCGCTGTCACTTCAAGATGAGTAACCTTTTCGAAAGTATCTTTCATGTGTATTTCTATGACATACCGGTGAATGAAAAATGCACACGAGAAACTAGTGATTAGATAAATTGTTTGTGAGTATCACGTTTCCTGCATATAGTACACTACGTATACTCATGCATTTGTAGATAAACACGTGAATTGTAGAATAATGTGCGACTTTAATGGAGTTGCCATGCGAATGTATCTTGACTGTGAAGTAAATCTATTGCTGATAAATGTACCTCACTTCGTGGCCCGTGGGGCGTTTAGATTTTGGATTTTGTGGATGAAACACAATGTTAACATTAACATGCATACATATGTACAATGTACCGGAAATATGCGCACAGATTTAATAAATAGTGGCGGGAGGGTCTTGTCGGGTTTAGAATTATAATATTTAAGATTGGACTCTAGACTTGGTCTGATGTAAGTATTCCTGCATCGTAAACAATATTATACCAGCTGCTGGTAAGGAATAGTACCATCCCTGACACCATGGTCAAGGAGTACTGTTTCGGTAGGTTATTTGAGGTAGAAATATTAGATCGTGCAAATTGGTCTAATGGTGTTCCGGCATTAGACCCTAGAGGTCTGGTTTGGTTCACAGACGGATCGAAAATGGAATCTGGAGTTGAAGCTGGTGTCTTTGGACCCACCACCAAAGTCCCGATAAATATGGGAATGTGTCCCACGGTATTTCAGGCTGAACTCCGTGCCATTGAAATCTGCGCTACGTTAAACCTTAGTAAGGGTATTAAGGGCGCTAGAATATATATACATATTTTCAGATAGTCAGGCAGCACTCAAAGCGCTGTCGTCCAATTTAGCGGACTCCATATCAGTTAAAAGCTGCTACGATGCACTGCAGTCCCTGGCGAGACTAAACAAAATAAAACTTGGATGGGTCCCTGGCCATCAAGGAATTGTACGCAGCGAGTTAGCAGATGAACTAGTTAGGGCTGGCTCAGAATCTGCGTTCATAGGACCTGAACCTTACTGTGGCATCAACTGGTCTTTCGCCACAGCGCTGATTAGTAACTGGGAACATAAACTTTTCCTGGACCACTGGAAAATTGTCCCACGGTTGAGACAATCTAAATTACTAATCAAACCTTACTCCTATACGGATATACTTAACCTTAATAAGGAAAGTATCAGAAAGCTGGTGGGCTTTCTCACGGGCCACTGTGGCTTGAGATACCACCTTAACAAATTTAACCTGAGCTTGGAGGAGGACGAATCATCCGAACACATTCTTTGCAATTGCCCAGCTTTACATTGGTTAAGGAGACGTATTTTCTATAAAGAAATATGTACGTCAGCGGAAATGAAAAACTCTGCTACTAAGGATATACTATCCTTCATTAGGGAGGTAGTACGTCTCTTAGACTAGCAATACCCTTATGATACAAAAGATCTTTTAGTTCGCAGTGTCTGCCATATCGGCAAGGGTTTTAATAAAAAAAAAAAAAAAAAAAAGGAATAGACAGTATTTTCTGTCGTGTCCATATAACACAGCTTTTTCTACTCAATCCTCAGAAAAATTGGGTGAAATTTTTTGTGCATACTTATTCTATTGCTAAAACTCCCTTGAATATTTGAAAAATTAAAGTGGTGTGGTGTACACAGAACGAGTGTGAAATACAGATATTTTTATTTTTAGAAACATACAGTTCAACTGGACTCGATTTATACTGAACAGCTGTTGAATCAGTGCGGCGTATATTTGGAGGTATTGTCAACATTTGTCTGAGTGTTTGCAGTAAAACCAAAAAGATGCAATTTTAAGGAATATCATGTGATGCTAGATAGTGCAGCTGCCAAATAATTTAAAATCCTCCCTGCGCTGACCATTTTCACAATTTTTTCTGAGATTTCGTCACTTGGAATTCTTTATGAACAAAAGAACTGCAAACGCCTTTTCTCTATGGATAAAGTACAGTGTACTCCCTTATAAGCGGACACCGACTGTTCCGAAGAATTTGTCCGCTTATGAGAGGTGTCCGTAAGGAGAGACAGCTTTCATTATGACAAAAACTTTTGCTTGAAACACCATGACGTGTGGTTCAGGATTAATATTCATAGATACCTCCTTCGGTGGGTCGGTACAAAAGACACCCGCCCTGTCTCCCCTGCTATTTGTTAGCAATCTGTGATCACTTTGAGTCATATATTTCCGTTAGCCTACGATTCTCTTGTCAATTTATCAACAACGTCACTTAGATTAATCGATTAGTAGTGTCAACTCCATTATTGCTTTAATAATAGTCGGATGTCCTGTGTTAATGTCTTCAACCGAGAGTCGCCGAGAGGTCAGCAATTCTTTTCGTTTCCTAGGTGCACTGGTAGAATGTCTAGAATGGATTTTTGAGGTTATGGTAAATCGATGGATACCCTGCTTGGGTTTCAACTAGCATGGTTTCCTGATGGTCGTCCTGAATATTCATAACGACCGTCTGGTTTGGGTTACTCTTTCTTCTTTAATAGTTGTCCAAGGCGGTCTCCTGTCAAGTTTACCCTGTCAGTCTAATCTCCTCCTTCCTTTTTGTGATGTCTCGGAGTGCGTTTGCATAAGTTCGCCTATGCTGCTTAGAAAAGTCAGAATCGGCTTGGAATAGATCGCATGATACCCTATTACTAGTACTCCAATCCATACCGTAGAAAGTGGACGTGATGTTGTGAATTTTTTGAACTTCCTTAATTTTTTAAGGATTTTATCACAGGAACTATTTTTAGCACTTTTAAGAAGACTTGGTTACATGGGTGTGATTATATTTAAGCTTCAAAATAAGATGCCACCATAAACTGCTCCGAAAGGTATTTTTCGATTGAGTCTTGCAGCACTTGCAAGCTGACCGCTTTATTTTTTATCTCAGAATTGTGTTCACCGATGAGGCCTATTTTTGGCTGAACGGGTCGAAGTCGTTTATAAGCAAAATTGTCATATGTAGTGAAGCCAATCGAGCAGAGACCATACACCCTTTTCATCTATGAACCGTTTGGTGGGGTTTCACGTTGTAGGCCCCATCGGACTTAATTTCTTCTAAAATTAGACCGGAGCTCGCTGATCACGACAAGTTGATATAAGTTGCACTATCGTGCAATTATTTCCTGTGGATATGCATGAATTGTAATAAACGAGTAGTAGTTGACCCTTTGAGAGCTAACATTGGTCATCTACACATTCGTGACATATGGCCATCATTGCTCGAAAAACTGACACAAAATTTAACAGACAGAACAGTCTAAGAACAGTCGCGGTGACCAAACATACACACATATGTACATACTATGTGTACATAAAATAAGATTAATAGTTAGGTTAGGTTAGAGTAAAGTGTGTGATGAACATGCAACATTTCCAGTTAGAGGCCTTAAAGGTAACCTCCTCTTGTTTTGCTCAAACGAAAAAGCCAAAAAACAAACAAGTGGACTTGTTCGTGTAACTCAATTGAAATCAATCTCCATTCAGAATCATCCCTGATTTCCAGATTCAAATTAAATCTAAATTTGCAAGCAAAACACGACAAGTTAAGTAATAAAGTTCAACGGCATCCGGACAACATAACAATCTGCAGCCAAATACTATTACACTATAAAAAGATCACTTAACTATCTTTAGAACTACGACGCACTTGATTCCAAAGAATGAAGAGAGCACATGTGCTAAGCATTAAGTTCAATTATCTAAACTAGCATTAACTACGCGACATGTCCTAACTCAACCCAAACAAAATTCTCTCTGCGACAAATTTGATCAAACAACATGATCTTGAAAATCACGATACCACAAGCTGTATTTCACGAATCTACCGGCTGATTACGATGTGCCCTCGATTAAAAAAAAACACAAACACATATGCAAACCATGACGTTTTCAAGTTCATGGACTGCACCATGATCCATCTGCAACAAGACAACTGTACCAGCTGATTGCACGTGCCTACAAGCCACGCCGCCTCTTCCGTCGTCAAGCACGGGTGAGTCAAATTTATCGTGAGAACAAATTTCAAAAGTTTCCCGGAAGGTTGCAGTTGCTGAGCTTTGGCACGCACACACCTCCCAAATTCCCGCCACCAGTATGCTGGCTCATAAGATATTTAGATACACATTCCGTTTCCAGAAAAAGAAACAACAAGACACACCGGCTACACTCTTCTAAACACACAAAAGGTCACCTTGAGCTAATGTACAAAAAGCTTTCCATCCAAACATTCCGTCATCATTGTGTTGAAAAGAGACCTACCTACCGTAGCTCCTTCCAAAAAACGATACCAATCGCTTACGAGTATAATATTCCTCCATTCATCCATCGAGTGTGTAACGTTTAAACATTCAGTTCGCAGAGAGCCCGCAAAGTGTGTAGACGGTTCAAGTTTAACTATTCGCGTTAAGCCGACAAACATACTGTTACTTTAGTGACAATTTCGATTACTCCTACAATTCAATGTAAGCTTTAAAAATTATTTAATTTAACAAAATAAGTGTAGTCGCAGTGTACTATTTTTCAATATTTATATTTCAAGACATTTCAAAGCTATGCACTCGTATGTACATATGTGTCGTTTGATTACTGTGTCTATCTGTACATGATATCATCAGATTTCATAGAAACCTCAATCCATTGCATTTGCTTCAATACACGCGAATAATTTCACAGCCCAGTGAATCAGAAAAAAAAATCGTAACTAGTCACCAAAATCCCGAGTGAATTCCCTCATCTGTGTCAGCTATTTTTATCGAGATCTAAAAATATCTATGATTCTCTGGAGAACACTTTCTTTTCTAATTCAGAGTACTGCCTTGGGGTGGGATTCAGTGCATCAAGTGCGCTACTGATTGGCATGACCTTCACTGGGGGGTGTTGATAGTGCAACAACCCTTGGTGCCGGGTACTTGCACTTTTCATCAAGACATGCGTTTTATCTGGGGAGTGAGTACGAGTATCTCACTCGGAGAAATTTTGGAGTGAGATAGATTATACCTCCTTCTGTTTGAAGTATCGCGTACAATAACAGCAAAAAAGCTCCCTCACTCTAGAGCTTTTTCATGTCCTTCCGTTTGACTTTGAAACACAGTTGTGAAGGACGAAAATTCGAAATTCTTCTGAAAATCTATTCCAGTGGATATTGTCTGAAGTGGTGGTGGTGGTTGATGGTGGTATAGTCAAAGACGTGGCATTTGATTGGAATACAGATACAAGTACAGTTTGATTTCAGATCTGTTTGTGAAAGGTGAAATATACTCAGTGAAGGTTTCTTGTTCTGTTCTCACTGTAAAACAAGTTGAGATAGTTCCACTAGAATTATTTTTTTTATTTTTTTGTTGAGAAAGGTAATTTAGCGTAAGGTTTGCTGGTGCATTTTTAGTTTGATTTGATTTATTTATTTTCAAATAAGAATTTAATTTTAAAGAAAATCTGTAAAGATATTCGGTCAACATTTTCGGTTTACCTGTCTCAATTAACCTTTACCTTTGACTCTTTGACTTTGTATTGAATTAATAATTCGGATGTTTGTGTCCCTATCCACTAACATGATTTAGGCGATTAATCAGTGAAAATAGATATTTGCACGACATATGTATGTACCTACGTCAATATCACTAGACAGATGTTCATTTTCTATTTAAGTAAAACAAAGTTTCGATGATATTAGTATTTGTTTTTATTTTTTTTAAGAGGCTATTATTTTTGAAACGCTGAATATTTGTGACATTTTATTTACTTGTTTATTTATTTTTGGTGTATGTACATGTATCAGTCTGATTGTCTAATGTCTTTTAAGATCAAAATAAATTCTTATATTTCAGCGAATCGAAAAAAATCTTAAGCAAATTAAATTATTTACTTTTTAGACTTTGAATTCCCCTTATGATTTGAGGGCGATTCTTAAAAGTGCTGCTATGTCTTTGAAGATCTTAATTAACAGAGGATCCTACGTTCTATCGGTGTAATCAAGGACGACTCGCCTGGGGCTGCTCTATGTTCTTTTCGTTTTTAAATGCAAAATTGAATTTGAAAGCGATTTTCGATCAAGCATTTGTCACCAGTCTCTGAACAGATTTCGAAATTGTTACCATTTTCCACTTACAAGACTTTCATATCAAAATTCAATTCAATTCTTAGGATTCTCGCCAGCTTTATCGGTGAAGCAACTTACTGGCTATTCTTCCTTTTTTCTATTCTTGGCTAATCTTCTCCTCTTTTATCAATATTTGACCATGGGATCCTTTTTGAAAACCATGCACATAATATTAAATAATTTATGCATTTAAGAAGTGCATACGTGTGCTCACCAGCTAGTAAACTATTGTCTACCTAAATACATATGTGCATATATCCGACGTTGCATATAATACTAATTTCCATCTCCAATAGAATTTCATAACAGATACGCTGCCAATTTTTGCTAGCGTAGTCTGGGGTAAACGATCTTAATATTTTTTTTTAGATTACGTAAGAGTAGAACTGTCGTTGTTTATTTTTCCCGGCGGTCTTGAGGTTAATTAGAGCCCACACATTTTAGCATTGCATCAGCATCCGCTGACAGTGATGACCTATTCATGGTAGTGAAACCATTTTGTTTTTTCTACTGTCTACGAAGTCTACTGCGATGGCTTGGATTATTATCCCCTTCGAGCTTCCAGTTCCGATTTTTTGTCGCCGTAGTGTTCTTGTGTAGGCTTCAAGAAATCAGATTTGCATTTCAACATTCGCTCTACATTTAGAATTTCCGTAACTGAATGTAGATCAAATGCCGAGAAGCATGTCCCTTTGCAGGATTTTTAGCAAAGCGTTGAAAAAATTTCACTTCGTAAGTTGTTTTCAGCTGAAACATGTTTAATTGGACCAAACAACCGAAAGGAAGAGTCGTCTGTAGAGATGATTTTGCTCCAATCACGATCGAGATTCGCCTAAGCCCTTTGAAGTCCTTTGTGAATACGTTTGACACCAAGAAAGTGCTTCTTTACGGTGCGTTCAAAACAGACACTACTTTTTCCCAGTAGGTGCCTATTGTATCGTATCTGGCGATACACATTGATTGATTTTTAAAGGAGTACGAACCAGTGATGCCACCACTTCGAAACCTACAGCAAACATTCCTACAGTTTTCCCTGTTGGCATAGTCTCCAAGGTGAAAATAGACTTCGTCCGAAAAGATGATTTTGAGAAAAAAATTCACGTCATTTTCGAAGGTCACACATAGAAGAGATAACAATTCGCTCCAAACCTTGAATGAGTTGGACTTTGTAAGCAAATACTCCGTAATAGTCTGCAATAGTCTCACCAGAAAAGTACGACTGATATTCAGTTCTTGTGCTCTGCAACGAGTTGAGGTTCTTGGGTTTACACGTGCACTTTGGAAACAGCAGAAAATGTTTCGTTTTTCGTCGCGGATAGCTTTCATTATCCATGACCATACCAGTTTCCTGACCATTTTCTTCATGAATTTCCTTATACCTTTCGACCAAAAATTCTTTTCAAATTTTGAGGTTTCTACAACACAGCACTGAGTTTGGAAATAATTTTTATCAATATTTTCTAGCATTGCTTAAGCATCAAACGCAAACGATCTATTTTCTACCACCGAGGCTTCTCACTACATATTTGCCAATATTTCAAGTGCGTTGGTGAAATAACATACCCTTTAAAAAGAAACCCACAAATGGTCCATGCTTAGTAATGCGAGTTGCGTGCAACTTAAGCTAATCTGCATGATCAGAAATCTGTTTAAATGCCCCTCAACTCTGTTTTAATTGGTCAGCTTTTGGCGTAAACATGTCATATATCACTGTATCACTTATGTACCTAAAGTTACTCTGGACATACAGGTTTTTTCTTTCTAACAATTTTGCTTATACCTTTATTTTCATAGAATTTTTCGAGTTACGCAGTCATATTATTTCACACAGACTCATGCAATTGAATAATTCTAAATGATCACGATTTTCCTGTGAATTATTTTCCTAATAGAAAACATAAGTATTTAGACGTAAATCCGTTACAAAATGCTAAAAAAAATAAACGTAGTCAGTCCGATTTCTAAGACCTCAACAGCGTGTTGTATAAAAAATCCAATCAGACTTAAAAACTTATTTAGCAGATGCTATCTTACCTTCAAACTGCAAGTTGTTTTCTTAAATTTACGACTTGTATTGTTTATGGTTTTCCTTTTTGTCATATGTAGGTAAGAGTCATTCGTTTCAATTTCCGTTCATACACAGGTACCCATTTGCAATTTAAGGTCAGAGTCTTGGCGGCTTAATTTCTTCAATGAATTTTAGGCATAATATGATGGCGAGCGCAGTAGAAACAAGCTGATCATGATTTGAAAACTCCGTTAATTGTACATGTACTTAAGGTATCACAGGAGGCCAACGGAGATCTAGGTAGTCTGTTTACTTGTGACCTGGACGGTGTAAGTTCAAACCCCAAAACATAACATAAGATGTCACGATTTGAATTTTTCGTCAACACGGTCAAAATCGTTAGAACAGTTTATACGAAACTAGTTATCCCTCCTAGCAAAGAGACGTAATTTTTGAGATTAGAAAAAAGCCTACGGCGAACCGCACCGACGGATCAGTAGGGAAGCATTAAAGTGGGAGGGTCGTGATCCCTATAATCCTGATCATAACCTTGCCGAACAAAAAGGTAGAAGAAGAAGAAGAGAATAGAATTTCCTTATAGTGTTTCGGGATTTGATCCTGTCGGTAGCAAATAAAAAATTAAAGTAAATTTTTCAAGCCATGACTGCGGTCCGAGAGATATCCGTACCGGCGGAATGGAAGTATGAAAAGAAAACATTAACCCTTATCTTGCAAACTTAAGGATAGAAATACAAGATGCCTTAAATTTCAATTTAGAAAACCACAAGAACATCAGATATTTCAGTGCATTTTAACGACAGATATCATTTCCATTAGACTTTCTGGTTCTTCATGCTTTTTTTTAAATTTCATTTTAAAGGAGTTTACGAAGTACGAAAAGGATTTGAGGAATATTTTAAGAAAGCATACTGTTTAGGGAGTACAGATGTACTCAAAGGAGTACGTCTACTTGCATGCTTCACTTCAACCGGAAAACTCGTAGCTCACTAAAATCGCAGATGTAATCGTCTGATTCCTTACGTAGTCATGATAGGCACACAACTATTAGTATGACTTTCATACTCTGAAAGCAAAAGATCTACATTCACTTAAGAAAAAATTAAAAACAAGATTCAATTCATAAATAGTTTGTCACCATTTAACCATAGCTCAATCCCATGAGCTACCCAATTAAGCACAAGATACCGACACAGTCCTTCTAAAGTACATATTGCATGCTTTTAATTTATAGATGGTTTTGTAATGAATTACTTGGGTTCAAGGCTAGAACCGCTAACACATGGACCGCACAGTCAATGACCGCACATATCTAAAAATTAGCAAAAATTGCGGATTGCTCTATGAACATTGTTTATGTACACTTCGTCATTTGTCTTATCATCTAGTGTACTACTAGGAACACAAACGAAGCGAAACAAGTCGTCGTTTTATCAATGGTTAATTATTGCGCGGTTATTCTTTCGCGCTCATGTCTCCATCAACAACTTGGAAAAGTATCTATTCTCTCTCGCATCTGGGTAATTACTTGATGTACTCGATGCTATTCCTAAACATATGGAAGATATGCTGAGTTCTAATCTGGAACGATGAATATTTAATTTATGACTAAGAGTCATAGTCCAAAAAACCCATATTTGAAAATGCCTTTACGTTTACGTTTTTGACTTTAAAGCATTTTGACTGAGCCCACTTAGTTCATTTTTCAAAATACACTACATCTGGCTTTAGTTCTCACTCACTTTGTTAAATGGGGTTTTTACGGCCACTTGTTAACCCGCATTAAACCCCTAGACTAAGACATCTTTATCACTTTTTAAATACCTTCGCCCCAAGACTCCATGGCGCTATTAAATCATTTAAAATATACGTACTAACATCTCCAGAACAGTGCTTACAAATATTGACCCCATGTTTATATAAACAATCAAATATTAGATATCAGTCACTAAAAGTTGCAATCATGTGCGTCAAATTTACGACACATGTGCCATTCAAAATAAAAACAGCATTTCTAGGATTTTATTTCCAAGAGATTTCTATCTCCGTCGTTATACAAATCTAGTTCCATGATTAGGATAAACATTTAAAATAAAATTTATAAACTTTAATAATTTGCGAGAAAGATAAGCACTTTGTTGCTTACAGTGGTAATAAATTTCGCACGTTTTTTGGAATTAGTTCGTATCAGTGAATGCCAGACGTTTTAGCAATTCATTTGATAGCAACCAGTTTTTGATAACCAGTTGGAAGAAAGTCACAAGATTAGACAAAAAATTTGGACGACGAGTGAATCATTTTGATAGGAAAATTGACCAGCTATTCCCAGGGATTCCCTCATAATTTGTATAATTTGTTGGTTCTAACTTTTTCCTATGAATCTCTGAAGCTTTGTAGATACCCAAAAACGTGTCGGAATAAACACGATAACAATAAATTTGCATAATTCTCTGTAAAATAGACAACAGCTTGTGTACAAAGTTTTATTCAAAACATATTGGGCGGTGTGAATAAAAACTAAGGGAACACTCCGTGTTTTCGTTGACAGAAACACTCAGTTTGGTGTGAATAAAAAATTACCTCTGAGTAAGTTGAAGTTGGCAAACTAGAGTGGAGAACTGTCAAATTCAAATCCAAAGCGGTGTAGTCCGTGTTTTCATGTTTGAAGTTAAGAAGATCGAGGATCAAGGAGTGACTTGTGGGATTACTAGACCATTGAGAGGAGGCTCTCAGACGGATGGTCGCACAGGCAGAAATCTGTTAACCGAAGATATTCAAGGATAGCAGGTTGAACAAAATGTACAGTGCCGCTGAGGGAGTAGCTCTCAGTGCACCACTGATGCAAATGCATGCAGCTTAGCTAGTTGAGCAAGGTGGACAACTCTATCAAGAGCAGGCCACCATACGATCACGCCTTAAAGTATAAGTTGTATTAGGCCTGATAACGGACACGTACAGCCAGTGAGAGATTTGAGGTTTCAAACCCCAGCTCCCCAGCTTTTAGCCTTTTTACAGGAGTAGAGAGCTACATTGGATTTGCTGACGCGTTCAAGTAGATTGGCTTTCCAGTTCAGTTTTCTGTCCAAAATAAGACCCAGGTATTTTGTGTTATCAGGCTGTAGGTGTAGAAATTGTGTACTGACAATAGCTACTAAGTCTTTGTACAGAAGAAAAAGTTTAGGGTCGTCGGACAGCTTCAGTTGTTTACAGCTATAAGCGGGAAAGACGCAGATGTTGCACCGTCCCCACAACTTAAATAAATGTACAAGGACTCAATTTCATTTCTAATGTACGGAGCGTGGTTCTAATGGTACAGCATCTATTGATGACCCTAATCTTTGAACGAACTGAGGATTATTTAAAAGAAGGATATTTTTTTCTTTTTTCTAATTGCAAACCTTTCCTTGCGAGCAAATGGGAGATTTTTGCTGAAGGCATAGTAGAGAGTTGAACAGTCTTACATATATGGTTGTTAAATAAAACCTATTAAACCTATTGTCTATTAAGTCCAATATCCATCTGTGGTTTGCTATAACATGGCTTGCATCTATCAAATTTATAGGATTGGAACGAATAAATTCCATCAAACATTTTCTAAAAGACTAATAAAACAAACAAAAACTAACCACCATATGGTGTTGGAACTATGTACTTACTATTGGCACCACAACAAAACTACAGCATTTTTGGTAAACTAAGTTTTAGTGGCATTTTTAATTCCAATCTATAAGGAGGCAAAGTCAACAAAAAGAGTATAAGTATGGCACTATAAAACGTTTAATTACCACAGATTCATACAGCGATTCTCTATATGTATCTATCCTAGATTTTGGCACGATGCCAGAGGTATGAAATTTACATCAAGTGTTCACGCACGGATCGAATGTGCGCACTCAATAATGTGTAAGTTTATACGTTCTTATCTGATGCATCCACTATAAAAACATGACTTTCCATGGCCACTATTGCATGATAGATAAGAAAATTCATCGAAAGGCTATTAAATAGAAAAAAACTTTATGACTCCAAAGCTTTACAATGCAGTCGCTAAAATATTTCGCAAACAAAAAAAAGTAAATTAAACCAAAATAGATAAGATACGAGTACTCGTAGTATTTTGTACTTAAATTTTTGTGAACTATTCTCATTAGGAAACCTTTCCAAATCGTTATTTAATTGCAGGAAGCTGAATGTTTTTTTTCGGCACGACAAATAAATTTATAGCGTGTCTCAGTTGAAGATGCGGCCCAAGTACTAGTGAACTTATGGCAAAAAAAGCAAAAATTAAAAAATATGACAGACCAGCTGAAATTTACTCGAAATATTCATTTTTTCTTCCGACAAACAATTTATCTATTTTTTGTCGTTTCCAGAAATAGCTGGTTTGTATTTCCACCCTTTTGCACCACGCACGTGATGATGACGTTTTTTTTTTAGAATAGATTCGCGAGTATCTGTAGCGCGTGCGGTGTTTGTATCTACCTATTGAGTAACCACCACTTGTTGATTGACCTTAGTAGAGGTCGAATGAATTTATTTCACACACAATTTGGGGGATTTTCTTTTCTTTCTTTTTTGTGGATAAATAATTGAGTTACCTAAATGGCCCGTTGATTGACGAATGCAAATTCTAATTTACTGTTTTTATTGCAGAAAAGAATCAAAACATAAAAAATGACTACCACAGTTAAGGATAGCCTTATGTCCCAAGTCGCCGAGACTCTACCATCGTCTGGCAATAAGATCACCATTGTTGGTATTGGTCAAGTGGGTATGGCTTGTGCATTCAGTATTCTCGCCCAGAACGTGTCCAACGAAATCTGTCTCATTGACGTGTGCGAAAACAAGTTGATCGGAGAAATGTTGGATTTGCAACATGGTTCCAATTTCTTGAAGAATCCCAAGATCAGTGCCAGCGTTGATATCGCTGCCTCAGCTGGATCACGTCTGTGCATTGTGACCGCTGGAGTGCGTCAAAAGGAGGGTGAGACCCGTTTGTCACTTGTCCAGCGTAACACAGACATCCTGAAGAATATCATTCCAAAATTGGTGGAAAACAGTCCAGACACCATTTTGATGATGGTCTCCAACCCAGTCGATATCATGACCTATGTTGCCTGGAAGCTGTCTGGTTTACCAAAGAACCGTGTCATTGGAAGTGGAACCAATTTGGATTCTTCTCGCTTCCGTTTCTTGATGTCGCAACGTCTGAATGTGGCCCCAACCTCTTGCCACGGATGGATTATTGGCGAGCACGGAGACAGCAGTGTACCAGTATGGTCTGGAGTCAACATTGCTGGCGTCCGCTTGAGGGAGTTGAACCCAACCATCGGAACAGCTGAGGATGTAGAGAAATGGAATGAATTGCACGTACAGGTCGTAAACAGCGCATACGAAGTTATCAGACTGAAGGGATACACCTCGTGGGCTATTGGCTTGAGCGTTGCATCGCTCACATCTGCCGTCTTGAAGAACTACAGCAGTGTTGTGGCTGTTTCTACATCAGTTTTGGTAAGATTCAAATAGAATCTGCATTAGATACATTTGCTAATTGTCTACATCTCTCTTTTTAGGGTGAACACGGAATCGACAAAGATGTCTTCTTATCCTTGCCATGTGTCCTCAACTCGAATGGTGTCACATCAATTGTCAAACAGATCTTGACCCCAACTGAGATTGAACAACTACAAAAGTCCGCAAATCTAATGGATCAAGTACAAGCTGGACTTATTTTCTAAATAGAAACTTAAGAGATTTATATAAGTAGTTTGATGGCTAATTTTATTTTTGTTTTTGTCACGAATTTTATGTTAATTTTAATTTTGTGTTTAAGCATCTAAACAAAAAAGTTTGACGATATTTTAATTTTTATCCTCACTGACAGGGGAACCAAATATAATTTTTTATTCAACGACTTTTCAGTTTGTTTTTTTTTTTATATAATTTTTTTTTTAAAAAAAACAGTACAAACACACTTAACGAATTATGGAAAAATCGTTATGCATACTATAAGTCAACCGAAACTACCTCATTAGCAAAATGGATTGATATAGGAAAAGCATGCAAAATAAAAATTGGTAAACAGTGTATGGACGGATGGAGAACGTAAAAGGAAATTGTAGTAAAAAAAAATTATCATTCTAGCAAATTTTCTAAACTTAAAAAAAAGAACGTAGATAATCCTTAAATTAGTAAATGTACGAGAACGTTAGTAAATTTTATGTGCACCCTACGTAAGCTGTCGATGTTGCACTTCTTCTTAGCTATACTACCTACGTTTGCATTTGAAAGTACATGTACAACATTTATATGTTTAAATCTATGAATATAATAAAGTGAATATATTTCTGGAAATAATTTTTTTTAGGCCTTTAATACGAGTAGTTCTAGAAAACCTTCTTTCGCAGGCAACGATAGACAGTCACCTTCGTCGAGAATTGTTTCTAGTAAACATCAGTACTTATAAGTATATAAATGCTATTGAAACGAATCTTGTTAGAAGATGATGTTTCAAAGGACACGATTTTAGTTGAAAAAGTCAATGGAACTGCACACTTGATGGTAACCATGGTTCAATTAAAGGTTCTAACAGTTGAGTGTCCTTGTTGCAGTTTTTTTGTTTGAATATACTGATTTTGTACACTTGTTATACAGTTTAATACTTTCTTATATAATGTATTAAAATTAGTGCTGAATAGTTTCCCTTGCCATGTATATAGATATTTAAGGAAGGGAACCTAACCAAAACAATGACGACGACTAGTGCTTCTTTCCAAAGGAATAAGCTACCAAGAAAGTCTTCGTTGTGTCAATACTTGCATACTTGATATGGCTGGAAGAAATGTAAAGCATCTGACGTTAAGCAGCAGTAAGGAATAAATTCCCAAACAAGTCCTCGTTGTACAGAATACTTTGCATGCTTGATGACTAAAAGAATTCTAAAGTATATCATCTACAACAGACTTCAAGTAGCAGTAGAAGGAGTCAGTCGTTCACAGAACTTCGCGGTATATGCACGTGTTTCGGCTTCACTGTTGAGAGAAAAAAAAAAAAAAAAAGCAAATTGTGAAATTTTAGTTTTACATCAAGTAGTATACGGTTCAGCGGCGACGCAGCCCAAGTGGTGGTGTTTGCCTACCGTTACCCAACGGACTCGGTATCGCGCCGCGACGGGGTAGAGTACAAGTGTTTGTGTAGGTAACAACAAAAAGTGATAGAGACACGAAAAATTAAAAACAAAAATATAACGAAGTGACAGAGACACAAGAAAATTGAAAAGCAAGTGATAGAGACACAAAGTGATAGAGACACAAAAATAAAAATTATAACAAATAAAAAAAAAAAAAAATAGTGATGGATAGGAGTGAGCGGTCCGCTATCCCTATAGCGGGAGTAGCAGAAAAAAATTCGGAACCAGCCGATGAGGCAGTTATGGGTAGCCGCATACCAGCAGTGGCTACCAAAGCAATTATTAAAAGAAGGGCAAAGCTGAGGCCAAATCCCAACCCAGTTAAGCGCCTCTCTCTATCTACTTCAGCCAAAAAGCTGCGGGGTGAAGTGAAGATGGGGGCGCCATCGGCAAAAAAAATAGCAGCAATTCAACAGCAGCGTCATCCGTCGGTCGACGATGGTAAAGCAGAAGGGATGGGTGACAGCAACAGCTTCGCCTCGCTAGCGGCTTCCGAATCGGAAGACGAAGAAGACGAGTTGGAGTGCCTCGACACCAGCATTAGGCAGCTACAAGAAAGGGTGCTAGCCATAAAGGCCAAGCAAATGGCGAGAAGGGAGAATGAGCAAATTGAGCTCCAGTGCTCCAAGCAACAACAACAACAACACCAGTTGCCTGCAAATAAAGCAGCAACAAGCGCAGTTGATAAGACTGCAAAGAAAGCGGCAGCAACAACAAAGCTGCCGCAAAAAACCAGTCAACTGCCAGTAAGGCAGTTGCAACAACAACAGCAGCCGAAGAAGCAGCAACAACAACAGCAGCCGAAAAAGCAGCAGCAACTACAACAACAAAAGCAGAAACAACCGCAACAACAGCAGCAGCAGCAACAACAGCAGCAACAACAACAACAGCAGCAGCAACAACAACAGCAGCAAGTACAACAGCAGCAGAAAAGTACGAAGGCGAAGGTGCCGCCTATAAATACGTACAAGATGGAGCTAAAGGACACCATAGACCTATGTAAGTCGGCCATAGGTCAAAATTTTTATATTAAAAGATTAAGCCAGGATAGACATGCTATCCACTGTAAAACAGTGGAGCATTATAGAAAAATAAAAGAATTATTAAAGGACTCGACGACGGAGTTCTTCTCCTTCACCCCGAAGGGGGAAAAGCTGCAAACTATGCTGCTGAGGGGGATGGACTCGTCTATCGAGCCGGAGGAGCTCCTTCAAATGCTGAAGGATAAACAGTGCGACGGGCTTGAGTTCGTGGGGGTCAAGCCTTTCACCACAGCTAGGGCAAAAAGGGAGAAGCGAAAGCTACCGTTCTTCCTTGTTCAGCTTTCGCCCAGTAGCAAACTGGATGGTCTCAGGAGTATTAATGTCCTAGACTACCAGGTTGTGTCATGGGAAAGAGTAAAAAGGAGCGATAGCATTTTACAATGCGTTCGCTGCCAAAGGTTTGGGCACGCCGCGTCGAACTGTGAAATGCAGCCTCGATGCGTGAAGTGCGGTAAGAACCACAAAGCAGAGGAATGTTCTCTGGGTAAGGATGGGGTAGCAGATAGGGCCCAACTCTCATGTGCTTTATGTGGAAACTCGGGACACACCGCAAACTATCGGGGTTGTCCTAAGTTTCAATATATGAAGAAAATAAATCTGGTTCGTCAGCAGAAGGTCGAAGTCAAGCGTCCACCCGTTTCTAGTCAAACACCAGCCGTTACTTCCCAATGGACTTACGCCCAAATGGTGTCAGGCCGGGGAAATACGGTACAAAAACAACAACCGAAGGTTGCTTCACAGGTCCCAGTGCCTAAAGCACCTGAGGCTCAGCCTGACATGCTGGCTATTTTGCTCTCAATTCAAGGGCAAATGAGCCAGCTTCAGCGTCAGTTACAAGAGCAGGCGAAACGGGTAGACCAGATCTACGCATTTCTGCCGGACCTAGCGCACCACCAGTCGTAATGGCTACGTTGGCGGAGAAATCATTAAGGATCCTTGCGGTGAATGTGAATTCACTGATAAGGATCGAGCGAAGAACCGTACTCTTTAAGTTGTTAGAAGACCAAAGCCCTGATGTACTTTTGGTTAGCGAAACCAAGCTATCCCAGAAGCACAAACTATGGCACAATAAATATAATATTATAAGAAGAGACCGACCCAACTCCATTCAAGGAGGAGGTGTTGCGATCTTCATTAGGAAAGATTTGCGTTATAAGGCTGTGTACAGCGGTGAAGTGCGGAGGTTTCAGGAGCTGGAGGCCTGTATCGTGTGCATCCCTCTCCGTAGTGGAAAGAAGTTGTACATGGTCGCAGTCTACGCTTCCGGAGCTACTCAAACCACTTCATTTATAACAGAGCTCGAGACACTTTTTCGATGTCTAAGGCTGGAGTCGGAGGAGAACTATTTTATTATGGCTGGAGATTTAAATGCCAAGCATAGTGATTGGGGAAATAACATACCAAATTCTAGGGGGAACCTACTACTCAATTGGTGGGGTCTACACAATGTCGAGTATAGACTCGATTTGAAAGCTACCGATAGTCCGTCGTATCCTAGCGCCGGCTCCTATCTGGATCTTCTGCTGTTCGACGTACGGTTACAACTGACCAACACGAACCGACAAACGAGAAACTGCCTACATACATTCGTGTATGACAGTGACCATTGCGGACTGAGTGCCGAAATTACAATTCCCAACGAGATTGCGGAGTTGGAGGAGTTTGTCCAAACGTACGCCTACAATTACAGTAGGACGCGTTGGACACGCTTCTCCAGAGTATTGACAAGAGCACTCTCCTCGAACTCGCTCTACCCACCGTCCAATAGGAACCTGTCAAATGAGGAGATCGACAGATACCTACAACGAATGGACGAGACCATTAAACGAACGATGGACAGCACGATACCTCGGTATCAACATACTGACAACGTTGACATATACCGCAACGCAACAATTGACGCACTTCACCTACAAAAAAGTAGACTCCTGTCAAGACTTAAAACCTTGTACAGACGGTTTACTGACAGACAAAACTCGGAGGTCAGGACACTCAAGTCGTTGATTAAAAACCTCCAACAGCTAATAAAAGAAAATTACAGACTCTCTGTAAATTTGCACTGGAACAAAAAAATTCGGGCTGTAAAATCCAGCAACCCGAGTATGTTCCCGCAAATAAATAAAATATTTCGGAGGAATAATCAGAACGACCTGCCATGTCTTAAGATCCCCCGAACGACGAACACCGAACAGATACTTATAACATCAGGCATAGATCCAGGGAACGCCGTCAGTGATGACAACTTCTTTGTGATCGAAGATCCGCAGGAGAAGGTAGAGGCTATAGGAGCAACTTTTCAGGAAGTGTATAAGGTGAATGATAGTATTTGCCCGAACCACGACCTGGAAAGTCGAGTCCTTGTGCACAACTTTTGCCTTCAAAATGATATACAGCACTGGCGATCAGAGAACAATGGTTTCACCGAGTTCAATGACGATAATATGGCAAATAATGTCATCGCCAATGTGGAGGTACATCCCCCGTTCATATCGAAGGTAGAACTCCAAGCGATCTTCGAATCATTGAGAAGGAAGAAATCCGTGGGTATCGACGGAGTGTCTAACATTGTGCTTAGACACCTCCCTCCAGAAGCGGTGAACATTTACACCATTCTGTTTAACAATGCGCTGAATAATGCACATTATCCGGCGCACTGGAAAACAGCGGTGGTTCATCCTATTCCCAAAAGGGGTAAAGATACGTCCAATCCGGCAAATCTCCGGTCGATAAGTCTCCTTCCGAACATCAGCAAGGTATTTGAGAAGGTTGTCAATAGAGCCCTGTCTAAGTGGGTTGAGGACATGAATATTGTTCCGGATAACCAATTCGGTTTTAAGGCGGGGCATGATACAATACATGCCGCGTCTAAACTGGTGTCGGATATCCAATGGAACAAAAGCAAGAAACAATGCACGGGTGCCTGCCTGGTTGACTTGGAGAAGGCCTTCGATACCGTATGGCTAGAAGGACTCTTCTACAAGTTGAGTAGGCTGGGCATAAGTAAACCACTGCTATATATGTTTTGTAACATGCTCACCGGTAGACAGTTCATTGTGAAAAATGGCAATGTAACTTCTGCTGGTACGTTTGATATTAAAAATGGTCTGCAACAGGGTGCGGTAAATTCGCCGATCCTCTTTAACATTTACACAAGTGATCTTGTAGGATCTCTTCACCATGCTATAGCGTACGCCGACGACTTGATAGCGTACAGATCAGGACCAAAGATTGAGGTCATTGCAATACTCTTGCAGCGTGACTTCGATAAGATCAAGCGATATTGCGACGACTGGAAGTTGAAAATCAACTTCCAGAAGTCGGAAACCATCCTGTTTAGGACGTCGTTATCTGGGGCCTCTGCGGATACCAGAAAGAATTGGCGAAAGTTCTCAATAGTGGGACAGCACGGACAACCATTAGCGTCTCGAAATGTAGTCAGATACCTTGGGTTCTGGCTAGACCAGTATCTATATTTTAACAAACATATAGATGCTGCTCTGGCCAGAGCCAAAGGGGCTTTCGCCCTCACAAAGAGACTGTTTTATAGCAGCCAACTCGATGCGAGAGTGAAGGTAATCTGCTACATGGCCCTCATTCGGCCCATGCTCGTATATGGTTGTCCCGTGTGGTTCAACGTGGGAGCAAGCTCGTTGGAAAGGATTCGGGTGTTTGAGAGGGCTTGCCTTAGGGCCTGCCTTCGCTTATATAGAACACCAGAGTCTCAGTACATAAAATTCTACTCCAATGAGATCCTTTATAACAAGGCGGACATAAGCAGGGTGGATAATTTCTTGATCAAGATGATTCGAAGGCACATTGCACGGGCAATGAACTCGATGAATAACCTGATCTCTGGGGCCTACTACCCCAATGATATGTATCATGAGAGCGTGCGCCTTAACGGCTTCATTCCCCCAGAGGCGTTCCTCTATTTAGATAGGGAAGGTCTGATACAGGACAAAGTAGCGGTGCCGCTAATCTTCCATGTTGCCCGGACAGCTGTGGATAGGCGACTCAACTACGACCGAGACGTCGCGCTCAGCATGACGGAGCGTCTTCGGTTCAGTAGAGCGATAGCAGGTCGCGATTTGCGAGACGTTGCAAGGCAGCATCAGACATTCTGGTGGTTAGGGGACGGAGAGGGAACTCCCTCGTCGTTTCCTTTTGATTCTGGGTAGCTCCTCCTACGGCGCAAAGTTGGCCTGGCCGGCTTACATAGGTTTAAGGTTTAGGTGTAAGATATTTATAAAAAAAAAAAAAAAAAAAAAAAAAAAAATTATATATGTGTATATCTATATATATATATAAATGTATATATATGTGTATATATAAATATATGGTTTAGAATAAGGTAGTTTTTAAGGTTTATTTTTAAGTTAGTTCTAAGGTTTATTTTTTAAGGTTATTTTAAGTTTTATTTTTAAGGTAGTTTTTAAGTCCTTATTTTCTATTAGTTTTTATAAAAAAACAAGTTCGTTTTTCTAAGTTTTTTATATTTTTCTTAGAACTCTAGTTGTTAAGACATTTAAATAAATAATTAATTTTAAGTTAGGTTACGTCGAAAGACATAGTATTAAGCATTAGGTTTAGCTTAGAGCACCCGCATAGGGTCAGTAAGTTAGAATAAGATTAAGTTAAGTTAGTTAAGTTAGTTTTAAGCGTTTTTGTCTAGCTTTAAGAAATTATGAATTACAAATAAAAAATGCATTGAAAATGAAAATGAAAATGCAGTAGAAGGAGTGGAAAGACTCGTGGTCCGATTCTAATGACATTTTTGTAAAGAATTTGTCTAAGAACTCCGCACGGAAACTAGCTGTAGTGTCTGATGTATCAAAAAGCATCTGACAGTAATAATTTTGTCATCGATTAAGGACAAATGAAGTTCAAGCGAAGATGAGAGAGCTTTTATTGAATGGATCCTTGGAATCCCTGAAAATTAAATCACTTCTGTCAATAACCGTCTTTATGGATGCAGGTGATAATTGAGAATCAACATCGTATCGATCAAGCCACTTTTCTTGTATGAATGTATGAATATATTCCAAAACAGACAGCAGTCATAGATGGTGTACTAGATATAAGCAACGCCAATGAAATGGAGGAAACGCAGCGTTTACTCAAATTACTTTCGAATTTTTTATTGCACATTTCAATGAAGTTTTCCTTCTTTTCAGATTTTTTTTATTGAAAGCGCTTCTCAGATGCTTTGAATTCGTTTTGGAGTCAGTCTAGTGCTACACCAAAACGTTTTCATTATTTTTCTCCAAACTGGCCATACATCGAAAAGATTAGTTCTTTTTTGTTAATTGTTTAATGTCGATAAGATTAAACAATAAAAACTGCTTCGAATAGAATTTAAATTCTTTTGTTTTTGGAAATGTTATAATATACTCTCAGGCGAATAGCAATCGATAGCCTGCGTCTTTAAAATTTCAACAAAAGCTTGAATAGTGATTGTTCTAACCTCACTGAAGCTTCTAAAAGCGCCATCTGTTGGAAATAGTTTTGAAGACAATGCTTAAACCAGAAACAATTTAGAAAATGAGGTCACACTTGTAGTATAAAAAAAAAGTATTTTGCAAAACAAACAAATCCAAATTATCAGAAAGGACTATCTGGGTAATTGTCAAAGTCTAGTTGTCAGAAACAACAGATCTTGACGTCTCATTATATTTGTGTGAAGAGTAGATCGAAGCCTGAAGGAACGGTGTAAAATGTCTGCTAGGGTCGATAAAACTTCAAATTCAACTGACAATTGGTAAGATTTACATATGTAGTCGTACGTTGAGTATTATTTCATCTATATCCTCAAACTTTTTTGTCCAATATGTATTAATCCAGAAGCATCCGAGTATTTGACTACCTCCGTACATACTACGACTACAAATGTCGTTTATTTGTTTTGGATGAACAAAGCCGGACTAGTTGTGGACGGACAAGTTATAAAAATTTGTGATCTTCGACTTAAATACGATCTCCTTGCTTAAAAACACTATCATCGACCTCCTTGGCGGATGAAAATCGAGGGACTTTGACATCTCTCTCCAGATTCGAAAATAAAAAAAACAAAGTCGCTGACAACCAGAAGTAGAGAATATGGTGGGTGGGTGAGCACTTAGATTTTTTTGTGCACTTATAAGCATAGTGCTTTCTCCTGTAACTAAGGGAGTCTTCCACATTTTCGCCGCCTCAAAAATTACTTTACCATCGCAGTGATCTAGCCTTAAAGCTTTCCATGAAACATATTTTAATTTTAATTTAAATTCAATGCTGTACCAAAATCCTAACTTATCAGGATTCTAAGGAGCATAGACAAATAACAGTACCAAGAATTGTTAAAGGACAAACTGAATGCGGAGAGGGGAGTGCCAAAAAGATCGGAAATCATTTGACACGTGGAATCTAAGCTGAAATAATTACCTAGAGGTGACGCACATCTTATTGAAGAAAGGGTACTACGACTTGTATTGTAAAGAAAAGAGGACCTAAAGGTTTTTAACTGTCATAAGTGGAATGGACCAAAAGCTTTGGATACTAGCCAGACAAATAAAGGGGTGAAGAAAGCTTTACGATGAGAAAAATGACTTGTAATAAAACGTTTGCCACAGCGTAGGGTAATCCAATATCCAAACTTCCTATAGACCCACAGAGTGCTGTTGAAGTCATTTGAAACTCGTGTGGACTCTTTTTCCAAATGGTTGGTGAATATTGCAGACAAATCGAGGATGTGGAAGCTAAAGTCGTCACCGGCAATAATCTTAGCCGTCTGTTGGTGTATGTGTAACAAATGGACATTTTCGGACAGATGGTAAAATAGGCCGGACAGTTGTAGCTCAATAGGAATGCAATATATGCATAAACTTTGTGGAATCATGAATATCAGGATCGAGCCTTATAATATCGCGACTCCATTTATTTCGCCTCTGACAAGTAGAATCCTTTTTAAGTACTGAATCAAAAAAACCGAAGTAAAGAAAACAAGTGAAATCAGTTGCTGAGTTTACTTAAAAGACGGTTAAGACTAGCAGTTTCCGGTTCTTGTTTTTCTGAACGCAGTTCATATTCTCACTTTTAGATCCCACAGAAAAACTCCATCACAAGTTTGCTTTCATTTGATCCTAAAGCAAGCAGCAAATATAAAGCCCTGAACTCCATCAATTCTATGTATAAGTATCCATTAGAAACGCGGATTAAATACAAGAAGGGCGTGTAGTTACTAAAGGTCACATATTACTCCTGCAATCCAAAGGAGAATTTTGAATTTTTCTTCTGGTGGGTGATTTCGTTGTTACGTATCTTCGGAAGCGTGCAACATTATCTATTATTCCCTTGAATATTTGACTGTGAACATAATTTCACCAAAAAACACTCCTACAATATTGTCGAACAAATTAAAAGTGAAACTAGTATAATGAACATAGCACTAAACACCGATACAAGAGTGCTTCAATATCTCAAGAAGGCCATAATCAAAAATGTAAAAATATATTTTTTTAAGACTTCTCAAAATTAACCTTAAAATAGGTGTTAATTACAAATTCGTCAAACTCCACATAAATGTGAATTGCAGCAAAAATTGTCCCCATTCCGATCAAGCAAGCTCACCTGCTACGTGACTTAATTGCCAACAAAAATTCCGCACTTGATATTGGACTATCTAATCATGAATTCGGTGGTTTAAGTCTCAATTATTCACACTTTTAAACAAAGTTCACATTGCTGAACATAAAAAATACTAATCTGATAATTTTCACATAAATGATGTGAAATCTAATGACAATCACCATTAAAGTTTAACTGCGAAGCCAGCCAGAAATGTTCACGTCTTAGATTGAAAACGGTCGATCTCGAATTTTCTTTATCTTTTATTCAATCCTGTCAACAGATACTAAAAACACAAATATTTGGCGCTACCGACTTTAAGGCCGAGGGTTACGGTCCAGTAGTTATTCTTTTAGACAATCGTAGGAGACAAACAGTTGAATGTTGTTTCCGAAATGTGGGATTGAGAAGCCTTCTTATGACAGTTCTTGTTACATTTGTTAGGAGTGCCATCGCAAAAAACCCTCACACTAGTACTCCAAGCCACGGCTCCCACTCGACTTTAGATACTTTATTTTTTCTAGAAAAACAATGAATATACCCGGTCAACATCAAGGTCTTATTTCCATAAAATTGGTGTAAATGCATGGAAATGCACCATAAGTCGAGTATTATTCAGACGTGTCATAACCACATGCTTAAAACCGCTTTTGAGTCACATTGGCATCCGGTATGTGAGGCGGAAACATCACATTTCATAAAAGAACGTGCCAAACTTTTACTCTCGCGAAATTGCGATTGCTATAAATACTTCAACGCAGTTTTATTATTAGGAAGTAGCAAGTCTAAAATGAACTTTAAATTGGGTTTGGTTCTTGTGTTCTGGGGACTTTCCGCAATCTGCGCAACCTCCCTGCGTAGCTTGGCGTTGGACACAATTCAATTTTTCAATCTACGCATACTAAACAATTCTCTGCAAGTTGGATGGAATCACTTTTGTAAGCCCTGCAGAACTAACGCCAAACTCCGAGTTTGAGTTCATTTTATTTCTTTTTTCAGGCCACACAGACATAGACGAAGGCGTCATGAGTCTATTTCCAGAATGCAGTCCTTCTAGTGTCGAAATTCTACTTCGAACCGAACACAACGATTCAATTAGTATCTCAGTGAAGGAATTATCTCAACTATCTCAATTTGATTTTGATACGAAGAAGCGCACGTTGCTCATTATAAGCGGAATTTCCGATCCCCGAACACTCGATGTGAGGGCTAATTTACGACATTTGCAAGAAAAGTTAACCAAATTTAACGTGATTGTTGTTGATTTCGGAGCCAACATTCTGCAGATATACGACACAGTTAAGCGAAGTGTCCAAATAAATGGATTCTTAGTATCGAAGATCCTTGGGGAGCTGAAAAAGGCCGGCTTAAGCATGGAGGCTGTGACATTAGTTGGACACTCGGTTGGTGCTAATATTGCAGCCCTGGGAGCTGAAATATTTACCGAACAGGCAAGCAAGAAGCTACCTCTTCTCATAGCACTTGACCCGGCCTTAATGTGTTCCAGGGAGGAGATCTACGTTACTCCTTCGGTCTGCAGGAAGGTGGTTGTGATACACGGTGAGAATTCTGTTCTGAGTGTTAAGGAGGATATCGGAAATATTGACATCTACCTAAATGGTGATGGGGGTTCTAAGCAGCCGGGATGTTCAACAAACCTGTGCAGTCATATGTACCCTTTGATGCTTTTCATCCGAACGTTAATTGAAGACACGGAAGTCTTGGCCGTCAAATGCAAGGACTGGTCGGCCTTCAGGAGAGGTAAATGCAATTTTAACGACTCGTTGAAAATTGGTCTGGACTACGACAAGCGGTCGAAAGGAAAGTACTACAGTCTTTCTGAGAAATGTTCACCATACGATAGAGAGATACTCCGTTGGAACCAAGTAGAACTAGTGGAGAAAGTGTCGATTCCCTTGAACGGTTTTTGTGATATCAACAGGGATCCAGTGGTTTTGAAATAAAATAAATTTTTATTTACAGTATCTTATGACTAACCTAATTACTTTTCTGCCCTTTAGACTCTGCTCTAGTTCTCTTTATGTGACGCTTTTTGTACCTCAAGCCATCATCTTTCAAGCCGTAGGGTTGGCTAGCCTGGGTGATGCAGTAGTATTCGCCACTCGTTGCATTTGTAAAGTCAAGGCCCAACGATATTACCGATGAGTAGTCACACTTGCCTCGACGAAAACTGGGCCAAGACTCACATTTGACCGCTGTTATTGGAGTTCTCTCAATGACAGCATCAAGGAACAGTAGAAATGGGAAAACATGGCTACACATCTTGGTACTGCATCCCGGTTGAAATTTGAAGCCGTGACCGTTCGGATAGATGTCGATAGTTCCCAGAGATTGTGGTACACTGAAGACGTCGTTCTCTCCATGAATAACAATCACACGATCGCCTATCTGTGCATTGACGTACACATCTTCCGGTTGACACATCAGAGCCGGATCTATTGCAATTAAAGTCGATACTTTCTTTCCTCCTTCCTCTTCGCTGTAAAGCTTGGCACCCAGTGCCGCGATATTTGCTCCTACCGAATGGCCAATCAGAGTTATGTTCGATTGTCTCACACCATGAATAGATAATGTCGATATAAGCTTAGAAATGAAGTATCCTTCAACGAAGATGTTGTGCTTGACAGAGTTATAAAGTTGAAGGATGTCCTGAGCAAAGTCGACCACAATGATGTTGTAGTCGCTCCTCTCCTCCTGCATGTACTGCAAGTTTCCACGGACATCGTAGATGTGATCTGAAGGGAACGCATTTACATAAATGACTGTCTTCAGACTCGGATTCAATCCAAACTCAGCAATCTTTGAAACGTATTTTATCGGCAGAGAGATCGTCTCATTGTTGGGACTGAAGAGATGTATAGTAGCGTCAGATGGATTAGTTCCAGGAAAGAATGCCATGACGCCCTCGTCTACATCAGCTTCACCTGAAATGGAGAAACATTTATTTTTAAGATGCAAATTTTTAGGAGTCTTGCAGAAGGTCTTACAGAAATATTTCCAACCAAGTGGGAGGGCAGCTTTGAGCGTTTTTGTGTTATAGTTTTGAATTTGTTCTACACTTGCAGGGACAAATTCATCTATCTTAGCAGCGAGGACCCTTCCGATGAATATTGCTAAGAAAAGGTTGATGTATCTGTATATTGCCATCTTGGAAGTAAAAGACTAAATTTCATACCCCTTGACGTCGGAAAATATACTATTTATATGGAAAAGCTGGCGGAGTGTGCCTCTGCAAAACATCGTTGAAGTCACGTTCATCTTGTATACGACTGCCGGAAACATGTGTCGGAGAGGAATGCACTTCCGTGTGAAATCTAACACAGCGTGCGTGTGTTCAAATTACGCACAAAATTCTATATGAATTGGAATTTATGTAGAATTATATCCAAGGTGAAGTATTTGGAGTTCCAAGTCCATTATTTCGTGGCGCTAAAGGACGCAGTTTGGTTGGGTTATGAAGGGTTTAACCCTACATCAATGAGTTACTTAAAATACAGTTCGGAGCTGGCTGATAAGGGCTTAAAATTTTGCACACCCAGTTGGTGCAACACATTCGGGAGGTCATTTTTGACAGTATTACCTTCCGGTTTGAAGTGTGAGCGTTTTCGGATGGGAGTCTTAGGCGAAAATTCTAAACTTTCTAAAATGTGGATGTAAGGCACGAAGAGGCTCTTTCAATGCTTTAGACATTTGGAACATCTTAAGAACTTTAATCATTAAAACAAAATAACAAAGTATTAGCTTTTAACCAAAAATTATTTTCAATTCGAAAGATCGTTGATCATCATCACCACTGCGGCGTCTCCTAACGTAGCGAATTCTGTCACTTTAATTTTGGGTCTTTTCCAGCGATGTGTGGCCGCATGTCACAAGTAAAATAATGTTGGCTTCCAAGGCATCGACTGCAGATTTCTCAGCATAAACCCGTAACGTTACGCTTTCGTACTGGAAGTAATCGAGAGGTGTCACAAAATTGAGCCCTAACTGGCAGGTACATTTCTCGACATCAACTTATGACTTCGATGAGCAGATGGCTTAGGCTGCCACGTGTAGGATACCATGCCTTCTGTTGGAACTGCGAGCATACTTGCAAAATCTATTCCATTTAAATTTGAAGTCTTCATAGTTTTATAACGATCTTCATTGACCGTGACACATCATTTTTAAAGAAATAAGGTCCAATGGTGCCACTAGAGTACAAACCGCGCCAAAAGGTGCATTTCTCCTGACGTTGTGGGGTGTGTACTGTTTTCTCTGAATTAGTTTTAAGCGACGAGTGATGATTAATTATACTTTCATACATATTTACCAATGCGTTACGTCAAAAATAAGCATCATACCGAACGCAATTTACCGATACAACTGTTCCAGAGCCCAAATAGGAAAAGAATGACGTAAACGATATTTTGTGGCCCTAATTTCTGCAGCAGCTGTGTTTTATACGGAGTAGGCCAAGATCTTTGTGCAAAATGGCTGCGATCGATAAAGAATCAATTAATTTGGATCTCCTTAGACACTTTACAACAGCGATATTCTCTTTAGAACGTCCACTGTTTTTGGACAGATTTCAAAGAACATTTCTTATAAAGGTCATTTTGTTTGTCTTCTCATAACCGGACACCTCTAATAAGTGGACAAATTCTTCGGAACCGTCGGTTTCCGCTTAAAAGGGATTACACTGTACATCAGTTAGTCAAAGTCAATAGCTATCCACGTTGTTCAGATGAACGATTATGCATATGTACCATAAAAATCAGGAATACGTCTACAAGTTTCTCGAATCGACGACCAATTTTCACAGTATGCTTTGGCAGCATTGTTTAAGCTTCATGATGACTTACAAAATCATGCTGAACAAAAATGTCAAAAAGAGGTAGTACGACAGCTTAATTTGAACCTTATCCATATCGCCAGCTCTACATACGCAAAAACAAATATTCTTTTCGTCAGAAAATTTTGAATTTTTGAGAGAATATTAGAAAGATTTCAAAAATTACACCACAGCAGGTACGTTAAAGATTTAAACTTTCTTTGGGTAGGATAGCTATCCAACGATGGGGATCTGGGTGCAATTTGTCGAGAATCTAATAATTACTCAAAGCATAACAAGGCAGTAGAAATAGTGCACCATCCAAGTCACTAGCAAAGTGCCGGTCTTAGTTTCGCGAGATATTTCCGGAACAAATCCAAGGCACCATGGCTCAGTGGTTGGTGGACTGGATTGCTGAGCGGGAGATCCGAGGTTTTTCACTGTCTGAGAGTAATATCTGTCATGTAAAAGCTTCTTATTTTGCCTTTTGAATATAATTGTAACCATTAGGTCCCTTTCATTTGCGAGAAAAAAATATAACACACAAAACAAAAATGTTCCCAAGAAACTAGGCCTTGGACCACATACGGTCTGTTGCGCAAAATATTTGAATTTTATACTTGTACACATTCGTATATTGCAAGACCACCACAGGACTAAATTCGAACTTATTCGTCTTCTACTATAATTCTTTACTTTTCAGCTAGTTTGTTGCAAGTGAATCTACAAGTACAAAAAGAATGGAGGTACCTAAACACAGTTTTTTCCTCCTTTAATTCGAAGGAAGTCTTTGAAAAACTGTTTGTCTTATTCAATTTTTCTTTTCCATTTATTCGTACTTCTCTAGGTATTTAAACAAGTGCAGACAGTAGCAATAAAATAGGATTTCTAACACCACTAATGCTTTCTTAATGACGATCCTTGGATCACTGGCATTAAGTACAACTATGTATGTATGTATATTCCAGGTGAAAGTGCAAAATATGGATATAAATACAAGGTAATACAAATGTAATAGATACACTGCGACTACAGCAACAAAACCTGTGGAAATTCAGCGAGAATATGTTTTGACAGTTGTAAAACAATTACAAACAGATCTAAGATTATATGTGTATCTTCTTCATACGGATTCTTGAGAAGTGCACATGAATTTCAAAAATTATAAGGATACTCAATTTTACTACTGGAACAAGGTCCAGCAATCGCATAACTCTACATGGTGTCTTCCATTAATCGAATAATTGTCGGAGTAAATAATTTTTTTTGGGCACTTTTACGTACAATTTCGAATAATTTATGATTTGTATTTATTAAGTCAAACTCATTAAATCTTCAAAGTTTCTATACGCCCTTCAAGAATTATTATTATTTTTTAGATCTCTGACGACAGAAGAACACTATATGAAATTTCAAAATTGCTTCTGAATTTGTGTAGCAGAAAATGAAAACGTAGTATACCCTTCGGCGAATAGTAAATACGTTTTCAACGATCCTAAAAAAAGCTCGAAAGCGTTTTACCTGTAACAGGTTCTCAATCAACAGGTAGAGATAAACTTTAGTCGCGCTTATAATGGATCATTCGCTGAATCGCAACTCAGACGAGAGTTTAAATCGTGTTCAGCGCACCTGTTGCTGTCAAACACCACCAGGTAGTTTCAACTTCAAGCTGGTATCTCATCAGCGGAGAATTTTTCAGTCTTTCGAGAGTTTCACCAGTGGTCGGTTGTGCCTTTGAATTACGGTCCGCGGATGTGAAACCTTTACGCTTATGTCGATTTTCCAAAAATAAAAAAAAATCGCATTGTATTGTGCTCGATTTGTTTGTGTTTAAATATTTACAGTAAATCAATCCGTCCAATATGTAAGGTTTCGAGCTAAACAAAAAGTGATCGTGGAAATTATCCGACCGATACAGAATACAGAAAATTTATTCATAGATCTTGTCAATAAAAGAAAAAAAAAATGCACAAGGTGCATTCGGGGAAGTAAATTGCTTGTGTGAACTTTCCTCAAAAGGAATATGATAGTGGGATATTTTTAAAGTGAGTTTTGTGAATGAAATAAAAATTTAATTTTAATTATTTTCTTACAAAGAAAAGATACATTTTTACCCCCACAAACGAATAACGAAACGAATCTGTGTCTCTCTCTCTCTCTTTGCTAAGAGTGTAAAGAGTAACTGCAGCGCGCAATCGATTGATTTGTATCACAACATTTGTTGCTGGGCTTTGTATCTTTTGGGATTTTACTGGATTTGTGTGGGTTAAACTTGTAAGTGTTCAATTTAATTTTTTTTTTCTTTATAAAACCTTTACCATATACGCATGAATTGACGGTAAACAATATTAAATAAATTGCAATTACAAGTGACACCCACGGTAAACATAGTTCGAGTAGAATCAATCGACCATAACATCAGCTGACAGCTGGGTGCAACGTCAGTGGTGTCATTATGATGATGTGGACAATACCGAGGGTTCGCTCTTTGGTTCACAAGTTTTTTATGTGGTATAGCACATAGCAACTGGAGTGGGGTATGTGCATCACGGATGGATGCCACTTTCAAGTGAATGAAAGACTTGTTGATTGTGTTGTGCTTTTTTTTATGAATCTTTTCGGGGAAATCCCAGGCGGCCTTGAGAGTTGTGCTGGTTATGTGAAATCTTTGAAAGATACTTGTACGAGTTTATTCGCAGAAAACAGAAAGCAATTTGCTATTCTTCCTTATTTCATTCCATTCGTTGTTGTGTGTTGAGTTGTGTAATGAGCGGCTTTTTATTTCTCTTTTTGTGGCGGTCTCAATATTGAGAAAGTTATTTTTGGACTTAATAAAAGGAATACAAAACAGGAACTTTCGGATTTTTGTTTATTTTTTTTTTGTTTATGTTGGATAATTTTTTTTTTGAGAAAGTAAGCAGTTTTCGAGCAAAAGTTATGATTTTGATTAGTTTTGTCTGTTGCTGCAAGGCGAAGTCGTACAAACATACATACATATGTACATATTTCCTGTTATTCACACTCAAGCCTCAGAATATTTAAATCGGTCGTTCATATTTGCAAATTTGAATAAATTTGCGTGGTCAGGTTTTCTTAAGAAGTCATTTAGATGCAAAGATACTCCACGAGTTGACAGCATATTTTGTATGCGCGTGCAGGCATACCTTCTTTTATGTTTGGTTTGAAAGTTTGAACAGCTAACTTAGCTTTATGATAGCAAAGCAAATGTTTTAAAAATCGTTTACCTTAGCTTGAAGGTTAATTTTTCGTAAAGATTATCAAATTTGTACGCGCCTTTATCCACTTCTACACTCCTCGTACTATTGGGAACGAAAGAGAATTTGATTTTCCTTTTGAGGCCCAGAGGAAGGTTTAAAACGGCAGGCCGAAATCCGGATCGCACAGTAGTTTGTACATATGTACTTATGTAGATGAATAGATTTGTATGTAGATAGATACCTAACATACTTTTCCCAATCTCGATGCTAACCAAAACCGTTTTACATCCGATTCGTTTTCAAGGTTCAAGGCTTTCGGAAAAATTATCAAAGCTTGTGTTTGCGAAAGGCTTGTCAGAATAGCAAGGCATTAAAAGGTTTGAACTCTCACTCACGCTTTCATGAATGACGCAATATTTCCGGTTACACAGTTGGATCTTGATTTCTTTGAAAGTGCGTAACGATTACACGAATTGTGGCCTTAATTTAGTTTAATTTTTTCGATTTGCTCATCTGACCGTAGTCTTCATTACTCCATGCAAAAATGACTAAGGATTCAGTCATGAATGTCAAAATATTATTTTTTCCCTATTTACTTACGCAACAGACCGTATGTGGTCACGACCATTCGTGCTGTGCGTGTTATATTTTTTCACACAAATTGTAGTGATCTACAGTCTGGAGCCATATCCGAAAGACTTTTTTTTGTAAGAATCTTTCTCATGACAGTTAGGGTCCATTCACAGCTCAGCGAACAGCGAATGGGCGAACTGCGAACAAACAATTTTTAGTAGGTACATTTAAAGGCACGCAATTGACAACTTTACTATTCCAAAACAACAGGTCTTGATTTATCTATCAATTAATAGAAAAAAGTTAAATTCTGCAAAGCAATTGACAATTCGCTGATTTTTCCGCGAATAGGCGAACTGTCAAATTTTATTCACATTCCCCAGATGTGGAACGCAATCTACATTCGACCAAAACATTCGCGTGTGTTTAACCTCACAATTCTTTTGAGACAAGAGATATTCGCAGATTGCTGCGACTAGAAATAAAAGTTGCTGTGAATGAAATGTCAAAATTGGCGAATATTCGCTCAGCGTGTATGAACCTTTATTACTCTCGGACGCTTGTAAGACCGATTTTATACGCAAAAGATTTCACTAGTCTTATAATCAATTCCACATCGCAACTGATCAAATACGACTGACTAGTTACTGTACTGAATGTGCTGTGTGTTCTTCATTTATGACACCAAAAGTAACTTGAAACTTTCAGCAAATATGTCAAAAATTGTTTTATTGCATTTGGATATGAACGTCAAAAGATTTTTGACTCGAATTTATGACAAATTTTCTGTGTCACCACAATTCTCTAGGAGAATCATGATTCAGCTCAATTCATAACCACAATCCATCAGATTTTTTTAAAACAAAACTGTTTATACGTTAGTCTGAGCTTACAGCTCAAATTTCATCAAAATCTGTTTAATGTCAATAGATGTGAGAATAAACAAAAGCTATACTGTTTGCTTCCAGTTACCCGTTCAGAAAGGATCGCAGCCGTGTCTGATTTTTTAGAAGCAAAGTTGGGATATAGAACTTAAAATTGGTGCAAGCCACGAGTCATATTTGCTTATTGTTTGTTTGTTATATGAAATGATAACTTTACAAATACGCATGTATTACTACTAAAATATCCCATAACTAGGTATGGCATGGATAGTAACTTGAAGTGAACTTCATTTTACAGTAAAATGCTAGCCCAAACTCAAAGGCTTAATCGTCTTGTTAGCATTTGTCGACATATAGTGCGTAGTTACACTTAAATCTTTTCCGACTACGACTTCGATAAATATGTGGGGAATCACATAAGCTAACTAGTTTCCGAATAGACTTCTGCAGACAGGTTCTTATTCATAGTCCCAAAGATAAAAAAAACTCGATTTCGTGCAAAATAGAGATTTCTAGATTATAAAAGCCACTCAAAGGTCCAAAGTCGATACTTTCGCAAAGTATTGCATATTATGTCTGACTGAAATCTTAAAACATATATCCATGAATATTCATGCAACAAAGCGCTATTTTATTGTATTCATCACTAAAAATAAATTCCATACTAAATACTTTATTCAAATGCAAATTTTCGTTATTCACCGAATAACGATTGCTTTCATAAATACACACACCAATTGAATTAAAGTGAAATTTAATTAAAGCAGTTGGATTCTTTGTTATGAAAGAAAATATCTTTTCAGATTTAGAGATTACACTCTACATAGTTCCTTGCCCGTCGGATTCCTAGCCAGGTTAAGTCCGCACGCGGAATACATACTTTCCATCCAAAAAAAATTCTTAGAATCACTCTCATCGTTATCTACATCACAAATCAGCATTTGTCGACAGAGAAAAGAATAAAAATAATCCTCTTAGCGCGTACTCGATACTTTAGCTTCCAGCTAACTTGAATTTTGTTATTGAAACTTAAGAAATTCGCCTGCGCACTTGTATGTTTACCATGTGTTTAACGCCTTCCCAAAGGCACCATTTATCATAACCAGAAATTTCATCCGCAATTAAAACAATACGGTTGATCGTTCATTTTGCTGAACAAGTTAAATGTATAATTTAAAATTTTTGCTTTGTTTTTTCGGTTTATGAAGACCTTGCGTCAGACCGGGTTCGGAAATTCTGAATACTTTGTGTGTTTGCACAGCGTGATGTCAAGCTTTGGATGAAAAATTTTTGTTTCTTGGTAGCACGCTACAAAGCAACCACCAACAACTGTGTAAATCTCTGACAACAGACAGAAGACCCCACAAAATAGAGGTCAATCAAATTCATAGATAATTATGTGTTAAGTGTTTTTGGCAACAAGAGTACGAGTACGAGTGTCTATAGCAGGGGAAAACGCACTGGTGTCTCATTTTGATTCATCCGATTCGGGCGTTTCTTTTGAAATGACTCAATGCTCTGTGGAGAAAGGAAAAAGTTGCAAAACCATACTACAGATGTCGTTAACAAGAAAATTAATTAAAATTGTTTATGGAAAATACCCACAATTGTTTAATTACATCTCTTTGTTTGCATAGCTTTCCTTTATCGAGTAATTAGTTTGCAATTATGCAGATTTTTTTTTTCTAATTCTAATTAATAAAGCAGGGAAATGAGTGTTAGAATAATTAGCTTACAATGGGCTTACAATTGGCGCACGGTGTAGTAAGTGGTGTGTTTGCTTTTGGTCGGTGTAAGTTCAAGCTCATCCGGGGGTAAGACAATCACAGACACCCAGCGTAACAGAGCTTAATTTCCCCAACTATAGGGGTTGTTGCCTTCACTTCGAACCAAATTCATTCTGAGATTCCACATTTCCTTTCTATAGTTTTAAACTTAAATAATAAACAAATATCGCGGGAATCAAATAACATTCAAAACCGTCCGCAATCCACCCGTTTGGTGATACAAGGTGGCGCAAAATTAATCATCCAATTTTGTTTTTGAACTACTTTTTTACTAAATAAAAAAAAATGATTTTGAGTGATGGAAATCTTTATTTGGACCTTTAAAATTTTTTCTGTTAAGTGGAAAAGATGATATCTGCCAAGTGGCTGCCGCCTATGTTGATACACATTTGTGCCCGTTTTATCGTAATTTCCATGACTTTCCGCAAGATTTTCGGTGATAACTGTTCGCATTCTTGACGAATATTCTCCTTAAGGGCTGCGATTGTCGAAGGCTTGTTGGCATAAACCCGCGACTTCAAGTAGCCCCAAAGAAAGAGGTCTGGGATGGTTAAATCGGGCGATCTTGCTGGCTATGCCAAATTTCGACACAAATCGTCCTCTTCGTTGTTAAAATTGAGGATGGCTTGACAGTAATTCACAAGCGACTGACGGCCAGGAGGCATAAACTGATGCACTGTTTGCACTTTGTACGGGAACATGTGTAAATCTTTCACTAAAATTCGCTGTAGGGTGCGTCTGGTGATGCCCAATTGCGTGGCCCGACGTCTGGTTGATGTTTCTTCGTTCTCAGCGACATCGGCAGCCACAGCCGCTATATTCTCGGCCGAACGACTAGTCCGGTGGCGGCCATGTCCTGCATGGTCTCCTGTGGTTCCAGTCTGCTCGAGTCGAGTAGCTAAGCGGCGGAATATTTGCTCAGTTGGCGCGCCACGATTAGGAAATCGACGTCGAAATTCAAGCTGCGCTAACACCACCGACCGATTATTGGTCAAAAAAATCGACACAATTATTCCACGCTCTTGCAGAGTATAACGCTCCATTGTTTGTCTGTTTTTATAGCGCAGCTGTCTAGTTCACAAATGTCAAATATGACTGACGTACGACGCCATTTGCAAAAATTATAACATATTCCGATAGGATGATTAATTTTGCGCCACCTTGTAGTACCCTAGGGATAAACATTTTGATTACATATTCACTGACTGCCTAGTGACTGTAGTTAGTGTCTGACATCCACGAATGAAAAAGAGTTCCGATCGCATTTTTATTCTTAATTCTGTGGCAGTGGGTGCTAAAGGGAATGTTAGCCAAATAAAGAGCATTAATCTGGCAATATCCTTACGAAATCCATTTCAGAAATCCTTTGATCTAATTGCATCGTTTATGGATGACATCTTGCGCCCAGACTACTCCAACTAGAGTTGGCTTTTGACCTCGATGGCTCATAACAACGATTACATTTCCTCTGCAAGTGATCTGTGAACAGCTGATCTATGCCTTCTATAACCAGGAACCCAGAAAGGAGGTGCCATGTGCCATCACCATTTAGGTGATTTCTTTACACCGCTCCGCTAGTTTTGAAGTATTTTGATAGAAGCTTGCATCTCAAGGAAGATGGAAGAAATTCGTTTGGATGTTAGAGCGAACCTATGTATTTGATCGTCAAGTCTCTTAAATTGTCAGTGATTCCGCTTGGGATATGCTGGATGACTTCGGATGGAGATAGAATTTGGAAAGGCACTTAATGATCCCTGAAAGATTTCCTTTACAGCTTCAAGACCAAGTTTTCAGCCGTCAGTAAGGAGCTTCTTTCTTATTTCTTCACTCTTCCATTCTTTCCTGGATGGAAAGCCAACCGTGAAGTCTTTTCCAGAAAGACATCCTAGAAGTTACGCAGTAAGTGGAAGTCGTTGTTGGAGCTCTGAATACTACTATGACTTTGCAGACTCGCATCTAGATTCTTGGGACCGTGTGGTGAGGTAAGAGGTGTAGAAGCACTTTCTGGACTTCGGTCAAACATGACTATTTCTGCTGCTTTTTATATCCTACTCAAGGCAGGCTACCAAACTAGCAAATCCATAACCGAGAGTATAGAATGTACTGCATCTGTATCCTGTACATCCATGGAACCATTTTAGGTTGGAGACATGTTTTCTTTACTTTTCTGTTCAATGTCAATTTTCCAGTTTTGCTTAAGACAGTAAATGATTCCTAGCGCTGAAGTACTTAGCTGAACAGTCGTGACTATCTATGCTCTTTTTTATATTGCTGAATAGCATCAATTGAATCTTGTTAGGATTAATACTCGGTCTGTACCGTACCCTAGTGCTAATCTTATTAAAGGCACTTTCCATGATCTAACTGATCACGGGGAGGAACATATTCGAAACTTAGTTCACCATATCATCCGTGTACATATGTCGTTAGAAATACAAGAGTTATACGTCTTACTAACAGGCAGCAAAGGCACACCATTTTCATGTTTACGTAGCCACCGCGCGAACAGTTCTCAGCAGCAATTCAAAATTATAAGGAATATACTATAAAAATCATATAGCGTTTCAACTCCCACCCAAAGAGACATGCCTGGACGCCAAATATCGACTGTTTGACGGCTGGTGTGGCACGTTGCACCATCCTGCTGGAAACAAGGTCTGTTCAAATCCAATCTGTCCAATACGGCCACAAAGAATAACTTATCGTATCTCTGAGTGCACTCCAGTACCAATAATGTTGTTGTTTCATTTTCGAAGAAGTACGGACCAATAATGCCACCACTCCACAACCCCCGTCAAATATTCACTCTTTAAGGATGCATTGACTTCTCTACGACTACGTGTGGATTTTCGTGGTCCAAAATCCTACAGTTTTCCTTGTTGGCTATGTCCGAGATGAAAATAATCTTCTTCCGAAAAGTTAATCCTGCGACCAGAATCGACTTCAATTTCCAACTCAGAGAAGCTCTAACGTAAAGGATGCTTTAACTCGTGAGAGAAGGTTTTCATGGAGAACAAGTATCTCCTCAGAGAAATGCGACTGATGTTCAGTTGTCAAGCTCTGCGACAAGTTGAGGTTCTTGGGTTTTTACACAGAGTTTGGGTAACTGCAGTAATTCTTTCGTATGTACGCATCGGATAAGAAGGCGGATAGCTCTTGTCATCCATAAGGCTGCCTGCTTGAAGAACCAGATGAAAATTTCTTTTCAAATCTTTTACAAAATAATTTTGCGATATTTACTAGCGTTGTTTACGCGGAAAATGATCCATTTTTTACCGACCAAGCTTGACGCTACATACAGGTCACTTTGTTCAGCGCGTTAGTGTTACCAGCGTTGAAATAGCATGCAATTCGAAAAGAAACCGACAGATGGTCCTTTCTTTACGTCTATGTTTCCTAAATTTACTAAGAATTTGTTCACAAGTAAGCTACAGAAGCTGAAGATAGTGACGATCCTATTTTTATGTTGAAGTCATTAAGCTTAGCTTATGTAAGCATTTAAGTCCCACTTATCGAAATACTCCCACTCCTACTGAGTGGAACTTCAATTTAAAGGCGCAAATTGCTAAACGGGCAACCAAGCAATCGATTTCATAGGAATTATCGTGGCAATTCAATGAACAAACTACCATCACGTATCCATAAAGATTGTGCAATCGCGCGGAGTTTGAAAGTTTACAAAAACAGACTCTTTTTTAAAGTATCTGTTGGCGATTTCAAGACAACACCTAGAAATTCATTGGAATACTAAAAATATTTAAATTACACAGAAATTATGGTTGCATCGTGTGCTGACCAAGCTTTGCTTACAATAATTAAATTATTCGTGTTCATTGGAAAAATTAATTTTAGTGTACCGCGAAACGATGTACGAGTATTGTAATTCCCTCTTTCGATTGACTATCGAATTTCCAATTTGTGTCGATCATCATTAATGGACGATTAGGAAACAACTGTGCGCCGTAACTAATTGACACCGGCAGAGACAATTGCTCTTTAAGAAAAATTGTGCTGAACTCATCAGCGGCTAAATTGACGTCGGTAGTCGAAATGTGTTGATTAAGACATTAAGTTAAGCGTTTTCGTTATGTATACTTGGCTGTGAATCCAAATGAGGTTGGCGACAACATCCGGGATATGTCGGCGATGTCAGCTATTTGGTGAACAATTCCATTAGGTCTCGGGGTAATTTTTTTGGAAATTGATATTTGATTGAGTTTAAGTGGCACTTTTTCTTGTAATGTTGCATGTCATTTAGCTGAATACTGCAAATGTCATTCGGAACGTGCTAGGCGCCTATGCGTTGATATACGACGTCTTTTTAAGGGGATGAAACAATTTATTCAGGATTTTACTGCTTCGTAAACTGGACGTGTTTCTGTCATCCGTTAACAATACTTCCCAATACAATACACACGCATTCGAAAGTTGATTTTTTGATTTTTTAGAGTTCAGCGGGATAATCCATTTCCATGAAATCTATGTAAGTACATGCAGGATTGGTCAACCTTTATAGACTTTAAGGGCATGAATAATAAAAGGTTACCTGGGCTCCGGCCTAGACAGTTTTCAGCTTCAAATTGCAGGGACTGCGCGGATCTCACCAGTCGGCATATATTTCAGAGTAATCAGTCCTTGTTTTCAAATATCCCGCATGAAGTGATACCGGTTATCTTATATGCTTGGTCCGATTGTTAAAAGCTGGATTCTTTGCCCCTTGATTGTCATTGAAGATTGTTATTGAGTCCACAGTTAACCCAAGCTCTCGAATAAGTCTCTGCAAGTGTATCGCTTAGTGGCTTCTGCAAGTGCTACGTATTCAGCTTCGGTACTTGAAAGCTTTGGTTCTTTGCTTATGCGACCTCCAACTGAAAGCAGCTCCTCCAAATGAAAAGCAAATCCTGTATAAGGCTTTTTATCATCCAGTGAAGCCCCCCAATCCGCATCCACATAACATACTGGGTTTTTTCCGGATTTCGGAAATACTAGTCCGTAGTTGTATGTCCTTTTTAAATACCGCAATACGTGCTTAGTTGCACTCCAGTGATCCAAGGAATAGCAAGTATTGACTTGGCTTAGCATGCTGACTCTTAGGGTATCTTGCTGTATTTGTAGATTCATACTCCAGATCAGATCTAGGACTTCCAGGTGGATGTTCTTCAATGGCTGTTGGATGACGATGCTTAAGTTGTTGCTGAGTTTTTCTTCGTGTAGACGCTCAGAGAAAATATTTTCTTGTTGGCATTTTGTTTCTGCACGTTCTAGAGTGAGTTTGATCAGGTGTCTTTGAAGGTTTATCGTCTTTGAACGGTATTAACTCTTAAAGTCACGTAAACATTTGGACAGAAACCTCAAACTGCTTTGCACATGAAAATGGATTGCAGGTGGCTTAGGACCTATATAGAGAGCAATAATCTGTGAGACTTTGACTCACGCTGGAAAGTGAGTAATAAGTCAAAATTTGCATCCCAGATCTACGGTCCAATATGTAGGTTTCCAGTAAATTCAAACGACAAATTGATGTTCAGCCTGGATGCTCCGAAAAGTCTTAGTTGTTCCGCTAAAAATTTATTGCAAAATGAAATGTTTCTTTCCATTGAAAATCTTGTAAAAAATGACTGATACGACATATATTTGACGGAAGTTAGGTTAGGTAAATGGATGCCCTTGTTGACAGGATTGTTAACGGCTCACTTAGACCACTGAGAGTCCATTGTGCCCAATATTTAAAAAACCCTGGGAACCTAAATCTCAGTCTTCGACCGCTAACTTAAACCACCCAGATAAATGTATGAATCTCAGGAGTTTGCTTAGCTCAATGTTACCTAACTCGTCTAGTTCTGAAAAGAAGTAACTGCCAAGAGCACGTCTTCTTTTAATGGCCAGCGCTGGACACTCACAAATGAGGTGACGAACGGATTATAATTCCTCTTCGTCCCTGCAGCTGCTACAGTAGTATATTTGACGTAAATAGGGCGTAAAGGACCTAGAGTCTAGCTTCTCAAGGCTATTTATATTGTGTGTGCAGACGTAGATAATTTGAAAATTAAGTACAGTGGCTCAGATAATTTTTTGTTCCATTGCTTAAAAAAAAGTAAAGGAATTCGGTTGTGGCCAGAATAATTACTGTCCTCTCAAATTTCGACACTGCCTACATGACAACTTTGTCACTTTCTTGCAATAATTGTAGCTCTTCAATTGGCAAGTTTTTCCTAAATTTCGTTCGCTCTTATTTCTCACTGTGTTGTTTCCGAAAAGCTTAATAAAAAGCCGATAACACCGCGATCTTATCTTTCGTCGACATTCTATGTCGGCTCTATCGGCGGCTCAAACAGTGGTCTTACAAAACCTGAATTGGCGATACCTAAGATTTTGCCTAATGAAAATCACAAAAACACTCAATTAACATTCTTTTTCTTAACATTTTAGGACCACTAAGCCATTAACAATATAGGTTTACGACACAGTTTTAACCTAGCCCCGAAATTCCATTCGTCAGTCTTATCTTCAATTTATAACCATTCTTCAGTGGAACTACGTAAGTGACTCAGGTATTCGAATTTTCTGTTTGAAATCCTGAATTTCTCTCAATGTCTCACCGCCATAAGCTGGGAAAACCCCAACTCCAGTTCATTTCAAGTATTTCTTTCAATTACTTTTTTTCATTACTTACATATATACAACCGCAAGCCCACAAAGTCTCCATAGTGCGGTGATGATAATCCACTTGTTTGCCACTCCAAAAAAAAAAAAAAAAAAAACTCGTTGTACCTCTGAACAAACACTTCAGCAGCCTGTGTTGCTAAAGATTTTTCGTTGATTACATTCGATTAAAAGCCCATTACAATGGACCAACTATAATTATGTAATTCCCCTCAAAAATAAAATTTTAAAATGAACAACAACAATAGACCGTTAAATCAACGACACACGCAAACTTCCTACAAGAGAGATCAAAAACCAGTTAAAAGACAGACAGACACCTTGAAAAAAATTGCATTGATATGTATAAATTTATTTATTTTTGGTAAGATGTCATCATAGAGATCCACGGAATATATGGCGTAATAGCCCTAACGATGGCCAAACAAATAATCGATTTTGGCTTCGGTGGAATGAGACTAGTGAAAGTCTTTAAGAACGGGCCGTTTCTCTGGATATCTGTGACATTCCTCGATGGTTGATGACTGACAACAAACAGCTCTAAACTCATCGCAAATATTTATAGATGTCTGACCTTAATTATACGAAACCCATGCAACCGGTACCGAAGTCGACCTATTTGTTAAATTTTTTGTGGGAATTCCTGGTGGCGTTAGGAGGGACGACATAATTCTAGTAAAAAAAATATCTTTTTTGAATTAAATTCAGCACAAAGCAATAAAATAATTATCTCAGAAACGAAACAATAAAATTATTAAGTCCAATGACACCAATAAACATTCAACTTCAACACTCGTATTCAATAATAAAAAAAAAAAATATTTTGGACCTCGTTTAGCCCACATTCAATGAAGAGCAGCCGCCTTCCATTAAAGTATTGCTTATAAAACTAATTAGACCAACTTAAACCAAATCGGAGAAGCCTTTTACACATTCAATTAGCGCCTACCCATAACAGGGACCAAATCACATTTTTTCTGATCAAAGTCGTGTCTAACGATATAAGAAAATTATTATTATTTTTTTTTTTTAAAGTTGTTCAGCAAATTACGACGCAGTTGAAGCAAATATTTCAATACCCTTAAAGCTGGTAATAAATCTTGGATTTGCATTCACTCAGAGGCCAGAGGTCTCTATCGCTGAATAATAAGAGTTCGGCAGATGAGCAAGCGCCAGGGTTTTAATGTTTTTTGCCTCATTTCCATCGATTTAAATAACAACCATGCGGGCAATAACAACAACGATATTCATCTTCATGACAGTGCCAAACAGTATTGATTGGATGATTTATTAACAAAGTTGTAGTCATGTAAAAGTTGCAATCGATGATCGGTAGTCCACGGTTCGATAGTGACCCGGTGATATTTCAAAGACCGGGCAATATACGAAGACGGATGAGTATCTGTCGATAGAGTAAACAAAACATTTTTATATTTAATGAATAACAAGGAAATCGAGAAAAATTAATCGTGGGCTTGGAAGATTTCGACATGTCAAAACCTGCCAATTTGAGTCGTAGTATAGGGATTGGCGATGGGTAAGTCTGCAATAAAAGTCACGACTTAGAGACTAACCGCATGAATAATCAATCGTTACTGGCAGTCAATTTGGTGTTTACTTAAATGTTAGCAACAATGTTAGAAACACGGTTTAGTTGTGTACTGTTTAACACATTTTTCTAGTTTTGAAACTTTGTCCTATTTGAAGTGCACCTCTGTGATGAACTCTCTCCAAAAGACGTCTCGTTATAAGTGTCTGTCTAAAGAGTGTTTTTTTTGCAATTCGTGTCCAGTATGGTCTGGCATATTGTGACTCACGTCTGAAAAATGCTACATACCAAATTATCTAATTTTACTTTGAAAATCAATCGTCGATTTGGAAAACGATTTTTCTGAGCAAGCCTACCACATGATTTTACAACACTTTAAAAGAATGTGCGTACTGCAGACAATATCGCCGAAACGAAAGTTTTCAAGAAGACCAAAACTTATGGATTTGGCATCGATAGAAGCAACAGACGGCACTGCGTGAAAATATTGACGCAAAGATCTTGAGCCCGTTACAATCCAATCGATGAAGGCATTAAAGCCAAGAATTACGCTTTTCAAGAAGAACCTTACAAGCAATTCTCACGAAAGATTTTTATCTGAATGCGTTCAAGATCCAACTGAACACCAGATTTTGCTAATGTGTCAATTGGTTGATGGAAAAAAACATTTTCCAAAAAATCGCCTTTAACGATGAAACTCATTTCAACTCAATGGCTACATAAATAGGCAACATTTCCGAAGTTGGAGAGTGGAAAACCCAAGAAAATCCAATACCTCCACCACGCATCCATTGTGTGGTGCGGTAAGTGGAGAGATTAGGCCATACTTGCTTAAAAATGCAGTTACATTGAATGCTAAGCATTATAACCGATTTCTGTTGATTGATTTTGATCCTGAAGACATGTGGTTACAGCAGGTCGTGTAGTCTCAAAAAATTTGGTCAAAAATTAGCCAGAAAGATCGAGCGATTTGTACCCATACGACTTCTTCCTTTGTAACTGTTTGAAGTCGAATTTATTGTACATATATGCCAATAAAGCATAAGCAATCCTGAGCTTGTGAGGACCTGCAAATCAATCAATCTTAAACGAGATATCTAGAGCCAATGCGGTGACCCTCTGCTTGGTACCAGGGCATATGGATATCGAAAGAAACGAAAGGGCTGACGAGCTTGCTAGGAAGGGGTCGGCGCTGCACCTATCGCATTCGTTTTTGTAGTAACCCCAATCAATTCCTTACAGAGGTAGATACATAGAAGATGAAGCCACCGATCGAGCAAACAGACGCTGGGTTCATCTGGAAACATGCACAACGGCCAGGGCGCTATGGCCGGCCGTTAGAAAGAAGAGATAAGCCTCTCTGGTAAAACTTAGTTGTTATAACGCACGGGTCGTGACATTGTGTCATTGGCGTTCACGTAGAGCGACTCGCTTTGCTACATAACGACTTTTGCAAAATTTGCACGGACGATGAATAAATTGAATCTGTTCGTCACCTGCTTTGTGATTGCCCTGTCCTATCCGTTATAAGAATGAGGACTCTCGGAAGTTACTTCTTTTCGAAATTGGAGAACTTAGGTAATGTAGAGCTGACGGACCTCCTGAGATTCAGGATAAATTGTCTGGATGGTTCTAACAGCGGACTTTACAACGTTTCCAGGGTTAAATGACTGGACACAATGGACTTAATGTTGGTATAAGTGAGCAGTGGCTCTACCTAACCTAACCTAAGATAGGTATCCAACGAGTTATCGAGTTATTGCCACTATCAAGCCACAATTGTGCAACGATGTCATCGAAAATTTCACAAAATTTCATCAAAAGAGTAAGAGTTTTCCAGCAGTGCCGTGGGAGGCAGTTGCCTCACATTTTCTTGCATACATAAATTCAAAACTTGTGCTTTATAATGACGTAAAAATACTAACCCTTTTTCAATACACACTGTGCTGGATTCAAAAACTTTATCCGGCTCTCTTATTGGGACACTTTTACCATCATGAACTCGATAAATTCATATTCGACTAAAACCCAAATAAAAACAACACTCTTACTCATGTACTCGTACATTTATGCGTTGTCGCAGAGTCTTGTTTTCATTTAGGTTCACTCAGGTATGCAAATCAAACCTACAAGTTTCACTAACTTATTCTCTCAGCCTATCTTCTCGAAGATCTCCATCACGTAAATAAACTTGCGTAAAAAATCCCAATCAACATTTAATTCGCACCACTTGCGATGGTAATTTTGTGCTAAAAAAAAAAAAAAAATATATCAAAACCCAATAAATCCATGTGACTTAGTTTCATTTAGTTAGTTTTCTACAACAACAACAAGTACGATAACAAATCGATTTTTATTATCTATCTTTTAACTTTTTTTTTTGTTTTCTTTCAGATTGATTCAGGATTCAAAGTGAACTTCTTGATTTGACCCACAATCCGTCTGAGTGAAAGGAAATGCTCAATAAATTGAATGAAATCGTGAAAAGAAGCATCGAGTCAAGTGTTAAAATTTGGTTTTTATTGTCTGGCCTTTTATCCGTTTTAAAATAAGCAAGTGCGCGACCGAAATGAATATAGAAAAAGATACAAAATCATTTTGAATACCGTGCATGCGACAGAAAACAAAAAGAATGGCCACACCACCGGATTAGTGGATAACGTGTATGAATTTTAAATTTTTTTGCAACCAATTTTAAGAGTTGCCAACAATCAAAAAAGAAAAATAATAACAACAACATTCATTCATGATCGCGGTATAATCAATGATACTCTACCTGAAGTTTTTAGTCGTGTAAGCGGAGCAGCGTCATTTATACGGGGCTAAAATATGACAATTTCCTATTCAGGCGAAGTTCCAAATGGAAGCAGTTTTGGATGCTTCTGGAAAATTCTATGGAAGTAAGTTGAACACAATAAATGTGCATTCGTACAATAGTAGCCTTTTCACACCCTTGAGGTGCTGAATAAATTATTTTTTAATGATACCATCAGGTATATTGTTAGTGGTTATTTTCTGGTTTCTGAAATTGCAATCGATTAGTGGCTTTAATACGGGAGATGATGGTGGTTCATAAATAAGAAAATAAATGTATAAAAACTTTCTAGGGCGAAACCGTCCAACGACAATCAATTTACTTACTCTACATATGACTCATTTAAGTGTCTAGCGAATTGTGGTCGCTCTACTCTTTCTGCTAAAGTACCGGGGCTGAATATCAATTAGTTCAGAATTTTCTTTGTAAGCAACAAATGTTTTTTTTTTTTTTGCTATCAAATTTCACTTTGGCACGTAGAGAGCAGTACAAAAGAAATACGAGTAGTGCTGTAGAATTAATTCAGCTGCTCGTAGTCTGAAATTGAAAATATGTCAAAGCTAATAAATTGGCTCTGTAAAATGCTCGATAGTTCTTATTTTTCACATGAGCAGGTGCCTTCAACAAACCTAATAAGTCGATAGATTAAATATGCATAAACGAGGGCCCGGGGCTCAGAATTCGACATTCGAATTCCAGAACAGTCGTTAGTCGCTACAGCGCGGGAAGTTCGATTTTCAGAAAACACCAAAAAGTTTTTTCATGGTCTCCTCTCGCGAAGGTCTAACACATGTCCGCGAGTATAAAGTGTCATGAGAAGTTTCTCAATTGCCCCTTTCGGATACGGCATTAAACTGTAGATCCCTAGTGTTAGTGTGGAAAATATAACACGCATACAACACGAATGGCTGCGAGAATCTAGGCTGTAAGGCTATAAAGGCTGTTTGTGCTAAGTATCTATTTTGAAGACTTTGAATGGATTTGGATGTGGGCGCCGTGGCTCAAGTGGTTAGTGCGTTGGATCGCTGAGCGTGAGGTTCGAGGTTCGAATCCCAGAGAACACCAAAAAGTTTTTCACGGTCCCACCTCTCGCGAATGTCTGACAAACGTCCGAGAGTAATAACTGTCATGAGAAAGCTTCTCAATTTGCCTTTCGGATATGGCTCTAAACTGTAGGTCCCTTTCATTTGTGTGAAAAATATAACACGCACAACACGAATGGTCGAGAGAAGCTAGGCCCTGGACCACATACGGTCCGTTGCGCCGAGAATTTGTATTTTTTTTTTGAATGGATTTGCCCAAATATCTGTGGTATATTCAAGATCCAGCTTTTGCAGCGCCTCTTATCTGTTGATTTTAAGGCGGATCTGCCTTACCCTTAAAATCAACTTCATTGATGTTCACGTTAGTGTCGAGTTTAGAGACAGAAGACACAACAACTTTTGACACAATGAACTTAGCACGATTTTTTATACCACAAGCGGTAATTGCAGAGTTGAGCTCGGTGGATATTCCCTGCCGCTGAGACTTGGGGACGTTAGGTTAGGTTAGGTTAGGTTAGGTTAGGTTGGAGGGAATGTGCCCCAAAAAGGCACTCACACGGAGGCCTATTGTGTTTGATGGTCTCATCTTGACAGCTCCTGCAAAAGTCCAGGGAGTTTATGCCCAGCCTTTTGGCCATAGTTCCGTCAGTACCTATCAAGATTTTCTTTTTCCCCATGGCTAGTAAGCATTTGGTTCTCCTCTCGGTTAATTGTGGCTTCGGGTAATCACAGAGTCTCCTCTTGATAACCAAGCGGTGTTAGTTTGTACCCTGGTTCTGATATTTATTCTTTCTTTCACTAGACCAATAGGAATGTCTATCTGTGTGTGGGTATGTTCTGTACCTAGTGCTGATCCTTTCTTGGCTAGTTCATCTGCTATCTCGTTCCCTTCTATACCGCTATGTCCAGGAACCCAGGAGAGATTGACCACGTGGATGTAACGAAGTATACAAACACGTTCTAGATCTTATTGTCTCACAATCCAGTGTCTTGATTGCTGCCTGACTGTCCACGAAAATTTGAATCCGAGATGGATTTATTTTCGTTGTGAGGATTGTCAATGCTGCTCTATCGATGGCAAAGATTTCAGCTTGAAAGACACTGCATTCATTTGGGAGAGTTTCATTGGAGTCTTCGATTCCATGGCAAAGAAGTACAGATGCGTGACCATAAGAACTTTGTTTCCAAAGACCAGATGTTCTTAGACGGGCTGCGCTTTTGTAAGCCAGGCCCTTTATGTACTCCTGCAAGGGAAGAAGGTGAAGTATCATTTGTAACCCTGCTTATGGTGTTGATTTAGTGCTCCTGTTACTCCTATACATGTTAGTCTTTGTACCTTAGTTAGGTTGTTAAAGTAGCTGGTTTTTTGCTTTCCACCATACTAGTGCTCCGTGGGTAAGTATGGGTCTTATGATTGCTGTATACATCCAATGGATTGTATACGGTCTCATTCCTCAGGTTTTTTTTGGATACGTAGATCGCGCATAGTGCTTTCTTCATACGTTTCTCTGTGTTCCGTTTCCACGTAAGCTTTGAATCAAAAATTGTTCCAAGCTATTTAGCTTATAGTTTCAGAGGTACTCCATTAAGTTTAAGTAGATTGAAATTATCTCTTTTCCTCCTTCTGGTGAATAGGACCAGTTCAATCCATTTAGTTCCGCCCATGAGGAAAGATCTTTCAGGCCAGATTCCATAATACCACTGATGGTTGGTAAGTGTTTCCCATTAACCATCTGCGTATGCTACTTCCTTTATTCCTTTGTTTTTTAAAGAATTTTGTTAACAACGAGAAGCCACAGGAGGAGAGATATAAATCTTCCTTGTGGAGTACCCCTCGTAACTGTTTTCTTTATTGTACTCTCGCCTATCTATGAGTAAATGCCTCTGCTATTAAGCATTGTCTCAAAACATTCTGTTGCCATTGTCCAAGCTTCTATTTCCTCTAGAGCTGCTTTAATAGCTTAATAGCTTCTGTTTTCTGGGGACGTTAAGGTTTAAGCGATGTCAGAACTACTGTCGTCCGTGAGGGAATGAAATGGATCGCGAGTGAAAGAGAGTAAGTCGTTGATAAATATAAGAAACAGAGTTGGAGAGAGGACTGATCCCTAGGATACACCATCTATAATTAACAAAAGGAAAGAAGTACATACATCGACTGCTTAAGAAGCGGACTGATGGTCGTAGAAGAGATGATTTTTTTGAGATATTTCGTAAGCTGCATGTGTAAATGCGTCAAATTGACAATGCTCTCGTATCTTCATCAATCAGCTAGATCTGTATGCAATATTATTAACCAACGTGCAACTACAATGAATTCCAATTTCAATGCCCTAAAAACATTTCTTTACAGAAACCACCAAAACCCCTCGAATCCAAGTAGAAGTTGCCCACACCTTTTAATTTATTACTATAGCCATCACCTATAAATAAAAGGTCCAAGTGTATGCCCCTGCAACCAAATACATTCTAATTTGCCTCTTTGAAGAATAACAAAACAAAAAAAAATAAATTAATTATTCTATTGTCTTCTGGCGATGCACTATTGTTAATTACACTCTTGTCCGACACAGAACAGGTCTTTAGCAATTGATTCGTCAAACAATTTTCCTCATTACAACGACATGAGAAAATTTGTATTCACCTGCATATATGGCAGACACGAGCACATTGCATTGAAATAATAAAGATTCTAGGTGAACCAGTAGCGCAACATCAATGTTGACAACGCTAAATCGTTGCTCGAACTTTAGTTTTGTATGCTGTACATGACGTTGTCGAAAGTGTTAGTGTTTGACTAAGTAATTGAAATTTATTCACTACAAGTTAATGAACTAATTACAAGGAAAAAAAAAAACAAAAAACAAACCACAGATACTGATCAATCTAAATCATCCTCCGACTTCTATCGCATTCCAATTAGGTGTGAGCTACACCTACTCGTATATTCTTTACGCCATCTACTCGACAGTGTTACTAGATACTCGGTTGGTTTTTTAAAAATAAACATTTACACTTCGATGAACTGAAATTTGAATAAATTTTTGACAAATAAAATTTGAAAATTATTGCGTGACATTTGCCTGTGACTGTGGCGGTGGACAGAGCATGTGAAGTCAATTTCCGGGGTCTTTGACAAAATGGCCTTACCGGACTATTGAACCGTGGCCGTAGCTAAACGGGTACCCAACCGGAACCGTGCTGTTGTTGCTGGTGATGTATGAGTATCTATGTAAAGTTAGTAGGCTGTGATGCTATGCAAATATTTGAGTTTTGCAGCAAGAGATGAAGTCAGTTGGCTGACACTGACAGACTCGTGAGCTTTTATCTTGAATGTGGGCTATACTGTCCGTTTGTTTGTACTGTTGACGGAGAAACCATGTGCAAATGTTTGTAGAATGTTGAGATTTAAATCGTCATCGACTCATATCTTTTCCTCAAGCAAGCAAAGATATTTGTAAATATTTTCAACAGCATCTTGGATTCATTGAAATCCATGAGATCATTGGAACAAAAATAGATTTTCGGGAATAGAAAGAATTATATGAATGGATTATACAGCGTCTGACTGGCTGTGGTCTATCACGAAATTGTCAACTGTTGATGCAATAAACCAGAATCGATGCGTCAAATATGGTGACAATTTTCTAGGAGTGTGTGTAGGCCAAACTACCGTGAATGAGTGGGTGAGATCCGTGATCGAATGATCGGATGAGAACTCTGGGATGATCGCATACTTTGGGTCATCTCTCGGTTGCATATTGAAAATCGTACCAGAATTGTACTAGTGCTACTACAGTTTATGGAGGGTGTAATAGATGTTACTCATGTAAATTTGTGATGTGCGTCCCTAAGGCGTGGGTCGTCAGGAGCTAGACCCTTGACTCCATTCGGTCTGTTGCGCCAAATATTTTGGTCAGAAGGGACAGACCAGATTCGGCAAGTATCTGTGCACCTTCCTAAGGTACGATCTACTCTATAAAGTCTGGTTCAATAAAGTTGTTGAAGTAGAAGAGGTTATTTGGATCGACTGCAGATCAAGTTGGGGACGCCACAATCAGTTGCAGTAGATGTACAAACACTCAACTACTTATATATTTTTCTACAAAATGTTTGCATATACATACATACATAATTCAATTCCTACAATTGATGACGACACCAAGGGCGAAGCAAAAGAAATTCGTAGACCTACCGTGACTACATTCTTTTATATAACCAACATTTTTGAAAATTGTTTTCTAAGGACGACCATTTTTTTTTGTTTTGTAAGGATGACCACACATCATCCCTGGCGTTGAGATCTTCCGTAGGACATAGTCATCCAAGTCATTACGCTAGTCCAAGCGACTATTATTTTAACATTCACATTACCAGACTGGAATATAGAAACTGCCTCTTGATGGTACGAACATTCACAGTAGTGCTTCAAAGTATCCGGATATTTCGGATATTTAGAAATGAAACAGATATGATATGAAACAGATCCGGATCCAGAATCCGAACTATATCCGAACTATACGTGTAGTTGCGGATATCCGGGTAGTTTTGAGACTCAGACAAGATTTAGAGCACTTATTCATACCATCCAACCCAAAAACTAGGAGCCGCCGATTCAGCCTTGATTGGAACTCAAAAAGTATAACATGACCCACATATTTTCCGTTGTGGGCCATTTGAATACGAATCACGGGACAAAGGCTACAAAATAATGGGCTTCATACCTATTTTTCATTTTTAGTATTTCATACCTAAGTGGTTAAGGAACAATGGTTTCAATACGTTGTCTACCTGTCTGTCTGCTCGTCCGTGTGTATGTCAATCGGTAGTAACTTTTGAGCTAGAGAGTTGAAAAAAGATAGAATGCGGTGAATCGTTTCTTTTTGGAGGACAGTTTTAGGGTCATAAGGCAACTCACATAAAAATTTATTTTTTTTTTATAAAATTAGCTATCTCTAAAGCGTAAAGTCAAAATAAGACGCAATTAAACGACCGGTACGAAAAACTTAATGCGCAAAACCCATACTGGACATTATTTAAAAAAAAGTAATTAACTTATAGTTTGAGGAGTGAAAAATATTCAGCATTTTATAGCTAGTGTTATAAAGACCTAATAGCTGATCAAGTCTATTGCATATTGGAAAAGTCGTCTCTAAATACGAAAGTTATTAAATTTTAATCAGAAATTTTATGGTAAAAAGATAAAAGATAGATCATTAATCAATCGTTCCACATGTTTTGTACATTTTCTGCTTATTTTGCGAATAATCATCAAAGTCGTAAAAAATGCATAACAACTACAGATACTACTTCAAGTAGGTATAAGAAGTAAAGGAAAACGCTGAGAATTGAAAAATTAAATTTGTGCCAAAGTAATTATGACTGGAAGTGTAAGTTTAAACATTATCTTATTCGACACCACAAAGCACGAAAAATTGAAAAAAATGAATGCTTTGTCGAATGGTATAAATTTAAAAATATGGTTTCATATCTTAAGAGGTTTTACCTGCCCGATAGGTTTGGTTAGTGTAGCTACCACGGCTAGGAAATAGGACTCACTTAACCAAAGATTATGTTCATTGTGGCAAGTGCCCGAGCCCTTAGTTCGTTATTATGAGATGATATTGGTGGATAAACCATTCCAATGTCTTTCAATGAGATGTGATACATGTGATTCGGCTGACTTGGCAGATTTGATTAGTGGAACCCATTGGACCTAGAGATGAAAATTCTGATCTTACAGATGACCACACATAATAGCTAATCTAGGGTATTCAAAAAAGTGCTGTTCTAGGGTTTTTTTTTCCTGAAATTGGAAAGTACAGTGCATTTGCGCAGAAAATGCTTTGTCGTCTTATTCTCCTCCTTGTCTCTACAGCTTCTACAGAAATCGTTGGAGGAGACACCTAGCCTGGAATGTCTGCCTATCAAACAATATCCTGTGAGGACTTCAATACTCAGAGTTGATACTCTTTCTATCAATTGAAACTTATTGTTCATGTCTGACCAAATTTGTCTAGCCAGGACACAAGTTGTTCCATCTAACGGTGTCAATTTTCAACGCTTTGGTTTTCAAATACAATTTGCTCACGTCAATAGGGTTACCAGGAGCTTGGCTATTTTCAGTGGATCCTGAGTCCCATGATGCAGGTTATCCTCTAGTAAGGTTTGAAACCCTTGCAACACAGATGACTTGAAGCCCCAAGTATAACATAACTGAACTCCTTTTTGCATGTTGGTCGTTTCGAATAAGTATTTTTAATCCCAAATATGTATTGCGTTTGAGATGTTTCTAAAGATGCGTGGAAATAGTGAGAAAATTTGGCACCACTTATGGAAAAGAAGATCCGTTTGAATGAGATAAAAAGAGTACGAGTTAATGAAAGGCTCCACAAGGCTGTAAGTAATTAAGGATAGATCACTCCCGGATAAGGTAGATGAATTACAGAGCATTTTTTTTTTTAAAAATCTCAGCGCCAGACTTTATGCCCACTGTTCTATCAGGCGGCAACCCTTTTTTGTCGTTGCTTGGAGAAACTTGCAAGTATTTTATTCGTTTCGCTTTTACACTCGGTGACTGTTCCCCAGTGGTTCCCAAATTTGGACCAGTGGGGTGACAAGCAAACACGTATCATCTTAGTCTGGCGACCAAACGTTGATGCATCACATGCGGGAGGGTCATGAGCTAAAATATTCTACTGAAAGTGCGGTGACATGGGTGGCTAATAGAATCGGAAAACGTAGAGATACAACAAATGCTAATAAGAACGTGTGTAGTCCCTTTCACACAAAGAGTTCTAAGCAAGAAGTGAACAATGCTCAAAAGCAATGCCCAGGTTAGGTTAGGTAAATGGGTGCACTTGTTAACAGGACTGTCAACGGCTCACTTAGACCAATAAGAGTCTATTGTGCCCAATATTTAAAAATCCTGGGAACCTAAATCTACCGGACTCGTCCCGTTCTGAAAAGAAGTAACTGCCAAGAGCACGTCTTCTTTTAGTGGCCAGCGCTGGACAGGCACAAAGGAGGTTCCCCTTTGTCCCTGCAACTGCTAGAACACACTGTTCTGTCATGACGCCAACAGCTATTCGGATATCCCTACGACTTAGTTCCGTAAGATTAATAGATCTCTTTTTATCGTAGACTGGCCATAATGATTTGGCTGTTGTGCGTGTACCTAATCGGCACCAGCGTTTATTAGCCTCCTCATTGTGTGCTAAGCGGTATACTGGCCTCAGAGAGTGCCCGTGAAGATTTCATAAGTGACCCTTCTTTGGCTGGTTCGTCCACTTTTTCGTTACCGGAGATATCCGTGTGGCCAGGTACCCAGCATAGAGTCACCGCATTGGCCGATGAGATGTCATCCAGTCACTTTTTGCGTATTTTTACGAGCTTGGATCTTATCGAAGTGAACTGCAAGGCCTTAATGGCTGCTTGACTGTCGACATAGATGCTGATTATTTTTTTCTGAAATATTTTCGTCAATAATCATGTCCGCAGCAACTTCAGCTTGGCAAACACTAAACCTGTCCTCAAGTCTAAACGAGCGAAATGTGTTTCGAAACTCACAGTATACACCGGCACCCGTACCAGCGATCATTTTGGATCCGTCAGTGAAGATGGCCAGTTCAATTTCGAAAGGGACTCTGCCTTCATCCCATTCCTCTCTGCTGGGAATTCTAATAAAGAATCTCCGCTTGCAGTTTGGTAGTGGGATGATGTAGTCCGTTTCCGTTCGGATTCTCGATGTATTCCATCGGTGTAAGATGCAATGCCCATATGACATGAGAATTTAAGGAATAATCCATGGAAAATGCGACTCAGAAGAAGATGCATAGACACTTGCAAGTAGAAGAGGAGGTACAAGTGCCATGTACTATCGGCTAAAAATTGAGATAAATCGGAAGCCACTAAATCTATACAGTTCGAAGTGGAGTTCCAACAGTAAGCGTGCCACCAGAAAGCCGAATAGAATACAATATCACGTATGCGTTGTAAATGCCCTAAGACCCACAGAAGTTTAAAGTGTTTAAGTGGATACTTCCCCAAAATAGCATTTATTCTATAACGAGTTGTGGATTTATTCAATAAGTGTCGAAGTCATCACATCATCCACACCGACTGTTTGCAACATCATGATTTATTACCAGACCCACTCCTCGAAATCTCAGGTAAAATGAAAATTGGCACACAACTTTCCACAGCCATCGTCATTTGCATCCATCACCTTGCATGACAATTATTACGTCGCAACTACCACTTAAAAGCTGCCTAAATTACAGAAAATAACTCATTCGCACGTTTCGCTTCTAATTAATGGCAGTTACTTGCCAAAATCTTTGCAACGTCCTTGAATTAGGTTTTTTTTTCTGAGCAAACAAATTCAAAACTTTTTTCCATGCCGCAACACAACAAAGACCATTTATCTGACCCCAAAGCCAAAAAAAAAAACTCCATTCGCCATGTTATTGGGCCGAAATTATGTCACCTTAAATGACCGCTTCCGGCAACACTGTGTGTATGTGTGCATAGTTTGTGAGTGTTCCCAAAAAGAAATCAACCCAAAAGTCCAACAAATGTTTCCGAGCCCGCAAATAAAATTCCAAAAAGAGAAGCCTCAGCAAAAAAAGTGGCAAAAAAAAAGAACATTTCACCCGACCCTGGCGAATGTATTTCAAAAGAGGAGACAATGCGGCGAAATATGCCGACTATGTCCCGTGAAATCACGGTAAGTGGAAACTGACAAAAACAAAGGCAGACAATAAAATCAAAAACCATCGACAAGGGGTTCCACTTCATTTGGGAATTGGGGTATCCACACATCACACCGACACAGATATCCAAAAATGGTTGAGCAATTTTGGCGTGTGCCGAATGAGTAATCACCTGTAGTGGTGACCAGGAGTACTGTGTGGGTGTAGATTTTGGGGTTCCTTTGCGGTTTGCAGTTTTGGGAGAAAGAGAGCACTTAACACGGCATTATGAGGTTCGTTTACCTTATGCGGGCTCTCCACCTGTTTCTTTTGTACGCTTACTGGGGGTACAGGGTGGCATAAATAATAACCCGCATATTTATGCGCAAATTCTTCGAAATATTTACTTTCATTCTTATCATGTGTCATGTAAGGTAATGGGATGAATTTGTATTCAGCAGGCGGGCGGTGTTCACTTTATTTCCCGTTGATATGGTGATGCCCCTGAATATTCATGCAGTCGCGATTTTTATTTAATAGCGTCAGATGCTATCACATTACCCAAAAGCAGACGGAATATTTGGCGTCAATCTTAGGAATGGAATCCACAAATTTAATTCAGACGAGTCATATTTAGCATGAAAACTTCCGGCAGGTCCAGTGCATGCAATGAGCTTCTCAAAGAGATACAAAAGAAATTTATTTTATTGCTGCAAGCCACAATCCCAAGAACCTTAACTTGATGCCAGATTCACTGGATGCGTTGCTCAAGATTTAGATGAATAATGGAAAGATGATCGAATCTGAACTGCTTGGGTTCCGTTTAGATGATCTTGAACAGTAATAGCGGTCGTAAAAGAGGTCTCTGTGGGACAGGTCATTCAAATCAGCTTGCAACATCAAAAGACTATTTCGACATATATTGTGAGAAACATCACCACCTTCATCGAAGGCCAGAATGCAAGTCTGTTGATAGAAATTGTTGCTAAGTGCTGGCAGATCTGTGGTTCGTAATCAACATTTACCAGGACGACTCACCTTATATTCATACGTCATCAAATAATAGACACATATTCAAGTCTTGTGTAAAAGGTTGTCTAGTGTAAAAGGTTGTCTAGTGTAAAAGGATGTCTGAGTGCGTAACTCGTCATTGCATGGACTGCTGAAAATGCACCAAAGCATCAATCAAGTATGGGAGAACGAAGGTATGCCCGCTCCGCTCATTATGCCTCATCTGCAAATAGGACGATCCTATGTTTCGCATCAAGGATTGCGGCATGTTCCTGTTTAATATCGCATATAAGATCTAAGATGTGTGAACGTCACTGATTGCCTTTCAGTAATACCCTGATCCCATCAGTGTTGGCAATACCACGAGAGGATATTACCATTTTCATTGGCAGTCAAGCAGCCATTAAAGCAATTTTGCTACTGAAAAACTGAACTCTCGCGGAAAACTGAACGATCTTGGCTCGCAGCACAATATTACTCTCTGCTGGGTCCTTGGGTCTACAATATACCATAATCGACCACTTAAATGGATTAAACCTCCAATCGCAGTTCAATATTCACCTGTGTTGGGTGTCGGGGCATAGAGACATTCCAGGGAATTGTAAGGCCGATGAACTCGCCAAAATAGGAACAACTATACTCATCTTGCCGGACAATGGCACCTTAGGTATTCCAATCGCTACTTGCAAACTTAAACTTAAGCTGGATGCTGTCGAGAGTACAAATCTTAGGTGGACAAGTGGATCAACACGTCTAGCGACAAAACAGATTTGGCCGAAGCTGGATCTAAGACGCTCTAAGCATTTGATTTCTCTCAATAGATGGCATATCGGCACCAGAATAGGTGTCATCACTGGACACTGTCTAATAGGCAAGCACGCTACAAGGCTAGGCCTCTTCGCGAACGATTTTTGTAGAAGCTGCATGGATGAAGAAGATGAGGAAACTATCCCTCACCATCTTTGTTTCTGCCCAGCTCTCTCCCGTAGAAGGAAACTTCACTTAGGAGCTCCCTATTATAACAATATAGGCGACCTGATGAATATTGACATTTAGAGCCTCCTACGCTTCATAAAAAGCTCTAATTGGTTTTAAAACGAGTAGGTTTTATCATTAGTCTAAGTGTGCTGGCGACTCCTAGCTGGCAGCCACCTTAACCCAACCCCAACTTCCAATCTGTAACCTCAGACAGCGAATTGAGTGTAGTATTCTAATGAAAGCCAACAATATATGGAAATCGCTTACCACTTGTGACATATCAAAGAAGGTTTGGCCTAGATATGACAATGCTAGAATCAGCCAACTCTTAAATAATGACAGGAAATCGCTGTCAATGCTGATAGGTGCGCTTACTGGCCACAACCTTCTAAGAAACCACACAATGAAACTTAAATTCAATGAGGACAATATCTGCAGAGGTTGCGGTGACGAAGGGGCTCACGAGGATACACCTCACCTTCTCTGTCACTGCCCAAGCCCTTGTCACTTGAGAAATGGAACTCTAGGAAGATATGTCTTCCAGGACATACATGAATTATCCAACGCTTCACTAAGCGATCTTTCTAGGTTCCTGAGAACGACGCCAATCACGAACGAGCAGTAAGGCGAGAACACAGGACAGGAATGGGAAAGGAGGTGCCCTATCATAAAGTTCCTTCAATCTTGTGCTGGAGCAGGCAGTGCGAAGCGCAGATGTGATCACAGAAGGGACTTCAACAAATCCGTCGACAGTAGTGAGAGCCATTTCACTCTATAGAAACCCTATAAAATGCGAATCCTCCCAGTTTTGTGGTAGGACATCGAGTGCTGGATGATGAGCAGGATAACAGTGCAAATATTGGGCGCATTTGAGTGAAGAATTCTTCGTTGAATTTTTGGTTCTACGTTCGAGGACTCTATGGGTCATACCAAGATGTGGATGTATTGGCTTGTCAACAACGAGCGTAACAACAGACAGCAACAGACCCCAGTCTTCAGACCACCAGGAAGACATTAACATGTGCTTTAGGGACCAAGTCGTTGATGCACTCACATATGTACATATTTCGTAGCACACAATAAAGTAAAATTCAATCCTAACAAATTGTGGCTAGTTCGGTTTAAAGCTAACGATTGGCTCCATATTTCCAGACTGCATGCAGACGAACATTTACTTTTGGTATTAAAACAGAAATCCATAATTTAGATGACAAGCTGTCCAATTGAAATTACCATAGAACGTACGCAAGTTGGTTCATTTGGACCTATAAACTGGCGCAATAAAAAAAACCTCCCAGCTTAAAACGTAGCTTTGCGCAGAGCAAATAAAAGCCTTAGCTTCACACACAGTTAATTTCTTCAAGTTATGGGGTCTCAGTCAGTTAATTTGACGATCGATTTTTATAATGGCTGTTAATTAAAAAAAAAATTGTATTTTCCTCTGTAACTCACTTGTGGGTTACATCAACTAAAACGATTTCCTAAAACGATTCCATGACAAACTACGAGTAAATTTTGCCTCGAATCATTTGAAAGCCAAATACTCACACACCACCAGGGACAATACTGTGAGAATAATTTAAAAAAAAAAAAAATTCAATTGTGAAAAAATCAAAACCCAGCTCGCAATCCATTTACAATCCAACACTTTCCGACTCGGGCTGCTCCAGTTTCCTGCAACTCGCCTTATGTAAGACGTAAACTGCATTGCGACTTGCGAGACTCGTGCACACTCACCTTGATCTTGGACGCAATTGGAATCGAATTCAATCATTCAGTGTGCGACAAACGCTGTCGTCATTTCTTCACACACAAGATAGTCGGTTGCCAGTACGACTGCAGGGTGCTTTAGCATGCATAATTAAGACTGACTGCCAAACAACTTTCCTTATACGTAGAGGAAAACCATGCTCCGAAAGCACGGTCTCCTCTACCCACAACTATTGCCGATAGGTGTGTGCCATAAGTCAACACCTTTATCGTTAGTGTCGAAGATGCGGTGCACCTCATGCTTTAGCTTGTTCATTTAGCGAATATTATTTACGAAAGTACTACTCGTAGTCAAATGTTATTCATTTTGTCAGGTAATTGGCGATAACGTAAATCTTGGAATTCATCGTAGAATTTTGTATTTTATGAACGCCAAACTACAACGTTTTTCTTATTGAATTTTTATGGGTGTAGAGATAGATTAACGAGTTTTTTTCAGTATGGACACGTAATTGAGTTGTTTTGGTTTTGTATGACAACGCAATAATTAGATACAGTATCTGACTGGACGTTGGAATATTCGCTTACACAAGTGAAGGGTTAAAAACCGGAAGAATGTACTTACACATTTTGAATTTTAAGTTTTGGTACTGAAGCACTTGATTGCAATTAGTCTGTGTAACTCAATAATTTCTGACATATTTTAATGTTCTTACTTAAAACGCTGTTTACGCCAATTTTGGGAGCCTGAGGGGGTCATAAGGTTGTTTTTTGGAACCAGATACTTACAGCTGGGTTTACTCGAAACGCGACTTCCCGGATGGCTGGATTTCCTTCACAGTTGTAAACCCGTTTTCAATGAAGATGACGTGCATAGGTCTAATTTTGACTCAAATTCCGTGAGACAATGCAAAAAAAATTAGTTTCCAAACTCGTCGAATGCCAAATGTAAGGCGAACTACATATATTTAATCTTCTAACGTTGTAATGGAAAAATACATATAATGCGGATATAACCCGTTCGAAAAGTTCACTAATCTTTAATATTAGGACGCTATCTACTTCATATTAAAGAAAACTGGGAGTTGTACAAACAGAATCGTAGCATTTCTATTAGTCTCTAACGCGGGAGTTTTTTATTTTGTACAGACGAGCTAACATGCTTTCTAGAACAAGGTCAGAGACCATATTTGAAGGTTATCAACTGCAGCTGTGACTTCTATAATAATCGTACAGCTGCTACTTTAGTGTCAGCAGAGTTATAGAATACACAGATAAAATCTGGAAACAGACGCTCTACCAGACAGGCTGCAGACAACCAGACGAACATGTTTGTCCAAAAATTAATTTTATTACAGAAGATGCAAACTCTAGAATGCACTCGTCTTATGCATATTTTCAGAAGGTTTTCAGCTGCAGAAATTCAATAGTAGAATCAAAATGCATCTGCAGGCCTCTGATGGCAATATCCTAGAGTTAAGATTGTGAACTCGCCTCTCTCGAGACAAAGCAATAAAAATAAACTGAATCTCGGATAAACTTCCAAGATCAGGTTCACAATTATCGTGACTCAGTCTCAAACCGATCGACTCTCTACCCACCTCAAAGTGGAGCTCAACTCACAGAAAGTCCTAAAAAAGGGAAACTTCTGTAAGATACTTCGCCTTGCTGAATGACATCTCCAACCAAATCGCCAAAAAATCCTAGGGCCCCTACATATCCTGGACCTTCGCTTAGCCGAGGTTTCCCTCTGGCATATAAAAAAATAATACCAGTAGTCGGAATACACAGACTGCATACTAGTCTTAAAATCGCAACAATCTTTCTTTTAGGAAATTACAATGTTATAATTCTCACTTGGCCTAGGTGTCAACCCTTTTCTAAGAGCTGACTACATGTTCACTCCCACTTTACTGCATCCTTACTGGTCCGCTTGTGGGGTTTTTTGCCCTGCCGCGCTTATATAGAAACGTTGATTGACATTGCCTTTTTGACACGGTTCGTAGGATGCCTCATTTAAACATGGCAATACAACTCCCATTTCCAAAGCCGTATGATATTATCAGCAGGCTCCTGATCCGCTCTCGTATGGAGTTGTTGATTTGTTATGTGATTGGGATGATCCGTAGACATCTACTCAACAATAGTTACAACTTATGAATGGCAATGGAATACATCTTCCACACCACACAGTACTGCTGATCGGGTTTAACGCTGTAAACATATTTATGCAGTTTTTGATAGTATTTTGAGCGCAAAACCAAAGGGTCTTAGAGATTCTTTTGTCTGTATCAAGTTTGGTGCCACGTTAAGCCGATCCAATATTTCCTAAAAAAAGATAATTGTGAACTTCGTCGACCTGCTGCCCAGTGATATTTACTTGAACGGTGGTATTTCCAGGACTAAGAGCTTTATTATCCTTCGCTCCACTTTCTTTGATTCAGTTTTCAGAATATGTACTAATTGACTTATACAAACAAGTAAAATCGTCTTGAAAAATGGTATTTAGGACGTAGCAGCCTAACTCCTCAATACATCGAAACATTTCTGTATTTATGGAATCGTTCACAGAATCTGATAATTTATCATGCATTACATATGGAGAACATTAAATGGTCGAAAGGAAGCTTTCGAACGAATATCGTTCCTTAGGTCTCCTTCGATCCATAAGCTTTCCATCATGTCCAATTGAATAAAGATTTAATTTATCGGAGAAGGTAAATCTTCTCCAATCATCGGCAGTCCATTCTTATTAGTCTTTAGCCCACAGGATTTTTTTTTTTTTTTTTTTTCTTAATTATTGCCTGGAGGCTCAATTCATTAAATCGGCGTTGCAGCATGTCTCTCATATTTCCTTCGCTGTTGAAAGGCGATGTTAAAAAATTATCCGCGTCAGAATCGGTATTAACGTGGTCCTTTTTCTTGGCCTTTTGCCTGTTGGTTGCTTCTACGTTCTGGTTAATTGGTTGGTTGGAGTGGTGGTTGAGGGAGAACCCAATTAGCGCTGAAGTGAGCCGTTTTGTTGGCACAAAATCTCGTGTGAACCTGTATTATAAAGAAAGGAGTGTGTTGATTAGTTATGAATTTAAATTTTTGGTTAAACCCAGCCCGTAGAGTTTAGATAAAGAAGGAGGTCTCCAATCTTTATTTCAGCTACCCCGCTGGGATCCTCGAAGAAGGGTTTACCGAGAGTAAGCAGTAGCCCTCGTTAGGACAGCTTCTACAAGAAGTGTTGTGTGGAATACCAATCTTGGCTGCGTGCTCTCCGACTGGCCAGTGGCCTGTAATAATAGCTACAATTCTTGCAATATCTGGTCTCGATCTGCCAGGTAGCTTGTTTGATTTAGATTTGTCGTAAGTGGGCCACGTTCCACATGCTGAAGGAAGTGAAGGTGAATAAAGCCCTTAACGAAACTCAGCGGAATGTCGACTGTCTCCGCTAAGGAATCGTTAAGGGCCGACCCTCTATTGGCCAGCTCATAATTGCTGTGCCCTGGAACCCGGATCAGAGTTATGTTTAAGTGGGAACATTATTGATTAAGTTCGAAACGGAATTGCTCTGCCAGTTTTGAGGATATAGATATAGAAACGGATTGAAAATGATTTTCGGAAATTTATTGTGGGCGTTTTTCGGGGCGGGGGGTGGGGGTGAAGTCCGGAAACTTTGTTTTTGTGGTAAGAAGCATAATTTCTTCTACTACTACTCTAATCTACTCAAAGCCCCTTGCTTGTGGCTTATGAAGATATCTTATCCAGAGCACTCTCCATAATTTGACTTATCGTGGAGAGAAACTTTCCTGACACTAATGTAACATCCACATACGCGACCACCTTAACGCCATCCCTGTTTCTTCTACGTTCTACTCGCTGCTGTAATAATTTCATTTTATTTTTTCAAAACCGCTTCGCAGTACTTTCGTGACTTTGAAACGACCTTTCGCCCAGTTAAAAATGTTTCATTAGAAAATATTGAAAAATGTTAAAATAGCTCGTAAGAGACTTTGTGAACTTCAATATTTCAGTTGTGAACTTCAAAGCTAGTTTAATACCTAGCCAAGCCAAAATTGTCACAGGTTTCATGTAAAGTCCACGTTAATTTTGAGCTTTGTTACCACACTAGACTATGAAATTTTGAAACCCTGAATCTATTAATTTAACCTTCAATATATGCCGATGGGTTACTAGCAAATCGGGAACCCTGCGGTTTTTTTTTCATCATTCATAGACTTACATCATTGTTATCGACATGAACTTATTTACATTATGCCTACAGCGACATCGTTGACAATAGTCAGAGAGTGTAAATTAGTCGTATCCAACGTGCATGCTCTTTAAGGGTGTAAATCATTGCATTGAAATACAGATGCTTACAAGATTCCAATGTGAAATTGTGCCAGCCATACTCGTAAATCGCACAATCAATCTCCAACAAATTAAACTCAGCTAGATCGCAAATCAATTGTCCCCGGAAAGACAGACAATTCAGAAACAACAACTCTGCCCGATTCTATCAGCGATTGACTGTTTGTGTACGAGTACATCTAATCCGAAAATGAGTAGTTTGTGTTGGCCCACTGAATGCGTACAATACCGGAACCAGTCACAGTATCTTTGTTTGAAATCTTCCCGCCATATCTCATTGCATGTCAAATGCAATAAGGTGTAAACTCTTACCCTCCCATCCGTGATATTTCAACATCCCGTCATGAAATTAAGTAGCAAGATACACATATCATTGGCGGCTTATTGAAATAGGTCCAGCAGATGTTGTTGGGAAAATAAAGTTTGTAAGCACATATCGTACTCTGACATTCTGCTAATTTGCATCGACATATCTATCGCATTACACTTGAAGGAGATTAATTATTTCAAGTGCAGTCGACAAGTGAAATCATTTGTTACGAACGCTCCATACGATTAATTACATACGTACTAGGTATACCTGTAGTTTTTGAAAATTTTCACTAATGAATTATTTAAAGCAATTTTTTGTTTGTTTGCGTGGATTTATCTCATGAGCACACGCGATTTGATTTTACTGCCACAAGCAGTAAGAAAAATAATTTAATGATTGTAACAACCTTGAAACGTTGACTTCGGGTTAATCCAGTTAATCCGAATTGTAAATAGTCAGCAACTGCGATGTCTTAAGAGTTACGGTTGTGGAATGTAGACAAATAGTTACTTTCTTCACTGCGATATGTATATCAAGCAGAAAACTGCAGGAGAGGAAGGCAAGTACCAGAAGTATTTGCCAGCTATGAACAAGCCATTTATCCGTTGAGTGGTTTAATAATTTTAAAGCTCCATGCAATGCAATTCGTTGTGGAAAAACAATTTAGATCCCAGGTTCTTGGTCACTCCCACAAATGGCTGCGAGGAGCTAGGCCCTGGGTGTGTTTGCGCCGAATTTATTTTTATTTTTTTTTTCATTTACTGTATGTGGGGGTATTGGCAATAAAGTCTTGTCAATGAAAAGCCAAAAGACTGACAGGGAAGGGGATAGGTCATTATATCAGCAAAAGGTTCTGTTGACACTTCCTTTCTGACCACGTTTGCATATCACAAGTGTCTACTTTGCAGAACAACAAGCATCTAAACGGGTGATCTGTTGGTTTCTGTGGTTGGATGATTTTGTGAAAGGATAAAAATCCAATCAAAAAATTTGACAAGGACCTACATTCACCTATTCAGTCAGGTCTTGCAATGCAAAAATTCAAAAGCAGTACAAGAGAGACATGCATGTTAAATTACTGTTAAAAAACTACACCGTTCAATATTTTTCAATAGCACTACGTGTTTTCTCTATGTGTGTGTATCGTGCAGTAACAATCACCCAAAACAGCGCTCCATAAAGAAGTTCAACGAACAAGAACCTTCTAGTGTAAAATATTGATTATTTAATAGTTGCTGTGGTACATTGCACCATCTTCCTGGTCCCAAATCCCGTCCAATTGTCGCCACAAAACATCAGTTTTCATGTCTCTGTAGCGCACTCCCCTCATCGTAACGTTGCTGACAGCTTGATTTTCAAGGAAGTAGGGACCAATGACGCCACTATTTCAGAACAAACACCAAACAGTCAGGATCTCAAAGCTAACTTCGCTACGACTGTATTCGTTTCTAGAACACCCTACGTTTCTTACGTTTGTTGTTAACGAAGCCTCCGAAATAAAAATGGGCTTCGTCCAAAAAAATATTTTGCGGCCACAATCAACTCGTTTAAAGCCCTCACACAGAAGCGATGACGACCCGGAAGGTCATTTTGGTCTTTTTTTTAAATGGTTTTGACTCTGTTAGCAAATAATCAGAGACTGTAGCTAATTAGAGAAGTGCAACTGATGTACATACAGTTGTTGATCTCGGGAGCGAGGTGGGGCTTTAGGGTTTATACGCACGCTTTCTAGCATGCCATTCATCTGTATGCAACGAAAGAGCACGAATATAGCTTTTATTATCCATAAGGATGCCATTTTTATGAATTGCTTTACATCAGTTGCTGAAGGGACTTCATTTCGACTACAAGTTGTCTACAACACAGCACTGGTTTGATAAAAGTATAGAAAGCTAAAAACACGGGAAGGTAAACTATTTCTATCGGGGTATCCGTGCTTCCAGAAGTACCTCTGTGAGTGTAAGCACACGGGTGACCCATTCTGCCAGCAATGTGAGGAAAAGAACTAGAAGCAGATGCCCTGGCTTATGGAATGCCAAAATTACATTACTGCTGGAAATATGAGCTTTTTGTTTTTTAAATGACAACTAAGTCCCAAAAGCACTCAGACTCGATACGGCCCATTGCACTACCAGGCAGCAACTTCTGTTTCGGTAAAGTAGTTGGAGAGTCTCAGATTTTATTCGTTTCTCTGTTTCTTAGTTGTGTGATTGCTGTTCACCTAGCGGGGTTTGAACTTACACCACGCAGGTTACTTTACTTACTTACTTACATATGTATGTAGGTGGCGCTACAGTTCGAAGTGAACCTGGGACTGAACCAATAAACCTCTCCAGTTAGACCGGTCCTTAGCTAACTACTCCAGTTGCGCACTCAAAGTTGCTTAAGGGCCCCTTCTACTTATGTAGGCCACCTTCGGTGGTCCTTAGCAAACTGCCTCCAGTTAGCCCGGTCCTTAGCTAACTACTCCAGTTGCACACTCCAAGTTGGTTGAGGGCCTCTTCTATTAATGTGGGCCCCCTTAGGTGGCGTTGTCCCTCCGGGTTAGATTCGAAGACTCGGCGAGCCGGAGCACAAGCATACATGCACACTACCTACCACTCCGTGGTCACCGGTAGAAAGTTCTTAGAAAAATGAATTTAAAGTCAATTGACCCCAATAAACCTGATCATATTTATGTTGACGACCAGTGCAACAGCGTATAGAGGAACAATCAGCGAGGTACGTACATATTATGTAAATATATTCTGCCAGCTCAGCTAAGAAAGTTACAGCACTCATTTTTGAAAACGATGGTGGCAATGGTGTAGTGGTAGCGTCATCGTTCGTCGAGCTGATGGTTCACGGTTCAATCCCTGATGTCAAAAGTTTATATGATAAGAGGCAGTCCGATCAATTGAGAAAGTTTGTGACAACACTACTGCGAAGGCATAACACTGGCAGTAGGTTTGTCATATGGCTGGAGAAATTGATCGCTCTGCTGATAATTGATATGCTTACGACATCAGGTGGATCGGGAAAAAAATACTGTGAATCAGAAGCGAAGGCAAAAAAATACATGACAGCATCAAATCTCCCCAGTTATTCTGGACACCACCCCTGGAGCTAATGTGAAACCTAACACATCTGAGTTTCAAACCACTGCACCAATCTCTTTCTCTCTCTCTATCTACATTTCCGACGCCCGCACCATGTGAATAACATGTAAAAGGGTATTCATAACCCCTTGAGTGCGGGTAAATTATAAAAAAAAAAAAAAAAAAAAAAAAAGAATTCCACAGCGTTTTTCAATTTGTCACCGCCAATATTTGACACATATCTGTGAATATTTCAAGCGCATTAGTGTTGCCAGCGTCGAAAAAGCAAGCACTTTAAAAGGAAGCCAATGGATGGCCCCCACTTTGCAAAAAAAAACAAAAGAGAAACCGAAAACCGTGTATAAACATATGTATGTATGTTCGAGAATTGTTTTTCAAAAAAAAAATACTAAATTCGATATCCTGTAGAAGAAATAAATACTCATTAACACCGACTTCACGCAATGCCATAACTTTTATACGCCATTGCTAAAAAAAAATGTTTTAAAAAAAAAGGTGTAAATTAACTCTAGTTAGGGCGAGGCTCATTAGAACCCGTTAAGCTATATTTTCCAACTGCAAAAACATCAATAAAAGTATATTAATTAATTTTTAAGCACGAACTTTAAGACAACTAATAAACGAACTTCTTATTTCCTATTTCCAGATGGCGCGGCAGTGTATACAAATTAGTGTGGCGAGAATTAGTAGCATATTTATGTTTATATTATTCAATTAACTTAGTCTATAGATTCGGACTTAGTGAATACCATCAAAAGTGAGTAATAATTTTGTTTAAAGTTTCGTATCTAAGAAAACACATCTGAAAAAGACAAACACGTGCTAGATAAAAAAAAAAAATACTCACATTGGCCGAGTGTAATCGGTTTGCATTTAAATAACCACTTTGTAGCTTTTGATTGGCATTTTGCTTGCCTTGCCAGAACGTGTTTTCTTTTATCGCGTTTCTAGCTGTTGCGCACTTAAGTCGTTACAAATGAAAATAAAAACAAGTTCTTTAACAAAAAAATAAAAAAAAAAAACAAACCAAAATGACGATCTTGAAATTCCAGAATATTTGCCAAAATCCGAGTTTACTTCGGTGAACAGAGCGAAACGATACCAATGTCCTTTGTGCTCGGTTTCTATGTAAGTCTGGTGGTGAAACGATGGTGGGAGCAATACAGACTGTTGCCGTGGCCTGACACTCTTGCCCTTTTCATAAGTGCTGCTATTCCTAACTCCAATGCCAATGGAGGAGTAAGTCCTACACTGTTGTTGATTGATTGCGAATGTTTTGCAAATCCTGTTTTTTTTTTTTCTAGAATGAGACAGGACGCCTAATGCGTCGTAATATAATGCGATATATGGTCTTGGCCTATGTCATCACCCTGCAACGGATATCACTTCGGGTGAAAAGACGTTTTCCAACAACACAGCATCTAGTGGATGCTGGGCTCATGCACGAGAGCGAGATGAAAATCTTCGAGACTATGAACGCAAAGAGTCCCATGTCCAAATACTGGATGCCATTGGTGTGGGCGACGAATATAATAAATCGTGCGCGCAAGGACGGGCTGATCTCATCCGATCACATCGTTCAAACAATTCTGACGGAATTATCTGATATCCGACGAAGGTTGGGCGGCTTGATTGGCTACGATACGGTTTGCGTGCCGTTGGTATATACACAGGTAAGATGCGACTTCATTGGCACGCCCTTTATTAAACAACAAGCGGAATGTGTTTTTTTTTTAAACATAACCTTAACACGCGCTATGATTTATCTCGCTTCAGGTGGTCACATTGGTGTTGTACACATATTTTATTGCGGCTCTTTTGGGTAAACAAATGCTTCCAAATATGCCAAGTCGAAATGGAAAAGAGGATGCGGACTTGTATTTCCCACTTTTTACAGTCTTACAGGTGAGTTATCTTTTCTAGCACTTGTAGATCAGAAGAACATCTTTAAACTAAGCTTTTGGTTTTGCTTTTATTCTTTTTTGATCTGACTTATGTGGTGAAATATCATGCAAATCCCTTAGTTGTTACGTTGTATGTACATCTGTTGTAGACCGCACGGTACGCTACGTTTTATTTTAAAGGTTACAGGGCACTAGAGCACACCTTTTTGTGACAAAGGTTAAATAAACTTGTCATACATAAATAAAAAGAAAAGTAGTAATAAAGTTAAATGTCAGTGAGTGTTCAGTACTTAACTAATCAGCAAGATCCAGACTTACCATGACATTGAGGACCCTCGTACCCTCGATGATAGTTGAAAATCACGAAGAAAGTACATAATCTTTGCAAGAAAAAAATGTTTTTGTGATAAAAACCAGAAACGTCACTTTTAATCTGTCAGCTGTTAGAAGAGGAAAGGAGAAGAAATGACATTCATTTTAAGCCCTGTCGACGTGGGTGCTCCTGTCGGCTGACTGCGAAACCACGGTTAGTGGTGCCGTCTCAGAATAATAAAATGTATGATCTGACAATAATTTAAACCCACAGGTATAGATTTTAGCCATGGTTTGACGAATCATGTGTGTTTGTTGTGCATTGTCCTTGTGACAAAAATCTTTTTTCCTCAACAATCCTAGATACGCAACGCGAAAGACCGCAGTAGTGATTAAAGTTAATTGTTCGAACATTGGCAAGGGAGATAAGCACGATAATTACTTTTGAATCGCAAAAAACGTAAGACAAGTGATCAAATACAAATACTTGGCGGGAGGTGGGACCGTGAAAAACTTGTTGGTGTTTACTGGGATTCGAACCTCCCGCTCAGCGATCCAACGCACCACTTAAGCCACGGCACCCACACTAGTGATCCAGCTCTTCTAAATTCTGCACAATCAAAGTCAGAAAAAACAACACCGAAACCTCTTATACCAGTAGAGGATTTTCAAAAGATGACACCATATCATGTTGCTTCTCCAACTTGGTATCAGAGAACGGGTCAAGAACCAATAGGCACAACTGTTCAACGAAGGAAGTGTTCACATGTTCACATGTTCCAAAAAAGGGACAGTTGCATTGCCAACCAAGCAGTGCAATAGAATCCGTTAACCCAGGAAGGCAAAATACCTGTTGAACGACGAAAACATGGCGAAGAACAGTGGTTCTTTGATTTCACCGTTGAGGATCCACACAGAAGAGGACTACTTAATCTTCGGTAGAGTGCGCAACTGAAGGGTGATTTCAACCAACTTGGCATACACAACAAAAGACAGCTGGCCTAGATGCTTGTTGGTCGAGGTCCTAATTTATGATGAACTTGATTTTTTACTCCAAAATTGTCGTTCAAAATTTAAAAAGACAAACTTTTAGTTCAAAATTATAGCACTTATCTATATCAGTTCTCAGTCCACATAAAAAGGACCACAAGAGAACCAAGAAATTTAAGGCAGGTAACCCTTGGTCCAAAAGAAGTATTTGAGTATCGAACATTTCCAACTTTCCGGCACAAATGGAGTCAACCGTTGAATATGAAGACTGTCTTTATGTAGTGTGTGAAATGGTGTTTATAAATCATTTTTCTATAATTATTCCACAAATACGTAAGCCACAGCATCATACAACGTTAAATGTTAGTAATTTATGAGAGTATATATTAAGACAAAGGGTGCACTAAAATGAGCAGGAAATTTTAATTTCTTTCTAAACTTTCCAGCACGCTGTTGTGACATAAAATTTATTTGCTGTCAAATAAATTTCGCTAAACTTCGATAAACACTTTGACTATGAGCAAAATAAACACGTCTGTCAAATTACCTACTCAAAATCTCTTAAAAGACAGACAGATGTTTCAGTTCACGAGACGATTTCATGGAAGGTCACGACTGCTAATAAATTTATCAGGATTCATTCATATCTTCGATTATAAATAGATTTCACTTGAAGATGACTAGAAGGCTTGAATACTGTTAAACATACTAATTTGCCACTCGGAAATCGTTTTCCTATACTAATTTCCCGTGCGATGTCGCGACAAACCGGTCTGTGATTCAGTTTATATTTCAAAAAACCCCTTCACAAAAATTACCTTTCAACGAAACCAAAGTGGCAACAAAACCAAGAAACAACAATTCAACAAGTGTACCATGTTGATGGTCTTTATATAGCACTTGAACCATTCAAATAACCGGCACATGTTGCCACTCAACAGACACAAAAAGATAGATCGGTACAGATACCTACTTACCTACTAGATATTGTGGCTAAATAATTTTGCGGATTTGCGCTGTTGCCGTAGTCCATAAAATAAAAGTAGTTCTTGTCCAACATGGAATTTAATTTCACTTATTTTTTTTTGCAGTACTATTTTATGGCATTTTAAATGCTTACACTTAATAATATTGCCAGAGGGCTGCGGAACTGTCCAAAGCAATACAATCTAAAACCAATAACTTAACCTGAAATTTATTGCCTGGCTTTGTAACGCCATTTCTGTTTTGTTACTGGAAGCTAGAGTTCAGTCATGTGACATGACCATACGGGTGACTACAGTTGGACTGGTTGCAGTGGTTCAACTACCCAGCAATATCAATATCAATTCTCAAAAACCGCAAACCAACCGGTGCTACACACCGTGACACTTAAATTAAAAGTTTTTTTTTTTTTTTTTTAGTACAGACAAATGGATAATGTGCCTATTGTTACCGCAACGAATGGTACAATACATGTACGAATTTCTTGTTCAAGACCGCTCAATTTGAAAATATCGTAGTCTGACAGTTTGGCATACAGACGGTTTCAGGAATGTTTTTTTTTTTTGAGCCATTTGGTGCTCGCTGGCACACCGCAAACATTCAGAATTCCACAGAAAATAAACGTTTATTGCCAGCGCATTTGCATTATTTGCGGTTGAAGGGTGAATTAGCTGTAAAAGATGCAAGGAATTGTAGGTTAAGAGTATATTACTTTTTTTTTAAACACAATGGATAGGAACCATTTTGTGCGAACGTTTTTTTAAGTGTCAAATTGTATTTTGAAAAGGCTGGAGTTTTGGTCAAAATTTGTTGGTTGGAAAGGGCAACAGGGTATTAGGGTACATACATAAATAAAAACCCAAAACAAATCCAAGCACATTTAATGGAACCACAAGATTCAAAAAGGTTATTTCATTAGAAAGCTAGATCAAGAGGTAAGCACGGTGTGGTGGTAGCATGTTTGCTTGTAACGTTTACTAAATTGTTTTATAAATTTCCTTAGTTTCCAATAAGTAGGAAAGTAGAGTAAATAAATAATTTTAGTTATATTACGTCAACAGACATAGCACGTAAGAAATTATAAACTTAAAATAAAAAATGCTTTTAAAATAATAGAAAAGTGTGTTTGCTCAGTGTTGGTTCGAGGCCCGCCGCGCCGTGGAACAGCACGAACTGCCACCGAGCAATAAGGAGAAACACATAAAATCCAAGTCCTGCGACCATCACACTAACAAAAGAGCGGTTACAGCCTGGTTACAATGGATCGAGATGACTCAAAGTGTTTCGAGTTTTGGTTTCACTTTTAGTAGGTTAGGTTAGGTTAGGTTGGCTGTCCGCCCGAGCGTGCAGACACAGTTAGACCAGTAAAGTTCCGATACTATGGATCAAACCATTTAGCCACTCACGGACTAAAAAAACCAACCGGAGCTTTTAATAAAGCGATGGATGCACATGACACCTAAGGACGCCAGATCGTTAAGGTCTTCAAAGAAGGCTGGACAGTTGGATAGGAGTTGAAGGACCCTTTCGTTTTTCTCCTCGTCCCTATAGCTCCTACAGAAGTCGTTAGAAAAGAGGCCAAGCCTTCTGGCATGTTGGCCTATAAGTATCCAGTGAGAACACCGACAACGCAGCTGATCTGTGATCGTTTTAGTTTGACCAACTCGGCACTACGTTTATTGTCCAGCCTAGACCTCGAGATGAGACACGTTTAGCCGTTTTCCCATCTGAGGTTGGTCTTGCTAATAGCATTTAGCTTAAGTAGATGTTTAGCTGTAGTTAAGGGCATGCCTAGGAATTGTCTATCAGACAGAATCCTTAGAGTAGTACCTTGTCTTCAGCCAGGACAGGGCTTCCTTAATCGCCATGATTTCCGCCTGTGTTATGTGTTCAAGTGTTGTGTTTCCTTGCACACTTTGTGCAATTCTTTCATCTCCAAGCACCGGATGAGCATACGCATGACATGTTATCCATTAACATGCTATTTTCAGAACTTCCCCGGTGAATTTGTTTTTTCCGCCGGAAGTGTAAATTTCAACAGAAAATTATTTTCAAATTTCGCACAATTCCGCAACTCAGCACCCATTTTGCAAATAATTTTTCCATATCTCTCAGCGTGGTTCAAGTGTTGCCAGCGTCAAAATTACCCGCACTTCAAAAGAAGAAGAAACAGTTGACACACCTTTTACAACAGCTAACACACGTAGTTGTCCAGGGCCATTGCAAGGAGGTAAAGCAAATGAGTCATTCACAAGTATAGTTTTGTTGCAACTAGCTCTGAGTTTTTGACATTCAGCAGTTTTACTACTAATCCGAGTGTTACTGAAAATTAACACACAGAAATTGAAAAATCTCGTTTGCCAGAACGGACAAACGCTCTATAAAATGGATTGCTTCTAATTTTTAGGACGTGTTGTCTCGGTAGATATTGGAGCTGAGCAAGACATCAATAGTGGGTATACTTTTGGAATCCTATCGAAGAAGTAATCGTATCTTAAACGTCAAATTACGATTGTTCCGCTTTAATGCGGGATATCTGCTGTTGTTTGGCAGCACCACGCAGAAAGTGGCCAAAGCTGCAATCATTTGTAAATTAACGTCTTCGAAACATTTTATATTTTATTCTGACCTAACCGCAAATTATGATCAGTTGAAAATTAAACATGATGTAGAACAGTTGAGGATACACGCTGACAACTGGGGAATAGTACCAAGCCCAAATGGAGCGCGTAAGCCTGGTGAAGGTCCCAAAGAGAAATCGGATACATAAACATAAGTAAAGTACACGTATAATTTAAGCCTTTAAATGTAGTAAAACTAGACAAACGTTGTTAAAAACTTTAGAAGCATTCGGAACAATAGCTCCCTACCAATTTTTTTTTATTATTCTCGGTCTTTCCTTTTGTCCGGCGAGGTTATGATCAGGATTATAGGAATCATAACCCTCGCACTATACTGCGTCCCTACTGGCCCGCATGCGGGGTTCGCCGATTTGACATCAAAAATTATCCGCAGGCTTCCCGGTTTCGGATCACTTCGTCACTGCATTTGTGTGATGTAGGAGTTCTTAGGAACTTTGATGAACATTGCCGTTTTGACAGGTTTCATAGGATCCTTCCTTTGTTCATGACAGTACCAACTGAGCCAGTCGTGCTCCAATTTTTTCGAGATGGGTTCTTTGACGTGAAGCCTTCCTTGGATCCTTGAACTTCTAATGCGATCCACCAACTTTTACGTCCATTAGAAATATGTAGCATACCCCTTAACCTCGTACTCGTATTCCAATTTGTTGCTTACGAGTAGATCTCCTCCTTCAAATGGGCAAAAGGCAAAGTGTTGCATAATATGCGTTATTGGCACGTTTTCTACTGATCACTCACCTCAACTTCTGAGCCGTCTTAGTAGATTTAAATTCTTAAGATAATAATTAAGAGCCAAATAAAAAAATCGCTCAATGTGCATTAACGTTATTATTAGCGTATTTCGGAAGCTAGAAAACCAAAAAAATGAAAACTCTCGCAATAAATGTCCGTCACAACTATAATAAAAGTTTCTTTCTATCAAGGATGTTGCCAAAATAAATTTGCACTCAATAGACCGACAGACGTCAAACAGCCTTCGGATCTCATAAAGCCTTAGAAATGTTTACAATTACTCTCAATAAAAATAAAAATCTCCAAAGGAATCACCATTCCCTTCATCAATATATTTAATAGCCTCAATCACAGCAACAATAAATAATAATTACCTTTTCCTTTTCACAGTTCGTATTTTACGTGGGTTGGCTAAAAGTCGCCGAGGTGCTAATCAATCCATTCGGCGAAGACGATGATGACATCGAATTAAACTGGCTAATAGACCGGCACATTAAGGTGAGTGACTGATATCGCAAATTTTTCCATATTTTCGAGTTTGAATATTGATAGAAAGGTGTGAATTGAGGTAAATCATAAAACTAACAAAGACGCGTCATGTGTGTAAATTACGCACACACCAGGTTGATTTTCTGCAGCCACCGAATGTGGGTCACATATTTGTTTTTTGACTCATCAAATCGGTCTAGTCCAACCGTAGTACAAACAATGGCTGGTATGGCAATTCTAGGAAGAAGCCTACCCTGTTTCGCTACTCTTTTGTTTGACTATTTTCTGGGGTCTTACACAATTTCTCTTGAAACTTGTTTTTGTCCATTTCCAGTTCTGGCAGACATTCAATATTCTCAATCGTACTCGTAACTAGTTGCGCGCGCATGTTAGAAATGCTTGAGGGCCGGTAAACCTAGGCTCAAATGCAAGTAGGCCACTGAACCCGCTTCGGCGCGAAGGTTTGTAATGTAGAAATTATATAAAAAAAAAAAAAAAAAACCAAAGAAACATGAAACGAAGGTGGAAAGAATGAATGATTGCAGCGATGGAGTGACCAAGGAGAAAACTGTTTTTTATTGTTGCTTATTGCACACTTCAGCTGAGAACAGCACGTGTCAGCTCCGATTTGCGTGCATTTCGTGACAAACGCTTTGCATATGATTTAATGAGCCATCTACATAGAACGTTATCCTTTTGGCTGGGACTATATGGCTGTAGGCCTACGCAAAAGTGTTCAAATACATTTTTACAGTGTCCATAGATGTTTTTTTACGATGCTGGTGGGCGCCGCGGCTCAGTGGTTAGTGCTTTGGACTACTGAGCTTTGAGGTTAGAAATCCAGAAAACACCAAACAATTTTTTACGGTCCCACCTCTTACAACGAGAGTAATAATTGAGTAATAATAAAGCTTCCAAATTTAAAAAAAAAGAATAAGTTGTCGGATATATGTATGTACATATGTAGCTCTAAAGACTCGATAGTCGAAAGCATTCGGAAGCTAATGTCAAAATTCTACGTTAAGTTTTCTTCATTAGTGTCAATTGCTCAAGTTTCCCGAAATAGGCGTACAGCTGTTAAAGTCAAATCTCAAATTTTCATACGAATAAGCGAATAGGTTCGCAAAGTAAGCTAAAGTGAACGAAAACTTGACGAATCTAAGCAAGAAGCCATTGGGTGGTGTGAATAAAAATTGAGTGTGTGTTCCCTCAGCATTTTGGAGGGAATACTCCATCTGGTGTAAATAAAAGTAGATTTCGTTAAGTTTAACGAAAACCCTCCACTCACATATTTTGACAGTTGGGAGTCCCCTAAATTTTGGTGTGAATAAAAATGGAACCTATCGAGTGAACACTTGAAGAAGAAGAAGCTAAAAAAAATGGAGAATGCTGTTTCGGAAGAAGAATACCTTGACGGAATAAGTGAAAAACCCTAAAAAAAAGAGATCTGGAATGGACGAAGAAGATTTCATAAAAATTTCCAGACATGAAAATTTAAAAAGCAAGTTACGTTGGAAGCTGTGGAAGATATGGCGTTGATTTGAACACCTCGCATATGAGGAAAAAAATATGAAATATGAAGGCGTGCGTCAAATCAAAAGGGATAGGAAAAAGACGGGCAATCTTCCCATGATTTCAAAAGCCCATAAGAAGCAGCTGCTGAATTTGACAGCTCTCTACTCTAGTTTTCAAACTTCAACTTGAGGGAAAGAATCTACTTAGAGGAAATTTTTTATTCACACCAAATTGAGTTTGAAATATTACAGGAGACACGCATGCTCATAGTAGTGTGAGAGAACACCCACCTTCAATCCATTTTGGTATATGAGAAGGACAGCATCGGTAGAGTTCGCTGTTTCCCTTAGAAAACCTCATAAGATTATATGTTATGTAGCATATGTACCTCCACACGGTTTTTGGAACATTCTTCTATAGATAGGAGCAGCTTGTACTGGATATTTGGCTTGGAATATCGCCCTAATAATCAATCATACATATGTATTTCTAACCATAGATTACGACTCGAATGATTCATTGCCTTATTCAGTCCCCTCAGTTGCCTAGGGGAGACTTTACAGAGTCTTAAATTCGACGAATATTACGCAAAGGCTTGAGACTCCATTTACGTACAAAGCTTAGTACATTCTGGTCTGGAGGCGTTATCGGACTTCTTTTCTTCAACGAAATGAAGCAGGCCCATAGTTTTTCGGCACGTTTATTTAATATTGACCTTAATATGCTTTTTTAACGAGACCGTGCGCGATTCACGTTAGACCTACCAATACTTGGCGCAGTAGACCGCATAAAATCCAGATTGTTCTGTTAGTTATTTTTTTTTCAAAAGTAAAAGTTCAGCGCCATTTTAAAACCAGGAAATGGAGAGTTTTTCAGACCATAAAAAATACGAATTTTCTAAAAACTCAGTGTCAAACGTGGACCTTTCCGCTTAATAGTTAATTACACTAAGCAATTAGCCACAGCATCGAAACATTGGTGTTTTCATTTCACGAAATTATTAAACCCCGAGGTTTTTTTTTCTGCGAGTCATGTTTGAAAATTTCATGAAAAAACAGCATCTATTGGCGGCGAAATCGTGACTTTGGACTTATTTTTATGATGCTAAGTTAAACCTCTTGTCTGGGCCCATAAATTAAGAATCTTAAAATGAGCTTTCGTTATAAGTAAAATTGATCCGCATTTATGTAAAATTTGACATATAATCGGATCTCTGACATGCGTGTAGCCCAAAGCAACCTACAGATCTCTTGAGTCTTTTGGAATAACGTTTATGCAGTATTAAGATCCACATACATTGATGATGGTTACCCAATTCCAGTTATGTCGAGCTCCTAAATTAAACTACTTAGGCACTTGACCACACTAAGAGTAGCAAACTGCATTGGTAGGAGTACCTGTATTTGCAGACCCGGTTACATGAATGAGTGATCGATGCTCCCACAAACCACTAGAAAATTGTTGAATACGTATGTACATGTATAAGTGTCTTTGATATACAATACTGGAAATAGCCTCGTCAGAGGTTTAGACAAAGTATAAGAGCACGTTTTCGAAACCAATCAAAAATGTTCATCTGGACCTAGTGATCGCATAAAGATCTTTAGCGTCTCAAACAAGTTATAGAAAATAGAATAACAAGTTGGGTAAGGACGGCTTTATCAACCTGTACCAAAAATAATTTGACGGCTTCGTCATACTGTTTAAAAATGCCGAATGTCTTTAAGGAGTTCATACTCCCATCTTCGGTTTCAAAGTGTGCCGGAGATCGGCGCCACAAACTTCATTAAAACATGTTTATTGAAATCTTTTAAGAGATATGTGTGACTAACAGGTTACTTACAATTTAACAGCCATTAAAGGTACCGAATGCTTGCAACTGCTTCAGGGAAAATATAATTAAAAAAAAACAGCTGTTCACATGGGATCGATCACTCTATATGTAGGTGAAAGGAGACTTCTTTTAGAAACACTTACAGAAGGAGTCTCCTTGACTACATCAACGTTTAAAATTAAATTGTTGTTTCCAATCCCTCGAATCATAAATTCCCTTTAAATAAGCATCGGAAACTACCAGATATTGAGCTTCACGTACGTTCCCACGTAAAAAACCAGGAACTAAACCACCAAAGGTCTCAGAATAAACAAGCAAAGTTCATGAGAGTTCAACAAATTTCTGTACAATTGATAATCAGAAGTCTGGAAAATGCTGCTAAATTGCAATGTAATCACATAGTTAAAATGAATGTACCGCCAAACTGCTTATTAAATTTAGTGCTGCTGCCTTAATTATAATTAAAGCTGCCACACAAAATTACTTGTTTAAAATAAAACTTAACAATCTTCAAGGAAAGACCACTAAAAAAAGGTATTCGGTCAGAAATCTGAAACCTGTCTCTAAAGCTATTGTTGTCCTCAAGTTCAGGCACACGGTACAGGTAAAACAGAAAAAAAAACTGGAATTTAAGATACTCGTACAAAAATAGAAAAGCACGCCAATGTGCACGTACCAGTCAATATTTATTAAGCAGTTCTGTTTAAATTTCGTCAGTAACTAGTCAGCTATGACCTTCAACACCAGCATTATATTTCCCTTCCCCGTAAAAAGTAGACCGAAGAAAATATACCCGCTTGTTGTTGTCGCTTAGCTGGGTGCATTGTTACATTTCATTATTGGCACTCCATTGTACGTGAATGGTGATAACCTGTTTTATTCTTATTATGAAATCACTGTGCCTTCATCAGTAAATGCATTCGGCTCCAAAATCAGATACTGCCATACAAGTTTCAAGTTTTTGTCCATTTTAAGACAATGGGGTAGGGTTGGCTCTTAGCCTGCTCCATCCTTTTGTATGCCAATTGCCTTAGTGAAGTTGATAAGTCAATCGTCACCAATTGAATTTTTTATGAAGCCGACTTCACTCAGTCACGGTTTTCCGCGAAAAGGTAAACATAATTCAATGTCAGTAGCTTTTAAAAGCTGCAGATACTATTAAAATTAATTTCCTGCGGCTTTTTTCCCGCAATGAAATAGAGTAACAAAATGTACAAAAAAATATTGGAGACAACAAATCGCCTGTAGGCAATAAATTTCACGGCGTCCTATCTATCACAACTGCAATTTCGGAAAACGTGACAGCATATAAGATTGGTTTGTTATACAATCGTCCAACGCCGCGTATTTTCACTTTTTTTTTTTGTCTATTATCTCTCTTAACGACCGACGACGGCATTAAATAAACAAATACACAAAGCATTCCAAAGCTTGTGAGACGTGACATAATTAAGATGAAACTAAATTTAATTTGAATTATCGATGCAGTTGTACGAAAATTTGGTATTTGTTTGTAGAAATGGCATGTACTATGCTGCCACCGCCATTTTGATAAAATACAGGGCAGTCATGCTTTGGCTTCAAGTGTGGCGACTGTTGGCGCTGATTAGTACTAAAAATGGCCACAGAGTCCAAGAGACTGTTGCCAAAAAATCGCCCATAATTGGGTGGTGGTGACATTATACTTCGGAAGTTAAAGCATGTTTTTGTCACACGCCTTCTTATCAATAAGTGTGTTGGGTGGAAAGTGAAATCATTACCGGTGCGAGTAGTGAAATTTAAAGTTGGGATCGGTCTCTAATTCGATTTACGAGTAAGTACGCAAATCGTTTTGTGAAATTTATTTGGAATTCGCTTGGTTACGGGTAGGATTTAACCTGTTTTCTAAGTATGAAACAAAATTCTGGCGAAAATGCAATAAGAACCTAAGTTTTAAATTTTTATCTTCAGAATAAGTTATACGTATTATTTCATAGTCAACCAAGGATAGAACCTTCGTTTGCAACTCTCTAAGAAATATGTCTTTTGGATTTCGAAGTAAATCGAGTTATCGAACATATTTATTAAATTCGTCATGCTGTGAATCCGTACGTCATAAATTTTATTTTCATTACTATTACACTTATTTGTTCAAAGGATCTTAAAGACCAGATACATTACGGAGAATAGATTGCTTAAAGGAATACATTATGTATGTAGATACTTTGTACATATTGTATCTCGTTGTCTGCAAGTAAATGCCACTAAATTTCTCGCTGCCTACATTTTCAAGATGTAATAAGGGCTAGGTTTATATCAAGGGTGTGACAACTTAAAATTGAAATAAAACCCAACCTTTTGTGGCATTAACGTGTAGATATAACAGCGGACGTATGGACACCGCATTTATCTTTGCTAAACTGTATCCTGTCAGTCCAATTTTGGTTCAATTTTTCAAACAGTGTTTCCGACGCTCCAATTATGGTTGGGTTGTCAGAAAAAGCCACGTGTCCCTACAAAAATATTTCAAAGGCCTTAAGTCACAATATCTTCAAGACCAATTCTCAGGTTTATTTCTTTAAGTAATCTTCACTGAATTCTTGTTTTCATAGCTTCATTCTGTCGCTGTCACATGTCTTCGAGATCCATTGAAGATACCTACATAACCACAAAATTTATTTTTTCTGGCTGAATGAACCCTTAATCGATCTAAAATTGGACTACCCTGTATCCAGCAGTTTTCCTTATTAAAGAGGATCATGTTGACAAATCGAGTACAACGAAAACATAGGTTAGGCTTTCATCTGGATGGAAAATGTACGATTTCCATTATAATTATATAAAACTTTGTATGTTGGACATTTTTGTTTAAATTATAAGGATGCGGCTTTATTTGCTTATTTAATTAAGACAGATGATTTCTTTAAAGATATTTTATGTGATATTCACGCCTGATATGATATCGATTACATCGGGTCTTAGAGCGGCCCTGGTTACAACCGCCCCATTTGAAACTGCCTGTTTGACCCTCTTTTTTTAAATATGGATGTCAATGAAAATTTAGAGTGCTTTGTGATAAGAATACTCGGTGTAAGGTATCTTGTTTGCTTGCCTGTTATTACTGAATGTCAAATGGTTTGGATTAACTACAAAAATAGAACGTGTAGACCATTTCTCGCATGAGCACTCTTGACCTTTTAATCCACACAGAAATTTATCGATAACTCTGCTTCAGCTCATAGCGTCTCGCCAATGCACTCAATATTTTTTTATTTCCAATCCCTGCCTACAAAACAATCATAAATTGTCATCACCCATGTCATTGTCATGAGTCATTTGAAGAATGGAGGAGCTAGATCCCCCTTCAATTTGTATAAAATTTAGTGCGTAAAAGTTGATATCGATATTATAGTTGTAGAGATTTTAAAGTATCGGTTGGGTACTTAAACACGTTCGCCACGGATTCGTCCAACCATCTAGATGTATGTACATAAATATCTTCACCACACCCTTCTCCAATACCATGCTCCATCGAATTATGCTTATTCTTCTTTGCTGATGAGATGACTATGAAAATATTTGGAAAGAATATTGAAGATAAAATCATTGCAACAGTTGTCATTGCAAGAGGTTGTTGAATGGACCAAAAGAGGGCAGTGCCACCCGCAACTGATAACAGCACACGTCAAGTACATTTGCAAGATAAGATCATCAAATGCAAGATCATAAGATTATCGTCAAAACGGGAAGTACTATAACCGAACATGCTTATGTGGGAGACAGACTGCTGGTATTGATACCATGGTATGAATGGTATGAATACCATGGTATAGGGAAACCTGACAGATTGCACTTCGTAGTATACGTTGACTTTTGCGTTACGTGATATACTTTGACATTTGTGTTGTGCCTCCTCCAGCTCCTTACACATTTTTTGCAGCACTCCAATATTGCGTCTTGCTCCTCGTAGTTCGCCGATATAATTCCTCTAAACTTCTCTTACTGATTAATTGTATTCAATGAAGATAAAATTGTCCACCTTAATCAAAAACATTTTTCGCCGTGATTGCTTGCTTTTGAATTTTCAAAGAAGCTATGAAGAACCACCAACAGTCTGTCTCCCACATTAGACTGGAAGACATCATGATTAGCACATGCCAAAACCAGAAACCACCTCAGTAATCACATGCCAAAATGTATGTGCCATTTGATTTTTGATTGAAACATAATGACATTGTGATACTTCGTAGCCATTGCTTTGATATTTAAGAGATGTGATCAGAATCAGCTGATAATGATTTGAGTTATCATTCCCCTGCCATTTTCTATGGTTTGTTACAGTAACGGATAGATGGCGCAGCTTACTCCAATGCAAAACAATACTCAAACATACCCGACTCGAGTTGACGAGATTGTTTATAGTTATTCTCAGCAATGAAGCATAAGTGGATGTGCTGTAATTTACTCTACTGTACGCTTATATGACATTGACTTGAGTCCGTGTATAAGCAAGCCTTAGACTAACAGCCCTTGCTGCCTCCAACATATTGTTAACCACCAGATTCAATTTTATATCATTACGCTCTGCAATGAGTTTTCTTCCACTCAAATTTTTTTTGAAAAGCTTTTATCTTTTCCGAGGATCAAAACAAAAACATCTTTCTTTCAGGCTTCCTACATGATTGTTGATGAGATGCACGAAGAACATCCTGAACTGCTACGGGATCAGTATTGGGAATGTGTTGTACCGAAAGATCTACCCTATACTGTAGCCTCGGAACACTATCGCCGCAATGAACCCAAGGGATCTGCAGAGAAATACAAAGTGAAGACATCTGATGCTATGTATGCCAATATTATACCCACAAAACGTGCAATGACCGATGATGTCTACGCAGATTATGTAAGAAAATTCGATCCTTTGTATTCAATAAACTAAATGTGTAATAATTTTCCAGGAAAGTGTCGATACGCCCATGGTTGAGCGACGCAAAAATAACAATTGGCTAACCCGGCAATTATCACGAATGGGCTCGATGCGAAGCCAATCCACAGCCTATTCGTCAGGCGGTACGGCATTCAATCGCAATCGTCTCAACTCTGTGTATTCAAGTCCAGAGTCTGGATTACCACTAGCTATACTTCAGCAGCAGCAACAACAACAGCAGCAACTACAATCAAAACCGAGTCTCTATGAAAAGTTCGTCCACCGGAAGTCATTGCGGGCTCAAAAGCAATTAATTAAGCAGAGTAAGTCCTAAATTCAAATGTTATAGCAACTTAACTATAACTTCCACATAATTCCATGTGCAGACACCAAGCTGAATATTAATGGTCTCAACATGTCAGTAGCGAAGAATCGACCTCGCATTCCCACACCTGATGTTACCAAGGAAGGTGTCGAAAAAGAAAGTAAACTTATCTTCGCTCCAGGATCGACAACAACAAACGCTTCGAACCCTAATGTAGCGTCTGGAGTAGCGTTGATGGCATCCCAATTAGCGTCGTCACCTTCTATGTACCCATACGCTAGCGGTCAGGATGGTCAAGTCCTGGGTACTCTCTTACTTTCACCTATCAAGGAGATGGACAGCTGCTCATCGAACAACACCCTTGTACCAGGACATCCAGCGACAGCGGCACTCGCACAAGCTGTGCTACCGAAGAACCTGCAGGATGTGAATTTTGGAACTGTTTCCATGAGTCCTACAAGTAAGTTTGTGAATTGTATTCCGAAAAGCCAATTACTTTCATTGTCCTTCTAGGTCTGCCGGTAACAACCTTATCATTCCCGTTCACGGTCACCACTTCAACATCGGACACAATACCCTCAGGAACTCTAAACATAGTTCCCATGCCTCAGATCACCACTACACAAGCTGGATTCGATACCACTGACATGATGTCAACAATACCCGTGTCACTGGCCATTCCACGCTCCGTGTCAGCCATCTCAGTCTCAGACGTGAATCGCGATCATACCAACAGATTTCTCGCCGTAAAGAATGAGAACCATACACCAATCTCTCGAACAAGTAGTTTTAATGACAATTTTATTAAGGACTCGTATGTACTCGAGCGAAAGCTCTCGCAAAGATCACTCAATCATCAAATGGAATCTCGAAACAATTCCTCAAACCCTCAAGTGACAACTTCAGCAAACGACAATGCGCATAGCAACAACAATAGCCTCATGCCCCAGGCAAAGAACGAAAGTTCAGTATCTGCCCCATCAACTCTAACAAAACGAAGTCCAGAGCCCAAAACTGGTGAAGTCTACGTCTAAAGGACCATGAACCAACCAATTTTACTAGACTAAGATATATTTTTATTTTTCATTAGAATGTTGTGCTTAGCCGAGGATGGTCTAATCCTCCAATGTAATGTTGTATGTAAGCTTGTAAGTTTGTTTTTTTTTTACATTTTAATATTCTTATGTGATATTTTATAAAATTATGGCAAAGACAAGTTGCGTTAAGTTATGTTCTGTCGGTAGTTCTTCGTTATTGTTATACACTTTGAACTTTTATCTCGAATTATATAAATTTTTTTTTATTTGTAGAGTGCAAGGACACATGCAGAATTAGCCATACTTTTTGCTTAGTAATAAGATTTGTAAAATGAATGTAAATTGTAAACTTTTTATTCTGAGGATATATGTAACTTTTTTTTTTTTTTGTTAACCATAAGGAGCGTATAACTTTGTCAAAATAATCAAGAAGGCAATAAAGTTGTAGGATTGAGTTGAGTAAAGGAAATCGATCTGTATTATCCAATATTAACGCCATAGGTTAGGTTAGGTTAAGAAGGCTGTGCGATGGAAAGAACTCATCACGGTATCTGGACTACTGCTACCTCTGCGATGCTTGCGAAAAGCCTGGATCCTGGAGTACGTAGGCGTCGTTCTTGCAGGGCGGGCAGTGGCTGAGTGGCTGGAGGGAGGTGACTGTTTTCTATGCATATATCGGCCTTTTCTATTCCCAGGATTTGAGCTTGGAAAACACTGCATGCTTCTGGTAGTCTGAACGACTCCTATTTTTGCAGAACCTCCGGGTAGAATCATGCGTCAATATCAATATCCATCTTCGAGCCGTCAGTGTAGATCGTGATCTTTTGATTTTGGTCTACACTTTTTGACTCATGGCAGTAACGTTTTTGTCAAGTTGGTGATCCATGCAACTGCTACGTTAAAACCCGTTTTTGCAGAAGGCCAGTCCCTCTTTGACCGACCACTACATGGACGGCAAGTCGAAGTGGAATAGTATATCATAAGCCTACAATAGGACGCCATAAATTACTATAAGGAAGTTATAAACGGGATATCTGTCCGGCATACTAGGTCGGTCAAAGAGGAATGAGGCACTGTGACTTTTACTACGGTGACTTTGAAGAAAATTCAACATGTTACTATCTACGCAGGTCATTCCTACAATATAGCTAAGGTATGAATGTGGATATCTAAAAGTCACAAGAACGTAGGGCTTCTGCGAATAAATAAGACATCGAAAAGCTACAATCGCAACAGGCCAATCGCTTATCCCGTAATCTGTCAAGGAGAGGAGTACAATGCCACCAGTATCAAGTGGCGAGGACCAGTGAGAACGGTGATAAAGTGCCATAAGGCCTGCATCTCGGTGTCTCCAGACATCCGCTATAAAACTTCTGCCTAAACAAACAATGCCAACAAGCGCTCGCACCGAAACAGTTTGGCATTGCAGAGGACGAGAGGTACTCGTGAAAACTCGAGCGGAAAAATGGGAGGAGCACCGATAAAACCTTTACTTGGACAAGGAATACATCAAGCGCAGCACGGAAACAGAAGGCATCCAGATCGGCGTTGCACAATAAGGGCGAGAGCTATTCATAACTCGAGCAGAAAAGGCTAACATTCAGCTGTCAATATTCAACTTTGAAGATGGTAGACTATTAAACTTCAAGGTAGTAACCGACTTTGTTTACCTTGGCTACGCTAGTAAATAGAATAACTCTTGCCACTGTTACTTGGGGCTCTGAAAGCAATTGAGTGGAAACGCCTTATTCCGAACTACTAAGGAGAATCTAAATAAGACCGTTAAGGGGTTTGATAAAAAATCAGCAACGAATTATACCAGCAGACATCTTTAGAGAGGCCTCGAATATAAAAAGTTAATGAACAATAATGTAGAGTTTTTGACTGTAGTATACGCCTGATGCTAAGTTGCTGAGCTCTGCGACGAGTTGAAATATTGGCGTTTTCATGCAAACTTTGAGCAACAGCAGTAATTTTATCTCATTTTCTGAACACCGGATAGCTTTTCTTATCCATACGCAGGCCAGTTTCACGAACTTCCTTTAAAAATTCCCTTAAACCTCCAGTCACTGGGAGGAGCTATGTACCTTCCGACCAAAAATTATTTTCAAATTCCGCACACTGCAACACAGAACTCAATTTGGAAATACATATGTAAATCAATATCTCAAGCTTAAAACGATTTTTTGGTCACTACGGAGGCTAGAATCTAAATACAAATAATTGGTGCAACAGGCCGTAAGGGGTCAAGAGCCTAGCTTCTCTCAACCCTTTGTGTATTAAATTTGTTTGCACAAACTGAAGCGACTTTAAGTTTAAAACAATATCCGAAAGGCGAATTCAGAAGCTTTCACATGACAATTATTATTCAGACATTCGAGAGAGGCCCACCAACAGACGGCCTATCTTTCAAATCACATTTTGTTTCAGTCACTTCACTGGGCACTACACAAGAGAAAATCGAGAGTCTAGATATAGTCGTAAGATAGTCAATCATCATTTGTCTTATGTCAGCGTTAGCCAAAATATTTTAATTACTGGCTATCCCATCAAACAATCTCTCGATTGGGTACCTTCCCAGCCTCCAATATAATATTTTGAAATATCCGTACCAACACAAATTTCAAGACTCTTCATTACGATACTATATAAAAACATTTTATGTGCGTTATACTTACATTGATATGACTATTTAGCACGCAGAATCTCAATACTTACATATGTACGTCTAATTGCGTGGCTCTGAAAGCAGACATTTGAAAAGCACAGATTTAAATCGTTGGTAGCGTTCGTTTATCTTTACAAGGTGTCTTAAGCACCAAACAATGCCAGCATTTATTGCATACATATGTATGTATGTACATACATGTCTAGCCGACATCATTTGAGATCTTGACGTGCACACACGTTAATCCTAACGATTGTTTATAGTAAGCAAACTAGTCTTGCTAGTATAATCATACACCGATATATATGAGGGACACGCTTTTCTACAAGACTTTATCATCCTCCGGCTCAATAAAAACAGAATTAAATTGTAAAGATAGGTGCTGTTATTTCATTCATTACTTTATTTGACAGAGATAACATATGTACATACATACCCCCTTATGCCACCCGGCAGAGCATCAATTACTCGCAATCACTGCATACAGCTATCATGACATTTGCCCCAGTGAGGTAATAGCAATTTCATTCATAAGAATAAATTTTATTTTTAGAATCCCCTCTTCTGAAATACATATCTGGCGCCTTTACCAGACTGTTTGTCGCTGAGTTCAAACCCCACAAACGAAATAACTTTAGTCAAATCAAATAGACGTCTCAATCAAAAATTATAAATATACCCACGTACGAGTATAGTAACTGCAAATTATACATAGATACTTTTTAAAAATCATCACGTGGAGTGATCCCTGAACTCTTTAAACATGTGCTCTCGCTACATTTGAATATTTATCCAAATATTTCTTAGGATGAAACGCGCCAATGTGTTTGCTATAAATGAAATTTCAATTCCAATCATTTAGCTGGGAGCCATTGCAGTGCTATATACATGGGAGGGCGAACAGAATAAACTGCCGACAATTGAGAAACACATGCAAAATCATCGAAATCAATTTTAGAACCAAGATCGATCTTATTTAAGGCGCCTTCAAGACTTGCAGAGCTCTCAGTTTTCGCGACACTCTGGGTATATTCGGTTCTGTTTGAAAATTACGTTGGTACATAGTAGTGTGTGATAGATAGTGTACTCAGAGCGTTATTTGTTCCAAAATTCGTTCGTTTGTTCTTGCCTACAGTGCAATAAGTACTTTTGCATGCCGAACTTGAGGATTACCAAGGCAGCAGGAGTATAAAAAGTCAGAAAAATGTGAGTGGAATCTAAATAAATGAGGAAACTACTTGTGGATTGTCGATGAAACCCATATTTGGAACTACAAATGTTTCTCATCAAAATTTTATTGCCAAATAATTAACAGAAAGAGTTGAATGAATGCACAAGACGCGTCTGTCGCCTAATTTTATGGGTGTTCTTGTTTGCAAAAAAAAAAACATTAATTAAAGTAATAAAACTGTAATGATTGCGTATGGTATTCGCTTTTGTCATAGATGTGTATAAAGTGGACCAAAAACAATTTGTATAAACTACACAACCATTGTTATAGCAGTACTATTTCAAAAAAAAATATCTATAAAGTGAACCAAAACAGTTAGTTAGCAAAGTTCGTTACTGACGCCAATAATTAATCGCAGATCTTAAATTGATTAATTCTCTAATAACGTTGAAACTGCGAGTATTGCATCCGTACATACATGTACATACATGAATTTATGTAAGGAACAAAGATGCATTGAAGCATTTGGGTTCTTGTATGCACAGCAGATACGAAGTATCGGGGCTCCTTGTGAAGCCAAATCGAGTGGATTTCTTGGATATCCAACGAGATCACTTATAACCGAACTGGCAGAACTGAACTGATCTCTTTGAGTAAGAAGTTTTGAATACTCTGTGTGTTGGATCTGAAGACTCTTCCATTGGGAGAGTTGGTGTCATCTCGCTTTACATATTCTAGCCATCTTAAATATCCCATACACAGTTTTTTGGCTAAGTCAAGTCTGCAAATGCTTCAGTCATCGGTCATCCACTTGGAAGCGCCACTTAATGCGAGGTTTTTCTCTACGGGTTTGCTCCTTTCATTGGATCCTTCTCAAACATCCAATACCCAGTTTTTTTTAACCAAGTCGGTCCGCAAATATTTGAAATAAAACAAGAACGTAGTCCGTAGGTAATGTACAGTGTTGCACAAGAAACAAATCTAAAACAGAAGGTTATCTAAGAGATAAAAAGTGATTACGGTATTGGTTGATATATTTATCATTTTTTAATCTATCTTTGAAAAGGTGAGCTCTGGGAGAGAGCATGCGGACGTCTGGAGCTGTTTTTGATTCTTCTCTTGATCAGCTGGACATTGTAAGTTTCTACAAATATATTTTCTGAGAGAGGACTCAGAAAGTTTCCCTGTCTGGAGCACTAAATATGTTACCAGTAATATATAAAGGTTATGAGCCCCAGAATCTTACCTAGTAAACTCCGAAATATAGCATTTTTAAACATCATTGCATTAAGTTTTTTTGAATAACAATCATTTCAGTATCTAGAGTGATGCCATAAGTCTACTAAGTAGTAGCGAATGGTTGAAGAATGGGGTTTCCGATTTCTTGCTAAGCGGAAACTTGAAACTTTAAACTTCAGAACGATACTCGAGGACTGGTCTTACTTATGCTTTATTTAGTAGAAGAATTGTCGACATGAAATATCTTGTTGCTCTAAAAGGTAGCTTCATGGACGCTAATTCTGCAAAGTTGGATAAATGATAGCGCCTAAATTGGCTGTGATGCCAAAAATCTACATGATCCCAAAGGATCTGGTTATTCACTTAAAGCTGAGGTACAATAGGCGTGTTTTTCGGAAATGGAGAAGAATTATGATGTTTTGTCTGATTATAAGGTTTTCTGCAAGTTTTCATTTATTTAGTGGGCTTGGTCACATCTCCCATGATGAGAGGTAATTATATTCACGGACATGACGTTTAAAATAGTTTATATAAGCCGCAATCATCGACTATCCAATGGTCAAACTACGAATACATTCCATTATCGTGACCATAGCATCACTCTATTTCGCGAATAGCCCTACTGGTGTTTTCCTAAATTTCGTCAATTATTTCTGGATTATTGAAGTAACATTTCTTTAAAAAAAAAGTAAGTTTAACAGCCATGGCCAAGGTAAATATAACATGGTTACTGAATTTAATGCACAAAAGATCGATTGTTTGACAGTTGGTCTGACACCTTGCGCTATACTACTAGAACCAAAGCCCATCAAAGTCGAAATCGTGAAACTGGAGCAATAAATAATCAATTATCATGTCCTTGTAGTCTACTTCGTTCACAGTTGTTGCCACCTTAATTTTCTTAAGTGGAGACCAATTAAATCACTACTCCAAAATTCATAAACTCTTTGAGAATGCCTTGGCTTTTCTACCATAGTGTGTGAATTTTCGGAATCTCAATCCCTACATATTTGCTTGTTGAAAAGATAATTTTGCGAGAAGCGATAGGGAAGGTGATGGTAATCTCTCCACTTTCTCAAATTCAACTCTCGAAAAAAAAACCAATAGATGGCTTTTATGAGTCCCAGCATCTTTCTACGACGTTTCTCTTACAATTGAAATTTTTCCTTTCGTTGACAATTACCGAAACGGTTGAGCTTTGTTTTAAAAAAGCCATCAAAACCGAAAAATCGTAAATTAAACCATGCCACCTCAACTTGAAAAAATGCTGCCAAATCGTTGTTCTGTTTGGACAAAACGTTGTATGCAAAATTGAAAAACGGTTTGGCAGTACTTTTTTAAGTTATTGAGAATGGTGGATCTGCTGTCGTTAGAGGAGATTAAGATTTCTACATTTTTAAAGACAAGGAGTAATACAGAAATGTACTAATTATCTCATATGCTCTATCTAACCAAAATTTTACTTAAAAGCTGGTATAGCACCGAGACCATAAAATAACATCCATTCTAGTCTAAGTTAACATTGTTCTCAAAAAACCCACTAAAGCCGGATCCAAGAGAAGTTGTCGATTTCTTTGATTTCATCCTAAATGCCTTGAAATTAAAATTTGACGACGCTTATACATACATATCTATATGCACGTTAGTCTATGACTTCAATGCATGGAGAATTAAAGCGAATAGGACTCACAAGAACACAACTCTTATTTTGGGCTAGACAACTCTAGACTTATTAGCATTTTGTCTAATTTAAAAATTGCGTGCACACGTACTCTAAGGCCATTTGCCACCTCCGCGGTCGATTTCATTAATCAATTCGACAAATTTTTCGCTCGTCACTATCTCCCCAAACGTGATGATAAATCTTAATTGCAAATTAAACTTTCAATTGACCTCCCTGACCAAAGTGTTGACTTTTCTAGCGATTGATCGCGGACATACGCACTCAGTCGTCCATCATTGCTTCGTTGCACGGATGTTAGGCCTACCCTGCATGCCTTTAAATTGATTAATAAGTGAGATATGGTGATTGACTTCTTCGAAAAATTCAACCAAGGATATATGGGTTTTCAATTAATTTATTAACATCACTGGTGTCATTCGCTTGCTTGTAGGTCATCAATTGGAGAGGACACTTCATCGGGAAAATGCGAAGAGGAGCCGGTAGAGCCGATGAGAGCCGTTGGGTTTTTTAAACTTTTTCGGTTCGCGACACCATGCGAAATATTTCTACTCTTCATCGGCTTTGTGATGTCAGCTATTAAGGCACTAACACTGCCAGCGGTTGTGATTATTTATAGTGAATTCACAGCCATGTTGGTCGACCGGACGTTAGCAATTGGTACGAGTTCACCAACTTACTTTCTGCCGATTTTGGGAGGCGGTAAGACACTGTAAGTGACAGGACTATTGATCGCATGCGGGAATACCTAAAATTCTGAACTCTTTCTTTAGGACAAATGCTAGCAGAGAGGAAAACAACGAGGAGCTGTACAATGATTCAATATCGTATGGCGTGTTGTTGACCATCACCTCAGTAATTATGCTGATCTCAGGTATATTTTCGGTTGACATCTTTAATTTGATTGCACTGAGGCAAGTGACACGAATGCGAATGAAGCTCTTCCGAGCAATCATGAGACAGGAGATCAGTTGGCATGATACCGCTACGCATCAGAATTTTGCACAGAATATGACAGAGTAAGTATTGTCTTCGATGTCGGTCTTCCCTTATGAATCCCTCCTTACAGCGACATAGAGAAGATTCGAGATGGAATATCGGAGAAGGTTGCTCACTTTCTGTATCTCATCATCGGATTCATCATCACTGTTGGCATATCGTTTGCCTATGGGTGGAAGCTGACCTTGGCTGTTAGTGTCTATATTCCAATTGTCATTGTCATGAACTACTTTGTCACAAAGGTCAGAAAGCATATCTCTGAAAGGCATCAGTGAATTAATTTTTTTATTTTTAGTACCAAAGCCGCTTGACAGCCAAGGAGCAAGATTCATATTCCAGTGCAGGGAACTTGGTAGAAGAGATTCTTAATTCCATACGTACCGTCGTCTCATTTGCTGGAGAGAAAAAGGAGGCCGATCGCTATGACAATTTTTTGATTCCTGCTCGAAAGGCAAGTCAGAGAAAAGGTGCCTTTTCAGGATTCAGTGATGGAGTCTTGAAAGCTCTTCTTTTTGTATCATGTTCTGGCGCTTTCTGGTACGGAGTAAACCTTATCCTAGCAGATCGAGATAAGGAAGACAAGGAGTACACTCCGGCAATTCTCATGATTGTAAGTTTAATTGAATAACACTAGAGCAAATCATAACCCCTTGTCAACCGCTTTAAGGCATTCTTTGGCATCATTGTTGGCGCTGATAATATCGCGAGAACTTCTCCATTCTTGGAGTCCTTTGCAACTGCAAGAGGTTGCGCCGCCAATATATTCAACATCATTGATTCAAAATCAAAGATTGATCCGATGTCTACTGATGGAAAGATTCTTAATTATGGTTTGAGGGGTGATATGGAGTTCCGAGATGTATTTTTCCGATATCCATCCCGGCAAGATATAATCGTACACAGAGGATTAAATTTCAAAGTGAAAGAAGGTCAGACCATCGCATTGGTTGGAGCCTCCGGCTGCGGAAAGTCAACTTGCGTGCAGCTACTGCAAAGGTTTTATGATCCTGTCTTTGGACAAATACTGCTGGATGACTTTGACATAAGGAAATATAACATTGGATGGTTAAGGTCGAATATTGCTTGCGTTGGTCAGGAACCAGTTCTGTTTCAGGGAACTATTCGGGAGAATATTAATCACGGAAAGGCTGGTGCTACACAAAAGGAAATTGAAGCTGCTGCCAAATCTGCTGGTGTTCACGATTTTATTATAAGTCTGCCAGATGTGAGTACTAAATATTATTTTTATTATCTTGTATTATCATTGAATACTTCTCTTAAAATATCCTGAAACAAATGTCCTTCTTCTGTATATTTTAGGTAGGGCAATGCTTTTTTCTTGATTTATCAAACGTCCGGGAGTAATAATTACCATTAGAGCTTATCAAGATTCCGGGGGTAGCAATCTGGCCGTAATCAGAAGGCTTTTTATTTGGAAGACAATTCTTGTCTTCTACTGGAGCATGAAACTTTATCTCCCTTTAAGAAGCCAGTAGACTATTCACTATATCGAGCTATGAAGTTCGTTTTTATAGAAGAGGTTCCCCCACTATGTTGTTCTTTAGACCTTTTCTTGCCAATTATAGCCCAATGTTTCAGTGGGAATCTGTAATGTTGATTAAACCAATACTGCTTGTACAAAAGAAATGATGTGATGTGAATCTGTGAGTATATCATAGTTGCACAATCGGTGAGAAAATTTTTGGAGACCACTCCAATGGTTACCTCTTCTCCGACCTTCAGATTCGTTTCGATCGAAAAATTCACGAACTGGTTTATGTGCTCCACAACAAGGAAAGTGTTGTTTTCCATTCCAATTACCAGGATACGTGTCTCATTAAGGACAAAACTCCAAACCCTCGGTAAAACGTTCTGCATCATCCTCCATACAGCAGAGCGAAATGGAACCTTCCATTTACATTCAACGTATACGAGCGCAATCAATGGCCACCAATTAACTCGTTGGTGACTCCGTACACGTGTCTTACATCGCTTCGTCAATTTTTTGCTTAGTCAGCCAGATCGTTGCTTTAATTTATTGCCTCATGGCACATGTTATGCACGATTTTCTTCATCTTTATATGGAGCTCAATTCTCAGAGTGGGCGGCAGCAATGAAGACTTAATTGTTTCTGGCCTTCAATTCGCCTTCATGCATTTGTTGGCAATCTAGCCGCTATACAAGTACATTTCAGTGAACTACTAAGCCTCGTAGCATGGCACTGCTGATTGTTTGTGTTCTTTGCTCAAGATGGGCCATTTTTTGTAATGGTTCTTTGGGACGAAGGTAGATAGAACCTAAAAAGGTGGTGAACGCCCCTCACTGGTGCAATCTGAATTTTTTTTTTTCTGAATGCGTATTTCTCTTCGTTTTTTTAATAAAAAAATTAAATGAACATCACATCTTCCAGAGCTATCAGACCGTTATTGGTGAGAAAGGTGCCCAACTCTCGGGTGGACAGAAACAGCGCATCGCCATTGCCCGTGCACTTATTCAAAATCCAAAGATTCTTCTCCTCGATGAAGCCACCTCAGCTTTGGATTACCAGTCCGAAAAGCTTGTCCAAGAAGCTTTAGATCTCGCAAGCAAAGGTCGTACTACAATTGTCGTCTCCCATCGTTTGTCAGCTATAAAATCAGCCGATCGCATATATTTCATGGACCAAGGTAAAATCATCGAGGAAGGATCACACAACGATCTTATGAAAATGCAGGGAATGTACTTCAACATGGTCCATGCTGGTGATCTGCAAACTGTTGAAGGAAATGATCATGATGCCGACGAAAAAAGTAAGTATTTAGCATTGGCTTTCCAAAATCATATCTGAATAAATCCACCATCTAGAGAGCGCGCTTGGAATCTATGAGAAGTCCTTCGAGCTAAACACCAACAATTTGGATAAAAATCAGAAGGACGTTGTCAGCCTCGAAGCACCAGTGTTTATTAGCTCAAATGCAGAAGACCAAAAGGAGCCCAAGACCGATTTTTTCAAAACCTTTTGGCGGATTGTTATAATGTCACGACCGGAGTGGTGCTACTTGGTGTTTGGTATTATATCCGCTACAGTTTATGGATTCACATATCCCGCCTTTGCGATAGCTTTTGGTGAATTTTATGCCGCTCTTTCGCAAAATGATGAAAACGAAGCCAGAGATAGGACTGCTATACTTTCAATCTGCTGTTTGGTCATTGGTATCGTAACAGGTGTTATTTGCTTCATGCAGACTTATTTCTTTAACTTAGCTGGCGTATGGCTTACCACGAGGATAAGGTTGGTAACAACTGGCCATCATTCTAAGTAGAATTTAACCTGTCTTTTAGGTCGATGTCATTCAAGTCTATAATGCAACAAGAAGTCGGTTGGTTTGACGAAGAGAAGAATAGTGTTGGAGCTCTATCTGCTCGCTTGGCTGGAGACGCAGCGAATGTTCAAGGGGCTATAGGCTTCCCTCTCAGTGGATTGATTCAAGCATTTTCCAATTTCATAACCAGTGGAACGATTGCATTTTACTATTCCTGGAAGCTGGCTTTGCTTTGCATAAGTACTTGTCCGTTTATAGTAGGATCTGTCATCTACGAAGCAAGGTAAGTGTATGACCCTAGAAAGAAAACAAACTGACTAAAAAAATTCATTAGTACCATGGCTTCTGCAATGATGCGGGAAAAGGAGATTCTTGAGGAAGCTAGTCGCATCGCCACTGAAGCTATTAGTAATATTCGTACCATTGCTGGTCTGCGACGAGAAGCCGACGTTATTGAAAAATACAACGAAGAGATAACTAATGTCGAAGTGATGATCAAGAAGAAACTCCGTCTGAGGGGAATTATCAACTCTTTCGGTCAAGCGTTTATGTTCTTTGCTTATGCCGTAGCTCTATGCTACGGTGGGGTTCTAGTGTCCGAAGGCAGGATTCCTTTCCAGGATATTATTAAGTAAGTTCTATTCATGAAGCTTTGAGCACTGCATTGATATCTTCCATTCATCTTAGAGTATCAGAGACGCTTCTCTACGGTTCGATGATGTTGGCGCAATCACTTGCGTTCGCTCCAGCTTTTACCGCAGCTCTTGTCTCAGGACATCGTATTTTCCAAGTGATCGATAGAAAGCCAAAGATTCAGTCTTTAACAAATAAGTGCAAGAACCTTAGCAAATTGAATCACCTAGAAGGTGTCCACTACAGAGACATTGAGTTCCGGTACCCAACCAGGTCTGAGGTACAAATATTAAATGGCATCAACTTAGAACTACTGCAAGGTAAGACTGTTGCCCTTGTTGGGCGTTCAGGATGCGGTAAATCAACTTGCATTCAACTCCTGCAAAGGTATTATGATCCCGATAATGGAAATATCGTAAGTTGGACACTCCTAACAAAACTTATTGGTTAAGCCTTACTCTTTCTCCAGCATATCAATCAAGATGACATCAAAACGGATCTATCCCTCGAAGCACTGCGTTCCAAGCTGGGTATAGTCTCCCAAGAGCCATCTCTATTCGAGCGAACCATAGCAGAAAACATTGCCTATGGAGACAATTCACGTGACGTGTCCATCGCTGAGATTATGGACGCAGCAAAGAATGCCAACGCCCATTCGTTCATAATTTCACTGCCAAATGGCTATGACACTCGACTAGGAGCACGAGGTACTCAGCTATCTGGAGGTCAAAAACAGAGAATCGCAATTGCTAGGGCTTTAGTGAGAAATCCCAAGATTTTGTTGCTCGATGAGGCAACCTCTGCACTGGACTTACAGAGTGAAAAGGTTTGTAAACAAGCACATATCCAGTATATCTCGAGTGTTTAACTCTATGAATTTCAAAAGGTTGTTCAACAAGCACTGGACATGGCGTGCTCCGGTCGAACTTGCATTGTGATTGCACATCGATTGTCAACAGTTCAAAACGCCGATTTGATTTGTGTCCTGCAAAATGGACGGGTGGCCGAGCAAGGAAATCACCATCAACTAATTGCCAAAGATGGCATTTACGCCAGGCTTCATAGAACTCAACCAAGTTTTGATTAATAACGAGCCCGTGTAACTTCAGTAGACTTATACAAATTCTGTCCACACTATAATTAAGCTTTAAATAAAGAACAACGTATTTTTGTAAGCACTGATGTCAACTTCACAATGTGTACAAGCACAGTTCCTGCCACGCAAAATTAATGTAGCAGGGATGATTTTAAGAGCTTTTTAGGTAACCAAGAGAGTGTTGAATTAATGTTGACTCATAGAGTCAACTCATCATATCTGCCAACTATCACTGCAGTATGTAAGTACGTATTATCGAGTTGTATAGGACGAGTACTAGAAATCCAAGAAAGAAAAGAAATGACTGGGGTATGACGAGTCTGTGTCAAAAGGGACAATGTGGAACGTATGCATAAACAACTCTTCGAACTTATTATGCCGTGCTAATAGGTGGAGGCATTTTCGAGAAGAGGCGATCTGCGGTATGAACTTTGAGTGGATTTAAGATATAAGATAAGGGAATGGTGTGTATCGATGGCCTTACGATTTTAATGAAAAAAATTCTGCATCATGCATATACAGCTGGCGAAAATTGACAATTATCCTTGACAGCAAACTACCGCGGAATAAGAGAAAGTAGCCTTGAAAAGACTCGCTCATACGCTTATGGTTTGCACGAAGAGCATTGGAAGCTGTTGCAGTAGAGCTTATTTTCTCAGGACAGAAACTGGGGTACACTCTTAAGGAAGGCACCCCTACCTTTATATAATCTAGAAATACGTATTTGTCAAGAGCTTCACCCCAAAACTCAGTTCAAAGAATGAACTAGGGAATCTTTGATGTATGCTCGAGAATGGAGAAGGCACTGGAAAATAAGTGCTACGATCCCGACTTAAGTGACAATCGTCATAGCTGCAATTATTATACATAGGTAGCCAGGCTGCTAGCAACACGTAAAGCACATACACTTAGAAGATAGTAGGAGAACGCCTGGATCAGGAAACATATGCCAGATCAACAAATTTGCCTTGAAATGGGTGACGTGCCAAGTTGAAGTGGATAGTAAACAAATGATCATAGCTCAACTTCTAGGGATAAAGCCATTCTGTGGAATAAGTAAATACATCATCGGCAAAGAAAAGAAGAAATAGGAACCGAGTTGAAGAATTGAAAATCGACAAAGATCTAAAACCTGTGACAGCTTAAATAGAAATAAGCTCGGTACACTCATGGACTTCTTTTCGGGTGTCAACATAAGCTCCGGGAACACACCAAGAACTAAGGTTTACAAAACATATCCTGGTTCGGCATATAAAGGTCTGTGGGGCATTGATTTATAAGAGAGTTAGATATCTAACAATCTCCCAGATAGCAGATGAAAGCATATTTTATACCCCTGTACTCATTATTTACTCATTCATTCACTACAAATATACGTATTTTCAGTATCGTCCATAGACATGAACAATTTTCAAAAATTTACCTCAACTTTGGTAAATATAGACTAGCATTGGGAGCAGAGGCACTTGGTAGTTAAGTTATAAATAACAAACTGACTGCCGCCTGGTTGCAGCAGAAATCTTTGTACCTAAACAATCGCCAATTTTTAAGGGAAAAAAAAGAGACTAGTATAAAAAGAGAGCGGTATTAAGAGCACATTGTTCTAAGCCATTTTTTTGAGCAAGTTTCACAGAAGTTTATTTTTGATTACAAAAAATGGATTTTTATAATATTCTACGATCTGGTCACTAATTGGCTTCTCGGTTACTTTTTTTTTAACATGCACTCAGCTTCGTGAGCACGTGGGTGTATACATATGCATCACAGGGGTGACACTAGATGACAAATAATTAACAAATGATATACGAGATCGAATTATTTCTAAAATTCGTCCATGGTTGATGGCCTAGTGCTTTCAGTTATCTTCAGTGATTGTTAAGCTGTGTTTGAAACATTTTATAACGCCATGGATACAACTTAAGTGGGCGCCGTGGCTCAAGTTGGATCGCTGAGCGGGAGGTTCTACGTTCGAATCCCAGAAAAACACCAAACATTTTTTCACGGTACGAGTGTAATAACATTCATGAGAAAGCTTCTCAATTTGCCTTTCGGATATGGCTTTAAACTGTAGGTCCCTTTCATTTGTGTGAAAAACTATAACACGCACAACACAAATGGTGTTGCGAGAAGCTTGGCCCTGTGCCACATACGGTCTGTTGCGCCAAGTATTTGTATTTTTGAGATACAACCCAAATGGATTGTATGTATTTTATCATATATCTTGCTGAGTTGAAATGATAGTCAAGTCATTTGGCAATACTTTCTCCAAACTAACACTCCATGCCCATTGCACGGAAAAATGTAAGCTTTAAGGACCAAATATTAGGTATTGAGTAATTCTGTAAGGGCTAAAATACACTATAATTTCAGGATGCCGTCCAGGACATATACCTGGCAAACGTTTGTCAATATTTTAACTCACTTCTCCGAGAAATGTAGGTTGGTAAGGCCGTTATAACTGACTCTACATCAAATCATCAGAGAAGTGAGATGATCAAGCCCAACTTCGGACGTACTGTCAACTACAGGGATTCGTTCATAAGCCGAACGACACGTATATGGAATGATCTTCCAGGCTCTGTGTTTCCCCATCGTTACAACCTTCAATTATTCAAAGCCAACGTGCACCAGTACCTCCCCTGTCCCTCTTTCCCCCTTTTCAAATGCCCGTGCCATGAAAAATCAATAGAAGGGTATTCATATCCCCTTTGGTGCGCGTAAATTATAAAAACAAAAACAAAAATGGGCCCACTCGACTTTTGGAATGAATTCTTAAGCTTTTTAGGATTACTGGACGTACACTCTATCATTATTGAATGGGATAAACACGTATCAAGCCGGTACAGAACTGTCGATCTTACCTTCTGCTTCTGTTTTGAAAAAACTGTAAGAGAGCGACCAGTGCATCTCTTTAAAAAAATGAATCCCAAATTTTGTTTGATAATACCAGTCCTGTGATATTTTCATTTTTTGCGACAAGATTTTCGGTTTTCGCTGAATTGTGACTTTTACAGTTTAGGTCGTCTGTAGAGTTCTGCAAGGCGAGAACGTGCAGATCCTTGACGATCATTTGCTCCACCAGTGTCCAGAGAAAAGTTTGGATGATTTCAAGTGGTTGCAAGGTTCAGAATATTGCCCTTGCGAAGCCCAATTACCATAACACGGTTTTCGATGTCAAATATTAGTTCACGATTAATGCCTTAAACTGTGCTCAAGTATTTATGACTTGACTAATTCGCGGCGGTAACCATTGGCGCTTATTTCACCATCAATGTTCTGAACAGCCCATGGCAACTGATCTCATGTCTAATTTTTGTGCAAGATGCATACAAGCTTCAAATTCCGTAAGACTGTTTTAGTTAAATACAACCACGGCTCTTCTATTAATCTAACGAGTAGTTCCTGGATGATGTTGAGTATATTTAATTAAATTTTGTGGTCAAGCTTCCAGATAGGATTAACACTGAAGATCCGGTCTGAATTATGCCTTGTACCCTGAAAAGAAGTATATTTTTTGCTCCAAATATGTGTTCCGTATGTGGTTAAGCCATGTTACATCACAGTTTACTGTCACACCTGACTATTCATTTAACGATGCGTACCTTTCATATTCATACATATGTATGTATGTATGTGTCTATTTATTGTACAAGCTGTATATTCAAATAAATGTTCTGTACAACAAAAAGGCAAACAAGCCTTATGGTTGCTAAAACTTATCAATTTAAGCAGTTTTTGATATTATCACGAGTAATTAATATGAGACAGCATTTATTTCAAGGCAATGTTTTAGGTGATATTATAGGTGTTAGACACGCTATTTTCAAGGAGAACAAATTTTGTTGACCCTTGTATTTCAAAGTTAATAATTGCTAACACGTTCCAGTGTTGGAAATTTAAAAATTTGCAAAATTTTTTTTAAGAATAACTCAATGTTCATATGTACATACGTAGACTGTTGCTTTATTGAAGAGAATACACTTGCTTATGACTCCGTTTCGCGAATAACTCAGTAGATGTTTTCCTTTTGTAGAGCAAATGTTTGTTGGAGTAACAACGTTCCTTAATAGTACACCACAAAAAATAAGGAAAGCGGCATCAAATCGCAACTCCGAAATGGCCAAAGCACGTCTCGAAAACGACTGATAACACGTTTACCGAATTTAGTACGCATCGAATATTTGATGACAGTTGTGGCATGCTGCGCTATCCTGTGGGACCAAAGCCTGTCCAAATCTAAATCCCCAGCTTACGGCTTCAAAAAATAAGTTTGCATGTCCCTGTAGGGCACTTGAAACATTGTGTGGAATAATCAGAAGCCTGAATAAATATGTTCCTACTTATGAAATTGAACAGGAACAACCTTAGAGTCGTCATTTCATTTTCATACACTAAAACAATCACGGGACACAACTGGGCTATGGCTTAAAAGTTACGAAACTTTTCTACATCACAGAATACCCCGCCCAACAATACGTAATTAAGAGCTGCAGTCCATGCTGACAACTTCACAGACTGTAGGGCAACATTTAATCTAAAATTGAAACAAATTGGCACGCTAGTCTTTTCAGTGAAGCTATAAACCCAGAGCTGGCAGAGCGCCCACTTACGTTTCAAAGATGCCCTAATACAGTACAAATTCTTTAAGTACCGCCTAAAAACCAAATGAGATGCTTCACTCCCGTTCGGATAATTTTTAGTTCCAGCTCTTACGCCATTTCACTCTGACTCTGTTACTACCTATATTGTGTTGGTGTACAATTTTGAACGTTAAAACTGCACTATTTCCGCCAAGTAGTACCTACAACCAGGTAAATTAATCACTTTGCTTTGAGTCTGTCTAAATCCGTTCATACGAGAGCACGTCAAATATGTGCCAAGTGAAGTTAACTTTTCAGTGAACAAGTTTCCTAAATAATAAGTACATACTCCTCAAACTTAGCATAATACGCAATTAAAGACATCGTACGGCAATGTAATAACATTTTCCTCATAATGGTGATAGTGCATAATGAAACAAAAAATTTTTGCGTGCAAACTTCTATAGACCTTCGCAAATAATAAATTCTGTATAAATGAATAAAATAAATGCAATCTTTATCAGCAAAGACTACATTTTAGCATACTAACTAGAGAATATTCAAATATTCATTGGAAATTATATACATAGTATGTTATTCTTGTACAATAATACCGTGCAGCGTTAGATCAGAAACGTGCAAAAGGTTCACTCCTTCCAATCAAAGCAAATGAATTTCGATTTAATAAATGACGCAAATGAGAAATTTCTTTGCAAAGTAGATACGGTTAGATACTTCTTCCTGCCACTTGAAAAGTCTAAACAAATCGCTTTTTCAGTCTTGGAAGATCTCAGTGTTTGTCGAGACCTCTAACGATTCTGTTCAACAAACAGATTCTTAATGTTTTTGCAAAGTTAGTAGATAACCGGGCTAAAATATACAATTCAAATAATATTTTACAATCGAGATCATTAATTTTGATTACGCGAAAAGTACCAAGTTGGTGTCAATAAAAGTCGTCTGTGATACAATTGTTTGAAATAAAATAATTAATAAAAATGTGAGTGTGTCAAGTAGGTTTGGCTGGAGTAAGATATGCAACCAATTAAGACCTTGACTTTGGGTCTCATTGGCACTTAATTAACTGCTGTATGTAGTTTTAATTGGGTGAATTGCATTCTATTTGTGAAAGGGTTCTAGAAGTGCTTGCATCGAATCTTGCTCCTACTATTGCTCCGAAAAGTGAATGTGGTTTTTTACTTGTGTAATGTCGCCTCCGTGGGCTTTTTTTTTGCAAGAATTTTGTACAGGTGTTTGCATAATGTAGTAGGTAGACGTCCCGGTCTCAATTTTACAACACGACGAAAATATATTTTCTTCTGCTTCTTACGTAAATAAAATCATAACATAAATAAATACAAATAAAATCAGGACTTTTCAATAAAATGCATAAACTTTCACATAATAAGTTGTTGCAGTATGGTGGGAGTAGTATTCGAATGTATAGAATCTCAAAAATGCACTTCAAATCATCACATTGTAAAAACAAAAGATCACTCATCTTCAAAAGAAAGACTTGACAAGTGGATAAGTCAAGCATCGCCGCATTAGTGTTCTGTTCGTTCCAATTCTATCCGAATGTGAAATCTGAAGAATCTTAAAAAGTTTTGACGGTTTTTGGAATGAATGGGGGAGGGGCATCCTTTCCCTTTTGTTTCGTGTTAAGTTCTTCGACGACCTGAGAGAGATATCTGACAAAAGGATTGGAGCCCTCATCCTCTACCTGAACTCGACAGGATGGGTGTAGTACATCTCTCCACCTCAACTGGAAACAACATTATACAACCAGGTTACATGAGTTTCGTGGTATCAAAATGGCACATTCTAGCGCTAATTGGTTTTCAATAAAAAGAAACAGCCACCTCTACCTACCTAACTAACTTCGTGTTAAGTTCTCATATCTCCTGCTCATGAAGCTGGACAAATTTTGATACAATCTTGGAAAGTAAAGCCAGCTTATGCTGGCTGAAGAAAGAAATGAAGAAGAGATAAGAGTTGGAGTTTTAATGATTTTTCTAGCGCAACTAACTGACAAATCATTGATATGATTTTATTGAGATTTGGGATACAGTCGAAGATACATTTTCCCTATAAGGAATAACTGTCACACTTGAATATTCATCGCATCAGATGGATGCGAGATAAGACATGACCCGATGATCATGATCGATGTTTGTTGTATTTTTCATAAATATGAAGGCAGGTTTAACAATAGAAAGACCAGAGTTTTTGTCCAACTATTAACGAAAACGATTTTACCACATGTCAAGCCGATACAAAAACATAGACGTGTGAAAATCAAAAACCGTCAAATTGACGGGTCTGGTCTTTCTAGTGTTAAAAGCTCGCGTCCTCACCAAAATACCTAACTTGGAGGCTTACAAATTACTTTTATTGTTCAACGTAGTGTCCTTCAGTTCATAATATTCTTTCCTTTGTTTTCTAAAGCCATTACAGCAGTTTCAAAAAATTCTTTTACCGCAGTTTCGTCCTCTCCTCCTTGAAAATGTTTGCCCTCTAAAATGTGTTTTTAGGGTTGTGAAACAGATAAAAGTCTGACGGAGCCAGACCATGCAAATAAGGAGGATGTGGAAGTAAATCAAGCCCAGAGTTATGAATCCCTGCCATGGTTTGAGGCGACGTGAGTATATAGGCGTGCTTCAGTATTCCTGAATGCTTTACATTACTTTGTCTCGTAGCCTGCGTAGAAAACACTAGTAGTAATCGAAGTTAATTGTTCAAGCCAAGGTAATCGACTATGATAATGTCATCTGAGTCCCAGATGTACATACCCATATAATGGTGAAACCAGGTATTTTCTTTAACCACAAATTTGATGATCACTTATGATTTCACTTGTAGTTAAAGGTGAAGATATTTCACAGTCTAGGTCATTACATCGTTTATGAGGTATATGCTTTGGATTAAAACCTTGCTTAAATAGGTACATAATCGTGGTAAATGTTTTTTTCTAAGTGACGTTTAGTTTTTCGCTGTTGATCAGATAGTTTGAAGGGCTTACTTCGAGTAGGATAAGCTGATTGCATCGGAAACATAATCCATATTTTTTTATACTGTCATTGAGTCCAGTAAAATAATATTAATTTCTCGTGCAACCGAAAATTCTTGAAAAGCAATATTTTAAAATCCTCAGTCATCTCCAAATCATTATAATCGCTTTCATTTTAATTACTATTATTATTTTTCACCTGCCCTATCTAGATCTAGATCTAGATCTAGATTGTGGCTTTGTGTGTGAATAATTGGTGTGTGAATAATTAGGTAACTACAAATAGTAAACACTGTACTATTATTCGTTAAAAATTTATCTGAAAATGACTTTTTTCTAAACTCTTCTCAAGGACTGTAAACAAAATTTTAAGTGGAAATGTGCTCCCCTCAAACTTTTTTCAAAAGCCCCTAAAACACAAATTTGACTACATAGTCCCTAAGATATTTTTCAAAATCCTGTTTATCTATACTAAATTAAAATCTAAATCGTTGGTCACAGCAATTGGCACTATGTGCCTTCACTTCATGGAAAATTTTGTCCAAGAATCTTGCACTACATCTGTATAGGATCCAGTTAGTACAGGAATTAGAGCAACAAGACCATTATTTGTTCTAGCGATGAGTTTTCGCTTTACTGGTTTTTTAAATAAGTAAAATTGTAGCATTTTGTGTAATAATTATTCTGAAGACCCTACAGACCCCATTTTTTTTTTTATAATTTGCACGCACTCAAGGGGTTATGAATACCCTTTTACATGTTTTCACGTTTTCACACGGTGCGGGCGTTGGAAAGATAGATAGATTCACAGTATTTTTTCGCAGTCCACCTGATGTCATAAGCATGTCATTCATCAACAGAGCGAACAATTTCTCCAGCCATATAATGCTTGCTTTCAAAAAAAACGTACCGTTTTGTGCGATTTCCAAGATGGACTTCATTTCTTCCAAAATAAGGCTAGAGATCGAATAACCTTGATAAAAAATTTCTTTCTAAAAATACCGTTATCACACATCTATTAAATTTGTCAAGTGTGGCTACGTTCACTCACGCATTAAGGATCTTATGAAAAGATGATTCCAATCGAGGCACCGACGATGTCCCTCTAATTTCAGTAACACTTTTTCGTACTGTAGCTATTCTTTCCACTAAATGTCCGCTACGAGGACGGATGAGTGGCTTAGTGTTCACAATTGAACGCATTTTTCGAATTCTATAGTTATTTCAAATATTTAGGGCTGCCAGCCTTCTACTACTATTTTTCTTTCATTTCAAAATTTAACACGTGTCGCCAAATCTGAATTTGAATTTTTTCCAAATATAAATTGAATATTAGTCATTTTAAAGAAATTTAAATATTTGTAAACTCGTAGGTACACACTTTTACATACGAGTATACCTTAGATTAGCAATTAGGCCCATACTCGGGCCGAGCTTTTTGACGCCAGCAAGAAACAAATCCTAAATTTGGATTTTGCTGGTGGCTGATGCAATATCTTTCTTATTAAAATCACAAAATACATTCTGACAGAGATTGGAGTTATAAGCTAATTGCAATTTAATTGATGCTTCATTCAGTGCAGGTGTTAATTGCTTGTTATTATGGTAACTTTTACTTACATCTAATACATTAAAAACTGAACTAATAATAATTTGCAGTAAAATACTCGTAATGTAAATTAGTTGATAATTCTTATAAGCAAGCATCAAAACAAAATTGTTAACAATCGGTTAACTTAGTTGCTTCTAGTACGGAAGAAGCTTATCTCAAACTACTGCTCAACGTGACACACTAAAACATCGCCCTCTTTACATAACGCATGACGAGAATCATCTGAAGATATTATAAAAAATTATTATATTACAAAATGTTCAGACAATTCCTTTAATGCCTATTTACTCTGAAAAATGTATGGCTATGGTGGAAACATGTCGGAATGCTCCTTTATCAAGTTTACTTATTTTGTAATTTTGCTGACCTCATTTAAAGCGGTTCCCATTTGGAGTACCCAAAATACGGAGCAAAAAATAAGATTTTCTTAAACTTCCAAGTATGAAAAGTTCACTCAAATCTCGAGCATACATCGAAAAATAGGCTGAGACATTATGGTGAGGTAATAAGACGCGGTTCTTTAGCTTTCTAGGCTCTTTATTCTGAATTGCGTTTCCAGTTTTCTTATCCTCTGATAAGTCTACCAGGACTCTGTCGACACAAAACTGCCTCTTTTTCAAACCATTTTTTTTATTGAATGTTAAAGGTATCATACCTCCTTTACGAAATAAGCAAAAAAAAAGCACGCAACGCTTCAGGCACCCTAATTTCTGACAGTCTCCGTCCGGAATGATCAGACGTGGAAAGGAGCAATTTCTAAGCAACTGTCCATTTCCATGATGGGAACTCGTTGATCTAGGTTTCGTAGAACGTCGATCTTCTTATTTATCTTATTGATCATGCATTAGTTTTGGCCTTGAGCGCAAGGCATAAGCCTAAGGTTTTGGAAAACTCTTCAAAAAGATTGATGTTCGTTCCTTGCGAGATGGCACGGCTTAAAGATTAATGCCACATTAAATGATTTATTTCTCGCACTGTGTGTCAGGTTGCGTCATCCTGATGGAAGATGTCAATAAGGTCTATGCCGATCAGTTGAGGCCACAAGAGCTCGATTATCATGGTGCCGTTAAGAATGTCATTTTCACACTTATACATTCATTGTGTCCTTGCCCTCCAGTTTGTAGCAAAAATATTGAAAACACTGGAAAAAGCCTAAACAAATTGATGCTACTACTTAATGTGCATACTTACATATTGAAATGTAGCTTTTAGTTCTTATTGAAATTAATAATGCGTACATCTTTTCAGGAGTTCTGATAAGAATGGAAACATGGAACAAAAAAAATCTGTCAGTTACTTGAGCCTCTTTCGTTACGCAACTCCGCTAGATTGGTCGGTAATGTTTATTTCAAGTATTGCATGTATGGTTAAGGCTATAGTGCCGCCTGCCAGTATCGTTATTTACAGCGAAATGGTGGCTATGCTTGTGGATCGTAACTATGGCATTGGCACATCATCGAAAACCTACCTTATGCCTCTCTTTAACGGTGGAAAAGTACTGTAAGTATCCTTTGTTGTGATGATATTTGAATAATGAATGTAAATTTAGGATTAATGCGACGAAGGAAGAAAATATGGCAGAACTTCGCAAGGACTCATGGTCTTTCGGAATACTTATGACAATGTGCTCCGTAGTGGTGTTAATTTCGGGAATAATCTATGTGGATCTCATGAATCTTGTAGCTTTAAGAATTGTTCAAAGGATGAGACGAAAGTTTTTCGAGGCTACCATTAGAAAGGACATTGGTTGGCATGACGTAGCTAGTAATCAGAATTTTGCTGTTCGTATAACAGAGTAAGTAACCAGATTTATTTGAACAAATGAGGGGATAATCAGTCTTTTATGTCTTCAGTAATATGGAGAAAATCCGGGATGGGATTTCAGAAAAGCTCGGTCACTTTGGCCATCTCTTTATAAGTATATTCATCACGGTCACCATTTCGTTTGTCTATGGATGGAAATTAACGCTAGCCATTAGCATTTACATTCCCATAATTCTACTTTCCAACTATTTTGTATCTAGGGTATGTATGCCGTGTAATTTTATTTATTATTTATGGCAACTCTTGGTCAATTTTAGTATCAAAGCAAGCTTACAGTACGAGAGCAGGACGCTTATGTGACTGCTGGAAGTTTAGTTGAAGAAGTCATTGGAGCTGTTCGCACTGTTGTGGCTTTTGCAGGAGAGAAACTGGAAATCGACCGCTATAATGAATTTCTTATTCCCGCTCGCAAGGCCAGCAAATGGAAAGGCGCTTTCTCAGGCGTCGGAGAGTCAGTGGCAAGGTCCATGCTATTCTTTTCAAGTGCGGCTGCATTCTGGTATGGAGTAAATTTAATTTTAGAGAATCGGGGCGAAATTGATCCAGAATATACACCAGCTGTCCTCATGATAGTAAATTGAATACGTAGTATGTTTTGCGCAAAGTTTATATTTTTTCCCCCCAAAAGGCCTTCTTTGGAATACTTGTTGGAGCTGATCACATTGGAAAATGTGCACCTTTTGTCGACAGTTTCTCGATGGCCATGGGATCTGCAGTCCCAATCTATGAAGTCATTGATTCAACGTCAAAAATCGATCCAATGTCTACGGATGGGAAAATACTCAATTATGGGCTTAGAGGCGACATTGAGTTCCAGGACGTTTTCTTCAGATATCCTTCACGAGACGATATCATTGTACTAAGAGGACTGAATTTAAAGGTTATGGCTGGACAAACGGTGGCTCTTGTAGGCCACTCCGGCTGTGGGAAGTCGACTTGTTTGCAGCTGTTACAGAGATTTTATGATCCAGTTTTTGGAAACGTAATTTTAGACGATTTGGATATAAAAAAGTATAATGTGTCATGGTTAAGATCGAATATTGCAATTGTGGGTCAAGAGCCCGTTCTATTCCAAGGGACAATTGGTATTGTAAATGAATTGTACATCTCGAAAACGAAATAACTTTCTATTTTTCCGGTTTTAAGGTGAAAATATCAAGCATGGAAATCCAGGAGCAACACAAAAGGAAATCGAAGATGCCTCTAGAGCTGCTGGAGCTCACGATTTCATCATCGGATTGCCAAATGTAAGCTGCAAGATTGAGTCACAAAAAAACAAATAGAAATATTTTGCACAACAGACTGTATGTGGTCCAGAGCCCAGGTTCTTGCGACTATTCGTGTTGTACGTGCTATATTATTTCGCACATGTGTTAGGTAAATCCTCAAGAGTTGAACCTCTAAATACAGCGAACTAGGGGTGAACTTATCTTATGCGGTGTCTACAAAACTTTCTGACGAACACATTCTTATAGTTCAGTCTTGTACAGCATCAACTTTCGATTATAAAATGTCAGCATGGTATGCAAGGTCACCTTTCAATGTTGGCTCTTTGCCCCATGTTCTTAACCCCTTAGTACGACACTTCGATAGCACCTCATTTACCCTTCTTAAATGTTCCTAATGAGGCCCCTCTAAAAGTGAGCATTCTTTTACCTCAGAAAAGTTCAAAACGCTCCAAAGTAGTATTTTTTAAGGCAGATAAATTATGCGGATATTCGTATCTTTAAAAGGAAACCAATTGATTGCAGAGTAATCTTACGTATTTAAATGACGCCTTTTAAACCAATACCTTATAAATATGTACATTTGTTTTCAGAGCTATGAAACTATTATAAGCGAGAAGGGGGTACAACTTTCCGGTGGCCAGAAACAACGAATCGCTATCGCCCGTGCACTGATACAAAATCCGAGAATTCTTTTACTTGACGAGGCTACCTCTGCTCTAGATTACCACTCTGAGAAATTGGTACAAAAAGCCCTCAACGCAGCCAGTAAAGGTCGGACAACAATTGTAGTTTCTCATCGACTATCGGCTATTAAAGACGCCGACAGAATTGTTTTCATTCATGAAGGCAGGGCCGTTGAAGATGGCTCCCATGATGATTTAATGGAGTTACGTGGGAGATACTTTGACATGGTGACATCACATAAATGTGACGATGGCGACGTCAACGAAGATGATGATCTTCAAAAAGGTGAAGACAATATAATTTGCAACCGCTCTAGATACTCTATCACCCTATTTCAGAGAAACCGTTGGATATTTTATTCGACCACGCAAATAATAATTTAAACAAAAATCGTCTCAACAAGCCTCGTTTCTCAGATGCATCAACGATAAGTCAAAATGTTACTAAAGATAATACAGACGAAGAAGAAACGAAATTCTTTAGAACATTCGTCAAGATTCTAAAGATCGCCAGGCAGGAATGGTGTTTTCTAATCCTTGGGACGATATGTGCTGCGTTGTATGGTTGTACGCAGCCAGCATTTGCATTTATTTTTGGTGAATTCTATGCAGCAATGAGTAATCCTAACGCAGAGGAGGTTTTGAGACGGACTTCTTTTCTCTCAACGATATGTGTGGTTATTGGTTTGGCAGCAGGAACTGCTTGCTTCTTTCAGACATATTTATTTAATATGGCTGGCGTTTGGCTAACAACAAGGCTAAGGTTCGTTTTAAAAATTCTCCTTTTTGACTGAATTCATATTGGAATGCATTTTGTTCGTAGATCTTTAACCTTTAAGGCGATTCTTTCACAAGAGATCGGTTGGTTTGACGAGGAACAGAATAACATTGGTGCGTTATCGGCTCGTTTATCCGGTGATGCTGCTAACGTTCAAGGCTCAATTGGATATCCTCTTAGCGGAATCATTCAAGCCGTAGCAAATTTCATATGCTGTATTACTCTTGCTTTCTATTTCTCTTGGCAGATGGCTTTAGCTTGCTTGTGCACTGCACCCGTTATGGTCGCATCCATTGTTTTTGAAGCAAGGTAAACGTGGTATCAAACTTTTGATTATTTGTTTGAATATTCTTTTTTTTCTAGGTACATGGCTAGTTCAGCTGTGATTGAGAAGCGAATTCTTGAAGATACTAGTCGGATTGCTACAGAGGCCATTGCAAACATTCGAACTGTAGCCGGGCTTCGTCGAGAGCCTCAGTTAATCGAAGACTACAACAAGGAAGTTGAAAAATATGGATCACAATTGAAGAAGAGGCTTCGCTTTAGAGGAATTGTTAATTCAAGTGGATGGGCTATATTATACTTTGGATATGCTGTTGCTTTAACCTATGGTGGTATGCTTTGTTCGGAGGGCAAAATCGAATTCCAAAATATCATTAAGTATACTCTGTAGTAGTTATTTTTTGTATCGTTCTATTCAACCAATCTATCCTTAGAGTCTCCGAATCTCTACTTTATGGTCTCATGATATTGGCCATGGCTCTGGCATTCACCCCAGCCTTTACTACAGCACTGATTGCTGGTCACCGACTATTACAGATTGTTGAGAGGAAACCTAGAATTAAGTCATCCCATCAGTACGACAATAATTTATTCATCGAAAAGTCTATGAAAGGAGTAACTTATAATGACGTATCCTTTCGTTATCCGACCCGTCCAGATGTCAAAGTTTTAAATGGTTTGAATTTAGGAGTTCTACAGGGAAAGACGGTGGCACTAGTTGGTGCATCAGGATGTGGTAAATCTACTTGCATTCAACTCTTGATGAGATACTACGACGCAAATAGGGGACAAATTGTAAGACGAATTTAAAGGTCTTAGTAGAGCATTTATTAATTTTTTTCCCATCAGTGCTTAGACGGTCAAGACATTCAACGAGATTTGGAGTTGACAAAACTTCGTCGCCGCTTAGGAATAGTATCGCAAGAGCCCACCTTGTTTGAAAAGACCATAGCTGAGAACATTGCCTATGGTGATACTTCCAGGGAGGTTCCAATGGCAGAGATTATCGAAGCGGCTAAATTGGCTAACGCGCATTCATTCATAATTGCATTGCCAAATGGATTCGATACGAAATTAGGTGCTAGGGGTACTCAGCTGTCAGGCGGCCAGAAACAAAGAATTGCAATCGCAAGGGCGCTAATAAGAAATCCAGAAGTTTTGTTGCTTGATGAGGCTACATCAGCCTTAGATTTGCAGAGCGAAAGGGTAAGTATTACATCACCACTCTCTAGGTCCTGTAGCATAACTCGTCTCGAGAAACAAATTTGCTTTTCTTTTAAATTACATTTTCGGCATTGAATTGAAAAAAAAAACCTTCTCAACATTTCTGACATCATTTGTAAACGATAGTCGTAAATGGACAAAGAGTTGGTGTCGGGTCCATCCAAGTTAAAGGAGTTAGAAAATTTATAAAATTATAGGTAAACTAGTAAGAAACTTAATTTTTTTGTAGATTGTGCAATCAGCCTTGGATACAGCTTGTTCGGGTAGAACGTGTATTGTTGTCGCTCATCGCTTAAGTACGATCCAGAACGCTGATTTAATTTGTGTTCTTCAAAACGGTCGAATTGCCGAACAGGGTAATCATTCGCAGCTACTGGCAAGACATGGTATTTACGCGAAACTGTACAAAAGCCAAACTGTTGCTAGTTAGATATATGTACATGTATTTATAGTATTTTTTTTCGATTTAGAATTAATTTAAGATGTTATGGTTTTTAATTGTATGAAAGTATATATTAGGTCCTAAAATTTAAGCTCAAAATATAATTAACAGTCGGCAAACAATAAATGATTTATGGTGGTCTAGTTCGAATAATATGCAGGTAAGCTTATACTCTATGGAAAAAATGAAGCAATAATTGTCAAAATCAGAAGACTGAATATACACACTAGTACGTATGTAGAATTTGCGAAGGGTTTCTCGCAAGGTAAGAGATATGTATACGTGCAAATCCGGAATGAAAAAAGGCTGGGAAATTTGTTCCGGATTGTCAGTGCTCTAAGCCTTCGTTCTCAATAAGTGCGAACGGAATTAAATGTCGCTTATCGTGGACAAAATGAACGCAATAAAATGATGGTTCTAGCAAACATCTGCAGCTCATTGCATGTATTGTAGGATTAAGGAACTCCAAATCGATTGTTTCTTACCCAATGGCCACCGTACTATAATACCTGACGTCCGCCTTTGATGTTCTTGATAAAATTACTTCTTATTTCTGTAAATCGTGGAAGTAGGTACAGATACCATCCATCGGGTTTATTTTCATCCGACAAAACAATATGTTTCTTCTCATTGCCCAAACTGTGTGGTCATTGGCGAAATGTAGTTTTTACTATCTGCAAGGTATTATACTTTAAAGCGTTCTCACCCCTTTCCAGTATTTTCGCTGTAGTTGTGCTTGATAGTCCTTGTTCTTCAAAAGCGTTTATTGAATCTTTTCTTTTTAGAACCCATTTTTATCTTAAAATGATGATATACAATATACAAATCCATATGCTTTTTACAAATGTACTTTTGATTTTGTTAACAAAATAAATTTCAAATGTTTAGAAACATAGAACAGAGCAGGACTTGTCTACTTATGTGTTAAAGATTGTACTACAGCGCTAAGTCTAAACCTCTAGAATATTTCTACTGCGCACTAGATGCCACTAGTTTCTTGAAAAATTATTCACCCCCAAACAGCTGTCAAATATTAAAACGTCAACGACAGCAAAACGAAAAAAAATTATCCCCCGCCTGTCAGTTGACGTGTTTAGAATTTTCATCGTCACCCGCAACCGAAATCAATTTTTTCAATTCACAAATCTATTTAATAAAATGCAAAGAACCTAAAACTGCAGACACTCTGTAATCTAAAATCTTAGCCGAATTATTTTTTTGGAAAATCCCCGCAGAGAAAATGCTTTTTGCACACGTATTCATAATTTGTTTATGCGTGTTTGGTGTGACGAGCGATGAACACAATCACATTGTAAGCAAGAAAATGTTTTTTCCTCCGTGGAATTTAGTAAAACTAATTGAATTCAACTTCCAGTACAATGATCGAGAAGAGGTAGTCCTCTGGATGAATACTGTCGGGCCATATCACAACCGACAGGAGACGTACGCTTATTTTTCTCTGCCCTTCTGCTCGGGCTCAAAGCAAAGTATCAGCCATTATCATGAAACGCTTAGTGAAGCGCTTCAGGGTGTTGAACTAGAATTCAGTGGCTACGAAATTGAATTTAAGGGTAACTTAAGTGGGCTTGACCGTATAGCATCAGGTTAATTTGAATTTATTTTGCAGTGGACGTTCCATTGACTGTCATCTGTATGGTTGATCTGACTGAGGACAAGGTGAAGGCGTTCACGTATGCAGTAAAGAATGAGTATTGGTATCAAATGTACATAGATGGGCTCCCTATTTGGGGTAAGGTTGGCGAGCGTGTCGAACGGGATAACAAATATTATATCCACACGCACAAAAAATTCGATATTGGCTATAATGGCAAGCAAATTGTCGATATCAACCTCACGACAGAAAAGAAGGAGCTGTTGGTGTCTGGCGCTAAGATCAAATTCTCCTACGAAGTCAATTGGAAGCTTAGCCCAATTAAGTTCGAAAACCGCTTCGATAAATATTTGGATCCAAACTTTTTCCAACACAGAGTAAGAAATAGTGTTCTCTGTTTTTTTTTTTTACTTTGTAACTCCTTTGTAGATCCACTGGTTCAGCATATTCAACAGCTTTATGATGGTCATATTCCTGGTGGGATTAGTTTCAATGATCCTTATGAGAACTTTGCGCAAGGATTACGCGCGATACAGTAAAGACGAAGAAATGGATGATATGGTGAGTGTTTTCCTCATTTTTTTAAGGAAGTGAAGATAAGTGACAGTTGGCAATAGCTGGCAGATAAGATATTTTTTTTTTTTTTTTTGACTGAATTGTTCATCAATTTCGTGTTTGTTTCATAAGATAAAAGAAGGTGCTAAGTAGATATCTAGTTTTAAATTGAAAAATAGTGTCTGGTTGGTTGACACATCTGTTAAAATATTCAAAAGCGTGTTGAATTCTTTGTGTATGGGAGTGCGTGACAGTGTCGACATAAAAATTTGTGTAAAACTGTTATCGCCTCAGGAATACAACACAAATGCGAACAATAAAATGCTACGGGGAAACAAAAAATCTATGTATTGCGCAACAGGCCTGTACTCGCAAAGAGTGCTCTCTCTCTCTCTGGCGCTTAAGTCTATAGATTTAGCCCGTTGATCAGCTCGGTGATGACAAACCCTTTCCTTTTCAATTTGTCATTCTTTACTCACTAAACCCGGACCCCAGGAGAGTTAATTGGCAAAATTGTATTTCATTCTCGAATTAAGGTTACTTTTGAAAATATTCCTCAATCCCTGTTGTATCTAAGTGTTGATGGATATGGACTGAGCTTTATTTTTTCCAATTATTCACCGATCGGCAATACGTAGTCGAAATTAACATTTGCCCTTAAATACTTACTACTTATTACGCATGTGATTATGCTCGGAAGAGATACATTTTGTTACAAGTAACTCTAAATCAAATTAACTTAATGATAAATTTTGCTAATCTTTAATTTAAAATGTTACTCAAAAACTATGCTCATGTGAATATCAGCGTGAGCAAAATCAACAATTCAAACGTTATTGGAATCCCCATAATTTTTCAACAACTTTACTTGCACATGTAATACCATCTGTGTATATTTAAACAGCGCTTAGACTAGTTATTGTCGTGTGGAGTTCCTATTGAATGGGAAATCGTGACAAAACTAAAATACTTTTAGCTTGTTGGTACATATATTTATTCGCTGTATCTGTAGTAGCTTACGTTAATTTGTTCAACTTTACTTAAACGTTTTGAAATTTATTTATTTTATCTCCGCGGTGGGATGAGAGTAAACTTTTTCAAGTAAACACATTGTTTAAAGTTGAATGTAACCGATACGCTGCGATATCTTTCCGGTCTTTCTCAAGTTGCACAATTACATGGGAGAATTGTTTGTTTTAATAAGCGTAGTAATTCTAGTTTTTAATTTGGTATAGTTTACCAGAAATGCTGCCACATGGGCATACTTTAAGTATCTGGTTCACTGCCATGATACCATGATGTAACGGAAACTAAAGTTCTGTGCCAATTGTAAGTTTTCCTTAATAAACGTTAATTCTTTGAAGGTATATACATATAAAATAGGTGACATACTTACATACATACATATATAAGAGCATAACGAATCTAAGGAGTAGAAAACGAAGTCGGACGGGTGGGCAGATATGTGTGCAAAAGCAATAGAACAACGGTAAATACTTTCATTCTAGCGTATTCAGTTCTCTTAAAAATAATTTTCAGTGTCAACCTTTGTCCAATATGGGTCCATTTTTAGTCTGGGGATTGTAGACCCGGTTGACTAAATAAAACGTTCTTGATTTCTGATTTGTAAGTGTTCACTTGACTTTTGTATTACATGTCAAAAGCGAAACATACCCGCACCGAAAATCGCCAGAAATTGAAATTTTGAAATCAGTCCTTGTGCCATACCTACATATGTATGTATGTATCTTAAGTACCAATGCATGAATTTTAAAGACTGTGTATTAGTTTAGCCTTATAAATGCACAAAGGCATAATAGAGGCTGTGGTTACTTATGAGGAATGGAGATAGACAATTATTCAAAAATGATTGGCCAACTCAAGAAATGCTGATTACACCAATGAAGATTACACCAATTTTTATCGCTTGAATTTTCTTTACACTAAGCTTTATATCGGTCGTCCCATAATGTGTCCCATCCGCAATTACCACCAAATCAAGCTGTAAAATTTCTAAATATCCTCTCTTGCAACGCATGGCCGGATATACTTTCATGGAATAGTATCCCTCAGGGAGTGATCAATGATAGTCGTTTTTCTACTAGAGCTACATTAAACCGCTTTAATTTTTAATAATCCTCTTTCGAAATAGCTTGGCCTGTTGAGTGGAGTGGAGACCTGTTTCATTTTAACAACTCAATCGCTGCCTAGAAAGCTCAAAACACTCAATTCTCATCGTTTGTCACAATTCTTCTCTAGTAATTCTTCAACAAATGAGTTTTCACCTAGGATTTTAAGCAGTATGTCATCGTCAAAGTACTTCTGTGCAGACAGTATGTTTGAGCTAAATTCGTCATATCGGAATCACTTATGATCTACATATCCTAGCGAGTATCCGCCGTGCGTTCTCGCGCAGTTGTCTAAATGCAGTTGCGGGGCAAACTGCTGGACCGATTTTGACCAAACTGCTCTCGGGCCAATACCGAAGATTGCCTGAAAATTTAAACTCAATCGGTTTGGTGATTTCGGAGTACATAGCATACGTACAAAAATAGGTACACTGAGTTTTATATATATGCAAGAAAGAATACAAATTAAAATCAAAGTGTAATGTCATATTTTCTATTCGCATTTACTTACATAATCTACGTATATTTCTCTTTTTTAGGAGCGTGACCTGGGTGATGAATATGGTTGGAAACAGGTGCATGGTGACGTGTTTCGAACACCCCAGCATGGATTACTCTTCTCAGCTTTGATTGGTGCTGGGTATCAACTGATTTCCGTAGTATTTTGTGTAATAATATTTGCGATAGTAGGAGAACTATATACAGAGTGAGTGCTACAATATATTTATTCTTAATCATCAAGAGAGTAATTTATTTTTGAAATTTTTCTTCTTAAGACGAGGATCCCTTCTGTCAACTGCGATATTTGTTTATGCTGCGACATCTCCAATCAATGGCTACTTTGGAGGATCATTATATGCTCGCTTAGGTGGCCGAATGTGGATAAGGCAAATGCTAGTATCAGCATTCCTGGTGCCAGTATTTGTCTGTGGTACAGCGTTCTTTATTAATTTTATCGCCATTTACTATCATGCATCGAGGGCGATTCCATTTGGCACAATGGTCGCTGTCACCTGCATCTGCTTTTTTGTTATTCTTCCACTAACACTTGTCGGAACAGTTGTTGGACGCAATTTAGACGGCCAACCGGATTATCCATGTCGCGTAAATGCCGTACCTAGACCCATCCCAGAGAAGAAGTGGTTCATGGAACCGGCGATTATCATACTCCTCGGCGGAGTTTTACCTTTTGGATCAATTTTCATCGAAATGTAAGCAATCGATAAAATATGTATTTGAAACTCAGCAATCGACAAATTTGAAACAAAATATAAATTTGTAGGTACTTCATATTCACATCGTTTTGGGCATACAAAATATACTACGTTTACGGTTTTATGCTTTTGGTGTTCACTATTCTTACCATTGTGACCGTATGTGTAACGATTGTGTGCACATATTTTCTTCTAAATGCCGAAGATTACCGGTGGCAATGGACAAGCTTTCTATCGGCCGCGTCAACGTCAATCTACGTCTATGCGTATTCATTTTATTATTTCTTCTTTAAAACAAAGTAAGTTAGCTTGTTCTAAATATAATGCTTTGATTCTATTTAATTTTATTTAAATTTTCCAGAATGTATGGCCTCTTCCAAACGGCTTTCTATTTCGGATACATGGCGCTATTCAGCGGAGCGCTAGGTCTCATTTGCGGTACAGTGGGATACGCCGGAACTAATATATTTGTAAGAAAAATCTATTCGAATGTGAAGATTGATTAAATTCCATCGGTTTACGTTACAAAACGGAAGTCTCTTCTTCGAATTATATTATAATATTGTGATGACTTGATTCTACGATTTACTTCTTTGGCTCTTTATCTAACACGCACCCTACGTTCTAATTGACCGATCCTTATATATTATAAGTATTCTACATATAATCTTCTTTTTTTTTACAAGTTGTTTAAAATTTTATTTGCTTGCGATTTGAAGAATTACGTGCGTTTTTTTGTTTTTTTTTTTTTAAAGAAGTTAGTGTCCTCGCAAGGTATACCTATTTTCCTTGATTTTGTACTATTGAACGTCTTAGAGTCTAGATAAACCATCTCGTGCAGCAAGTAAAATGTTTGTTCAGTTTTCTTTTATATTAACACCAATAGGACGGAATTTTGTGAATTAAATATAAAAACAATACAAAAGAAAACGAATGAAACACTGGGCAATTGTATTAAAAGAAATACGGAAAATGCATAATACAAAATTACATTATGTATGTATTAAATGAATAAAATTATGATTAAAAATAATTAGGTTTAATAAAAGTATAGTGAAAATAGACACTAATGAAGGAATATACATGTTTTGTCGTTTTTGTTTCTGGAAATGATGTGATGTCCAGTGAGGATTCAATAATTTCAGTGCCCTTTTTTTATTGAGCAGATTCGACCAAAGTTTATTAAATAATGGATGCTTACGTTTTTAATTGATGACTCTTACATTTGAGAGTTCTCAAAAAAACAGGTCGTCGGTGAATGTATATTAAGCTTTACACTCATTAAACGAAACAATTTCTTATTAGTGTTAGTTAGTATTCAAAGTACGCATACGATTCCTGCTTACGGATCGAATGACATTTCATCGCAACATATCATTCATGGAAGATAAAATAATCCCGAATTATGTTATTGAGTTTATACGATCAAGACGAAATAAAACCAAAAAGACACGTAACAAATCATACGCTCACCGAAGAGGCGATTCGGCCTCGGGTCGAACTAAACGTTTACTGTAAGCAATAACTGAAATCGGGATGAATATTTAAGTCTCCTGTTACCGAAAGGTAGTGAGAAGTCGAACGTCATCGTAATAATGGATCCGCAATCAGAAATGAAATATTTATCTTATTTTTAAAATATATTTGTGTGCAAGTAAGAGAAATTTCCGCGGAATGCCGGCCTTTCCTGTTCGAATAAAACTTTATTAAATTAACTATTGAACTTCAAATAGTATTTAGTTGCAGCGAAGTACGTATGTATGTATACCGATACTCTATACGCCACAGACAACGAAGTGTTATGAGAATGATTGACGCTAAAAGGCTACAATCACAAGAGACTGTTTGCGGCTTTTCGATATCATCCCCAAGAATTTGAATGCCAACAGTATGAAATGGAGGAAACCAACATTCCTAGCAATCCATAAGGAACGTCGCCACAGTTGGCTTAAGTACCAGAAAGGAAATGCCTGTAGAAAGTAAGCATTAAAAGGTTGCATCTAAAACGCTCTGTGAACGGAATAGAATGGGTAACTAAACGGGTTTCAAACTTAGCACAGTCAAAGCCTCAAAAAAATAAGTTTGTCTCGTAAATGATCTTCAACACAACACCACATACAAAAATCAAATTTATATTAACATATAATTTTAAATTTTATTTAATTCATGTTCACTTTCGGTCGCAGACTTGTCTTATTGCGTAAAAATTATGCTAGGGCTTAACACAAACTAAATATTTCAGAAATAACGTTATAATTCATTTTGTTCAATTGTCTATCTGCGCACAAATATGTAGAGGGAGTAATTTAAACTCTTCTCTAGACTAATAATACAAAGAAAACTTGTATTTTTGGTAAATGCCTAGTTAAAGGCGGTGAAATTACTGTCTCTGGATATTGAATGGAGCCACCATTGCCTGTGGATGCGGCGGGCGCGGTAAGTGCGCGTGGGGATGATGAATAACTGGAGGCGGAATTTGTTGTTGCGGATACTGCTGTAGATGTTGCTGCGGATGCTGCTGTGGATGTTGCTGTGGGTGTTGCTGTGGATGTTGTTGTGGATGTTGTTGTGGATGTTGCTGCGGAAGCATATGATGGTGGGGAAGAAGATGGTTTGGAGGTAGTATATTTCGCATCGGGGGTGGCATGTTACGCATGTTGTGTATATCTTGAGGCGGTGGGCCACGCATGAAGAATTGGGGTGGAGGCGCGTTGTGTAACATCTTATGCGGTGGTGGGAGATGCGCGCCCGCTATATTTGGTGGTGGCACATTGAACTGATGAGGCATAGAAGGTGGAGGTCCAGCTCTAGTTAAAGGTGATGGGGGAAGACGGACAAAACCAGTTGGCCGAATGCCCGTAAATCCAATGGGAGATTGCCGAGCAGTTCCACTAACTGATACAAATCCGCTCGTGAATTTTGGCGAAGGTATTTGCGGAGGAGAAATGCGTGGCGACATTTTAGGAGACGCAGGTCGCTGCGTTGGGACTTCCACAACAGGTTTTAGCGACGGACTTATTCGTCTGGCGACTGGTGGGACCTTGCTGAGTTTCGGCGACGAGTATCCTCGATTAGCTTCCTTTTTATTATTGTTTGTGGTAGGTGAGGCGGTGTTTGAGGGAGATTGGATCGAAGGTACCGGAGCTACAGCAGCTGTAACTGCTGCAGGGGCGGGTACTGGTGCAACCGCATTTGGGGGTACTAGTTTTGGATTAAGAAGACGTGGAGGAATGGGGTTTTCCATTTGGGAAACGTACATAGAATGAACGACAGCATCAAAGTGGAAATAGAAGAGAGGAGTCGGCGTAGGAGGTCTCAGATAGACTGGTTGTTCTAAATGCGCTGGAGGTGAACCAGATGGTGGAGGAGGTGGTGGTAAACTGTCCAGTTCTGGGTCGATTTTATAGTCCGATTCACTTATGACAGGATCCTCTTCTGGTTTAGACTCTGGTTTCTCAACTTCTGCCTCTTTGGCCGGTTTCAGGCCATGCTTCTTACGCAGGGCCTTCAATTTTCGACGAATTTTTGTATCCACTGCTTTGCGGTCCTCTTCACCGCTGTCTCGATTCGGAAAGATACCATCCTCAAAATACACCTTTTTCTTAAGGGATTTCCTAAAGAAAGAAAACAAATAAAAAAAAAAAGTAAAATAAACGATCAACTTAAAAACACATTTAAACTTACTCTTCTTCAGCGGCTTTCTTCAAAATACCCTTTGCTGTTCCGTCACTGTCTTTGCCCAGTCTCAAAACAGCGGAGGCGATATGCCTATTACTGACTTCTTCTTTCCATGAAACCGCAGGAATTTTCTTTACCTTTGACTTCTGTTTTTCGCTGCTAGAATTCTCTATTTTCACATCCACTGGCGGCGGTTCAGGAGGTTCTTTTTTTTCCTCAACGGTCTTCATTGTTGGCATATCAAGGCTTGGTACTATTTCGAGAACGTTTCCTTTTTGCACAGCGACTGTTGCAGCTTTCGGTAATTCCTTCAACAATGACGATGGTTGTGGTTGAGGATAAGGCTGTTCATCGTAGAAAAAACTGGAATTGTTTATACCGGTGCTAATCGTAGGTATGTTAGAGTAGACCTGCTGATCTGCGGTGTTCACATACTGATTGGCGTAGTTCATGTGATGATAATTAGTTGGTGGACCACCCGGCTGAGGGGGAAGGGACATGTAACCATAAGTGCTGTAGTTGTATCCGCCATATAGATTTTGGGGGGAATTATCCTGATTGGAACCATTTAGCACTATATTAATGCGAGCATCCAGTGAAATGCGATTTGATGGATCAGAATAATAGTATGACTCAGGGGGGAAGTATGATGAACAATTAGAACGCTGTGCATTGTAGTGGTAGGGGGGCGATATTGATTCTGATCGACGTCTTAATGGAGAAATGCTACGACTGCGAGATGAGCTCCTTCGCATAGGTGGTGACGGTGGTTTAAATGGTAGGGGGGACCTAGAAAATGTTCTGTCGTAGGAGCTGCTTCGCGATCTACGTCGTCCTGGAGGACATGGGGATAGCGACCGTGAGCGGGAATGTGTGCGTCCCTTCCTTTGAATTGGTTCTATTCGCCGTCGTCTGCGTAGGGGAGAACGACTGCGGCTGCGACTGCGACGTCCCCTGTACCGTGCTGTAAATATATTTAATTTTTTTTTAAATGAGATTCTAACATTTCTACCGAAAGGTTAAGATTCTACAAAAGATTGTCGGCATTTTTAACGCAATAATGGATACTTATTCTAATGGTAATAAGAGAAACACTATTAAGAAGATCACCGACTCGGATCCCAGGTGGGTAGATATAAAGAGTGAACTAATGATGAGCTTCGAGTTCATGTGAAACATGAAAGGAGACTCCTGAATTCTTCTTGCTGATGGTGTCATTGATTTACGATCTAAATATTGGAGTGCTTTAAAAAAGCTTGTCTTCGTGTATTATATTTGCAACACATTTCGTCTCCACAAAGTCGATTTCTATTCAAATATTGAAGCCTTCTACAACCCATAGAGGAAACCACCTTCAGCATATTTGTTGAAGCAAACTTTGGCCGTCCCAATCTTAGATGCAAGTTAACCAAAAAGAAATCAATGTTCGCGCTTAAATATAAATTTTAGTTTCAATATCAAGTCAATGTGAATTATCTCCCTGTACAATATGTCCCTGGTAACACAATGGAGAAGCACCGCATATACATTTACCTGATCAGTATAATCTAGCAGGTGGATATACATACATATGTACATGTGTATATACAATGAGGGATTTATCTATTCTCTATTTACCTATCGTTATCTATACCACAGTATTATGCATAATGATGTGTATGAAACCCTTTCTTTAAATTACAACTAAATCGTATAAATCATATCTACTCACCAGCAGCACCTCGCCGCGGTTGGGGTGATGAAAATCGTCCTCTCCTCCTTGGACTTACTGAAAGCGATCGAATTCTCGGTCTTACAGTTCTCGTTCTTGATGGAGATCTACTTTCGCGTCTTCGATATCTTTCAGCCGACCGCCTATCTTCGCTGGATCTAGAATTTTTTGTGTCGATCATGGGCTTTACAATAGCGACCTCCTTGACTGGCTTGGCTAAAAGTTTCTCAGTAAAATCCGCGTCTTCCTCTTGCTTAAGTGGTTCAATCACAGCTGTCGCTAAACATGTAGAAACAGCCGCCTTGGGCCTTTTCATTGGAGAAATAGTCAATTTTATTGCCTCTCGATTTGCGTCAAAAATTTTAATATCCTCCGCTTCGAGCGGTTTTGATTCGTCGACAGTTGCCTCTTGCATAGTCGCAACAAATTGAGGTTGCACTGATAGATTTTCACAACTGCTCTTTGTCGATTCAACACCCGAATCTGTTGTGGTCACGTCCTTTGCATACTTTTGTAGAATCAAATTTTTCTCCTGAAGAAGAAGATTCTCCATTTTTCGCAGCTCTTCGACAATTTCATCGCCTGAATCATAATTTGCTCGCATACTCTGTATGTTGGCGAGATTCTCCTCTAGTTGTTGGATTTTCTTGAAATCACTTGCTACTCTGTTGCCGCGCTTGGATTTCTTCTTTATAGATCCATCGGAATCGTCACACAGATCGTCGTTGCTGTCATCGGAAGACGATGATGATGATGAACTTGAGCTGGACGAGGAAGAAGAGGATGATGTAGAGATAGTTGAGGTAGTAGATGCAGAAGAACTATTACTATCCTTGTGATCTGTGGATTCTGATTCAACGTGTGAAAGTTCCGCTTCGGAAGTTTTATCTTTCAATTTAATTTTAGTCATATCAACACCGGAGTCTTCTACGCTGCGAATAAATTGATCGTACAGTTCCTGCATTCCAAAGAGAACATGCTTTTGGACTGTTTCTTGTTTCTCTGCTTTGGTAGGCGTTGCAGAGTGTGAAGTTTTGTTTTCTGTACAAACCGCCTGTTCGGTTTTGATCTCAGAACATGGAGAGGGTAAAGTTGCAACTTCCGGTGTGTCCTCTTTGGATGGCGTATTGGGCTCCTCCTCTTCTTTTTGCTTTGCCGAGGGTGGGCTCGGGTTGACCAAAAGTGGTTTTTCAAAACCATCGTTTAGTTTTTCTATTTCTAAAATGGGTAGTTCTTTCTTTGATTGATCTACTTCAATTTTTAGCACAGCTTGCTTTGCCTCAAATCGTTTCGTGGGCGTTGAACTATCCTGATTTGTCATGAAATCGACTTCGTTCTCCCAGTTGTCCATGTAATCGTCAGTATCTGGGCTTTCTTCACCCTTATTTTCCTTCGTTTTTTCTCCAGTTTTAGTCGCCTTTTTGTCAAATTCTTGTTCTTCCTCTTGCTCAAGTTCATTTGCAAAAGAAAGTCGCTCTACTTTTATTTTCTTTTTCATAGTCTTTTCAACCGCTTTTGCCTTTTCCGAGCCTTTTGGAGACTTTGCTTTGAGTTTATTCAGGGATTCCCTACTTTTTGACTTTGCTTTAATGTGTTCTGGTGTGATTGATCTTTTAGGTTTATCCAAGGAGAGCGATCTTTTGGCTGATTCGTATTTTGTCGGACTTTTTGTGGGGTCTGACCTCCTGTTACTCGCTCCTTTCGATTTCTCCAAGGAAACATCGCGATTATCTGGAGTAAGTGATGTTGTTTGGTTTTTTGGCGATTGTTTTTGTCCTGATGGAGGAGTTCGCGAAGGAGATTCCTGCTTTTTTGATGGATTCAGCCGTTTTTTAGCTTTATCGTCCAGTTCTTCAGCGAACATATCAAGGATTTCTGCCGATCGCGATCGCCTCTCTGTTCTTTTTTCAATGCCCGGGGCTTTCCCATTTGTTTCTAAGCGTTTCGGTGTTTCTGCTCGGAGTTTTTCGTCCTTTTTATACTCATCCAATGACACCCTACGTTTTTCTATAGATGGTAAGCTTTCTAGGCGCCTGTCAAATTTGCTTTTAGATTTGTCACGGGATGAATCTCGTCTCTCAACCGATAGCGATCGATTCCGCGATCGTGATCGTCTTTCTCCCGGCACTAATTGTTTGCGTTCTTTTGAGGAACTCGGTGATTTACGTGACTGATCGTCCTTTGGAAACGATTTGTCGAACTTTTTCTCAGGTCTCTTGTAGTTTTGTTTCTCCACAAATAGATTTCTATCCTTAGAGCTTAAACGATTACTTGTTGGCGATCGGCTAGCTCTTGAAAATGACTTCTCCAATCGTTTGTCAGGTGTTTGTTTTAATTTGTCTTTAGAAGCATCGCGTGAAACTGATCGATTTCGGGATCTGGAACGTCTCCCTTTAGACAATAATTTGTCAAAGACTGGTTCTGCATGTATTTTCATTTTCTCCGCTGACCGATTCCAAGGGCGATCATATTTTTCTCTAGAAACTGATCGTGAGTGTCGTGAATGTGACCATGTTTTCTCGCTATTCAGATCCAGCGAATGGGATCGTGATCGTCTGTCATTCCTGAAAGCTTTATCGATACTTAAATCTCTGCGCATCCTCATATTGTCCCCAGATCTGTCCCGAGATGCGAACGGGTTACGCTTCTCAGGAGTGACAGTGCGTTTTCTTGAACTTGAACGTGATCGTCTTTGTATGGGTCTTCCAGTGAAGGGATTTCGTTTTTCTGCTGAAGACGGCGGCTTTGATTTCGGAGTCTCTTCTGTCCGCTTCTCTGAAAACGAATTGTTTTTCTCCCTCGGAATAGATGGCGGTCTAATGGGTGACTTCTCCTTAAAACTCTGTTGCGGTGTACGTTTTTCTTCCTTACATTCAATCATTGCATATTTTTCATTTGGAATTGGAGGAGTTGATCCACTTTGTGAATCTACAGAAGATGAACGTTTTCGTAATGGGAATCGTTCTTCCACAACTTCTGATTTATCATCTTGTTTCGGGGAAAATGTAAAGCTGGTCCCGCTTTCAGTGGATTTCCTCTTCTGTTTTTTCGTTTTCTTTTCTATGGATGGGCTGTCATCGTCTGTATTTGAAATATCGTTCTGTTTTTCTTCTTTTACTTGAGGTATGTCTTTGTTTACATCCACATTAATGATAGTTTTCAACTCGGACTTTCTTCGTAGTGGAGTGTCATTTGAATCTCGTAATTTCTGTATCAGATCCATTGGATTTGGACTGAAGGATTCATTTTCAACTTCTTCTGGTTGCGATCTTTCAGACTTGCTCTTCTTTCTATGTTTACGACGTTTTTTGTGACCTTTAGGCGGAGTTTTCACACAACCTTCTTCGTCTGATTTTTTTTTCTCGCTATTCATGTGCTTATAACTTTTCGGTGGCGTTGCAGATCGAAGCTTTTTCGGTGAGTCCTCTTGTTCATCCCAATTTTCTGCTTTTTCGATTTTGATTGCATGCTTTAATGGTTTTTCTTCTGCCTCTGATTCTGAAGTGGATGATGTGTATTCTTCAGATATTTCTTTTTTAACAGCATTGTTTGTAGACTTCTTTTTAGATTTTTTCTTCGATTTTGATTTGTGGGCCTTCTTTTTCTTGGATTTATCATGCGCTTTGCGTTTTTTACTTTTGGATTTTTTTAATTTTTTCTTCTTTTTTGAAGCCTTACGCAATTTATCAATTCCTTTCTCGATTCCAATATTTATGGTTGAAGCATTAAAGGCATAGGAAAGGGAGGGCTCTGTCTTTGTCCATCTGCAAAATAAAATAAAATTATTATCCAAGACCACCGCTATTTAAATTTTAGTAGTCGTAAAGACAATACTAATTCTTCTTTTAGATCGAATGATATGAAATAATATTAGCAAACACACAGTACCACAGTTTTTGAGTTCTCTGTTATTTTATTCCTAAACAGAGAATATATTTTATATAATACTCTCTTCTTCACTTAAAACTTTTCAAACCACCTTGCAGCATCTGCAAAAGCATCCACAAATACCCAAAACTTGTTCGAACAATACACACTCTACACAGACTTCAAATAGCGATCACAGTTACCAACACTGTGGTCAACTATAATGCAGACTTTACTTGTTACATGTAAATATAAATTATGGAAAGCAGTAACCATCAAAATAATTAGACAATAAGGAGTGCTGTCAAATTATTATTATCTAGCAAGGCGAAGCGAATACCCTCTAAGCCTATCTCAACTTTGATGCATGTGTTTTTATCAAAAATTTCGAATAAAGTTGATGCTTTGGTCTTTTTTCTTTTACTTACTTGACAACAGGTTTCTCTCCCTGGAGTTGCACAACAGTGCTGGAGATCCTGTTTAAAGGGCTGTTCGAACGCTGATCCACAAACGGTCTGAAAAACAATTTTAATTAAAAACGCAACTAGAGCGGATAGCTGAAATATTACTCTCTAAACGGTGCAGGAAAGCGATGTTTGTGACCTCCTCTACCCATACCACCAAACGGTGGATGGCCGCGAAAGGGAAACCCCCGCATACCACCACGCATTCCACCGCGACCCTCAAAGCGTGGCCGATGATGGGGCCTCATTTGATGGAAGTCTCCGCGAGGACGCATAAAATGCATTTGTGGACCAACAGGGCGAAATCTCTTAAACGGTTCCGGTGTAAATGGCATTGCATAATTTACTGGGGTGCGGCTTCTTCTGTCAGCACTGCTGGCTCTACTACTGTCATGGTCTTCCTGCAATGAACTACTGTATGACTTTACCTTCCGCCTTTCCTTTGGTTCTCCAATACGCCGTTTTTTCGGTATTTCTTTTTCGCTGTTCTCACTTTCACTGTGTTCTGGCGACATTTCTATGGCAAAACATTAAATATCAAATTGAATCGTATTTTCGGAATCATCAATTTACCTTTCTCCTTGTCCTTCTTCTTTTTTTTCTCGTGCGAACGTCGGCGTTTTTCAATTTTCTTCTCTTCAACCAGTTTTTTACGTTCAGCCTCTTTCTTTTCCCTTATGGCATCGAGCTCTAGAATAGCTCGTACTTTATCCTCACAGAGGGCAGCTTCAGCTTGAGATGCTGATTTTAACTCCTCACGTTTCCTAATGGCTTCCATATCAACTCGAATGAGCGGCGACAGCACTGGTTTTGGCTTCAAGGCTGGACTTGCTGGAGGTGTCTTAACCTCACCCGGTTCTAGGCTACTGTCGGCATGGTCTTCAAGGAAACTAAAACTTAACTTTGCTACCCCATCAGAGGTAACAACAATATCGGATTTGGATACGTCGGGAAATGATTCTGTTGATTGGGGCATTTTAACTGAAATTACATGTTAAAAGTAACTAGCTAGTTCGCTGAATAACTTATCGTTTGCATACAACTAACTTAGAAAAGTGAAAATAATTGTTTTATTTTTTGTTTAGAAGTCAGATTGTTAAAATGAGAAAAAAATCTCTAACGAACGCAATTATCTCAATTTAAAGAGATGTGGGAATAAGTTTAAATGGGGTTTTTATCATTTCCAATATCATATAAAGTTTTTCACAGGAAAATGGTGCAAGTTCTGCGAAAATTTATTAATTAATTGAATAAAAACACAAATTTCTAAACCCGCACTGCACTAAACCAAGAAAAGTTTGACAAGGCGAATAGAGAAAATGCACTTTAATCGGTAAATGTCAAACATAAGTTGGAGATTCTTCCTTAAGTGATGCCAAATCAGTTTAGTGCGGGGTAAAAATTTCGCAAATTGTGTAGAATATATATAGAAGATCTATAGAAAAAGAGTCCCTATTTTCTCACGTTGGAGTCCAGTCTTGAAACATATTTAACTTATGCATCTTTCCAAGCCGTCCGAGAAATTTTATCTTAAGTTTGTGTTTGACGGCTTATTTCCGCTTCATCTCCGATGTTCAATTTGAAATATACTCTGCGTTAGGAAAACAAGGAATACTTTATAAATGAATCGTAAATTGGCATGTCTATTACTACCGTTGTAGTTTTAAATTTAAGGTGTTGTTTTGATATGCTTCTACTCATTGGCTTTATTAGTGTGTTTGTTGGATACAATTTATGTATCTTTCAAGAATATATTATTAGAAATCTCGTTCTGTTTCTAAAAAGGTTTGTTTGAATGTTTATGAAATGACACAATTTTTGTATAAGATCTGGCATGAATTTTTTAATTGTTTTGTAAAATTATGTATGAAATATGATGATGGAAATGCAAGCTGTTTTAAACACATCCTCCAACGTCTTGTGCCCGGTAATTGCCTGCTCAATTGCAAGTCAACAGGCATACACTAAACTAAAATGGAAAATAATCATCATTCTGTCACGCTACATGTACATTTAGCCTCTTAATTAGGTCACCATATTCCTCTTTGCAGTCGGTATACGCTATAGCGTATGGCCATCTCTTTCTAGTACATTTGTTTTGATCTGTATCTGTATCTGAAAATATTGCAAAAAGTTTTTAAAAGTTTATTAATTTACAATTTCTACGACACATCTTGTGTACGCACCTTAAGCACTTGAACTGACGAAATCCAACTAGTACTTTCTCTCACGGAAAAGGAAACGACAAGCTGTAGCTGAATACGGAACCCGTTATTTCCCCAAAAGTTGAATATTTTTTATCATCAGAGTGCTTTCTTGGCTTTTTAACACCAAAAAGCAAACTAATAAGCTTTCCAACACTTTTTAAATTGATTTCACCCTATATTTCTGTTAATATGTCGAAGAAATATCTGCGTGAACTTTGTAAAAACGATTCAAGTCGTTGCTAATCGAAATGAGTAACTATTTTTTTCATTTGCAGTCAATCAAAGGCATACCAAGTGCCAGTTTTGCGAACGCTCCATAATAAATGGCGTGTCCGATGGCGGAGTTTTTCGTTCAAGGGTGAAGGCACTCTTCCACCCACGACCATGGACGAGTCAAGCACAATGTCTGCACAAATTGAATAATAGAAAATGGAAACGATTCACACAGGAATTCACAAATATGGTAAAGCCTTATAATCTGGTCTGCAGTTAAGTAATGTTCACATCTTCTAGGCAGAAGAGTTTGAAGAGTTGGAAAGGTTGAGAGAGCGTCTTGAGGAAGAACGCCTAAATGCCCGTCGTGCTAGAAGAAATGTGCGCCGCTTGTACAACAAGTACGAGGCTCAAACGATCAAAATTGAGGAGCAATTGAGCCATCCTGAACGGTTTACAGATAAATTAAATGTATTTTACAGTCTTGGCAATATTTTCGTTTACAGTGATATTCCTGAGGATATGCTTGTGGAAGTACTTCAAGATTCTACTGAGGATCAAGGATATATTGATTCTACAATCCAGCAATGAATTCGCAGTGGATTTTTCAAGTTTCAATTGAAGAAGTCAGGGACTCACATTTTAAGTTTCATTATAACTTTTATTCCTTAAGTAAATAAAAAGTCGCCAGGAATGCGTTTTATTTTTTACAGGCATTTATTATTCAGCAGGACTTATAATCCTTCCATTAGCCCTTACTGCTGCTGCTGTTGCAATCGTTGTCCAGCTGTGGACTCATTTTGCGTACATTCACACGATTTCACTTCCATTAATCAGATTACATTATTGTAAGCGATTGAACAGTGCAGTGGAAATGTAAAATTCTGTGCGTGCGAGAAAATATTTGCTCAATGGTATTCCACTCAATTAAAGGCAACCGCATGCGAATTTGTTTCGATCGAACTGTGGTCGAGTGCTGAAGCATTTGGCTTCGTAAATGAATTCCATTTGAAGTGACGTAGCTTATAAGGCGAAAAGTGTTAAAGTATGCATAATAATACTTCGACGATACAAGTGCCAATAAAATAAATGGTAATGATGATGATCGATGTGAAGTGTTTGCGACATATTCAGGTGATTGATTGGCATCTTCTTTGTATGCACATATGTATGTATGTACAGCTTTTAAAAGATAGTACTCAGATGGACGTTGGGTCCTTGTTACAATGTATTCTTTTAATGTATTGATGAGTATTGACTCCGTTAAGAGCTCAGTTAACAAAGAAGACCTCAAAACCAGATTGTGAAGCAATTTAAAGTGGCTTCGAGAAAAAGGGAAACTTTCACATTGAAATCTGTTAGGAGAAATAAGGGCATAACCATGCATATACACGGTACGGATTGGCATCCAGCCAAGCAGAACAAATATAAATACTTGGCGTAGCAGACCGTATGTGATCCAGGGCCTAGCTTCCCGCGACTTTTGAGAAGTTTAGTAGTAAGCTGATGTGACTTAATTTTAAGTAGACACACTAGTTGAGCTTGTAAACACATTCCACCGTCAATTGAACAACATTGCCACTTGGTAATTGAAAGCTATTATGTGCTATCCAAACACCTTCAGCAAATGCACTCTTATATGTAACTGCTCCCCTACATGCATATGTACATAGTATGTATGTTTCTCTTTTCTGAAGGTCTCCTGCTAGTCTGGATTAGTGGTATCTCTGCAGAGACCAATCTATAGCCACGATGTTGAATGAAATCGCTAGAGCGTTGTCTATTCTGCTGATAAGATTTAGTTTAGTTCAAGTTAGGCTTTCTTATCGAAATCACCCTCAATGGCCATTTCTATGTTTCTGGTACAAATCCTACCTTCCCCAATAAAATCGATGTAGTTGCGTATATATGTATATACATATATACATATGTACGTGTGTATTTGAAGCTTACATGCTATGGATACGTCTATCTGGGAAGGGAATACATAAAGGACAAAGGCTGGTATCTTAAATTTTTCCACTTTTCCGCTGCTGCCTCATTTATTCCGTTGAATTTCTGTAATCCCGGATCACATGGCTGGTCTTACTCCATCTCCTGGCAAAGTTCACTGTCATCAGCATCCTGATCTTGCAAGCCAGAATTACAACCAACAGCAGGCTGTTGCGTGCTTTGTAAATTGGAGTATAAGTCCAAGCACAAAGTAAATAATTATCTCAAGAACACTTTGCTTCCTCCTCATTTAAGATAATAGGTTTGCTACCATACCATACCTGAATTATTCAACCGTGAATAGTTTTGGATTAATTTTAAAAAAAATGAATCACTCTACAAAGCCAGCGTCGAATCACAAACCCAAATATTTATATGGCAGCATTTGGAAAACTTTTACAATTTACATTTCTCTTATTTTTTGACACCGTTACTCGCACAACACTCTGTCAAAAACTCCCTTTTACAAGGAAATAAAACCTCTGCTACAGCTAACTTCATTAATTTTCCCTTAAAACTCATCTAGACGAGATTCTGAAGTCTCTAGGAGGATTCCTATTCTACGTATGTGATACTCGTACCTATTCCCTTTCCCTCATGCCGCACGCGTTCATCGTCCAACGAATATCTCAATAAATCTTCGCTCCTTCATTTGAGGACGCATGTACAGGGAAACTACCTCTATGACCGAAACGATGACGACGACTCTCTGCGAACGTAATGCGAAAGGTCTTAACTTTGATAATAAATTATGTAGCATTCCCCTCTTCCAGGAAAAGTGAAGTGTGTTGGTTCTCCCTGTTCTCTGTCTTCTTGGCTTGCAACGAAATCCGTGAAACCCCAAATGTGCTCAGAATAATTACAAAGGTGTTTGCTTGAATTTGTTACCTGTACAAATATCCCGACCGCAACTTTGTAATTTTTAAGGCAATATCCACTTCCAGAACACATGCTCACATGGTAAGTCTTCCGTGGCAGGGCTTTCTCTCCCGATGACCTCTATTTACAGAGTAAGCACTACGCAAGGAGTATGGCACTGTGGAAAGAGCGCATTTCAATTGATTCCCCGAGACGGCCGGCGGGGTAGGGTGATTCCAGCCGTACAATGAATACATTATGGATGTGGAAATTAAATGCTCAGTTGGTTTTGCATTTAACCCCTTTCGTAGTCCTTGTTTGAGGCCAGGAACATATTGATAATGGGGCTCTTCTGCAAGTGATATTGACAGGACGAACAATAAACGAATTTACTTGAGTAGGGTTGGTGGCGACCAAGAGCGGTTCGCTTCTTCTTCGTCTGTCAACCATTATTTAAACACAATTGGAAGATTGCAGACATTTTTGTGGGATGTGGTTTGAGTTGGTGGGCCATTGGGTCATTGGGAGGGCGATACCATTATCGCTCTGATTGCGGATCGATAGATGAAGGAAGGATGTGGGGGTGGCTTACGACCTCTGCATTTGAGATGAATGATAATTAATCAATGCTCAGCCTTGTTGCTTAAGTAGGAAAGGATACTGGAAATGGAATTCGGATGGCTATACAGGTTATGTGTATTGATTATTTATTATTGATTTGATTTGCACCAACAAAGCCGAAAGTGGGGTTTCATGTTATTGTTCTAATTGCTGGAATTTCAATTACGACAGCATAGATTCTGTTGTACTTACATACAGTGTACGTGTTAATACCTTGGAAGTGAGAGATGGAATTGTTCGTCTGTATTAATTATGCCTGACAGTTATACGCTCTAAATCAGTTAAATTGTAAATGAATAACAGCCATTTTTGAGTGGTATGGTCTAAGGTAAACTGAAATACTGAAAATTTTATTTAAACTTGCCTTACAAAAGAGGATCTAAATTGAGTACAATAATTAAGACGCAGGGATTAATGATGAAGTAATTTCCATCATCAAACATTCAGGATGATTCTGTGTATTTGTTTGGATCAGTGAGTTGTCTGTACATATCCGGACAAGGGAAGAAAGGTCGAAAGTGGAAAGAAAGGCGCAGCTTTTAAGAAAAAAAAAAGAAAATGGAAGATGTGCTACGTAGTGATCGCCATTACGACTATAACCATTTCAACATATACGAGCAGATCACGCTATTGATTGCGGAGAATTGATGGGCTTTGATTCATACATCGAAGTAGGTAGGTATCCAGGAAGTAGAAGGTCTTAAATTTGAACTTGTTCATGAAAAGAATTGGATACCACTGTTGCCCTTCCAATAAGTGACCTACAGTGAACCCTGTTCAGTGTCACGATTGTGGTGCTGATGAAAATATTGTTCGGTTTAGCTCTTATTCCGATGTCTAAGCAAACCACCTTTCCAAATCCATCTGTTGGAAAAATAAGCTGTTTAAAATCGGCATCGTAAGGCAGCCGCACCTGACTTGGTTGTAGACTATCCTGTCGACCCAGTCTTGCAGTATACATATACTATGTATGCATGTAGCTCGATTGATGTTTTCCAAGCAAAACAATTGTTTGTGGATCTTGGTGTAGTAACGATTCTCTATAAAAAAAATGACCAAGGCTGCTGATAACACGGTTACTGAATTTCGTGCGCGAGAGAACAATCGTTTAATGACTGGCATAGTACGTTGCGACATTCAGCTGCCACGTGTTAATCGCTTAATTTGAGCGATCTGAATGGGGTTGGACCTCCAGATAAAACAAGTCAATCCAAATTCCGAATACTCGCTGTGAATATTTTTGAGGTGTGACTACGTCGTAAATTGTAAACAGCAATTTTTATGAAATGGCGGTGATTAACATATGTATGTAGTTCTGTCATTATTGACAGCAAAGAAAGGGAGAGGCGCGTAAGACTCAATCAGTGCATTTTGCATACAGACGGCAGCGAAAGAATTCTGTTCAGTTACTGTTAGACTAAATTATGTATTTAACCAATCTTATAGGAGCCCATTGAACAAATTCGGAGCTCAAGTGTTTTTCATGACGTGGGGCGAAAGCTTTCAGTGGTGATAATCGTAGGCAGACGTTTGAATTTTTTCGTGGAGTATTTGAATCTTTTTAGGTTTATATGTGATATCACTGCCACTCAACAAGTTGGAATAAACCGGGAATAAGAAAGATGATAAACTGAGACATTTATTACAGCGACTGGTTCAGTGTCAGGGACTATTCGAGTAGTTTTAAGGCACGCACTTTTGACCTTGAGTCATTTGAGCAAGTGAATGATCAAAATCCGTTCTAAAGCCAAATTGAATCGTCACGCTGTTATGTGCTTGCACTTCCACGTGCAAAAAGATTCCGTAAGCAAAAATAAACATCTTATACAGGACATGTGAATACGACGTTAAAATTGGTCTTTTAAAGCTAGATTTAAAGAAGAAGACGTCTTTAATAGTACAGTGGCAGACCGAAGCTTGGATATGCCCTCGAAATCAGATTTAGACTAATCGACTTTTCCTCGGAACGAAGTATCATTCCTACCACTCATATCCATACTACTGAACATGCTTTTAGCATAACGACTAGTAAAGTTAAAGAAGATGCTGATATCCCAATTAAATATCGAAAAGACGTTTCTTTTTTAGATCTTTCAGTGTCACGCGGGACTCCAGCTTCTAGAATGATTTCGGGGCAACAAACATGCTTCAAGGCACCACCGTGCTTTTGGTCAAGCTTGTGCATAGTCTCAATAATAGAAAATAGGCATTAAGGCTTAGCAGAAGGATCAAGTGCCTTGTGAAGGTGTCAGATGAGAGTGTTAAACTTTTTGTATTTGTAATTTCTTTCTAATTTCGTACAAGTAGGTCTGCAGATCTTTTATTGAGTTTATTACAAGACACAAGACATCTCTTCATCACGTTTGCCATCTATCTACAAAGTACATCAGGACGTTAAAACAAGTAGAGAGAAGTAGAAGTAGAGATATCTAACTTCGTGTTCCTTTTATATCTGATTGCTAAGGATAAATAATCCTTAAAATCAATCAAATTTATACCTACAAATAGGAATAAAGGAAGACCAATCGAGTAGTCAAAAGACCTTAAGGCATTTGTAACATATTTGATTCTAATTAAATGACAACAATAATCCTTCGACACCGATATTAATTTTTTTAACGTACACAAATCAAAGGATATTCCTCTAGGTACTATTGCAGCAAAGAGCATTGTATACACACACTTTTCGATTCAATAGCATTCTCGTCCATTAGTTTGTGTCGTGTCGTTACTCCTTTGAAAGCTTAGAACGATTTTCAAGAACCTAAATGGGACTTACGAAGGAGTAACAAATGGGCACAAGAGTGACGAAGTAAAAGCTTCCTGCTTCACATGTACACCCGTACGTACATATCTGCAACAGGATGTTCCTTCAGTATACGATGGGTTTCGTAGTGGTGGTATCCATAATGCCGTCAAAGAAAACAAGATTAAATACATTCTCCCCAAATTTCTTTGACTATTACGTTCGACGGAGGGACCGGACTCTTGTCCAAATGTAGATTAAGTTGTTTCCGAGATGTGGGCTAGGGTGGTTTACTCCACTCACTAAAGGACACAGCAAACTTAAAAGTTGATCAAAAGGTAATTAAATTTTACATAAATGTTTGCTGAGGGAAATTTTAATGTTTTGGTAACCGAAAAGTCGCCATAAATTTCTCCATCCGACGGCTAGGCCCGCCGCCGCCGTCGCCGCCGTCGTCGCTTATATCTTCTTTCTATTTATACATAATTTCATTTTACAGAAACAATTTCGTAATGCAGTCACGTTTTGGTCGAAAGGGATCTCTGGCTCTGTGTATCAAGCAGAGGAAGAGCAGCAAGAGAGGAGCATCTGGTTGGAGATTCATTGTAATAATGGATGGGTCTCGTCGTACAGTAGGTTGATGTTGCTTCTTTGAATCTTGGAGCAAAAAAACAAAAAAAAAAATAAAAAAATAAAAAAATGAGAAAGGATAAACTCTAGTGGATTTCTCGAGCACAAGTTCAAAGTTTGAAATCAAGTGGACAGACGAGGGAAGGACATCATCATTATGCGAGCACGAGGCACGTTTTTGTGAGGAGATTTCAGAACAGTCACTTGGATTTACAATCGGAAGTTTGAAGGTTCTTTGTTTCTACCCAGAAAATGATTGAGGTCCTGAGCGCACTGAATCCTTAATTTCCATATTCGCAAACTATACTATATTTTCATTATAACATAATTATACCGTTGCCTAGGAAAATCACAAGCATTCTGCATCTGAGATGATCATTTGCCAAACCACAAAACTCATAATCCCGGAATTTCTGGAATCACAGGATTTGTCACACAATTCTCTCGCTCTTCCGCACTCAGGCCCGCTGGGTCTGAGTCTCCGACTCGATAAATCCAACGGTCGTAGGATAAATAATGGAATTTAATTAACGAAATGTCTATTGTGCTACGAATCCCTACCACAGGGACTAATGGGTGTCTGGTATCTGTGCCGATGTTACTGGTGGTATACCGGTGCCATTGTCGTTGTCGATGTCGTTGCACAAACCAGCACAAACCGCCTACAGAAATACCTAGTATTTTAATATTTTTTGGCGGAGTTGGGGTTTCGAATCGAGTCGTTTGCTCTGTCTTCCTTCGTCCAACGCTTTTGGCTCAATTATTATTATTTCGTTCTGTGGTGGCTGATAATGCAGAAAATGCAAATTAATTGCATTTCGTGAATGGAGGTAATCCAACCTGAACACCGGTACTGGTGTGTTGTGCCACACTTTGGTTCCCCCGACGTGGGAATAACTGCACCGCAAGACGGGTTATAAAGGCATCACGCTGGTAGTAAGCCTTTTATCAGGTGGAATTTAATTTTTGGTCGAGTTTAATGAATAATTATATTTTCAATGAATTCGGTTGCTGGGAGATTTACGTTTACATTGGTAACGTCAGGCTTTAAGTCTTATTGGTTAGATTTGCAGCTCTTGGAAACGTGTAGGAAATAAATATTAAAAGCAATTAGGGAACAGAAACTACAGCTAAAGGATGAAATCTGAACTGCATCTATGTCGGCATATGTATTTCAAATGTTTTTTTTAAAAAAGCGAATACTCGCTGTGTGGCAAAAAGAAAAGGGCGCCGAAAATTTTGCGAGGCATTAACATGTAGGGAACATAGAAAAATACACAGGTGCACTTAGGAAATAATTGGCTAGCTGGTATGTAGCCTAAAATGTGTGTTAGCAGTGAGAATCTATAGTCGGGAATGTGTACTTACTGGGTGGGGTGAATAAAAATTAAGGGAACACTCCGAGTAAACGCTCATGAGTGAAGTGTTTTCGTTGAAGGCAGCACTGAATTTGGTGTGAATAAAAAATTTCCTCTAACTAGGTTCATCCCCTCAAGTTGAAGTTTGAAAAATAGAGTGGAGAGCTGTCAAACCCAGTAGCTGCTTGTCGTGGGCTTTAAAAATCATGGAAAGATTACCCGTCTTTGTTTTTATCCCCTTTTGATTTGACACGCGCGTTCATATTTTCAATTTTTGTCCTGATTTGCGAGGTGTTCAAATCAACGCCAGGGAATTTTTTCTTCCATAGCTGCCAACGCAATTTGCTTTTTAATTTTCTTGTCTGGAGTTTGGTTTTTTTTCCAGCATGCAAGGATATAATTGTAGAATTTTTATGAATATTCTTCGTCCACTCCAGATCTCTTTTTTTAGGGTTTTTCACTTATTCCGTCAAGGTATTCATTTTCCGAAACAGTATTCTCCAATTTTTTATCTCTTGAAGTTAGCTCCAATGCACACTCAATTTCTTCAAGTGTTCACTCGATATATTCCATCTTTATGCACACCAAAATGGAGGGAACACTCAACTGTCAAAATATGAGAGTGGAGGGTTTTCGTTAAACTTAACGAAACCTACTTTTATTCACACCAAATGGAGTGTTCCCTCGAAAATGCTGAGGAAACACTCAAACTCAGTTTTTATTCACACCACCCAATAAACGTATATTTAGATACATATGTATTCCTTTGACATAGTCCTTTGGCTTCTCGTAGGATTTCGTCCCCCTGACTTGTTGGTGGCTCAAAAATTTTCGTCCGAAGACAAGGGTATACTGCTGTCTGAAACTATCATGATCTCACACGCCTTCATTATCCGGGTTACTTAAATTTCTGCAGTCTAACAGTCAAGACGTAGCTTTATGCAGTAACTTCAAAGGTATAAGAATGCTTATTCGGTGGCTATTTTTGGTAGCAGCTTTGTTAAGCTCCAAAAGAGTTTAAATGTACATATGTGTACCTATCATCTCCGACGTTATAGAATCTCATTGGAGTATATAAAAACTCAACAGCAGCTTCTGTCGCTTTTCTAGCGAACTCTATTGTCTACTTCCCATTCCAGCATAAAGGTCGGCGTTTGTTTCAGTACTTCGACCACCTTGGGCAATCTCCTGTGCAGTGTCCAAATGTTTGCAACAGCAACGGAAGCATCTCATTTAATCTACAGAATGTTACTTTTTCCAGAATGTGTTTGGCTGATTCTGGCTTTACTGCACGGAATGCTTTCTAGCACTTCGTACCCTAAATTCAATATGTGATGCATTTAACCAAAGGCTTTTCCTGCATATATGTATTCTCGAGACGCGTGCTTTAGTTCCTGCAATGTATAATGGGCGCCTCTGTCATCATCAACGGTTGGGAAAATACATCACAGTGTTCCGACGGCTTCACTCATATTGCGCAAACTACACAAACTGCTTACTGGTGGGCTACCACTTCCTAACGTTTTACACTACATATGCTGTCTATAGGCTTTCGGGCTTAACATTTACGAGTACTTTACTGAGTTCTTATGAAATAACTGTCAAAGGTATTTAAAATATAATTGCCTGGTGAACTCCAATTTTTTCTCATACACTGCTTACGAGGATTGTTTAAGTCTTATATTTTTTGAGCAATCTCCTTTTAAGTGGACATATTTTTCCAGCGATGCTCTAACATCTTTAACTTGTGTCAGTAGCAGTTATTTGCTAAGTCAAACTTAGAGCTTAGGGAAGAGATAAAAGTCGCATTGCCAGATATGTGTATCAGTTCAGGCATGTCGTCCTTTGAAGTGTGAGAGGGTGCAATGTCGACTCGATTGACATAGACTGATTCAAATTACAACTGAGCATCCAAAATGGCTGACATTTTCAGTACTAGAATAGCTTTAGCCAGTACATTGAGAACGCTGGACATTATTTTATTTTTCTTATTAGAGCACCTGATCTATTTGAAAGCTCCTGAGTTTAAAAATTTTGGACCACAGTCCTGAAAGTAACATTATCAAAATTATTATAGTACCAGTGAAACTTGTAATTTTAGAATAACGATGCCGTCATTTCCTCAACATTACCACTTTGAATTGCTTGTCAAAGAACTTGGTTTACATTCATATTATCTGCAGATGAATAGTTTCACTCGCAATTACTTCAATCTTCTTCATCTCAATTAGAGAACAATGCCTAAACGATTCCCTTCCGCCATTATAATCAAAATGCTTCTAACATTAATAGAGTCTTATTCTTCTAAGAGGCATCTCTGTCAAAATGTCGAAACATCTATTAACCGAATATCTCATACGTGTATGTATTCGGAAATTGAAATCCAAATCATTTCAACTGGATTGCTGTCAAATACAATTCAGTCGATTAATTTTCAGTACAATACTATCCTAATCACCGGATTTACACTTCACTTCAGCTGTTCATTATTTCCACGAAGGAAACTATAGGAGACCTTCTCCCACATGATTGCACCCAAAGGAAACTCCAAAAGATGTGTAATTAATTTCACCATAGTTTACCACATAATTGTGAAAAGTCTCATTAGGGCCAACGATCGCACAATACTCGTAAGCGCCACACCACATCCACCAGGGCTGACTAACACAAAATGGCGAACATTCATATCCCATGTATGTGTTTCCGTTTCATTAAAACTTTTAATAAATACGAAATGACATTTGCACGTTACCTACTCGCTTTGACGCCTTCGTGGGATTACACTTGACTTTGGTGTTTCATGCCGCGCGCCGCCGGCCGACGGCAGTTAACCACTACGACGCGCGAACACTGTGTGTGTAGTGAATTAATTACACGTCTGGCACGAGTGAGTTTTCCTTTCGGTCCGATGTGCCTGAGGCAGCCTATTCAGGACGACATGAGAGCGACTAATTGAAATAACCTCAATCATTTGACGTATTTCGTTGGGTTAATTTGTTGCCTTGTTGGCAGCACTCCTTTGCTGTGTTAATCGTCTGACAAAAAAAAAAGTTTGTTTCTGAATTCGATTTAATTTATGTAGGTATGTAAGGTGGCTCAAAATTCCGAATTTGATTAAGAAGGGTATGGAGTTGTCCACTTGGAAGGGTTTTCCTTCTTAGAGGACATTAAGTGGTATTGTCGTTGCGGGAACGTTGAGTTGGTATGTTTATTAAGCATATCAGCCAATGCACTGACGCCATGTCTCAGTGGTTAGGTTAGGTTAGGTTGAAGTGGCTGCCAGCTAGGAGTCGCCAACAAACTTAGGCCAATGGTAGGTCCATTGTGATACCACGTGGATCATGGGAGAAAATTTCTCTCCACCTACTCGTTAAACTATTTTGAGCTTCTTATGAAGCATAGGACGCTCTAAATGTCAATATCATCAGGTCGTCTATATTTTTTTAATAGGGGGCTCCTAGGTGAAGCTTCTTTCTACGGGAGATAGTTGGGCAGAAACAAAGAAGGTGAGGAATAGTTTCTCTTCTTCATCCATACAGCTTCTTCAGAAGTCGTTTGCAAAGAAGCCTAGCCTTGTAGCGTACTTGCCTATTAGACAGTGTCCAGTGATGGCACCTACTGTAGTGCCGATATGCAATCTTTTGAGAGAAATCAATCTTAGGTTAGGTTAGGCTAAAATGGCTGCCGCTGTCCGCTGTGATACTACTTGGATCATGGGAGAAGCCTCTCTCCACCTACTAGTCTTAAAACCAATTAGAGCTTCTTATGAAGCTTAGGAGGCTCTTGATGTCAATATTCATCAGGTCGCCTTTATCATTATAATAGGGAGCTCTTAAGTTGAGTTTCCTTCTACGGGAGAGAGCTGGGCAGAAACAAAGAACGTGAGGAATAGCTTCCTCCTCTTCTTTATCCATGCAGCTTCTACAGAAATCGTTCCGAAGAGGCCCAGACTTGTAGCGTACTTGCCTATTAGACAGTATCCGGTGATGACACCTATTGTGGTGCCGATGTGCAATCTGTTGAGAGAAATCAAATTCTTAGAGCGTTTTAGATCCAGCTTTGGCCAAATCTGTTTTGTCGCTAGACATGTTGATCCACTTGTCCACCTAAGATTTGCACTCTCGATAGCATCCAGCTTAAGTTTAAGTTTGCGAATAGCGATTGGTATACCTAAGGTGACTTTGTCCGGCAAGATGGGTATAGTTATTCCTATTCTGGCGAGTTCATCGGCCTATCAATTCCCTGGAATATCTCTATGTCCTGGCACCCAACACAGGTGAATATTGAACTGCTCAGCCATCTCCACAAGAGACGAAAGGCAGTCTAGAGCTACTAAGGAATTTATAGAGGTCGATTTTAGGGATTTTATTGCTGCTTGGCTGTCTGAAAAGGTGCGGATATCCGTAGCGGATATCACGTTTTTCTTAAGCCATGACAGAGTTTCTTTTATCGCCTGGAACACGCTACAATGATTTGGAAGGCGGAAAGAGAGCTTAAGAGCCTGTCAGAGAAAATACCTACACGCTATAATGATTTGGAAGGCGGAAAGAGAGCTTAAGAGCCTGTCAGAGAAAATACCTGCACCAACTCCGTCTTTGGTTTTTGACCCGTCGGTGTAGAAGTGAATTGAAACATCTCCCAAAGTGATCTGGAAAGGATGGTGACTATGCAGTTCTTCTTCAAATTTAGAAGTGGGATGGTGTAGTCCGTGCTTTCGGAAGAGTTTTTGAGTTTATTTAGAATAGAGTCGTGACCGAATTCTTTTCTTGACCACTGTTGGGTAGCTTCAAGGCGAACGGCGTATTCGCTTGCTAAATACATCGAGAGGTATCAGATGGAACATAATGTGCCACAGAGGGAGTTGTACGTAGTGCTCCGCTTATACACATACAAGCTGTACGTTGGACCTTACTTAGATAGTCGCGATTTATTGCTTTTTCTAAGGTTGTCCATCAGACAATCACCCCGTATGTGAGTGCCGGTCTAATGACCGAGATGTAGAGCCAGTGAGTGTTTCGAGGTTGTAAGCCCCATATCAGTGGTTAGTGCATTGGATTACTGAGCGGAAGGTTCAAGGTTTTTCACGGTTCCACCTTCTGCGAAGGTTTGGCAAGCGTCCGAGAGTAAAAACTGTTATGACAAAGCTTCTCAATTCGGTTCTTAACCGTAGGTCCCCTCCATTTGTGTGAAGCTCGGCCTTGGATAACACACTGTCTGTTGAGCCAAATGTTTGTATTTTTTTTTTATCAAATACTCTCCTTTGTAATAGGGATCAAGATTATGTACACAAGTCCCTAAAAATTAGCTTCCATTGCGTTCATTGAACATGAAATCCATTTCTGTGGATCGAAAATTAAGAGATAATGGTCTCGTGAATGGAGAGGACTAAAAACATTTAGCGCCGACAATACAATGGGACGGTGCAGCTTCCGCTTGCATTCCACTTCAAAAACAAGTTGTCAGCTGCTACTAGCTTCTTGTATAAGACCCCTTCTTGCTACGTAGAGTTCTTTTTATTTCTAGTTTCAGAAGCACCAGTCTTCTAAATATCGTTTACTAGTACACGATTTCATCAGCTTTCTATGTGAATACCTAAAACTTCTTGATAACAAGTCGATTATATGCATGAACATATGTATGTATGTACGATGACAATGAAGACTCCATGCCACTCAGAAACGTTCTAAGGAAAGGAGACTTACTACGACTTACTTTAGAATATTTTACGGAATTCCTGTAGCAGAGGTGCAATATTTCTAAAATCAGTGTATCTGCTCGCAAATGCTGACAATATTGACTTTGTTGGAAGGCCGTAGTGGGCTGTCAGTCAGACGTTTGCAACGCTACAGGAAAGATGAGTTTGGTAGTGAACGAAGGCAAACTCAAGCACATACGATATATGTATGCAGTAAATAAGAAAGGCCATATAACTTCGACGAATATGGCAAAACGTCATCATAGGCAATTGTAGCTTTGAGGTAGAAAGGATTTTGTCTACTTAGTCTACGCAAATAATTCTTAAAATCACATCAGGGCTAAGATCATTCTAAGAAGAGTCATACTTCCCAACAAGTCTTTTTTGGACTATAAATCCTTCTATATGAACGACGGAGGAGACTTTATATAAAACCCTCATCATCCCAGCCTTATATCATGGTGCATAAACATGGACATTAACGAAAGCAAATGAAAATGGTTGTGGTTATCTTGAAAAGAAAAGATTCTTCATCGGCAAACTATACCGACTTTACAGCGGCATCGATCTGGTCAAAAAGGTACAAAGCGCTTAAGCATAGGAATAAATACTGGGCGAAGAATCTTTTACTTTATCCAGGCGAGAGGAATAGAGCGCATAGTTGCAAAGGGACCTCAAGATAGTGTGTAAAATGGGGGCAGCTATCTATAGAGCAAGCCATCTAAACTCGCTGTTAGCTCCATTCCATAACGTGGCTAGTCACAAAGCAGGATTAATGTTACTCCTATAATTTAATTCCTAACAAAATTTTCTTATATTTATGTCGATGTATTTGACCATCTTCCCTGTTTCTTCAAACCCGTCTTAGCAATTACTTGTTAACCACCAAACGATATTTGAATGCAAATTAAATTTCAAAACTATGTATGCTCCATCAGAAAAAAAAAAAAAATAAATAAATAAAAACAAACATAAAATGAAAGGCATACATTCGCCAGCATACAAAGTCCTTGTGCCACTACTTTTTACAGAAGCCAATTCCGCCAGCAGGCGGGTGCAAATCCAACAAACTGCTCAAAGGTATCATGTATTTATGAATAAAAGAGTCATTTTATGTTATAAAGTTTATAAATTATTTATCCAATTCAAATTTATTCGCAAACCCTTTTTGCCTCGATATCCTCGATAATTCTCCACTCACAAAGAAGCCCATTCGTGCTGGTGCCGGTGCCAGCCAGTGAACCACACTCATGGATGAGGGGATGCAAAAGGCATAAAAAAGAATGTAAAGCGCTCGATACCAAATCGAAGTCCTTTCGATCAGCTTTAAAGGATTTTATTCGATGTTAGCTAACTCCATAGAGCACCACAGCCACCGCACACACACAAATTTCCGTGGTACAACCACTTTGAACCTTTTTATTTGAATCTCATTATGCTGAGGGGTTTTACTGTATCAAATGTATCCTTGGGGTTACCCAAACGAAGGATGAGAGAGCAAAAGGACGAAAAAAAATAAAATCCAAAAATTACGTATGCCACTTTTCCGCTTGATCACATTCGAATATGAAAAATGGGTGTTGTAGCGGGACAAAAGCCTATGTCCTGTGCTGTGAAAAAGAACGTGACAAAGAACGTATTGTGCACGTATTTGTTGCAAAACATCGTAATAACAACTTCTGGCACAAGGAATCCATCCTAAATCTCTCTGATGAGCTTAACAATTTATTCAGGTCAATTTTTTCATTTTTTTTTCGGTGCTCCAACGTTTTTTTTTTTTTTTTACAGAACAGCAGCAGCAACAATATCGAATGGAAGGTCTAACAGATGTTCCTTTGATCGGAAATAGAAGGACGACAAATCTATTTCCAAACTGGCTTGGTTATTGCTTTGCTACGCCCACCCTCTTGCTTAAGGACACAAGTTTACATCTACTTTTAATATCTTGCTTTGGCTTCTACTGCTGCTGTGCTGCTGTGCTTCTGCTTTTGCTGCTTGTGAATTCTACTAAATTTGGATACTTATTGCTGTTTTCAGTGGGAGGGATAAAAATGCGTCTGCCAAGAAAGCACAATCGAAGCACGCCTTGGCTCTCATGTTTCTTCCATCATATGGCATTATACCAATTTTCCGATAGCAGCACAAGGAGGACCAAAAATCACCCACACGGAGTACAGTGGAATAAAAATGAAAACTTATAAGATTTATTAGGATACACTGAAGACGAAGGATATTTTAGGATGGGGGGATGTAGGAGTGTGTTTAGAGTTGAATCCTGCATCACATATGTAATAGAAGTGGAAGGATACGTGCCCGATTGATCTTTGATTGTTACGCTTTGTTCTCCGGTTTTGAGTTATCCTTTCTTCCTGTATGTGTGCCGTATTTTGTTTCATTTGGCAAAGGATTCGTGCAGATTAAATTGATTTCTAAATAACAAAAGATTTAATATCGAAACGGACTACAGCGGATGCATGTCAATGGGGGGGACTTTTGGGATGTTTCCAGAAGTGTGGCTGGCAGGAAAGTATTTTTAATATTCGTAGATTTATTAGGTCGACAATATATTCGGTTCGCACTAATTCTGGCGCAGTGATGGGAACAGATTGGTCCTTGTAACAAATGGCAACACGAAATTGCTTCCTCAAGATGAATTATGATAGATTCGTGCGATTTGTGTTTTAAGAATAGAGTTCGTAAGATGATTTGGGTGGCTCCCTTCTTTCCATCATCGAAGTCCTTACTCCTCCTTCCTTATAAGTATGGGTACATATGTACGAGGCTTGTGAATTAGGTTTTTGTGCCTTATTTGTCTTACAATGGTAATTTTGTGTGGAGTTTAAAACCCAAAAGATGGACTACAAAGTCAACACAATTCGTAAAAAGTCCTTCGATTGCTACAATAAGCGAAGTTCCTGTACACTGCATGCACTTAGTGATTGCACTTATCTTATGCACCTTCAACGCAGACCATAGATGTTTCGAACAATTTTTCTCTCGAGGATTCCAGGAACACAGTTATTCGACCTCGACGAAGTCTATGCTTTTGAAGCTTCTCTTTCGTTTTTCGAGAGCTATCGAATCTCTACTACTCAGTTGTTTTTTTAGCCCCTACAAACAGGTGTTTTCGAATGAATATCGAATTTAAAGACTAGCTGTAGAGAGGTATGTAGTTTCGGCGACAGGAACGTGTGTGCAGGAACGTTTGCTGCTTCAACAAGGTCGGTAATTACCAGGTTATACACTGTCACGTGACTTTTTCAACATTATCCTTGAAAAAGATTGTTCGAAACTCAAAGGCCAACATCGGGGTACTATCTTTCAAAAATCTGTGCACTTGCATACATCGACGACATTGACACTATTGGGAGAGCTCAGAGGGCTGTAATCGCTACATTTGCAGTAAACGAGTGTGGATGGCAACAATAATTTGTTTGATATGTCAAAGCTGCTACAAAAGAAAAATGTCAAAGTATCAGAATATAACAATCACAAAACTTCAATGCAGTACCAAATGAGTTCAAAAAACCATGATCCTTGCAATTCGTGACTAGATTCTTGGCCTGGTAGTATAGTTGAAAAATTGAATTGGTCATTTCTGGAAAATGCTTTCCCACACCATCCAAGCACTTGATTAAGGAGAAAGTAACCAAGCCATGTACCACATCCTAACACATTGGCTCTCCAAAATCAGTTAAGTGTGAGCAAGTTGTCGGTTGTATGATGTAGTGGGTATTGTGTTGGCTTCGCCGAAGGCTAGTGGTTCAACCTCCACCGAGGACAACAATTTCCCTTTCACAAAAAGATCAGACTGCCGCCAACGGGGTATTCGGAAAGAGAACTAAGTTTCTCGAACCACTACAATGAAAAAGAAAAGTAAAAAAGGAAGCCTTCCCTGCCACTTCTCGTTTTTGTACTTACGTTGTGCATTTACACAATTGCATTGAGAGAGTGAAGTTTCTGGATGTCGGTTTATATTTATGAAAAAAGTTTCAAGAAAAGTTAAGGACTATGGAGTGGCGACTCTACTAGGAGCGTGGAATGCTGACTCACTCATCAAATAAAAGCCGTACGCATGGACAATTCATATTCAGAGTCTTTCGTCGTGGAGCATTCAGATGTAGTTGGTCCATTGTTTTACCAGGAAGTAAGCCTTGTTCTCCAAACTTACCGCAATTTTCTCATCTTTCACAGAAATCCGAGCGCTTCGATGCTGAAGGATTTACGATACGAGCACTAGCCATAGGAGTACAGAGAATCTGCCACCAAAGGCAATAAAATCGCAGAAGAAGTGGTTTACAGTATCGCTACACCCTCCAGAAGTATCACGTATTGTAGTGTCCCTTACGCAAGACTAGTAAATTATAGTGCTTACGAAAAGCAGAACGTGAATAAGTTGCCTGCAGAATGGCACGGATTTTGCAAACTTCTGGAAGCAGTTTAGTCTGACCATATTCTGAAGAGTCATGTCACGTACTTTTGTGTTCCTAAGAAACTCAATAGGCAATGGATGACCCATCGTGACCCAACGTTCACGATCTCATTCTCCATCATTTCTGTGTGGTCTGAGACTTCGACAAGTGTCAAAGTGTCTAAATACGTTAAGGCTTTCGATAATACCAGATACGACTCGATTGCTAGAGCTATCAGTTGTAAAGGTATCGCAGATTCGACCAACCAATGGGTCAGAGCAATGCTAGAAAGTCGAATTTTTACCGCCTCCTCTGGTGGCGTGTCGGTGTCTGTGCCGGCAGTCAAGGGCTGCCAACAAGGAGGGGTATTCTCTCCTCTATAGACACTAGTCATCGATAAGCTTTTAGTCAGTCTTCACAGACTAGGCTATAGCGCCATCGGTTATGCAGATGTCCTGGTGATTATCTGTAGAGGTAAGCTTAGGCATGCAGGATGCTACACGTCTTAGAACATTGCACCAATAAAGGACTATCTATAAATGTAAGCAAAACCATTCTTGTGCTTTTCCTAGAAAGAGACTGGTTAATCTTGTCAGATTGCTGCTACGCTGCCTTACAGACTCTGGTTAAGATTAGGTTAAGCTTAGATGGGTACCCGGTCGCCAAGGAATTGAAGGCAACGAACGAATCAGCGGATGAACTAGCTAACGCGCCATCAGAATCCGCGTTCATAGGAACAGAACCGTATTGTAGAGTCAATTGGGCTGCTGCCTTAGGGCAAATTAACGACTGGGAACACCAACTTCGTCTTGACCACTGGGAAAATATCCCTGGTCTAAGACAATCCAAGTCTCTAATTAATCCTTACTCCTATAAGGAAATCCTTAACTTAGATAAGGAAAGCATTAGGAAATTACCAAGCTTCCTAACTGGCCACTGCGGCCTGAGATACCACCTTAACAAGATGAATCCGTGCCAGGTTACGAATTGTTGATTCTGCCTCGAGGAATGAAGATGGAACATCCGAACACATTCTCTGCGAATGGCCGGAACTGCACTGGCTTAGGAAACGTACTCTCCACAAAGAGAGTGGAACTGAAAAGATCCACTACCAAGGACTTACTTACCTTTATTAAGGAGGTAGTACGTCTTTTGGATTAACTTCAGCCCCTCGATACAATAGACCTTTCAGGTCGCAGTGTCCATACCATGCGGGCGAGGGTTTTACAAGAGGGAAGAAAAAGTGCCAGAATATATATAATTCAACTCATTATTGGGGTTGTTAAAGAATCCACTTGGAACACTGACCTAATGAGATGTGCAGCCTTTTGCCATCGTCGTCCACGTAGGCACCGAAAACGGACCGTTCACTGGTTTTGAAGCTCTATCGACCCTATTTGCGTTCCTACCTAGAAGGTCTTTCGGTGATGAGCCCGACTTAAAGCACTCTTGCATTGCTAGAAAACAGAGACCGTCTTGGATCGTCTAAGTCAGACAGGTCAAGATCTCACTTGTAAGAAAAAGGACTTGTGAGATGATTGACCCAAAGCACATACTGTTCGTGGACACGCTTTGGTCTTCGCATCTTCATCATTATTTTCTCTTCTCTTGCTTCATACCGTAGAAACGTAGTTTTCATTAAACACCTACAAAGAGCTGCCACAAAGCTCTTCGCTTGTTGAGCACCTGCAATTAATCCGATTTAAGTGATCACTTTTTAGTTAAAATACCTTTCATCTCAATGGGCTATTTCCGACAACTTGTTTAACTACAAAACCTCCTCACCTAGCCGGTTTCTCTCATATTTTCCGTTTATCCTTGTGACTTGCCGCAACTTCACTCACTCACAATTTTGTTGTACATTTTTTCGTATCCTGTGTGTGTGCTGCTGACGTGTTAGCTGGGAAATTGTTCAACTCGTGCCTTCTACTTTGTGTTCGAGCTAAATGCAACGCGTATTTAAGGTAGTTTGCATACCCGAGCAAGGGAGAAGAATGCTAAGAGTAATGAGTGCCAGTGACAGTCATAATGAGATAAAGGAAACATTTTTTTTTGTCCTTTATCCCGACAGGGTTTTTCCACAAGCTGTAATAATTTGTTGCGCTATTGATGAGATTGTGGGAGAAGCAAGCTCTTGCGAATGACACCATATACATATACCCACGTAACAAGCTATGCATGAAGATTAATGGACTAGTACACTTATACATGTACGTAAAACTAAAACGTGGCCAATGGTCCACTCAATTGATTTCGATGTATATCGTCTAAACTTACACCGACAATACTCGCCATTCGAAAATGAATCAATCAATTAAAACACGTGCCAGATCAGCGTTTTTATACAGCAATCCAACTCCACTTTATCTGTTCGTTCTGCTCTGTTCTTATATTGTCCACATCGTCCTGGAGAAGACAATCATAATAAATTTCCTCCGTGAAATCTCTTTTGGCATATGAATTTGTCTGAGGTTTTCATGGCAATGCTCCCAGAGCAGGAGCCAGAGCCAGTGCTTCCACGGGTGGTGCCACTTTACCCGAACAACGTTTTTCCGCTTTTACGTCCGAGAGAGTGAATAAAATTTATTAGCAATACGCAGCGGAATAAATCACTTTAATGGGAAGATATCCGCCATAAATACACATAACAATCAAATTTATCAAGTCCTTTGACTTACTGACACTTTTGGCCTACAAGACCAACAATACAAATGCTCGGGGCAATAGTTCTTTCTTAATTTGTTTCTTTTTTTTTTGGTTCGTTTTAGAGGGGAATCCTTGAAGTGGATGCTCAATCTACGAGTAGTACATGTAGCGTGCTCTGAAGTAGAGGATTGTAGTCATACGATTTTCTTTGATTTATTGGCAGGAAAGTGTCGGGACCTTTAAGCGTTTTATTGTGTGTTATTATGACAACCGTCTGGATCCCTTTTCCATGCGTAATTTATTTATTGTTTATCTACTCATGGCATTAACCTGTCTATGTACTTATCTTTATTGCGATGAGTTTTACTTTTCGTTTAGCAGTCGTTTGATTTTTAACGATGACACTTTAGTCGTGATACGTACAATTTGGACAATGCAGACTTTTTTAATATACGAACGATCATAGGTGAGTTATGTAGATATTCTACGATTTTGATAATCTCTTCTAAACTGTGAGTTTCTGCATCATATGTTTAGGCGATGAGAGAATAGGAATACCCGGAGTATAGAGTCTCCTTTCTACATCCATTTCCGTGGTATTTTGGAGAAAATGATTAACATTGGTGACTCGTAAACCACATTATGCCGAAACCACAAAAATGCATTAGTACCAGTATTAAATGATATCTAAATCTCCTAACATCGCCGTATGTAATGGCATCAGTTTCGTTAAGTTTTGCGGTCGTACGAAAATAGCCATTTTCTTTGAATATTTCCCAATTTGTTTTAAAAGCTGAACTTGTATCCTAGGTTTATTGACGTTTAAGGTTAACGTATGCCTTTTGAAGAACTGAACGAAACCTTTTGATCATAAAAACTTCGGTTCACTTCAGCCTATTGTATTGGAGACTTAAGGCTAAACTCGAAAGCAATCGGAAGCTGGTGTCAAAATTCTACGATAAATTTTCTTTAGTACTGTCAATTGCCGAAGTTGCCCCTAATAAGCGTATGTGAACGGAAGCTATTTACACAGCTGTTAAAGTCAAATGTCAAATTTTCCTACGAAAATGCAAATGGGTTCACGTTGTTCGTAAGTGGGTAATAGTAAACGAAAACTTGACGAATCTAAGCATGAAGCTATTATGGTCGTACAATATAAGTTCGACGTACGCATCCATTCTTCTATTATAGTTCGGCCTTTAGTCTATTATAGTCGAGACTTAACTTTAAAATGTAGCAATCCAATTGAGCTTGTACCTAACGATTTTTTTTGAATCACTTCAGTGAATTTTGAAACAATAAAAATGTAAGCTTCAAGCGATGTTTTGATTCAAGACACGAGTTAGAAAAACGTAGTGCTTCGTAACGTGACTACACGCCATTGAAAAAGTAAAAATGTATTGAACGTGTTTTGACAGTTCAGTGACAACTGTTCAAATTTTGAAAAAACCAATTTGTATGCCAGGGTTGCCAAAATTTAACATATCTATATATACATATGTACATATTCAAGTGGAATCAAATTGTATAAGAAAGATGGTTTACTTGTTGGTCATTCTAAATGTAGAAATCAGTGAACAGTGATACCAACGCGTCATTGGGGCTTGATATTTAATCTCTTAAGTCCTTTCCGTGCGAATCTCTTCTTACAGAGGGTTGACATAACCAAAAAATGTGTTTTCTTAAGGCCGATAGAACTTTTTTGGTAGCATCCGGTGCACTGGAGCTTACTGTGGTTCATTCATCAATGTTTGTTTCACTACAGTTTGCCAAGTACAACACACGTACATTTTGTATGTCTTCCTAGCTTTCGAGGTACATAAATGCTCCTTTTAAAAATGATCCCTTTTAAGCGTTGTCTAAAGCTGAATCTGACACTTAATTTCTCTTTGAATTATTGCTGATCGCAAAAAATGATTTCGTAAATTATATGCTCCTTCACTCTATGTGGATTTAGATTAACCCAAGCATGCGTGTAAGAGTTTTCTTTCGAATACACAAATTCGTTCCTTGTATAAATCATTATTGTTGGATCAGATATGATAGTCTTCAGCTTAGATTGGCCGAATTAGAATCTATATCCGCTCAACTATTTGCAGCATATCAACTTCACGTCAGCTTAGAATAATCTTTCTAGGCTCATAAAGAAAGCTCTTGCTTTACCTAGCTGAATTATGTTTAACATTCTCATTAATCTAATTATTGATTCGGAGATAAACTTGCACCATAGCGTTGCTTAGGCCACTTAACATTCGCAGATTTTTCTAATTTTTCCTAGGCCATGTTCACTGAAAAACGTCATATACAAGATAACCTCAAATTTGTGAAAATTAACATTTTTATATTGCTCCCCTTTACACCATTGGCAATCGCTAAAGAAAATGCTAAAGAGGACAGCAGAATTCGATGCGCCCTGTAGTAGGCCATTTTGTATTTGAAAAATTCCAGCTGTCATACCTACGCTCTCCATCATATTCTTACTAATTACGAGTTTTCTGTTAATTTGTTCACATTCCATCAATTTCGTGATCCAATTGTCCATTTTGAAAACTATAACTCTCCGCCATATTCACAAAAAATATCAAAATATTTGCAAGAAATATGAAGGCGCAAGGCTTTTGACATTTGACAGCAGAATTTTCAAAATGGCCGGAAAATTTAAAGGTAGATACGCATGTATGAAAAGTCACTTTAAATTATGACGTCCACTTTTAGAAACACATTCACTTAGATTGAGAGTTGTAATTTGTACCGTACGTACCTTCAGCTATTCTGTAATGGAGGTCACTAAACACTTGATAAGTACCAGGCGGCAAGGTTAGTTTAGGAGTACATCTGGCTACGACCTTGTACATTTTGCTGAACCACTTTAAGGAAACTGTTGTTTCTTTGCTTGGCAAACGTGTACAATTAAACACATCCTACAGCTGTTAATTCCACTTTAAAACAATTACAAACTGCCGTACCATACACCGATTGTCAGTAATTTTACTCAATTTAATTTTATTCCTTCGACTGAATGGAAGGAACTTGAAAATGGAAATGAAATTGTTTGTAATCCAACCTCCTACTTCAGCAACAACTTTTAATTAATCCTTTGGAATGTAAAGTTGGAAGTTGCGACTCTTAGCAACGGTATTCTGTTAGTAATGAAACTAAAAGTAATAAATGATTTGATTCCGTAGCTACTTCCATTTCAACATTACTATCCTTCAGTACAGAGGTAATTTTTTTCCCTCTCGCTTTTTATATTTGACCCTGGTAGCCATTGTTATGGTTAAGGATGAATTTATTTCCTATTTTGATGTCAGAGAATAATCCGTGCACCACTTAATAAAATGAAAACTTTCTCCTGCAATGCATTCAGTGTTGACGCGAGCAAGAAAAAAAATATAATGAAATGCATCCTTGGCAAATGACATTGACGGTATTTCAAGGAATAACGGTGATGACCGCAACCAAATACGTGGCTTTCCACTTTCTGTATTTATTATGCAAATATTTTTGCCGTCACAAGCACTCTCGCGAGTATGCAAATAGTTTTAAGACAAATTTTTAATCGCTGGCTTTCCAACTTTATGAAATATATTAATTTAGCAGTCCTTTGGGTTTATTTATAACTAACGGAACTTGTTTCCGTTTAAAGTTCACCTAGTCGGAGTGGAGCTAATTATTTTTCTTTCCAAATTTGGCCCTAATTTTGACGAAAGATACAGACTGTGCATGTGCAATGGAAATTTGACGATAGTAGTCTAAGGGAAAGTGAATATTTGGTCTTGAATCTCATTCATGAGGTAAAAGAGGCTAATAGAGGAAGAAATTATGATCGACTAGGATATTTTGGACAAGGACGAAAATTGTGTATTCGTGAAACATAAACTGTATAGGTAGTAATGTCAAAAACCTATGTGGCGATCAAATGGGGAAATATTGATTTTCTAAAAGTGGACTGCAACAATAAGGCGACAACCAACTTTCTAAATGATTGTGATAAGGGATCCGCGTTTTAAAGTCGAAACTAACAATGAAGCCCTAAGACATGACAACGTTTCAACAACGGTGGCACTAGCAGCAGATAGTTGTCAATTGACAGAGAAAGTTCAAACTAAATTGATGCCTAGGCGATCAGTCGATAATGCATAAAATTCAAAAGTTAGTATCAAAATGAAAAGAGTTCATTTGTCAAAAGCCTCAGGTTGACTAAAAACTGGTCAAAGGGCTTCAATGGTTATTTGCTGCTCAACTAAAAGGCATTAGCAGCCTATATTGTGCTTCACTTAGCCACTTGTATTACATTTGTAGCAGGGATGGAAGGGACTTATGACGATCAATGGCTTACAAACGGCAGAATAGGGAAGTTTCTTATGACATTTCTGACTCTACTACGTTAAGCAATCTTTCGCGAAGGTTAGGGCCGTGAAAATTCTCCCACTCAGTCGTCTTAGGTACTAACTTCTGAACATGATCAATTAGCTATTCAGTTGTCAAAATTTTCGACTACAATCTGCATCGTTTGAACTTACTCATAAAAAAGACTTGGAATGCTGAGATTTTACCTAGGGGGATGTTTTGTGTGCCTCCCACATACAATAAACATCGTAGGCCTTCACTTATGTTCAGCACAAGTCCATAATACTACATAATGTGCTACCGGTCTTCGATCAGCCAACAGATTGGAAATTGGATGATAGTGCATCATCAAGATATGCCATGGCACACTTGTAATTTCAAGCAGTGCAACTGTAAGATGGGTTAGTTTTTTTAACCTCTATAATGTGGGAGACAGACTGCTAGTATTGATGCCATGGTATACCACATGTCTGTCACTGCAATACCACGTTAAAACCTAGTATACCATGAATAGAACCTAGTATTGAGATTCGCAAATTTTTGGTGGTATACCACCATCTTATTGCTTGCAGCGCCACTTTCTTTCTGTTGGTGGTTCTTTATACAATGGTGGTTCTTTGACAATTCAAAAGCAAGCAAACACAGCGAAAAATGTTTTGAAAATGGATTAAGGAGGACAATTTTATCTGTATTGGAAACAATGAAGTAAGAGAAGTCTAGAGGAATTATATCAGCGAGCTAAGGAGCATGACGCAATATTGGAGTGTTGCAAAAAATGTGTAAGGAGCTGGAGGAGGCGCAGCACAAATGTCAAAGTATACCACGTAGCGCAAAAGTCAACGTATACTACGAAGTGCAGTCTGTCAGGTGTTATAGTATTCACTATACCATGGTATCCATATCATGGTATCAATACCAGCAGTCTGTCTCCCACATAAGACGTTCTTCGTTTAATAAGTAATTTTGGTTGCATATTTGACAATTTATAGGATACAGATGATATTGACGTATTGCCATCTGTTCAACTAAACTTCTTCTTGGCACGGTAAATAAGCACGATTGATGCGCGGTTCACTAAAGATCTTGTGATTTGTGGCCTAGAAAAGGAGTTGACTCCTTTCATCACTTTGAGTAGTCCTATGAGACATTGTGTGTTGTGTAGTAAGTACTTCACTTCCTTTTTAGTGTTAAGTACTCAAATGGTAAAGCGAAATTCTCATGCGGCGTGCGTCTTTCTTGTTGCTAAACAACTTCCTCTAGCACCTCAAAGTATCCGGAAATGTACATATACTCGACGACCTTATGGGAAAAGTAGGAAGTAGGGTTCCTTCTATTGACCTTCTAGTGCTGGTCGATATTTTTCATCGGAGAAAACCAAAGAAGGTATCTTCCGGAGGCTCCAACTTTTCAAGAAGCCGCTTTCCTTGTTCTACAAGCACACTCTTCCTTATTTCCTTCGACATAAACTGGCCACATGACATAAGACTTTCATATTTTGGATGTTTTCATGAACTGCACGGCGTATTAGTTGTTGAGTCACTTGAAGGTTCTTTGTATTTATCTGAGAAACATTTACTCACGTGTACTTCCAAATCGGGTTATGGGGATTTTGTCGTCTTATAATTGGTGCCAGTATTGGGTGTCGGAAGGACCGCGATTACCAAAGGGTGTGAACTTTTTCATGGTTTTACTATTTGGCTTTGATGAGAGAGGAAGAGATCTAAATTGCAGTAGAACTTGTTTACGTGGTCTGGAAACCAAGTGCATGAGATCGCATCAGATTGCAAGGAGTCAGCTTGTCTTTCCGGTTCGTAAAGTCTGTTGAAATAGTGGAGTGAGCTTGAATTGGAGATGTTGTGGTGGGCGAGGATAATTGCTTTATCTGTCAAGTGGTGTTTTTTTATCCACTCGACTCACTTTGATAATTAATTTTGAATTTATCAGTTTCCTTGAGTGTTTGTTTGATTTGTTGGATACCACCTCAAAAATGAATCAAAAGCACGTCCCACGAAGCTGTCCATTAAGTAGAATACCCGATTACAATTAACACTTATCCTTAGTATTCCCTCAGTTAATTAGCAATGCTAAACGAGTTTCGCTTTATTTTGGTTTTTACAAAAAAAAAAAAAAAACAAGTGAATCCCCAAGAGCCTGAAAGTTTGCAATTGTAATATTATCTTCCCTTGCGGATCCTTCAATGTAATCTGAAAGCCCTTGCATATCAGCAATCAACTTATCCACAGCAGCCACAAATACTTCACTGCTCTTTACAGTAACCGCAGTTATCCGCCATAATTATTTATGGCATCAAATTTGCTTATAGTCGCCCTTTGTTTGCTGTCTGCGCGTAGTTTTTTTTTTTTTTTTTTGAGTAAAGTTATGACACCTCTGAGAATTGCACTGACTACAAGGGTAGAAGGCTACCAATACAGGGTTCATTCGGAAAGTTGTAAGTACGTTCATACATCGTCGCACTTACACAATTTGTAAATGTTTAACATGCATATATGTAGTACCTTTTATGATGATTAAATGCGACCGATGATAGTACCGGCTTCCACCACATCTCTGGGGCTACGTAAAATATCTGACATTAAAATTTCATATGTCCGTGACTGAAAGTTTCTGTAGAAAGTTTCGATGTCCTTGTACGAAAAGTTTATTCCTCGAATGCCGCACACCCGGGAAGACCACCACAAAGTCACAGTGAGCTTCCATTTTAATTTCAAAGTTTTTCCTCTCTACTCCATACCATACCGTACCATACCACCACCCATAGTATGGCATCTTTTATAGTTTAACGATATGGGAATGACCTTAAATGAAGCGCAGAAGAATCAGGAACAACTCCACACCCCAACAATAGAAGAAAGTTTTGCCTGCAAGAAATGGTGCACGAGAGCACAAGACGAACTTCGAGGTTAGCCAACCTGCCCTCTAAAGCCCTTATATAATTAACCTTAAAACCGCAAGCAAGAAAACGAAACACTTTATTAATTTTACGAAACAAACGTCCTACTGACGCCCACTTACTGTCACATCAAGTGCACACACTTGCAATGGCTTGGTGTCGAGCAAACACAAGGGGTTGGCCGAAGTTTGTAGCTCTTTGCGACATGAAAATGAGCAAAAGCGCCTGGCAACGATGGTTTGATTGCACACAAAAAGGATATAAGGGGAGCACAATGGGCGGTTGAAACCGCAGTGTCCGCAACGGAACGAAAAACTTAAAATAGTTCACTAGCTTGCAATGGAAAATATTATCTTCTGGCCGTTTAAGGATGGTTCTTAGTATGCATCTGCATAAGTGATTTTCTAGAGCAGTAGAGCAGCTTGAATATTATTAGCCTCAGAGTGTTTCCGAAAAAGGTTTTTGTGGGATTTGTATGCTTTTTTTTTTGGAGAAAACAAAGAGGGAATGGTAATAGTGCGGGAACAATCGGAATACTTGCAGAGTGGATTGTTGTCTTAAGAATACCTACCCACCTCACGCTACACATCAGAGGCCGAGTGGGATTATCGTCTTGCGGTTGGTCGTAGGTTAAAGTCAAATCCAGATATTATGGATTTCCGGTGGGCGTTGAACATTTTTTCAAAAACAAAGCAGAAGGTAACTCACCGAAAGACAGAGGTAGGGGAGCAGTTAATTGCCGATGTAGATACAGCACGAAGATGCTTACAAACTACCAAATGCCGAGAGAATAGATTTGTGTTACATAGATGTGGACTGCCTTTTACAACTGCAGTAAGGTAAATTTGAAAGTGAAAGACAACAGATGGATCCGCATTGCCCTTCTTCTTGTATATCTTTGCTTGCATTCTCTGCCTGTATAAGAAGTCCTAATTTTGTATAATAACATGAGCCTAATGCCACAATGCAGTCCCTATTCTGGTTGTGGTTAGAACGCGAGGTCTATATTTGATTCAATCCTTTACTTTCCTTCAGTAATTATGATGTGACCGTTATAGTACTGAGAAAGACTCTTCATTCATCCATCTTTAAAAGGAGGTTCTAGTATATTTTACCAAGGCAGGAAAGGTGCACCAGTAGAGCTGTCCTGGCCAGAAGATTTAACTGGAGCCCTCATATAAATGTTGCCACAGAGCGTGCTACTAAAGCGTTGTGGGCTAGTCTACACTTCTTTGGTAGAACTTGGTGTCAGAAGAAAAACTGAATAAACCTTGCGAAATACATCCAAGTAGTACTTAAAGCTTTTAGTTGATTTCATTCATATACAATCGACATTTGGCCAAGTTTGTTGCCTTGCGCACTCTTACGAGGCTAAATGAAGTTAAACTATGATTGGTCACCATCCGATACAAAAAGCATTGACGCACCGATGTCCTACCCTGAGAACCTCATCTATGCCGATGCGCTTAACTAAGCTAACCAAAGATGGAGCCAACTTGGCCAGTGCCCTTATCGCTAGGCAACTATGGCCAACACTAGACCAAAGAAAATCTAATGGACTTCTTAAGCATAAGCGAGGAAAGATTGGGCATCCGCTATAACGACTTCTGCAGAAGTTGCAGAGACGAGGAGGAAGAAGAATCAATCCCTCACTTCTTGTGTACGTGACCTGCACTGGCTAATATTAGGAAAGCTACACTAGACCTAGCTTCCTACTAGACCACTATACTAATAACGCCTCTACGGCTAACATTAATAATTTCATAACGAAAAGTAATTGGTTCCAGGAGCTGACAGTGTGATCTACCTGCCCCTATCTTGTGGCAGCTTAGGGGACCTACTTTGGTCTAAGTGTACCTTGTCGGGGGCCATATCAACCAACCATGATGGGTCACCAAGGCATAGAAGATAATAAATGCAGGTGAGCTGGCACTAGAAACGGGCCGATTGTCTGAAAACTAAGGTTGTTCTCTTCACAAGAAGGCTGAATGTGACTGGTCTGACTCAGCGTCTGCTTAATGATGTCACTATCCAATGAAGCCAAATATTTATTACTGATCCTGGATTAAAGCATGTGAAGTCGAAGACATCCCAGGCGATCTCAGTTGTCTAGTTTCTAGTTTATGATTATCTGTCGGTTGAAGGGTTAAAATGAAGGGGCTTTCGTGTAAGTATGTTACAGTCCTGTCCAGTAGACTTTAAAGACCGGCCTGTTTCGGTTGCGCAAGCGCTTTCCAATGACGTTTGGCGCTGCTCTAAGCATGCTGAGGGATCTGCCTCCCCTTAGTGCTTACATGTATCATACCCGGTACTATTAAAGCTATCCATCGTCATAGATGGGTAGGCTTTTGGTATTATACCTATTAGACCTCAGTCTCATGATGTGTTGGGTCTTCCCCAAGTCAGAGCCTTTATTGACAATTGCGAATACAATTACTGTGTGAAGGACAGCTCTTCATAATACGGGCAAGAGTAACAGAAATTAATGGAACACTTCGCTACGCTAGGTTAGGTTAGGTAGGTGGGCTGGCAAGGAGAGAACTACTCCCCGCCAAACTCAGGTCAATACTGACCCATTGTGATGCTCCTTGGGGGAACGATTGTCCCTTGCCCATAGAAACCCAATTCTGACTTTAATTTTGTTCCGATACTACTGTTACGAGTCTTTGAATACAAACCATCCTGAGGATTTGATAAAATTCATTATCCTGTCTGATGGAGTGCTTGCGAGTTCTTCTAGATCCTGGAAAAAGTAACTCCTAAGTAATTTGTTCCTGCTATGTTGGAGACCAGGGCTGTCGCATAGAAAGTGGGCTGTGTCCTTAAATGCTCCCTCGTCAGCGCCGTCTTCCGTCAGACGTAGTTTCCTCAAATGATACCGTAGAGAGCTGTGCCCCGTGCTAACCCCAACGAGGGTGGAAAGGGATTTACTGTCTTTCCGTATGAGTCTCTCAGTTCTGCCTTCATCGAAGGACAGCCATAGTTTCCTCGTGATTACACAGGTTTCCATGAAGGTCCATCTGGCATTCGCCTCTTTGCTTCGCTTATGCTAAGTACCTCAATATTCTAGGTGGCGCACGCCGGTCTGCAATGCTTGTGGAGAGGCGATGATACCTCGAATCATTTCCTCTGTAATTCTCCTGCTGGTGACATAAGGTCCCCAGTAATGAAGTGCCTACTCGGCTTTGTATGAAAGATGAAATAATTCCAGTAAAATGGGTTCAACAGAGGCTTGCTTTCTGGTAGTACCACAAAGCGTGTCCTATCCTGACAAAAATAAATAAATAAATAAGTTTAGAGCTGATTATGCCCCATCGCACTCTGAAGCTACTGTGTCTTTCCACCGTTGGGTATGTCATATCCTCTGTGCCTATCTTATTAACGAGTATACTATAAACACACCTATATTTTCCCCTCTCAACATTCACGAAGCACAAGTGGTGCTGTAATCAAATCCATTGTCGTAAGCCCTCTACACAACAAAATCCAATCTGTTTCCCATCGTTAAATCCCCGCCGAAATTGCATCAATTTTTTATTGAATCTCTCTCAACTAAGATTTTACAATATTTAACACTTTATAATTTAATAGCGTTTCGAGTGGGCGGCCATGAAAATACATTCAACACGCGCTCAGACGTGATTGTCCTTTGCATTGTGGCGGGTGGTCCTATTCAGAAAAAAAAGAGAAGAGAATGCTGTCATCCAAACTTTTTTACGTTCCCTGAATTTGATTGCGAGGTCGCATTTCGAATTTCGCTCAGTGTCCTTCTGTGGATGTGCCAACACTTCTCCCCCCATAATCGATGGAGGAAGGGCGTCCCAGTTGAATGTGAAAAAATGTCAAAAGAAAGAACTAGAGAGCGCATCAATGCAAATGATTTGCTTTTGAATGCTTCCCTCCAAGCACGTGTGTGTGCCGCTGACCTTTATCAAAGTCAGAAGGGTTCAAGTGAAAGACACCTTGTAGCTATAAATATCACTTCAAAACCCACACAAGCTTTATGATATTTCCTAAACATCACCACGCCTTGTTTGTAAAGCATTGGAAGGTGCAAGTTGTCGGATTTATGGCCACAGGGTCATACAGGACCGTTCTCAACATTAGTCGAAACAATCGAAGCCCAGGATAATTACCCGCACATTTAAACCGCAATTACTACTGTTGGCTTATGTTATTCAATTTCATTAATTATCTGGGATGTGTGTATTACCACAGGACGATAACCGGCTGGTAGACAGGAGGGGCAGTCATGAGGTCAACAGATATAATGTCAGTGCCTGCGGCGCGCCGCGCTGTCGATCCATATACGAGAATGTTTGGGAGGCCAGATTTCACACAAGCAAGCAGATTAGGTTTAATTGAATTCTGTTTATACAGCCCCGACTAGGGCGGCCATAAACACATCATTGACCCGGTTAAGACCGACAGCAATTTATTTTCAATTGTAGTGCGTTGCAGGTCAGTCGCTGTCGAAATGTTTTATTACAAACCTGTCCTGTTGCCGGTAAAATATTCATTTTCACCAGCAAAAATTTTCACTCACCTCTTATTATGTCGACACAGTAGAGACCTAGAGACAACCTCCTTCATGGAGACTTGTTCAATTTCCAGAAAGTTATGCTAATTTGTGCCTCCTACTTGGAAACTTAACTCACTCCGTCATCATCGTTGTCATTTTGTCGTATCCCTGCGTCAGGTAGAAGACTTTTAATTAAGCCGGCATGCTGGAAATTGTCACTGTAATTTAGGGAGGTCCTGGCGCAAAACGCCCATTGAAAATATGGAGATGGGAGAAGAAGAAAAAAATCAATTTCTCTTTCAAAGGGTTTTATTTGAGGCTATTTTTCAAATTTTTATCTGACAGACGGCATGATGCAGGACGAGGAATTCTAATCGAGGGGTAGGGGGACTCCGCAGCGATGGAGCTGTCACTTGGGCAATATAAATGTTCGGGGCGTAGTAAAAAAAAAAAATAACAAACTCGACTGCGGCGGCGGGTGGTCAGAGCTGTTTTTTTTAATTAAAAGAAATCATTTGATTAAAATTCAAATAAATTAAAGTCGAAATTCAAACAGAACCACAGGATATTCCTTAAGTAAATGAAGTAGACGGAAGCTTAACTGCTTAACTGCATAATTAATACTCGAAGTTTTTCGGTTGTACTCGTACTGTGTCCTTAGATTTAATAGATTGTTGTTTCAGTATTGCGTAGAGTTTTTTGAGGGTTACGGTATGACGTGGAGCCTTAGTGTACATGAGATCCATACTGTGGAATTTACGGTAAGGTATATTTCTCCAATTCCTTTCCCCACAGTTCGTCAGAAAAGGGTCTGTTCAGTGTGCTGATAATGAGTGACATCTGCAGGGCAACTGAAGGTGGCGGGGGGGCGACTAAGCTACATGGTTCTAAATTGGTTTATTTATTTGTTAAATATTATTCCCCTCAAATGTTGGCCGTAACTGCGGTTAACATGGTCCATGCTGAAATTCCAATTTTCGATGACGCGTCCGAGCATTGTGGCGAATAACGCGAGTAATATTGGCTTCCAACTCCTCTATCGTACCCGGCTTATCAGTGGATTTTCTTCAAGCTTTTCAAGAGCCCAAAGACTGACGGTGACGATTCGGTAGGTCAGCCTGCTCACTTCTCTCTGGAGTTGAATTTTGTATGCAAGATCCTTAAGATCCTTAAGTAAAATACGCCAAGTTGTTGCATACGACAAGTCAAGCTGTTGAAAACGGTGCCGAATCGTCTCATCGTGGTACACTCAGCTACCGCTCCAATATTTCCTTCACCGTGCTAGGTGTGGTCTATTTGGTCGCGTATTGTCTATTAATGAAAATTGGGTTCCAAACTTTTCGATGGTATAGCGAATCGGGCGTTCGGTAGGCCGATTATGTAGACCATAAGTTGATCTAAGGGCCCGAAACACATTCCTCGTTAAACGCTGATTTTCGTAATAAAGCTGAATAATTTTTGTAGACTCTGTGCCGGCCTAAGTCTTTCTATAGACAAAAAAGTACCTCTGAGTGAATCACCCACATTATACAGAGCATGGTTAATTTAGTTGGGGCAGTAGTACGTTACTTGGCCTTAACTCTTGATAGATAGCGCCAATGTGTACAAACCTAACATTAAGTGGCTTCTGTTACAACCCAAACTGAAATATTTATGAACTTATGTAGCTTTGACTCCTATCTTAAGGATGGGCCATCTGATGCAATGACATCAGAGTATTGAGTGGTATGTGAATTTAAAGTCTTCCTTTCTCTTATTTAGGACTGATTCTGCCTAGTATCTAACCTAAGAAGGAACTACAATCGAAATTCTGTTGAAAGCTGAAAAGCAAGTCAAAGATTAGGTGGTCGTGTCTTCATTGAACAGACAATATTATATGGCTTTGGCTATGAACTACATTGTTAAGCAAAAGTGGAAGGGATGGTGTATTTGAATATGTAGCGAAAGGCATTGCCGCCAACCACTTTAAAAATCATTCTAGAATGCAAGAATCCCTTGAACTTGCTCGAAAAGTTTTGGAAGCCTTCTGATGTCATAAATCCACACCACTTTCCATTGATGGTTTAGTGCCTCATAAACGTAACAGAAGAATATTCTCCAGGATGGGCACAAAGTAAAGTGAACTTTTGGACGTGGTATATATTTCCGCCATCACTTACCAAAAGTCTTTTAGAAAAGCCAAAACGCAACCTAGTTATGTCCTTATGGACTGCTATAACTATTTCTAGCACTTTAATCTACTGTCTGACAATATTGCGAAAGAGTTTGCCTGGGTTTGCCCTAATGTTGCTCGCATCAGGTCGCGAAATGAATTGATGTGGTGAAAAATTTCATTGCTTTACCACAAGGTAGATACAATGGACCTGTATTATTATGCTCCAGTGAGTACTCTTACTCCGAAAAGTAAAAATTTTTCGTATGAGATCTTCCAGTGAAATGTTGGTATGTAAAAACTTTTCACGAGTGAGATACTTTTCACGTCTCCCAGTAGTAGAGAGAGTACGGCTCTCGGCATATTAGCTCAAGAACTCAATATCAAACATAATAAAGCACTGTTAACTTTCACGGATGGTTCCAAAACGACAGAAGGAGTCAGTGTTGATGTCTGAAAACCTGGCTATTTAACGCTCGTTTAACCTTGGAAAAGCTTGGGGCTTTTTCAGCACCTTTCACATCAAAAGTTGTCCCCATTCTTCAGGTCTCTGCCTAATTGGATGTATTGTGGATCGATATCGTTGCATAGATCGGTAGTCAGGATCATGAACATGATAGGATCTTAGGCAGTGAAAGAATGCCGCATATATTTTTAAAAGACGTAGCTGAATAGACCACCGTAACGTTTAGGATTAGCATAACTGATGCAGCAAGACTTTTCCGGTACACACAGCATAAGTTTAACCGATATCTTGGCTAACATTTCGTTTCTTTTGGAAAAAGGAGACACAATCACCCCTATCGTGGAATCCGTCAGAATTGAGTTTCACTTCACCTATTCGATTCCTTTTCAGTTTCTACTGCTATGGTGGATTCCCCCGAGAACGTCTCCTTATCGACAGGCATTTGGGAAAGGTAGTTTCACTGTCAAACAGCTGTCTTTTATTTGTCAATAAATATTTGTTGGATAATAAAACGATTGTAACTCATTTAATTATTTAAAAACTAAAAATTTATTCAGCTCAAGCCGAAGATCATCCCAAAATTATTTTATCTGTTCTGGTGGCCTTTTGGTCATATTTTTAGCAATGTCTAGTGATTCCTTCATATAGTTCACCATTGCTCCAAACAAACACAAAATTGTTGTTTTTAACTTTTTGTAAACAAGAAGACGACGTGTTGCAGCCAAGCCAAGCCAATCATCTAATATCCGCAATGATTTGGATGCGGATGAGAAATGTAATTTTTTTCGGAAAAAATCCGATTCGAACGTTTTCCACGATACAGTGGAACTCATTCACACTACCGACACGGGGAATTATTCATTATGCGGATTTGACGATGCCGAAATATTTTTTTCGGTGAATAATTTTCCCCGGCCGGCGGATTCCACGATAGGGGTGAATATCCCACTAACCATGCACAATCTAGACGCCCGCAAATATTAGGAAGGCTGCCTAAGGCGAATACCTTATAATTGATATGAATGATGCGAAGCAAACAATGCTTACCTGGCTTTCGTTATAAAATTTATACTGAGAAGAAAATGGTTCCAGGAGTACGTAGTGTGACTCATTCAGCTTTCTTATTAGTGACAATACGATGGACAGACTTTTGGCCTAAGTCTTCCTAATCGAGGGCAACTCCAAACCAATAAATCAAATGAGAGTGGAACCAGGCTAATAGGCCTTCTCATAAAGGATGCATTTCTTACCGCTTTTGGAATGCATCTTATGTTTGCCCTCGCTCTTTAAATACTATCGCTTATGGTCAATAAGTTTGATCTGCTGAAGTCCTTTCATCCTTCACAGTGGGCATTTAATAAAATGTTCACTTGTGTTGTACATTCTGACCAGGTTCCATCAGATTTTTTAGGAACGATCAATGCAGATATATATATGGCTTCAATGTCTCAAAATCTTAATCCTTCCACCATCTCCTTCGTTTGAATCGATGATTACCTCAAATACTTAAAAGACCATGTATTTAATAACCTGAACGAACCTCTTGTTGTTCTCCTCAACACATCTATTCCAAAAGCTGGTCGTGCCAAAAGTCTATAGGTGAATGTCCACAGCTTAATTCTAAGAGGCAAGTGTCGTGGTTTTCAAATATCTCTCGGAACACACTCACTGCTAGTTCACTCACCCGACGCCTAAACACCCTGCTGGATGTTGGAAAACTAAATTTAAGTACAAATGACAGGCCGATAGGTCTCCTCATCAGGATTTTTCGGTACATGCCCACATCCTTCAGCTCGGACAATGATGACGTATACTCAGCGATCACCATCACAATTTTGATACCTTGTGCACTATCAACCATCATCTTAATTACTATCACTTCGGAACTCTTCATCAATTTTAATCCCCAATATTCATTCTAACAGTAGCAGCAGGAACCCATACATGTACGAACGATGAGTCCTTCAAAGTCCCAATGGCTGGGTGAAGGATTACGTTGGGTAAACGAAGTGTACAAAGATTGTCACCTCATTGAAGTGGAGAGACAGATTATAAATCTTCTGGTTACTCAAAGACACACGCTTCGTCTGTTTATCCGTCCAGCTTCCATCTGTCAAGCTGGGACATAGGAGCAACCATTTGACCAAAGGATCCGTGCACACCATCAACAACACCCAATGCACACTTTTATCATCGATAGAAGGCATTAAATAAATAAATTCATTTTGTTTAAGGAGGACACCATTGTCTGTACATGAAGGTGATTATCTAGTTTCCACTGTTGTGCTCTTCTTCATTCTCACCCTCAAGATGAAAGATGAAGGACGCTTATCTCCACCAGCGCACATATCGCACACCTTAACCCAAAGCAGCAGTCTCAGTCTCCGGACCCATTTAAGCAAATTCAATCACCTTCTAACAAAGGCCTGATACTGTGCCACTCTCCTGCCAGCATGGAAAACGATATGATGGCCTGGAACAAGCAGGAGCTGTGGTGAATAGTGTACACCTATCCACCTGCCTCTTCATAGAACTGTTTATTGAATGCAGCAGCCACCAACAACTACTGCAGACATTCACACCCACTTTTGCTCGGTTTCTGGCATGTTGATGGTGCGAGGACAAACGCTTTCTGTCCAAAAATTCCCTCGCTCCCTGGATGCCTTACCGTGTTACAATGCAACTTGTTTACAATGACATATGGCAAAATTCGCATGACGGTATTGTGTTCTCTTCATCTATAATGACACACGAAAGAGTTACTCCGACTCCAACTCCAGTTTATTGCTTTTACTGCTCCTGCTGTTCGTCCTGACGATGATGACGCATCCCCCAAGAGAAGGTCCTTGGTGGGTGTGGGGGAGGGGTCTTGTGCTGCTGTATGTCGTATACACAGACAGCAAGTACAGTTTGGTGCATTGTTTATGGAACCTCAGTGGCAGAATCAGCAAAGCTGATGACGCAAATGACGCGTGCAAGCAGATTAATCGGAAATTACAATAAACCGTAGAGTTGTGCAGATCAATACGTATTTACGTATCAGTGTGTGTGTGGGTATGGTATTTTCGGAATCGAACGCGGTGCGAGTGCCGCAATGATGGGTGTCTGGCTAGAGAAGTACTTCAAATTTGGATAATTTATCGACATTTATCGGATGCGAAAAGTATGAAATAAATGTGATATTATGCCATTGTGTGCAGGATATGAACAGGGAGGCGAGGGGCTTCCAAAGAGGTTTAAATATAAATGAGAAGCATTATTATGGGAACATTTATCTGTGAGGTTTAAGGAGGCATTTTAAACGGGAAACTTGCTAACATTTAACGTTTTCAGTATTCAGTTTCATTAAACATTTGCAAAGGATTTCCAAAGGATTTATACCTATTGCGAATTATGTGGGCTATTACTCCGTTTAATGCATTGTAATGTGGTAAATCGGGATTGACTAATCTGATTTGCAGTCCGTTTACTTTGTTACAAAGGGAATCTCTTAAAAAGAGTTTACTGGCAGTTAATGAACGAGATTGATTTCGTATGACATGAGAACAAATTATGAGGTTTTTTACGCAAAACACTTGGAAACTTATCCGATTTTAATGAATTGTAGTTTTTTGAGTTGGGTATTCATTGTTGATCATTCTAAGCTATAAGTCACCTCAGCAAGTTAAGTCAAAGCTGAGCAATAAGCAAAGTCAAATTAAATTTTTAATCGTCATTTGTGAATCAGTAGATACTATCGCTACTAAATGTGCCGAAGTTTTTGTTTTTTTTTATAATTAGCGCGCACCAAAAGAAGTATGAATACCCTTATGCTAAGTATTCGGGTCACGGGCGTTTGGGAAAGGGGAAAAGGGAACAGAGGAGATACCGGTGCACGTTGGCTTTAAACGTTTAAATGTTGTACCGATGAGGAAATACAGAGCCTAGAAGATCATTCCACATACGTGTCGTTCGGCTTATAAACGAATCCCTGTATTTGACAGTACGTCCGAAGTTGGGCTTGAGGGTGAACTGATGTGCATTCGAAGCGCGTCGTGTATTGCGGTTGAAATTTTGAAGGGGAGGAATACAGGTGGCTATTTCGTTGGAACATTTTTTGTGGAATAGGCGATAAAATAGGGAAAGACAAGAGACATTTCTGCGATGTTCAAGTGAGTCTATAGAGCTCACATTGTCGCTATCGCCTATTAGTTTTATCGCGCGGTTCTGGACCCATCTAGAATGTGAAAAGCGGTCTTGGGTGCACCAGACCAGATATGGGCGTTGTATTCCATCTTTGGACGGATGAATGCATTGCTTATTGAGGCCAGATCGGACGGGGTAAAATATTTTTTGCACCGCTTAAGGAATCCTAGACATTTTGCGGCATTTTGGCGACCTCGAATTTGTGATCGTTCAAACGAAGTTGGTTGGATTGAAGTGGTTGTACTATATCTGTGTATATATCCATACATATGTACATATATTCGGTGTAATTATTTCCCTTTCCCCCCCTCTGTGACTCTCATCGGGAAGTTTGTATCTACGTGCAAAAAGAATGGAAAACGTTTGAGTAGCTGTACATATATAGAGAAAATAAATTTGGTTTGAAATTATCTGCTCATAGCCTGCCGCAATTTTTCTTCAACTTTGAGCGATATTCATGAGTGAAATTCGCGAGTGGAAGGGAAGTGCAATCCGGACTTACTGGCGCTTTATGGCTCAATCCTTCGCTTGTCAACATGTGTGAAATATCTTGAAAGAAAGGCTTAAAGAAGTTTCCTTATATCTATCAGCAATTGTCAGAACTACAGTGTGTCCCAGAAAAACGCGCGTCAAAAAAAACAGTGAAAAATTACAGAATTTTATTAAGTGAAATTTTTTTTTATAAAAGTGTAAATTAAAACGAATTGCTCAATTATATTAGTAGGGAGTCCTGTCACCATTATTATATATAATTTCTTAGCATTGTCTAGTGCAACTTTCACTTAGTTTTGCGCATACTCTAAACTCAAGACCCGAACAAGTTGTTTTACGGTGGCTATTTTTTCCCCTTAAGCTTCTGCTTCATTGAAGACCACACATTTTCAATTAGATCTGCATCAGGACTTGGGGATGGCCAATCTAATGTTTCTACACCATTGTCCTCTTTCCAGCGCATTCAGAGGCGACACCGATGTTTTGTTGTCGTTATCCTCTTGCAAAATCCAGTCGAAATTGTTTGGTCCATACAGAGATTCGGCAGACTTAAACAACCGCTTCTGGTATAATTTTACCATAAATTGTGCATCGAGATTTTGCGTAAATACTATCAACTTTCCGAATCCTTCAGCCGAGAAGCATCCATAAACATGAACTTTTGCTGGATGTTCTACAGTGCGTTGCAGAAACTGCTCACCTTTTTTTGTCCAGGCCTTCTTCCAGAAATTATAAACAAAAAATTATGACTCATCTGTAAATATGATACTGCTCCAATCACGGTCTGAATTTTGCGTTGAACAACTTAAGCGGTTTAAGTTTGGTACTCCTGTTTCTGATGCCAGATTCTGGATTCTGGTGTTGATGGAGACTTTAATTCCTTTTCGGGGCAATTTTTCCTTGCATTCTTCAGACTAATTATGGGGTTTTTCCTAAAAAATTCACAAATTACTTTGTTGTCCTTGGATTGGCTTGCCTTGGTACCTAGCACATCATCGACATTACCACATCCTGTATATCTCTTTATCCACTTTCTCACAAATGTATCTGATGTTTTTAAATATTAGGCTGCCGACTTAATACTCATTTGCGGCCCTTTTGGGTGAGTTACCAAGAAAATACTTTCGAAACGCTTTCGATGGGTAATAAAATGAAGAAAATAATTTGGCTACAAACATGTGGTCTGAGTAAAGTAAAGAAGTAATTTTACGCGCTTTTTTCTCGAACAGTGTATGCTCATATCCTTTTAAAGCATCCCCTGACTTCGTCCTAGGAAGAACATGCCTCTAATCTCCGTCTTGAAGTTCTACAGAAATTCAAAATTAAATATTTCAATGCCTGGAGGCACTGCTTTCCCGAACACCGAGTACGTATACTTTTGTATGGTTGATGACCTCCAATTAAAAGTGGAGTTGAAGCATGTGTCTGATCTCTACACACTGCATAGCCTCCCCTTTCTCAGAGGTTAATCTAAATGTCTCAGCGTATCCATGAATAAGTCTTCACCAGTCTTTTCAGAGAAACGAAATCTCAGCCTTGCGCCTTCTTGATTGATGCAAGACGGAGTATTACGGCTTAAAAATGCTTTGTTCTAGGTATCTTGGTGGAAGGAAGAAACCTAAAATTTTCGAAGAATATTATCTTTCATACGGATATCGAAAAAGTTCTAAAGCCTTTGTAAGTCTCATCATCAATTTCCAAAAGAACCTCTTGGCTGGCATTTAGCTTTTTACGAGATTTCAGAGGGACGAGAACATTCCGGAAACTGTAAGTCTGATAAGCTTGCAAGATACTGCTTAATGCTACTTAGAGAATAAATCTTTGAAGAACCAGTGACGGCACGTGCTAGACTATCAAGCACTTTTCACCCAAACTTGATCTGAAACTCTCCGAAAGTACACATATTCTTACTTAAAAAACTTGACGCGAAGAAACCAATAGGTGTCTTCACTCCACCGTTTTCATGGATAGTGACATATATGTTATATATTATTTTCGAGAGATCCCGAATCAGACGGTTATAGAAAAATAACGGAAATTAGTACTTGGCTTATGTGACTAAACGGTCGTTCCATAGGCGCTAAATACTGCCCGTGAACTATCTGTATCCAGTGAGATGTCCTCTGGGCTGGCTAGGCTTGACGCGCACATTGGAATTGCGACGCCTCGCATTTTACGATGCGCCCCAATTTCAGTGGTCTTTGCTCCAAGCTTAGAATAGGCATTTTAGCCTACCTAAAACATTCTACGGTTGACCACCTTCTCTGGTGTTTCACCGCGATCCAGTTGTTAATCAGGTGCTCCACCATTCCTCTGCCAATTGCAGCAAATGGTTCCGGACCAGAGAACTCCGAGGTTGACCCTTGCTTTGCTAGAGAGCCCGCCTTTTCATTGCCCTCAGTGCCCACGTGCCCTCTCACCCAGAGCAGCGTCAGCCCATTTCGAGATGAGCACTCATTGAGTTTATGAACACATTCCATTGCCAGGGATGCATTTATATCTCTTTGCTCCATGCATGTAACAGAGCAATCATCTCGGTTTGACGGACTGAGGTAAATTTCCCAAGTGACAGGCTAGTTCTAGTTCTTCTAAAAAGATACGTGCCCCGCTCTGCCATCCATCATGGACCCATCCGTAAATATGGTTATACCACCAATTTTCTTATCCGGAGGTGTTCCATCCTCGATAACAGTTTTGTGAAACCTTTCGGTAACACGTACTCTCTTTATTCCGTCCATGGGCATATTTAGCTCCCTGATCTCATTTTTACGAGATCCAGGATTTTTCTATGCCCATAGATGGTACCGCGCCAGTGCCAGTTGCCATCCCGGTGCAGACGAAGTGCCGCCGATGCTGCCGTTTTCTTAATAAATAAGTCCAGCGGCAGAATGCCTGGAATCACTTCCATTGCGAGTGTTGGTGTCGTTCGCGTTGCACCGACTATTCCTAAACACGTCAGACGTTGGACCCTATCTCAATGCTTCTTAACAGTTTTCTGAGAGGCTTTTTGCCACCATACTACTGACGCATATGTGATAATTGGTCTAACTATCATCGTGTACATTCAGTGCTGACATTTGTCCACATACCCGCTTGCACTGATGAAGCACCCTTTTCGCCTTCCGGATCTTTTCTTCTACATTAAGGTTCCAAGTTAGTCCAGCATCTATGTATACATACATATTCCCAGATACTTAACCTTCTTGGTCACCTTTAGTTCCGAGCCAAAAAGTGTCAAGGGCACAAATTCCAGATCTCTCTTCTTCCATGTGAAGATGATTAGATCTGTCTTTGCCGCATTAATGGAGAGTCCTTGTTCACAACACCACCGCTCCACCACTCGGAGTGCATTCCTCATGGTATCTACTGTGACGTTCATGAATTTGCCTCTTGCCATTATTGCTATGTTATCGGCATATCCCACAGTGTGGATGCTAGACTCTTCAAGTCTTCTCAGGAGAGAGTCCACAGTTATATTCCACTGTGTGGGTGATAGATAATACACCTCAATGCGGGCAGGCTCTGCTAACCTTTCCTCTAAGTGGACAGGGCTCTGTTTTTTAAACAATTTTTTTTTTCCAACATTTTGCGCATATGTCCAGCTTCCTATCTCAAAAGAAAACTGCATATATGCGCTTTCTTATTGAATACCGTTAGGGACCTGGTAAAATGTAAATGTCAGTGGTCCTCAATGTTTCCTATAAAAGTTCAGCTCGTTGAACCTCGGTAAACATCCTGTACTACCACAATGGATTTCTCATTTGTCTGTGATGTATGACTCTCTTACGTCTACCTCTGGCGCATCTCTTTCATCTTTCGTCCTTTCCACTAAGCTGAACCATAGAGATAAGCAAAGAATTGCCATTTTCCGAGTGCAGCAATTTTTATTTATTAACAAAACCAAAACAGTTCTAAGCAGTGCAAAGAATTCTTCTAAAATTTAAATTTTCAATCCAATCAAAATCACAAGTAACCATAAATTCAAAATCCAAAATCCAATGCCGTCAACTGCAGTCGCTCAAAGAGATTGAGGCCAAAAAGGCGTACCCACCACCAAAAAATGCAGCGCAACCACAAAACTCTACCCTATCATAGTCATCGCCACCAATCCGAAACACTGTTCCTGGTTCCTGCTGCTTATGTTGCAAAATATTGCCATAAATTATTATGAACCATCTCTAGAGCCAGGACGACTACGCTCGCTGCAAATCCAAAGATAAGTACGAAAACTGCTGATGTGAATGTCTGCATATCAACCTGGGCACCAAAAAGGACGAAAAAAGAAAAGAAAAAAAAAACTATAAAGTGGAGATGAACATTGAGGTGCTACAATTCATAGAAAACAAAATACACACACACAAAACGAAATGAGAAACGATGATGTCCTTGCTTTTTTTCTCTCTTTTCGTCTGTGGTTGGCATTTTGGTCGGAGGAGGAGGTGGATTTTTGTTTTCACCTCTGCAAATGTTAACGACCACAACATGACGGTGAGAAGGGGTGAAAACTCATTTTCACCGGATAAAGGAAAACTTGAAGCACCAAGGGTTGTAGGTACCGTGCTCTGCATCTAGAAGCCGAAAATAATATAGTTTGGCAGAGTATTGTTCTCGTCCATGGATACGAAACACGAGCAGGAACAAGAAGGTCTCTAGAAACTGGAATTCCGCAATGATGGTGCTCATTTTTCACCGAGCGTGCTACTTGTCAGGGGGTAAGGTCAACGCCGGATAGATGAATGCATAAGACGATGGGATGACGGACAATAAAACAAAGTGCGGCGTTGCAGTCTGGAAATATTCCACCTGCTCCTCGCTTTACAAGAGATTCTAGGAAATAAAACCAGCCCAGTCTATGGCTAGGAATTTTGGGAATAAATGGATTAACTGTGCAGGCACAGCCGTAGAGGTGAAATAACTCCGGGAACATATTTATCGTTTTGCTTTGTTTGCGTCTGCGAGTGCGAGTGCTATGAACCGAGAAAATCCATTAACAGTATCCTTTACTACCGTTCCTATGATTCCCTCGATTCCCTTCTATACTTACCCTCAAATTATCTGCATGAATCTGCTTAACGCACCGCGGTTTCGGCGAGTGCCAGACTTTCCTCTGGTAATCCATTAGACCGGCCTCCATAGTTCGACGCAGCCTGTGGAATGAGAAAGGGGTGTCATGAAAAATTATAGAGTTGCATTCGACGACTGGGAAGGAAGTTTTAGTGGACTGCATATTTGTAATTTATAGCTGCGACATATCCTAGTTGAATTACTGGAAAAGGTGGGTAGGCAGCTGTAATTTGTAAAACCCTGTGCTGTGGTTCGTATGCCTCGTAAATAGTGTGGAACGACTTGTTTTCGTGGTCTGAGTACAGTCATTTAATTATAGTTCATCGCAACAAACCCCAGCTCTCATATTCATATTCAGAGGAAAGGAGTCGTTATGCAATTGTTTAATTAGTTATCAGCTTGGAAACTGTTGAACGAATTGAATTGAAAAACTATGAAATCTACAAAAATAAGTAATGCACCTGAAGTCTACAAGGCAATGGTAGTCATGTTGGCTTAGTTAAAAAATTTACAGATCATGAACTTTAACTGGATGTCCATTATCCTGATTGTGCTACAGTATTCGATTTGACTGGAAAAGAACGCAAGGCTCTGGAATTTGATCTGCTACAAAGCTCAACTGTCTAGTGCAAGGATCTTTACACTAGATGGACTTACAACAAATCATTAACTTCCATCAGAATAACCCAGAGAGCCACATTATAGTGCAAAGTCCAAATTTGATTGCCGTCACATGGCCTCGTTTGCAGGAGGCGATCCGAGAGATGTAGATTTGGAAGATTCCTCCCATGAAATGAACTTCAGCAATTGCTTAAATGACGTTGCTCCCGAGGTTACTGGTTTCTTGGTGTATCCCTGGGACTTATGTACATATGTAGCTCCGAACAAAAAAGTTTAGCTTATTCTTAAAATAACTTTTCCGGCAATAACGCCATTGGATCAATCGCTGTATGGAACATAGCACCGGCTTGTAAGAACCACATGTAGCCTATGTCCATAGCATCTAATTCGCGTAAAAAGGATATCATAATCTCGATATTTTTCTAGATTGGCAGTAGCCTTTTGACTACGCTTCAGCACACCAAAAAGTAAATTTTCTTTTAATCAAGCGAAGGTCCTGAAACTCTTGTGGATTGGCATCACCTTGTTGTTGGATATTATTTTTTCACCAAGGATTGGGATCCGCTTGCAACTACTTAAGGACTGGATCAGCAAATGTCCGAAAAATACTGTGGTCTTATGGCCTTAGAATTAGAATTGCTTACTTCGCTGCAAAAGCCGGAAGGCATCTATTCTTGATAACCAGAATTAGGCTCTGCCTATCCCTGTGAAGGCCAGACAAGCACTGCAACCTAGAAAGATCTTTTGTGCTATCCCTAGGTTCTCCTAGTATTGGGAAGAGTATTTATCCCGAGCAAAGATCAAGGTCGTGAAGGAACCTTAGGATCGTTTTTGCGGGTGACTGATTGACTATGTTTGGGGAACTGAACTCCCTTCGAAAGTGTCTTTGCCTGCTTCAAACTATGACGGGACAATCGCATAGGATACGCTCGGCAGTCTCTTGATCTTCCAGACAAAATCGGCACATTTCCGTAGAACTTATACCCATCTTGTGGAGATGGTAGTTGAACGAACAGTGTCCGGTGAGGAAGTCCGTGAGGAACTTAGCATCACTTGTTCAGCGCGAGAATTCCCCGACTTCTCTTGATTTCGGAAGCATTGATAACCCTTTTGCTTGACGTAGCCCGGTTGTTGAGTTCCATTTAGAGATTCTCTCTTGATGATCACATGAGTTAAGCTCCATTTTCATGTGGCTGGTGGGAAAGTCGCAAAACGAAGACGGGCCAATAAATGAAGATTGTGATTCTAGTCTGGCTAGCCCATCAGCAATTTCATTGCCCTCTATTTCCTCATGTTCTGGAACCCAATGCATCGTAATTTAATTGTGAGCAGCGAGCTGCTTTAAGGCGTCCAGGCAATTCCAGACGAGCTTGGCATTGGTCTTATGTATGGCCTTAATTAAAGAGTAATTTTAATCGTTTGTAAAGGGCGATTCTTTACGCAAAATTCGTTAAGATAGGGTCGTGGATAGTGAACTGAGAGGTTTCGGTTCCCACTTAAACTTTCAGCAACAGCAGCCATATTTTTATTCGACTGAGCACTAAGGCACTTCGCAGGCAGTGTCGGATTATTAACTTAACCGGTTTCCTCGGGTTTCACTTTCGTCAAATTGATCTCTCGGCAGAAATCTCATGTCGATCAAGCCGTGTAGCTCATGCAATGTTTGGCGAGCAGAGCACACATTTTTACGAAATTTTTTTACAATTTCGATACTTTGTTCAAATATCTAGTTTTCCATGAATAAAATTGTCATGGAGCGACAACGCTGTCGTTTCAAATATAACCACAATCAGCTGTCAAAGCTCGGGCTTCGCAATGGAAAGATCCGGTAGTATTTTAATATTTTTCGATGAACAGAAAACGTTTTGAATTTCAATTTCTTCCTATTCTTTGAAGAAGTAGTTCATGGTGCCTAGTACACTGCACCAATGTCTATACTAAACTCTTGAGGTCGAATAGTTATGTAAGCCTTAAGCTGATACCAAACTTTTCTTAATTTTTCGTGGATTCCTAATCGGAGCTACGGATCTTTTCTTCTCCGTGCACCTCCTTTTTCTATATGTTCAAAATAAGAACAAATTTATTGTGATCTGAATAACGTCAATACCGTAAGCTTGAGGGCTGAAGGAAAGGATTAAGGGACTGCTAATAAATCTATCCTACAAGAGATTCGCCTTCTACAACGAAAAGATGTGTTACAAGTAACTTTCAATACCCGAAAATACGTCTTAAAGATCGTAGTGAACTTTTTCTTACTTTTTTGAAGCCATGTCATAGAATTCAACATCGGTGAAATGGCAGTCATGGGAGTTTGCGCGAACTTCGATTCTAACGAGGCCATTGTGTTGCGGCCAAAACTTGAGGGATGTTGGTTTTTAAGTACTTTAAAGACTTTTACGTAGTGCCACAACGTGAAATGCAACGTAGTCAGATCACAGGATCTTGGTGGCCAATGATGTTACCAACTAAACGGCCGCGGAGCTTTTCGTGAAATAGAACAAAATGAACATATGATGTGATGCTTGCAACACTGCCCTGTTGGAACCACATGTCACTTGCATAAAAGACTTCAATCTCAGGTCAAAAATGTAACAACTAACTATCTGTCACTATGGATGACAATTGGATTTGACAAATGCCATATGACAGCAAATCACAACTTTGAAATGAATAATCCTTCTATATGTATGTTATACTCCACACTGAATCATTTACAAAAAAAAAAAAAATTCTTGGCGGACCACTTACGGTCCAGGGCCTAGCTTCTCGCAACCATTCGTGTTGTGCGTGTTATATTTTTCACACAAATGGAAGGGACCTACAGTTTAGAGCCATATCCGGAAGGCAAATTGAGAAGCTTTCTCTTGACAGTTATTGCTCTCGGACGTTTGTCAGACATTCGCGAGAGGTGGGACCGTGAAAAACTTTTTGGTGTTCTCTGGGATTCGAACCTCGAACCTCACGCTCAGCGATCCAACGCACTAACCACTTGAGCCACGGCGCCCACGATCATTTACTGCCATAGATTAACCAGAGGACTACTTAAACTCAAACTCTGAAATACAAAGCCGAACTTCCTCGTGAATCTTAGTAGGAATGAATTTAGAATCCTAACTTCAGCGATCAGTAGCCAATAGCTAAGCCCTACAAATTTAACTAGTGCCTCGAACGCGAAGAAACCGCTCTCCTTGTCGAAATTCTAGCATCTTCACCCTGCAAAATTGAATATTTTATGACGAGTATCATGTTCTACTAGCACATGAAACCCTACTCTGGAGTGAATAAAACTGCTGCATAATTTCTAAAGGACGTCATACTACGACTTTTAAATGAATCTACTTTTCGTCAATTTAATCAAAGCTTAATTCTTAACTGCTAAGCACACACTCATTTCAATTCAATCTTTATACGATTGCAAAACAAAATTGCTAACTTATGCATTTTAAATTCAAGGAAGTAGGTTGTCCAAATCTGCTTCATAAAGTCCTGCAAAGGAATGCGGTTATTTAAAGATCACAAAGTAACATACGACTCCGTATGTACCACAGTCCATCTTTTGTTATTCAATTGAGAAGGCAAACTTATGCGTTCACAATATTTTCTCCTTTTTCCGTAATGCAATGCATTTCGCAAACAATTCAACAGAATTTTCAAAATATACTAAATTTTGTGAGATTTTCAAATTACTTCCAGTGCAACACCTTGAACCCCCAACGTCAACACATGTGTGCCATAACAAGGACAAACTTTCATGAATATGTAAAAAAAAAATCATCCACATACGCCATGGTGACCAAAGAGCCACCTACCTCTACCATATCAAATTCTAAATCCAGAATGCATTCCCCTTCACACTACTTACAGCAGCTGCCAGTCACCAGAACCAGTACCTTATTCATGAAGAGCTGACAAGGGTCCTAATACATTTTAATTCAAAATCATTCGAAACCAACTCTCAGAGTTTCCTCTCTCATATCATTTAATTTTATTCATTTCAAGGATACCCCTCACCGTCAGCAACAGCACCATCCCCACCATCCCTCCCCCCCATCTGCACAGACAATTGTGCACAGTCCGATTATTCCAAACATTGGAGTGAAATTTCCAAATCGCTCTCGGGTGGATTCGCATGAAAGCAGTCTTTTTCACATACACACACACTTATCCTTTCGTGTGTTTGAATGCTGTAATAAATTTCATATTCCCATTAATGTGCTCAACAGCGAACAATAAAATTATAATAAATGGCCTAAAATATAACTCGAAAGGGGTGGGGAAACAAGCTGATAGGGGTAGGTGGTGGAGAGGGTGAGTCCACACGGGAGAACAAAAAGTTGTTGCATATTGCTTGTCCCTTTTGAGGCTGAGACAGAAGTCCTTTTCACGACTGGCTGGTTTGTCTAATGGAAACAAAATGACCAGGAAGTTGCAGTTGAGTATTTGGCATAACCAAGTGGAGGCAGTACATGGTTACTTGAGTGCGCTTAGGATTTGATTTAAATTCATCCTTAGCCATCTGAGAAGTAGAAAATGAATAAGTGCACAACGTGTACGGCCATTGCGGTCGTTGACCTTCCTGCCCGTGGGCGCATATTACTTGAGCATAGGTAGGGGTTGAGCAGGGGTTGCTTTAAATTTTCTTTGTTTTTAGTTTAAGAGAACGACTGCTTTAAAAACCAATTCGTCGGTTGGCCTTCTTTGCGAGAAGAGGGTCCATGCTGTAATGAGGATTTAACAGAAATGGAGAGACTATTACAGACATACTCGAAGTACAGACTTTCAGGGGGACCAGCGTCGACTTTGGCCATTTTTCAGTCCGGGAAACTGCTGCCTGAAATAGCCAAAGTCTAAATAGAACTTTTGAATGGAAGACTTAGCAGCTTCACCACAAAAGTGAACGATCCTGTGTCATACCATAGACTGAAACTACCAAGAGACCTTCATAGGCTCCCAACAAGAAGAGGTTGCCAGTAGCCCAAAAGAGAAAAATCAAATTTGGACGATATAGCACGTCCGAAGTGGCATGTAGGGAGCTCCTGGAAAGGCTTCGAAATGCAGACAATCCAATTTGAAACGATTAGTTTGCCCTACTATAATAGGAGAGGAAGCTCAAACTTTGGCTACCAACGAGAAGAGGCGAGAGTTCAAGTCACACCTGAAGTAGTCTGCAGAAGGCTCCTGGACTCTAGTATTCCTAAGAGGAGTCATCTAAGCCCCATTTACTTTTCATGGGTATGAGTGTAATCTAACGTCATAAACTGTCTATTCAAAAGGTTGCTAGCTAAAACTACCGAAACCCATTTTAATTCAACATTGACAGCTGTGCTGCATTGTTTTTAAAAACACCCCACTGCTTAAGCTTTTTAAATGACAAGGTCTTACATTATGAAGGAGCAGGCTAACTTCAATCGCTAGTATCGAAATAAAAGCCGCGAAAAAGGGTTTAACTGTCAATGAGAGCAAAACCAAGTGTATGCTGTCAAAAAGAAGGGACACTCAACATCGACGAATTGGACAGAGCGTCACAGTCGACAGCTTTAACTTGGAGGTAGTAAGAGACTTTGTAGACATCAAACGAATAACTCTTGCTAATCGATGTTTCTTTGAGCTGAGAAGGCAATTGAGTAGTGAGGCCTTATACCGTACGACTAAGTAGACTCTATACAAGACCTTGATCATCCCAGTCCTGCTTTATGGTGGTGGACTCTGTCGAAAGCAGATGAAGATATCCTTGGTCGTTTCGAGAGAAAAATTGTTCGTAAGATATTCGGTCCAATTTGCGTTGACGGAGAGAAGATTCAACGACGAAATTTACGAGCTGTACAGCGGTATCGACCTAGTCAAAAATCTGCGCATTAGTCACTTAAGATGGCTAAGACATGTAGACCGAAGGGATACCAATGCTTTGGCGCACAGAGTTTTCGAATCTAACCCGGAGGGACAACGCAGTAAAGGGAGACCTCGCCTAAGGTGGCGCGCACAAGTAGAAGGGGACCTCAATCAACTTGGAGTGTGCAACTGAAGGCAGTTCGCTAAGGGCCGGGCTAGCTGGACAGATTTGTTGGTTGAGGCCCAGGTTCAATCCGAACTGTAGCGCCACCTAGGTAAGTAAGTAAGTAATTCAGCTAGCTTCCTTTAGCTACATTTTTATGCCAACCTGCAATTTGTCCTGGCAGTTAAAGCGACGAGCTAAGGAGAGCTATAATTTCTGGGTTAAGAATTATATAACGATGAGCAATGCACTGCTAATGATTCATATTTGAAAAAAAAAGTCAGTTGGAGAAGACAAGAAAGGACAAAAACGCTTTTAACACCGCGAGCTGGAAACATATCCTTCAAGCGCTGCGAAATATGAGAGTACCAACTTACATTAGGGACATTCTGAAGAACTATTTCCGACAAAGAGTGCTGCTCTATGACACAGATGATGGTGTGAGGGAATACGCAATTACTAAAGGAGTACCCCAGTGCTCGGTCCGGGGCCCAATGCTATGGAACCTCATGTACGATGGCGTCTTTCGTCTTCAAACACCAGGTGAATCAAAAATTGTGGGATTTGCAGACGACATAGGCATAGTGATAACAGCAAAACTGCTGGAAGAAGTGGTTTAAATTAGCAACGAAACAATTTCAATTGTTCGACGGTGGCTATCATCAATGGGCCTCACGCTAGCTGAACATAAAACGGAAGCTGTACTAATTACCAGTAGAAAGCAACGAGAAACCATCACTCTCACAGTAGGTGGACACGAGATAGTATCCAAACCAGCCATTAAATACCTTGGCGTTATGATTGACGCAAGGCTTACATTTAAAGAACATCTGGAGTATGTAAGCAACAAATCTTCTCGGGCGTGCGCCTCCATTGCGCGGATTATGCCGAATATAGGAGGATCCAGATATAGCCGCAGACTACTCCTAGCTAAAGTAGTTACATCTGTAGTGCTTTATGGATCACCAGTTTGGGCCGGAGCTATGAAAGTGACTTCATACAAAATGAAAATTGGAGCAGTAAATCGATTATGTGCACTTAGAGTGCGTAGCGCTTTCCGCACAACCTCTTACCATGCAGCCTGCGTCATCGCTGGAATGTTACCCATCGATTTACTGGCGGAAGAACTGCAGAAAAAGTTCCTAGGGAGGAGGCAGGAGGGGTTACCCTACGGTGAAACGGACACAACAGGAAGAACCACAAGTATGATAGAGTGGCAGCAACGCTGGACCCTTTCGTCTAAGGGCCGCTGGACTTATCGCCTTATCCCGATCATAGAGACCTGGGTAAGCCGCAGACATGGAGAAGTTAACTTCTACATAACGCAACTGCTTACAGGACATGGGTGTTTCCGAGCATATTTATTTAAATGCAGGAACGATGACTCTCCCACTTGCCCATCGTGCAGTGATACTCCCGAAGACGTGGAGCATGTATTCTTTCACTGCTCAAGATTCCACGTACAAAGAGAAGCACTACAAACAGCACTAGGAGAAACACCAACTCCAGAGAATTTGGTACAACACATGTTGGAATCCGAGGATATGTGGAATGCAGTGAGCCTATATGCCAAGGATATATGTCAAGAGCTGAGGAGATTAGAACAAGAGAGAAGAGAAAGCGAAGAATACGTAATGAACAATATAGCGGTAGCAAGTGGAGACGCAGCTACGTACCAAGATATACCTGTGCAAACGTACAGACAGGCGGACATACGTACATACATGGGCACACAACAGCGGAGAGCCCAAGAGGAAGAAAACCCTGGATCATAAGAAGGAGAAGACATGATGTCAAAACCTGCCCTACGAAGAAATGCCTGAGTGGCGGTACCGTAGGGGAATCAGGACAGGGTTGGGGGGGTGTTTTACCCACGTAAACATGCAGGAGCATGGAGTCTGGCATAACTCGCGTAGCACGGGCTACTGAGTATCCATAAAAGATTTCACCCATCCAGCGCATCGAAAAAAAAAAAAAAAAGCGCGGCCGTAGGTGCTTACACTATAGTCAAGTTCAGTCAAATCCTAGAAAAAAAATGTACGAAATAGCATCTGCCCTCCTCCATGCTGCTTCTCATAAAGCTATCTAGTCAGCCTAATTCACAAGACTAACGCGATTCGTTCAGCTACTTTTGTTATGAAAATTTGTCTAGTCGGGTGACACTAAAAGGAGCAACAATGATGGACATATACAAAAAAATACAAATACCTAGGACCTAGCTTCTCGCGACCATTTGTGTTGTGTCCCTCTTTATTTTTTCGCACAAATGTAAGGAACCTGCAGCTTACAGCCATTTTCGAAAGACTTTTTTTTGTCAATTGGGAAGCTTTCTTATGACAGTTATTACTCTCGGGCGTTTGTCCGACATTTGCGAAAGGTGGAAAAAACGGTGAAAAACTTTTTGGTATTTTCTGGGACTCGAACCTTTTACTCAATAGTCCAACGCACCACTGACCACTGAGCCACGGCGTCCACCCTATCCTCATATACTCTGAAAAATAGTGCGTACTGATCCTTTCCGGTTGAAGCTCCCGAGAAGTACCCTAGTTTTGAGACTAAGTACTCTCTCCATAGCTCAACTTCAGCTGCTTCGTAGCTCTTCTAGGGTGACGTGAAATGTTTGTTCTGACACAAAGCAATGATTGCAGCAACGTAAAATCAGGTTTCAACGAACCAGATATTTAAAATAAAGCAAAAAGCCCGGTAGCTTCTGCAATTTACTGGAAAACGGATTTGGAGATTTGATGTTCAGCGCAATGAGCAATCCGCGAAAATCCTTTGATAACCTTTCAAACCGTGATAGATATTCCCTTGAAATATAATTCAAACTGCACTGCACAGAGATACTTTCTAGGATTCTTAGAAACGAACACTGATTGAGCAATGTTTGTGTTTCACTATTGTATCTACAAATTGTACTCGTATTGTAACCGACAGAAAATATTTTGTGCAAATACCTTCAACCACTTCCAACGTTCACACACACACACACACACACAGTACTCACCCGTACGTTATCATTTTCCTTAGTGGGGACCCCTTCTGCACTATGTTGACCATCTTTTGCGGAGGAAAGAGTTGAATTTCACTCAGATCGCAAATTTCCTTTTCGGTGAAAGTATCTGAGATTATTTTGTATGCGGTTGCCACATCGACATGAAAGGCAAATCCTTACCACAAGAGCAGAGAAAACAAAAAAAAAAAAATAAAAAAATCCATTTAACAGCGCGGTATTTATGTTTAGTCGTGTGCGGTGTAGTTGTGTGCTGCAAAATGCAATTCTTTAACATCACAATGGCTACTGCTCACGATACTGCTATCCTCATCCTGATTGCGGTTTGGTTTCTAATCCCTTTCAAGAGTTGCATTACCCATGAAGGGCATTTCTAATAGAAAATATTACTTTAATAATCAAGGATCCTCATTCACTGACGGATAATATTCAGTTAATTCCAACAAATGCATTACAGACGCGGTACTAGCGGCAATGATTCCGGCTTATCCATCTGCGAGCCATCCGAGGTACAAAAGTACATTAAAAGGATTTCTGATGGAAATGAAAATGCATGTTGCAGCACAGCACATCCCATGGAATGCAAAAAGCTGTAAGCTCATTTGGAGGATTTGCTGTTTTGATTAAGGATTCATGTTTCGATTTTTTTTTTTCGCTCACCTCCTTGTTTAATTTTCTCCACTCCGTACTCCGGATCGTACCAGTTCGATGCTTCGGTGGCTTTTGCATGTGCTCCACCCTCGTGACTGTGTATCGATGCCTTGTAGTTCTTTTTCGCCTGCTGGTCCTGGCCCGTCATGGTTGTATTGGATTTTCCATTTGCAACTCTGTCTGGCGGTGATGCCTGAATGAATACTTGATCTGCTGATGGTACCGTGGTCACCTTCTTGGCGTACAATTCAATGGCAATGGGATCTCGAGTACGCTACACAAGGATAAGAGACTTTTACTAAATCTTAGGGTACGTCGCACGTATGTATACTCGTACTTACCAAGAAGAACTCTCTGTTGTAGATGATATCTTCAATTCCAATTTCCAGTGAACTATGAACCACATCTCGTAAGGTTTTGATTGTCTTAGGTTTCTCCATGAGCAGGGTTCCGACAATGCTAGCCGAATAGAATTGGTAGATGCAAAATGAGAACAAGAGGCTGGTTATGACAATACATCGTCCGGAGAGGAGATTCGTTGAAAACGATAATCCTGTATACGATACGTAAAGGAGTGAGAGAGCTGGAAATGACATTAACGATGGAATGATGAAGACTGGATACCTTTCAGTTTAAATGCAATTTATTGGATTTGGTTTGTTCGATTGTTAAGAGATTAAACATATTTTATGACACAGATATGCCTTTTATTTAGTGGAAATGGATTTGGCTTTGCCTCTTTGTGGGAAGACCATGTTTTGTAGTCGAAAGTCCGGTTTAAATTTCGTATGAACGGTCGTTCAAAGATTGATCATTTAATTTAATGGTGCTGCAAAAGATAGACTGGATGCTTCGAATTTATGATGAGATAGATGATACGAAATTGTGGCTGAACATAATTTATTTAAACGCATTGTATTGAGCTATACAGTATGTAAGTTCGTTTGGACAGGAGACACGTGTTGTCAAAAGTAAATGTCTTTCGACATGTTTCAGTTGAGCAGGATACTTACCTATTAAAATTGCTCGGTATCCTTTAGGAAGCTTTCAACATATTCCTTTTTGTACTCTGCAGACATCATGGAAAGGCAAGATATAGCCGAACGTGGCTTGTGGTCAGATTTGTTGTATTTTCATTGCTCTATGGACCTTTGAAATGGAACAAAACGGTCTCAGGACCGTAACAGTGAAATGACTTGGCGACTATGGGCATCTCGTTCACTATTGGAAGATGCAGTTTGCGTTACTGCCGGAGTGCTCCCAATTGACATGCGGACTAAAGGAGCTGTTATACATATGTGGGAGAATAGCAGTACCCTCCTCCTCATTATTGAGCTACGGACAGGCAGCAATCTTAATGAAGTGTATTCAGAGCGACAACTCTAAGTACTTTCCGTAATGAGGAGCAACTTTCGAAGACGTTGCTCATGAGCTCAATTATTTGTCGTATTTTAAAGAAATAGGATTATCAACATCCTTGAATGGTGCAACGTATGATTGAATAGCAGACGCAACGGTATGCAGTCAGTAATTTAACAGACAGCAAGGATTCCTGAAACGTGAAAGAAGACAGAGAGAGCTAATCACAAGGGAGAATCGTATCTATACCCGGTGGTACTTGGGTGAAGTAAGGCAACGACAGAGAGGTTGCTGAGTCGTTATGAACAACACACTCGCACTGGGTACGAGCTCAGTGCCTTGTTTCGAAGATTTTCTAACTTTGCAAATACTATGCAGTGGTCAAATTGTTTGAGAGTCTGCCGACAGCCTTACATCCTTACAACATAAGTGCTTGGCCGCATCTGTGTTTAATTTAATTGATTGGGGATACTTTTTGATGCGTCCTTATACACATAGGTTATCCTGGAAGTTGAATATGTTCGAAAGTATTCTTGAAAGGAGGTAGACAGCTACCGTTCGTCTGTAATTTGTGTCGTTATCCGGAATAATCTGACTGGGAAGCCTTCAACTGCACTGCAACAAGAGATGAGTGCCCTGAACCCCTGTCCCTTTCCAAAAGGCAAACAAAAGCACAATCACGTATAGTGGTCCTATGACCTTACACCAGGAACCCAAGGAGGCCTTACAGTTTTGCAAAAAGAACAGAGGGTCCTAAATTCGGCTCGATATACAGAGACCAAAAGCATTTCACGAGTTTAAAATCCTGCGTCAAAAGGGCTGCAGCGAAACAAGGCACTCATACCCAAAAATTTCAACAATACCATCCTGTGGCTTGAAAGAATATTAAGAGGCTGTCTCAACCGCACTTTTGTTACTTTGGTGATACGAGAAAGATTCGTAGCGCTTATACGTTCGCTACACAAAATACCAAAGGACGGCTTTCAAGGCAGAGTAGTATGTACTAGGCACAGAGGCGTTCAGAGAACTACCATTGATATCATCTTCGAGAAGAGATAAAAAATCTATGCAGACTGTCAAGTAGGAATCAAAGTTCGAATACTTTGGCTAAAAACACAGCGTCACCGTCTGTTGAGTTGCAGTTCATTGAAGTGTTTATGGCAAAACAAGCTGATACATTTGCCAAAATTTAGTCCTGATCGCTTTAGTGATCAAAATCTGATCTTAGGAGATGAAACCAGCCTTTTAGAGGTGATATGTACTCCCATCAGTGCTGAAGGATATTTATACAAATTGGTTGTGGGCGCCGTGGCTCAAGTGGTTAGTGCGTTGGATCGCTGAGCGTGAGGTTCGAGGTTCGAGTCCCAGAGAACACCAACAAGTTTTCAAGGTCCCACCTCTCGCGAATGTCTGACGAACGTTCGAGAGTAATAACTGTCAAGAGAAAGCTTTTCAATTTGCCTTTCGGATATGGCTCTAAACTGTAGGTCCCTTCCATTTGTGTGAAAAATATAACACGCACAACACGAATGGTCGCGAGAAGCTAGGCCCTGGACCACATATGGTCTGTTGCGCCGAGAATTTGTATTTGTATTTGGTTGAGCTTCAAAACTAATGATTGTCATGAAAAACTTCTCCATCGTGTCGCTCGAATCCGACGGTTATATGTACTCGTGTGTCTATTTCTTTCACCCGAAAAATATAAGATGTACAACATAAGTCGATGCTATTTAAAGGCAAACGCGAGATGGTCCTGCAATTAAGGCAACGTGGCTAAGATGTTTTTTTCTTTTAATTTTTTCTTCCTTTGGACTTAGAACATATTCACAAGAACACTGCAGGAACGATATAGAATAGTGCTTAGGATGAGGAAGGGTATGCGTTTCACTGGAACAGTTATCATCTCCGTCTTGTGCTATACGTAGTGCGACTATCTGCATCCTGGAGTGGTTTAATATCTCACTCCTTACAGGTTGACCACATTCCTTTAACAGAATGATCAATATAAGCGTAAAACTCACGAAGTACAGGTGAAACAAAAGATGAGTGCAGCCGAAGCTTACAAAGCAAAGCCAACAAAAGTAACCTGTCCACGTCCTTTTAATTTTATCTGTGTTAGCCCACAGCACTTTGTTGGAATAAAGAGGACATAGCCTTGGTGAATACAGATCACGCGCTTTACACTGCATTATCGTCCGAGTAATGTGACTGTCTTGGAAATTGACGATTCATAGTCTGCAAATCGGTAGATCAATTGATCTATCTACCTATCAATATATGAAACAAGGAGTTAGGGATACACCGGACTATAATGAGGGTGGCAAACTGTCTATCTGTTTGTCACTAAGCAGAAGAAGTGAAATCTTTTGTATGATCCACTGAAGAGAGTTCAAAAGGTCATTGCTGAGTTTTAGAGGTAGCTACGATACCCAATTTGCCTTGAACCCCCTTTTCAAATGATTATCGTCAGAGGTTCTCGTCGTAAAATCTTAAAAAAAAGGGAAATGGCATAAAGCTGAAACCCTATCTTGCCTAAGGAGAATTTCATGGCGAAATAACCCGTGGATTTCCTAAATTTACTGAACCTCTAGCGAGTTCTAAAACCTTCAAAGCTCTACCACGTTATTGGACTGTAAGTAGAGGGTTTTTCATATGACTTCTATGAGTATTTCATGAAGGTGACTATATTTGCACCTTGTTCGCAAGGAGAAGCTGATTTTTCACCGCTTTCTATAGACCAGTACTGCTTAGCTAACGATTTATAACAGTCTACCCAAAGCTAATTTAGCACAATAAGTCGATTGAAGTATAAGATTCTCTTTGAAACTGGTTTACTGTGTATCTGGCGGCCTCTCTGCTTTCTCTTAGCCTGGCTTTTGAACTTTAGCCTGAAAACCGAAAAGGGATTCTACATCTGTGTATACATTTACATATGCAGCACGTCTGTGCGTTGACAAGAAGTCCTCTTTGAAGCACTTTAAACGCTATAAAGTCGAAGTCTTTTTTTTTTGTATAAAAGTTGAGACCTGGGCTCTAGAAAAGCAGCTAAAAAGCCTAACAATCGGGTCGAAGTCAATAGTACCTCTCTATAATCTAGGAACGATCCTTGATTCGTAGCTCACTTGGAAAAGAAACACAGAGGAAAGAATGAAAAAGGCATTATGTGCATTCTACTCATGCAAGAAAACCTTGCAAAACCAAGTAAACGATGGGGATTACGACCGCCCATAATCCATTGGATGTATACTGCGATTGTAAGACCCATACTTACCTACGGAACAATTGTATGGTGGAATGCAACGGATAAAATTAGCTACCTCAACAATCTTACGAAAGTACAAAGATTAGCATGTGCTAGCATTACTGGAGCACAGAGATCAACGCCTCAAGCAGGGCTGGAAGTGATACTAAATCTTCCTCCACTGGCCGAGTTCATACGTAGTACAGCTGCCAAAAGCGCGATCCGTCTTAGACAATCTAGCACTCGGAAGCATAACTCCTATGGACACGGACCTATACTTCACAGATATAGATCAATTGATCCCGAAAGAGCAACGGACTATGTAGTACCATACACTGACTTTTACAAGACATACTCCGTTCTTATTCCCGAAAGACAGGAGTGGGAATCCAACACATTAACTAATGTACAGGATCTTCAACTCTACACTGACGGGTCTAAAATGGACATAGGAACCGGCGCTGGAGTTTCCTGTGAATCACTTAACATCAACGATTCATACAAACTCCAGGACGACTGTAGTATATTCCAAGCCGAAGTCTTCGCCATTGAAAAAGCAGCACAGACGATACACGATAAGGTACTAAATCCATCCAGGATTACAATCTTCGTGGACAGTCAAGCAGCACTCAAGGCACTGGACAGCGACACAGTTAGATCAAAAACAGTTGCAACATGCCGGAAAACTATAAATAGAATATGCAACACTCACGAAGTCACTCTCTGTTGGGTTCCCGGACATAGGAATATAGAAGGAAACGAAGCAGCAGATGAACTTGCACGGAAAGGGTCAGCATTAAATGAGGATTTCACCCAGACATCAATAGCCATTCCTGTTGGTGTATTGAAAAGAAAAATAGACCTTAAAATAAGAGAAATGATCAACTCTTCCTGGATAACTAGGGGAGACTGTGTCATATCTCCCAGTTTATGGCCAACACTGAACGATAAGAGGACTTAGAGCCTTTTATCTATGAACAAAAAGGAAATCAGCTTGATGACAGGAGTACTGACGGGACACTGTCCGATAGGTGCAATGGCCGTCAGACTGGGTATCAACTCACCTGACTATTGCAGAAGCTGCCATGATACAGAAGAAACAGAAACCATCAAACACCTACTTTGCGACTGCCCCAGCCTCCAAATCCGTCGCTTCCACCACATGGGAAACAGACTATTTGAGGAACTAGAGGACCTGGTGGAAGTCCCACTCTGGAACATGATGCGTTTCGTAAAGAGTACAGTCTGGTTCAACCATACCAACCGATAGAATTCAGTTATGGTACCACTATTTAAAAGGGAAACACAATGGACCAACTGGCCCCCGTGAAAGCTCCTTCAGGTGCGCGTCCCTCTAACCATAACCAACCATAACCTCTCTATAATCAAAATCATTTTGGCATGCATTGAAAATTATACTAACAACAAGGTAGTTTAGGTAGTCTTCGCCATCCCAATAATTCCATCATACCTTGCTGACATATCGACCCAATATAAAAGAGCATCGATTCCAGAATCATCTCCACTCTGTCGTTGGATGAAACCCCATCTTTCCAGCAAAGGAGATGTTTTAAACGAGTAAATAATTTTTTTAAAGTTTTCTCCTTCATTGTATCTGCCGCACTACTGTCAGGATTGTGTGGAAACATTGCATTGATCGGACCATTGAATCCAGCACCATAATCAATACAATCAATTGCACTCCGCTGCAAGATACCACCACCGTAATCCGTTGGGACTTGTCCTCTTTTACGGTGAGCAGATATAGTGTTAAGTCTCTCGTTACTCAAAGTTGTTGCATTGTAGCTGCCACCTCCTCCGGTACTTCCGAATCCTTAAATTGAAAGTTTTGATTTATGATTTCCGAGTGCATTCCTCCGAGTAAGGGTAAAATTTACCAAGAGCCACATCTCTAAAGATACCATGCCGCGCCAAGGGCAATGCATCCTTCTGACTGAGAGAACTAACTTCAATACCTATTTGTCTTTTCTTGCATCTCCTGCGGGTGTCCTTTGCTCTGTGGTTGTGCTGCTGCTGTTGGTTGGTTTTCCCCTTCCCGCCACGGTTTGCAAGCTCAACATTTTTCTTTCGCTGTTTTTCAAAAACGACTTGAAGATCCGATGATTTGTTGGAATCTATAATGGAATTGAAAATAATGCTCAAACTTAATTATTGTCAGATGCATGTTCTACCTTCGCTGGAGGTTTGCTCCACAATGGTCAGTGCTGCCAGAAGAACAATACTTAATCCGCCACAAATTGCCATCAGAATCCAAACATCATTGGTGAAGGGTTGAAGGAATACGATTTGGTCCGTTCGCAGGGTGCGAGGATGCCGAAATATAAAGCATGGTCTGTTGAAATCAAAAATAAACAACTTGAGACAACACCATTTCGAATAAGTGACCCGTGGTGTCACTTTGCGTATCCTAATTTAAATAAACAACAATCACCAGGATACGACTAATTTGGGGCCGCATCAAGGTTTGTTTAGCCATGCGGGACACCCATCTGCCTGGCACCCCAAACCGAGTTGACAAACATGAAATTATTTTTGGTAAACCACTACTTAGCTTTTGTAGCATCTGTGAACACGAGTCCTTGCAGCAGCGGTTGACAAATAGCCACAGAGCACCCCAAACCACCAGTGGCACTGATAGTAGTTGTGAACATAATCTTTTAGAGATCAGGGGGATGGTTTTTGACAATGCCTTGCAGCATCTTGGCTTTTGGTGACTCGTATCTGCTTTAACGTCACAAAATGACACAACATGCCATGAGAGAGGTTTCCTGCTTTCGTATTTGTATTGTAGGTCGAGGTAATCATGCAGTTAATTGTATGAAAGCGGGCCGTGAGAGTGGACTAATTACCATCAAGGATAAAATCTAATCCATCGATCTGGGCGGAGTGTAATTGATTTCGGAGGTAATGAGATTTAACGCGTGGTGGGTGCTTGGTGTTTTATAGAATTACTTTCAGTAGCAGGCGCATAGACATGTCTGTGGCCTTCGCCCAAAAATGGATTTGAAAATCGATAAATTGTGGAACGCGTCATTGTGAACTTGATGGCTTTGCCGCAGGTCCTGTATGAGTTACGCGTTGTGGTACGACTACGCCTTAAGTCTGGTATGTATTCCTGCTGTGGGGCAGAGAGTTCCTATTCCTCTGTATGCTTTGTACAGAACGTGAATCGTGACCCTGATTGTCCTAACTTATTAATGTGGAGCGTCTTCTCTTGATGATTTTTCCCCCTTTAAATCTCGAGGCCTGCCACGCCTGAGATGACACCTCTCAGCCCCAACGTGGCAAATGTTTTGAAAGAATTGGACCTTTTTCTAAAGAAGATTCAATTGATCGAATGACTAAGAGTAACGTCATAAGCATGCATCAGACTTTGTACGATTCAAATCCGCAATTGTTCGAGGAGCTCCCCTTGGAAAATTTACTATTTGACGAGGATTTTGATGATTATTTACGGCGCCATTGGGCGATACGTCTTTCAAAATGAGGGGCGGTTACGGTCCGGTTTTCTTTCAGCAGGAATTCGTTATTTATTTGGACGATAAGTGGTTCCAGCAAGATGGCACTGCATGCCACGCAGCGTATGAAATAAAGAAGTTCTTGTGGGAGAGTCTTGTAAATGTGATATTTCTACAAAAATTGATACCAACATGAGGCCACGATCGTAAAGCTTCGTTAAGTTTTGGCTTATGACAGGCCACCTTAAAAATATCTCGTTAAAGTTATTGCTCAAATCCTTATTAAAATAACCTTTACCAACCCACATTCCATGCAGGCAAATGCATGTTTAAAAAGCCTCTGTAATAACAGGGAAACTAGTGGCACAACAGGTTGGTGTGAACCTGGGCCTAAGCCAACAAGCCTGTGGAGTTAGCTTGGTCCTTAGCTAACTGCTTCCGATTGCGCACTTCAAGGTGTTTGACGTCCCCATCGACTTGTGTGTGCGCGATCGAGGTCGAGGTCGATCGTTCTCTACTGTGTTATCCTTCCGGGTTAGACTCGATGACTCTGCGGATCGGAGCATTGGTGTCCATGCGCTCTACGTGTCCTAGCTGATCTTCCCTGATCACTTTTTCTGTCATGGCACCAAAATGGGTTCTGTGAGATCAAGTTCCGTATATTCATGGGAGTGAATGCTATGCAAGACGGTTGTCTTGTTTGTTCTGCGAAAACAGACATGTCCTCTTAGTAGTTGTGCTATGGTTCAAGAAACGAAATGACACGACTGGTCTATTGGCCTATAGTTGACATGGATTTCTTAAAAACACAATTGTGCGCCTGTAGCTCTCCAAAATGCAGACGGGCAAAATGCTGCCAGACGTTTGCTAAGGATCTTGTTATATCTCAGTCGAAAAGACTGCAGGCATCGTACGGGGCACTATGCTATGCTTTTACTTATCTAATGCACCGGACTTAATCGACACTGAAATCTGATTGTGGAGACATCGACGATACTGAGGATACTGCACTGTGGTGGGTGATACTGATACCCTAAGGTCCTCGTCAATGAACTACACTACTTCCTACGAAAGGCAAGGGAATTTCAGTAAAATGGGGTAACCGTGTTCGCTTCTGGTAGCACAATTGACTAGTTGCGTTTGACTGCCCCAATGGACAATTTGCTTCATGTTGAACCCCACCCGGAGATAAAAATTTCCTCATCCACCTTTAATTAAAATGATTCTTATGAAAATGCCATTAAACTACGTATGTACGTGTCACCATAATATTTTAACGAAATCAATTTAACCAAGTAAATCCGACTTGACAGCGAGGCATATCGATAAATCCCCAGCGGCAATATTTCACTGTAAACATGCCAGCACACAGATTGCCATCTATTCATCTCAAACAAGCTGCTGTACATAGTTTTCATATTCGTTGCGCCCCCCCCTCAATCTATCTTCACAATTTCAATACAAGTACCTAAGCTGCACTTAACTTGTAAAATGAAAATTTATCTCCCATCTGTGTCGAAGGATTTATTCCCAATTAATGTGGCATATACCCATCCTTCAAGTCCATTTGCTTGCCTTACATGGCCGCCTGCCTATCAACACCTTGCTGGCTAAACAAGAAAAATGACAATCTAATCGTTGAGCAAACACACAACGCACACACACACACACAGAGACAATGCCATCATTTTTCATCCGATTGACAGGTAACAATATGCCAAATTAAAACCCCACCACAACATTTACTCACTCAGTCAGCCAGCCTCCGCCTACTCACTGACACGGACTCACCTGGCAATCCATGTCCTTGTTGTGTAATCAATCACCTTCGCACGTTCTATCCGGAAGAAAATCGGTGATCCACCGATATCGGCCTGACGTCGTACAAGTGCTCCTATCATCCCATCGAATTTTCCATTTTTCAGGTAGCCCCAGGAGGAAGTGCGCGACATGACCAAGCTTTAAAGTAATAATAATTGAAAGCCACCCGGAGTGCGGGTGCGGGTGCGGGTGCGGGTAAGAGACAATTTACAAATACTTAAAGGACGATGTCCGTGTGTGAGCAGTGCACACGTTTCACTCACCTGAAATTGAATAAATCCCGGACGTGCGATAGTAGGGCGAAATTGAAACGATTCATCGAATCCAGGTGGGTGTCATACTGCTGTGTCAAGTAATCCTCTAAGCTGTCCGTGCGATTCTTGTTGGTTACCTTCGGTGTGGAGCCGGAGAAAACATTAGTGAAACAAAACACAACTACCACTACTACTGGCGCACATATAAAACAAACATCTAAAGTGTAAAATGACAGAATTAAGAATTTAACCCCAGAAGGGAGGGTAACAGACGTATAAATGTCCACCGCATCCCGCCCATTTGACACCACCCACCCACTTATGGTGGTGGTGCTGCTGCTGCTGCCACTACTGCTGGGGAAAAGCCAAATTCGAAAGGCACCAAATGGTCTCGGATTTCGGATTGCGGATGCTCGGTTTGATGTTGACAAAATGGCAAATGGGTATCCCCGAGGGAATGTGAGGCATCGTATTTGTCCTCCCCCGTCCGTAGCAGCAACAGCAGCACACAGCTAAACCCTATACTGGGCTTGCGGGTATAATTTAGAATGTTAAAGGAGTCAGAAAACAAAGACAAAAAAAAAGAATGTAAATCTTCATTGTCTGACCCTCCAACCAAGGATGACACATGGGAAATCAGATCACACATATGTACCCAAGGATGCTACTTGCTATCTACCAACAAAGAGATAAGTTCTGAATCAACACTCACCACAATCATGCAACGGATGCGAGAATTTTTCATGTCCATTCGACGGATGATTGTGGTCGTTTGACGGTACCACTTCTGCAATTGTAGGCCATCATCTTTCGAGAAATTTCCAATTTTAGTTATGTTCAGGCTGCCGCCATATTGAATGCCAGGACTCCTGTGTAGAAGTGCGTAACAAAAAAGGATAAGTGGATCATTTAATTCAGGCATAGTCTTTTGATTAAGGGAGTTTTTAAAGGTTTATTAAATGGATTATGGAAGGTGCGCTTTAACCCTTAAACTACATAAATGTTTAAATTTAAATTCAAATGGACCTTTACTGGACCTTTAATAAATCGGAAATACTTGCTGGCAATCTCTTGCCTAACCGAGGGCTTCAAAGGATGGTTAGAAAGCTAATTGAATTCCTGTATTGATGGTCTTTAAAATATTGGTATGTCAAATTAATCAAGACGAGGAGGTTATCTTACGTCACGTTGGTGGTACGTATGGTTCTTCAAGATGGTAAGCAGACATCTATTTACGCGGTCTTTGTCTTATGAGTAGCTAGAATATGTAGAGCGAATGGACACCTATGCTCCGGTCCGCAGAGTCTTCGAATCTAACCCGGAGGGACAACGCTGTAGAGGACGACCTCGCCTAAGGTGGGGCGCACAAGTAGAAGGGGTCCTCAACCAACTTGGAGTGCGCAACTGGAGGCAGCTAGCTAAGGACCGGGCTAAGTGGAGAGACTTTTTGGTTGAGGCCCAGGTTCATCCCGAACTGTAGCGCCACCTAAGTAAGTAAGTAAGTGTCTTACGGTGACAGCGTGTTCCATTGCTTTGGCGTTGAAGCACGATAAGTCTCAGCTTGATTTTAGTATAAGAAATATTCCATAATCTTGCTAGCTTTTCGAATGAAGTCTTGCTTTCCCGATTTCACTGCTTATTCGGTCCCATTTTTTTTTTTTTTTTTTGGAAAAACCCTTGCCCATGTGACAGACACTGCGACCTAAAAGATCTAGTGTATCATAAGGATATGGTTAGTCTAAGAGACGTACTACTTTCCTAATGAAGGATAGTATGTCCTTAGTGTCCTTATAGAAAATACGTCTCCTTAACCAATGTAATGTGGGGCAATTGCAAAGAATGGATGATTCACCCTCCTCCGAACAGAACCTACATTTCGTGTCTGAGCTCAGGTTAAGTTTGTTAGGGTGGTATCTCAGGCCACAAGACACCAGCTCCAACTCCAGAGTCTATTTTCGATCCGTCTGTGAACCAAACTAGACCTCTAGGGTTTAATGCCGGAACACCATTAGCCAAATTAGCACGCTCTAATATTCCTACCTGAAATAACCTACCGAAACAGTACTCCTTGACCATGATGTCATGGATGGTATAAAACATGTCTCTTTTGGGGATTGAGTCAAGAATTATCAGATTTCCCACGTGGTCACCTGATTTATACTTGTATTCTATCTGCAACTTGATAGCACACCTAGCGGCTGTCTTCCTGATGAAGATGTGAAGGAGTGAAAGCGCGACGATTGCTTCTAGAGCTGCCGTCGGGCAGGTACGCATAGCACCTGTGATGCCGAGACAGGCAACTCTTTGTAACTTCTGGAGTTTAGTTGCCGTTGTCCGTTCAAGAACTTTCGGCCACCAGATGATGGCCGCGTATGTGATAATAGGCCTCACCATCATTGTATACATCCAATGTATCATCTTTGGATTTAGGCCCCAAGTTCTGCCGTACAGGCGCCTACAGGCCCACATGGCCTTATTAGCACGCTCGATGGCGAACTTGATATGAGAATTCCAGTTGAGCCGTTTGTCGAGGATAACCCCGAGATATTTGACTTCACTGGAATAAGCTAAAGTAGTGCCTTTGATAATGATAGGTCCTAGATTGACCAGTCTTTTCCTAGTAAAAGGCACTGGAACAGTTTTGCAGGGATTGATGGATAGTCCTTCTCTGCTGCACCATTCTAAAATGTGTAGTAAAGCACTTGCATGACGCTAGAGTTGGTTGCGGTCACAGACACTGACACTCCTCCCGAGGAGGAAGTCATAATTCGAGGTGTTCCTCAATGCTTTTGACAACACCTCTAACAGACAGTGCCACTATCAAATTAGTTTGTACTTGCGCATCTGAATTGTGCTTCGTGAAGAAACCATTGGCATCTTGCCTGACTTTTAAGTGGGCTTAAAGCCCACTTTTTCTTTCGTTCTTCACAAGCTTTTCAAGTGTGAAAAAGCACGTTTGGAGAACAAGTACAGCTCGGAACTTGTTCAAACAACACCGTATTCACCAGGACCCTGGAACGTCGATGAGGTCAAGTGCAAGGAACCATCATGTCGATCATTAATTCCCATGAATAGGGGCACACTTTCCTGGACCACTCAGACTCAAATACTGGTCCATTGTACTACCAGGTAGAGAACCCCATTTTACTCTACAGTTTTTCGTCTTTCATAGCGAGTCGACGAAGAGCTCCAGTGACGAGGAGCTTACATCATCAGCACTCACCACATCAGCACCGAAACTCCGCCACCTGATTCGAGCAAAGGCAAAGGGACAATGACATGGAAATGGTCCGCAGCGTTGTCGCCTTCTCCACAGGCGTCGCAGATAGGGATATCACTTAAACCTAGCACAATAAGGTATTTGGCAAAGGTGTAGTGGCCCGTAGGAACGCCAGGAAGTTGTCTACAGTCCTTCCTGCTAAGGGATAGCAAGAAAACCGCCGACTTCCTACAGACGTCAGGGGCCATTCGTTTAGCCTGCCTACATCCTGGAGAGCTATGCCACCTTCAATTGTGCTCATTAAAAACCCAATCGTCAATAGAAGCCCTGACCAAGGACGCTGGCAAACCCAACGTGGCTTCAGGTCCTGAGAAAGTCTCTTCTGAACCTTGTATAGCAAGCTCGTCGGAGATTTCATTCCCTGCTATCCCGTTGTGTCCTGGAACCCAGACAAGATTCAATGAGTTCAGCCTTCCGACCGAATTTAAGGACGTTTTTCAAGGGAAAAGGGCTATCTTCCACCTGTTTCTCGCAATATAGACCGCTGCCATTAGGATGGCATACACCTCTGCCTGAAAGACAGATGCATGTCTTCCTAATGAGTAATGAAGCCTAATGTTGCCGCATTACCACGCGCCGGACCCCTGTCCAGTTTTGGAGCCGTCCGCAAAAATGCGGCTACATTCCTTTCCTGGTTCAGACTCTGGCCAAAGCCAGTCCTGAACATGAGGGAAGTCGACTTCAAATGTTAAACACAGAAGATCAAGCTTATCTAACTCACCAGACCTTAATCCATGAGATCACTTTGTGTGGGGCATAGTTGAACATGAAACCTAAACACATCCCCTGCAACACTATCAAAACCCGAAAGGATGCCAATGATGACCAACAGCAACTCAGAGCACTTAATTTAGACAGGCTTGCGTTCCTTGCTTGTGTCAAAAGCAGACTGAGATGGATGAGATCACAACTTGTCTACCACAATACATGGGTTCTCTACCTTTCTTTACTTTCTGGCTTACTTCAGCTAGAGTTGTTGTGGATATTGAGAACGTGTGCATTTAAAATGCTGCCACGAATTTCCTCTCATGGGATTTCTTCCATAGATCTGCAGTTTAGATGCAGGAAGATGAAAGGAACCATAGCATACGACTTTGTAAGCCTGATGAGTTGGGCAGACGCTATCTAAGGACGGAAGCCACTTCATCGAAACAGAAATGGATGAACTTACTACCGAGCCTATTTAATTTTTAAGAGCCTTCGAAAGGAAAGCCCTCATCCTGGAATCGATAAGAATTTCCCGCAAGAATAGAAGGGATCTACACATTTTATATACAAAAGGTGTTAAGCAGCTCCTCATAACAGTCAATGTTTTTCAGATATTCGCCAAAGGTTGGGTGGTGAAAAGCTGGTATTTCACTCAATAAGTGTGCAGTTGTATTATAACACTAAGTTCATTTTCATTCTTAGTTTCTTACTTCTTATAAGCAAAACCCATCGATTTTCAAAAGTCATAAACGACTGCCCATCCAAGTGGCTTAACCTGAATCGCCTCAAAAATCATTTAAATTATCTACGTCTACTCTCAGTCCTCGTAATTTCTATTGAAACCATTCAACAAGTCCCCACACAATCACAAACTATCATTACATCATGCACGCCATAATGAAATACCATTCCCAGCCTAACCCACTCCCTTCGCACTACTAACTCACATCGTACAAATAATCTGCAATCAAAACTCGTTACTAGGATATCGCTCCTTTCTGTTCCCCTCGATTCGCAAACATATCAACTTAAAATCCATGCCTAGTATACGTGGAGTAGAGTGCTACAAGAAGTAGATAAATATCAGTACTCACCAAACGTCATATAGCATGTAGTAATCCTCCTTTGGATCCTGATCCCCATTGATTCGCTTCGCCAATATTAGCTCAGTATTTATATTGATGTTGATTTTTTCCAGAAACTTCTCAATAAGCAAGTTATTCTCCTCAGCGTTGTCATTTCTATCGCTGGCGCCGTTGTTGCCGTCGTCTCTGCCGTCGCCGTCGCCTCCTTCATTATTGATTTTATTATCCTCGAAGTTAGAACGAGTAGCAGTACCAGTTGTAGTGGTAGTAGCTTCAGCAGTAACGACATCCTGCCGCAGCTGGAAATCATTCTTCACGTCACCATCGACATCATCATCATCTCTTTGCCGATTAAAAGTATAATCCTCAATCAAAAGCCAATGATACGATGAGTTGAAAAGTCCTTTGTTCGAAGCCTGTGTGTGTGATATGAGGATGAACGGCACAGTCGATTGTGTATGCAGGATGCACGATGATGGAAGGCAAAAAGAAAAGAAGAAGGCGGAAAAACAAACTGATTACATATTTATTTTTTTTTTTTGTGCTTTACGCCTTCCCTTACTTCGTCGCTCCTTATCCCTGTGGTCTCATGCTCCACGAATGGACTCTTTGCAAGTTGGCGAAAGAAAATGTTTTTCTGTCCTCCGATACGGAGGAGAGGGATGTAGCCAGGATAATTGTGGATTACTGAGTCTTTCTCGACAATTACGGAAATTCAACAACTGATTTTTATCGTACCAATGGATTATGGTAATGGAACGATGGCTCGGTGGTGAGACTGTATAATGGGAGGCACCGTGCTATCGAATTCAACAGTTTTTATGGGCTTGATATGGGTCAATCCGAGGGTCTTTGGGACTTGGTAATGCGCGGAATAAGTGGAAGCATTCACATTTATAATACCGGGATGGGTTTTACGTGTTGTTCTTACTCGTATTCTGTTGGAATGGACGATTAGTGAAGTTTTAAAAATTGAACAAAATTTTAAAAACACAAAGGCGCTGTTACGAAATGTCTAAGGATATTGAAGCCCTGTCAAGGTTTAGTTATTTTTGGGAGATTACAAGAATAAACTCACTTTGGTACTGCAGTGAACCTGAACGTCGAAAGAAGCACTTTTTTATTCAGGAATCTGCTTCTTGTTTCGCACGCGAAGGTTGGCTGAGGGCTTCTTGTGTCCTCTGAGATAGGCTCTAAGACTATAATTATTCTGCCATCTTTGAGCTTTTCTAACTAAGTCAATAAAGGTATAACTGGGCAGCTTCCAACTTTTGGCCCTTTACTATAAACACAATGAGATTCAGGAACACCTTCCTCGATAAAAGTGCTCGATAATTCCGTGTTCTTCCGAACAAGTGTCACTCACAAGTGTTAGTCTTCTGGACATGAGGATATTCCAGCTAACGAGAAAGCTGACGAATTAGCAAGAGAGGGTTCGGCAGCCGTTTCAAGACAAGTAGAACTACTCGCGACCATCCCGCCTTGCGCACCTAAGCTTGAAGTAGGAAAAAAAGCCATAAAAGGGGCGAACACCAGATCTACCGCCATGAAAACCTGTGTAATCACAAGGAACTTATGGCCGTCCTTCGATGAAGGCAAAACCGAGAGACTCATACGAGACAGGAAATCCTTTTCCACCCTCGTTGAGGTTCTACCGGGGCACAACTCTCTACGATATCATTTGAAGAAACTACGTCTGACAGAAGAAGAACTCTGCAGACACTGCGGGGTCGAGGGAGCTTTTGAGGACACAACCCACTTCCTACGCCACTGCCCTGGTCTCCAACACAGCAGGAACATATTCCTTGGGAGTTACTTTTTCTAGGACCTAGAAGAACTCGCCAGCACGCCACCAGACAGGATAAGAAAATTCATCAAATCCTCAGGATGGTTTGTATGCAAAGACTCGAAGTAGTAATGTCGGAGCAAAATTAGAGTCAGAATTGGGTTTCTATGCGCATGGGACAACCTTCCCCCAAGCGGCATCACAATAGGTCAGTATTGACCTAAGTTTGGCGGGGAGTCGTTCTCTCCTCGCCAACCCACCTAACCTAACATAAAGTTTTAGTCTTTCGAAAGCAGATGTCTTTATACCTCTAGTGTTCTTGCAATGAAGGGCTTAATCGTTATCGGGATCGCAATTCAACGAATGAAGTGACAGTCGATCGGTCATACCTAACGGTAATATTATATTTTCATCTCAAAACTTGTCTCAATCTGAAATTCTCTTTCTATGTATGATGACAGGAAGTTAGAGTCTAGCATGGTAAAGAACAGTTTAATAGAAGTCAAATAATTGGTAGCGCATTTCAGAACCTTAAACAAGATGGCGGGCAGGAGTTGCTCCAGTCGTTAAATGAAAGTGACAGTTGAGCGAAATAGACAATATTTCGTAAGAACAAGAAGCCTTCAGCGCTCAATAAACCGGCCAATCAAACAGGCAATGCGTTCCATCTTCCGGCAAAGTTTTCAAATAACAAGGAAACTCCAATCAATTTCGAGAAACCTGTTCTAACTTTTAAATAAATTGTATATCCACCGTCGAAAATGAATTTGTTTTTCAACACCCAATAAACAATTACTCACCATTTCAATAACTCTCCGACTGGGAGGGCCACAAGATAAATCCAAAACTACAACTTGACGCAACACCTCACCTCCAAGAAAAGCTTCAAGTATCCTGGAGCCCGCGGCGCCAGAGCGACTTTTATTTGTAGCACTCTCCCTTGTTCGGGTATTGATTAATAGATCGATTCGTAAAACTTTAATTAAAACACCCTTTGGCAACGGCAACGGCGACGGCGACTGGTTCAAGCGCCGGCGGTCAGTAGAGCTAGAGCTGTTGGAAACATTGTCACCATTGCTGCTGTAACTCTTATATCGTCGATTATCCTTGCCGGTGAATAACGTTCTCAATATTGTCAGCGTGTCAATATTAATCGATGTCCTTGTTTGCTTTCGCAGTCGTCTGGTCGGTGACCCGTGGTGGCATGTTAGCAAACTTACTCTCGGTATATGTTTGTACTCTATTGCGAGTTCATAAATTAACTGATGTGGCATCCCTGTTTCTGCAGCTGCTTCTGTTTGGTTGACATCCCTTTTGTGTTCGTTTTTGTACATAGAATCCTTGATATCGGTGGGTGGATATGGTGGTAGTTGTCGTAATAGCCCCCGAGCGTAATAAGATGCACGATACGGCTTATCGTTCATTTTATCTGCTTCTAGTGTTGTCAATGCGATTACGAATCGATGTGAAATTAATGACCAAAGGAAAATTAACAGAAGAGCTCTGAACGGTCCTTTGGCAGTAGTGCTGCTGCTGCTGATGATGTTCGTCTTAATTATCATTTTTGTCGAGGAGTTCTGTGTTTCAGGGACTTTGTTAACGACGAATGGTGATTCTTTTTGAGCAGTTTACTGTTTTTATAGTTTCGTATTCGATATTGGGAATTATTTACAAGGATACGAACATGACATGAAGGCCATAGGGGCAAGAACCATCCTTTTGGATGACAGGGCCACTTGGATTGAAATGCTTAAATGATTGAATTACACTGCAAAAAAAGTTGTTTCTTTTGGGGGGATTAAGCATTTGAAATTGATTTAAAATCGATGAGGATGAGAAAGGGAATCTTTTTAGCACGCCAGCCGTAGCGAATAAGGTGAAGGCTGGAACTTCATCATTTTACGACCCGAAAGATGAACCCATTGTTGCTGCACTTGGGCAAATAAGCAAGAGTCCTGTGGCTGCCGAACCATGGACACGTTGAGGAGGAGCTTCTGAATGCTTTATAGAAGGAAAAGACTGCCACAGGGAACCGCGTGCTTGGATTAGATGGTGCTAGTTAGGAAGCTGGTTGCAGTGTTATTACTCGTAGGGACTCATCCATTGTTTTCTCAAGTGGTTCATAGCTGATGTTAGATAGCTATGGAAAGGAGTGAAAAGAGATTTCTAGAACATATGGATTTGGATGCCGTATGCCTAAACCTCGCTAGAAAAAAAATTAACGAAATCTCTTAACTCCGCAGATCACTGCTGAAAGCTGTGATAGGAATCCCTTCTAGTCGTTACGTTATAAAAAAGTGCCATAGAGCAAGGACAGCTGCATAAGGCTGTACACGTATATGTGCTGTAATGACGTATATATCGTAGAACACGTGACACTCCAGGGATTTGACCCAAACCACAGGAATTAATTCATATTGTCCTAGTTCACAATATCTAATGATCGGGACAATAAACACCTTTCTCCGTTGGCGGTTACTGACCAAAATCGACACAAAATAGTTAGTTTTACTAGCCAAAGAAATTTCTGGAATTATTGTGGAATGTTATCATTTTAAATTTGACAATTTTGATCAGTCCCGAAACCTTTTAGCCGAAAAGATAAATTTTCCACCAAAAATGGGATCCGTTTCCAACTGCTTAAAAACCCTGTTAGCGAACGTCTGATACACGCTCTGGTTCCTGTGTGGATAAAGACTCAAGACTTTTCACAAAACTTACTAAGTTGAGGTCGTAGTAAGGCCCACTTTTATGAGAAAGTAAATAATTTCGACTTCCACGCATGCTTTCAGAAACAGCAGCATAGTACTCGTTAGCTGATCCTTACAGCGAGACATTGGCACTACTCAAATAGCAACTGAACCAGTTTTCTTGAACTTAAGTTGCTAATAGATTGGCGAACAGAGTACAAATTTTTGTAGTAAATCTCCACAATTTCGACCCTTTGTTGAAGTTTGATTAAATGTTTTTCAATGACAGCTATGACACAATCGTTACAAAATGACTTGGGCTGTCATTTCAAACATAACCACAATAAGTTGTCAAAGTTTAGGCATGACTATTGAAAGACTCTGTACTAAGGCTGCTAATCTTATGCTCACCAAGAGGAATCAGGTTTTGTTGTCAACAATTTTGAGGTGCGGTTTAAGGTTTTGCTTTTTATAAAAGTTCTAAAGGTATCACGAGGCTATGTGAGTCTTCCTGCTTAACCCTTCTTAACCTCCTTACATAACCTACCATTCTACCGAAAACTGCGAAGAATTTGTGCCACTTTACAGTTGTCTCGGAAAGTACGTCACATTGACAGGTACAAAATAGGATCAACCGTCTTTCAAGTCGAAAAGCAGTTTCGAAAACTAGTTGAAATTCTATTCTATTCATGTATAAAATACAAAAAAAAACTAATTAGGGAGGAAAGTTATATTTCTACTGTGTAATGGTGAAATTAAAATAAGTTTTTGACGTTTTCGAAAGCACATAAAAGAATGACCAACGAAAATAAAATTTTCTTAAATTCACCAAACATTTTCTCACAGCGTACACCCTCTGACCTAGAATTTCTCCACTCAATCACAAAAATAGAGAACGAAATCCAAAAAATCAATTATCAGATCCAACTGTAATACCACCATAAGATATTTATGGTTCTTGAATATTTGAATGGTATCCCTGTGACAGGCAAGGCATATGTGATGTGCTCAAAGTATGCAGCAGGGACGGTAGGGACACACAAGCTGTAATCAATTTCATTTTGCACACAGGATTGACCAATTAGGTTCCCTTTAGTTTTCATTTAATCAAGCGATTACATTGGTATACCCTGCACGGCTGGACATAGACTCTTAACCATGTGGTTAAAAAAAGGACAAGCCATTCAAATGCATGGGCTAACTACCAACTAACTAAGGACAAACAAAGCCCTGTATGACACGCTAAAAAAGTCTTCCAAGTCCGAACTTCGGAGTCCTGTACTTAAAGCACATATCCGAGTGTATATTCGCTTTCACATGGAACCATTTTTCATTCTGACAGATTGGATTGATGTGTGTAATATCGTATGTAAATTGTTTTATTTTTGCCTTACTCTATGCCAAGACGTGTATGTGTGGGCGGGAGTGTGTGTGGGTTTGGCAAAATATGTCACATATTTGAGAAAATCATTTTTCATTTTTCATAAGCATGAGAAGGGCGACACAAGGACTGACGAAGAGGAGCGGACACAGAGTATTAGGAATATACTTTCGAAACTGGAGCCAGGGGATACGGGGCTGTAAGCAGTTCTACGCTATCCATGCGAGTATGATAAAATCTCCTAGTTTTTCGAAGCAAAAAAAAACAGATTTACCATACTCCTGGCAGCATAGTAAGGGATAGAAGTTGTAGGAGGTGGTATCGGCATGAAGCTTTGCCTTGAATTTCAGTTTACTCGAACACAAGACGGAGAGTACGAGTGTTTTACTGACAATAATGAAAAAAAGTTCAAAAATTCGTGAGTAGTTTCATTTATGTGAGAAAAAAAAATGCTGCAACGCTCTTGCAGAATATGGTAAAACGAAAGTTTTCCCGGTAGATGGAACCTTAGTATTGTTGGCCCGATCCTCAGTAAAGGAAATCATATGAACTGCGTCAACTAGGAAGGGATAAGTGTCCTCAGGATCGGATACAACATATTGCCTGTTGTATTATGTGACCACCTTAAGCCCTATCAGTCTGGAAAAGCTAGGAAAGGCTAGTATTTGCACTACGGCAGGTCTACGAGAAATCAAAGGAATTTCAAATCTATGAGCGCCATTCGTTCATAGATTTCAATTCCAGGTTTGCCAGCATTTAAAGATGAGTTATTTGGCATTCATGATGCCGTGTGGTTGTGCAGGATGGCTATGGAGAATAACCTTTGATGTCAATAAAGGAATGAGATAACCAGACGGGTTGTCATTTGATTTCTTCATCATCTTTCTTTAAAGAATTGTGCAGAACGCACACGCCAACATCAAGGGTGCATTAGCATTCGCTGACGATATTTAGATCATGGGAAAAACGCGCCGGGCTGTTAGCAGCGCCTTCGTGATTATTTAGGCGGAAGTGGTGAGGATAACTTTATGAAAGATAGTTGAATGAAAGCAAACAAAGTCAATTCGACAAAAAGGGGCCTGACACCAACGTCTAGGGGAGAACATCACCCTTAATGAGTTTAACTTTGAGGAAGTGAAGGGCTTTGTCTTCCTAGGCTTCGGTATCACCTCAGAAAATGTACCAGAGTTGAGATCAAAAGGAGCGTTATTCATACGCAGAGGCATGAACTTTATTTTCACGATATATGTATACGGCTTGTATATTGACGTTGACCTGCCCACAAGAGTCTTAATTTAACGACTAAGATGGCTGGCACATGTAGAGTGGGTGGACACTAGCGCACCAACCGGGAGAATTTTCCAAAAACACCTCAAAGTGACAGTGGAAAAATATCTAAGCTTACAACCAACCAACCAACCAACCAACCAACCAACTCGGTGTGTGAAACTGGTGACAGTCAGCAAACAATCAAGAAACACATCTCCCTGAAGAGCAAAGGAGCGATCACTTGTTGGAATCCCGACTAGTAAGGGAGTGCAAAAGCAAACCAAATCTACTTCCCATCCACAATAAAGTTCGTTTCTCGTGAGTAGCCGGACGTGAAGGTATACAGGGTAATGTACTCGCAAAAAAGCAGATAACCTAGCAAAGAGAGGAGCTACATAGTAAAGGAGAACAAAGTCCCGAAAAGACAATAGAGGGTCTTTCTGACATCTGCTTAAACTGTAATCAAAATGCAGATACGACAGAAGTTCAATAACTCCTGGGCGAAACTAGATACCGATTACTACACGACATAGTTCCGTTTCACATCTCCTCTCAAGACACAATTTCCACATTAGATGGCTGCTCCTAACAGCTTGATAGACAAGGGCAACACAACCGGTCTAAGAGAAGAGCGTCGGCTAACCCTTTAAAATCAAACAACCAACCAACGCCAATGGTAGAAAAGGAACCCAGAGAGGAACCCCTCAAGCAGCCGTTCTTCTCCACTGATTTGGCTCCTTGGGGTTGATCGGACGATGTACTCTGACCACGATGTCATCCTTGTATGGATTAACATTTGTGCAAGTACTGCGCGAAGTGCTTATTTATCCCCTTCTGCTTGTAAATAATTGGGTCAGCAGTCGAGGACTGGGTGCTTACACTTCCAAGCCACTTAAATTCTTATTCGAAGCAATAGAAGGCTAACGTAGCTTTGACCTGGGGGACCTTCTAGTGTTTCGGGGTTTGAGATCAGCGATTTTCTCAGGGTAACAAACAATTTGCACAATGGACCCCCCGACTGTTGATCTAAGTAAGCAGACCATCTACCTAATTAACACAATCTGCTTGCATAGTAGACCAACGGGTGAGTAGAATCAAACACTAACCAAAAGGAATCATCCCCTAGAGCCTCTCCCAATCTAGCGTCTCTTAACTGTAGCAGAACTTGGCTCCAAATGATTTGCTTCCTGAAATTCGGTGTGCTACGTTCCATTGCTTCAAGCATTTATACCTAAACTGAGTCCTATCGCACATTATTCTTTTCAAATTCCAAGCTGCAACCTTCTATGCAGTCTCTGTCTACAACACTGTTGCTGCCGATCAAAGTCCTTCGTCAATCCATGAATTATTAAGTGCACAACTTTGTAATTCATTGAGCGACTACCATAAAGTAAGCAATCGCGAATATTAAGTAATAAAATGTTGGACCCTTCATCTTGGTATATTTGAATGTCTAAAGAATTTCACCCCCACCCCTGTTTTTGTCATTATACGTGCAAACCCTTCGTATGGCGATATCGAAGCTTACGCTCCCAAAGTAAGTAGTTAAAGTGTGTTTTCTTTTTATGGTGGTCTCTCCTTGAGGCAGCATTCCCATTTCAACTCGTTCAACAACTAGCTTCCCCTGCTAATACCTATCCCATTCCATCCCACCTTAGGGCTCTACTCATCGAGAGATAGTGAATTGCGAAATGAATGCCAGTTGTGCTACACGTCCCTGACAAACGCAAGGAATAAATTTAAAATATTAAACGATAATTGATACGGGGATAAGGATAAGCATTTGTAAATTGAAACCATAACTCCACAACCCGTTTAATAACTCAACCAGCACTCAACCCTGCCCGTCCACCCCCATTCATATTTCCCAACGTTGAACACTTCAATCAATTTTATCGACTTGAGATACATATACCTGCACACGTATCCATAAAACGGGGGGCTTTTAACGGAATTAAATTCGATGTTATGCCACAGTTTAAATAAATTGAGGAAAAAATAATCGAACGCAACCACCAACGTCAACAAGTGGTGTAAAACACCAGCAGTTTCACATTAGAATGTGACATTTACTCGTCCTTTATAGTTTCAGCCATCCGCGTTTTTATCAAAAAATTGAGGCAAGGGAACACCGCCACCACCGTCACCAACAGCATTTTATTTTATTACTAGTCCTAAATGAACTTGGTCTCCTTGCAAATATAAATGTCCTCGTTAAAAAGTTCAGCAGCGTTTTTTTCGAAAAATAAAATCTTCCGCCACCATCACCCCGAAAATGGGATTAACTGCCTCGAGTGCTATTGTTTAAGGGGCACCTCTCTACATAGTATTGAAGTTTTCCATGCGTCAAATTGGACTGGGTTAATTTTCTGCATATTTAAGCGTCATTAATTTCTATGTCTTATTTACACATTAATCAATATTTTAATGGGGGGGCAACTGGATGCTGATTGCAATGAGATACCATATTTCTTGGGGAGGGCACATCCAATTATGGGGGACTTAATTTTCCAAAAATAGTTTCAGTTGCCATAGAGACTAGAGAGCGGACGGACACGGAATACGAGTATAATACAATTCGAGAAATTGCAGTGCAGTGTCAAAGTCAAGTTTATGGCCAAAGGATGTCCAGGATATTACGCTATTACGCTTGTCGTTTGGCTGGGTTTTCATGGAAAACCCCACCACCACCGCCATGCACATGAGACGTGCATAACGTATTTCATGAGAAACATCGACGGGGGATGGAAGCGATGTCTTTTAGATTTTATAGGGATACGGTAATAGAAATACACAGCAGGGGGAAAACTCCTTCGGATTATTATTATCAAACATAAGTTCCTTTGTGCTCGAAAATTAATGGGTTTTTCATGAGTCCAAAAAGTTACGTATTCGCAACCATGCTCTGACGGTAAAGCTTAAAACAACTTCATCATTGCAGGCAAACATTCAATATTGAGTTAATTGATTAAAGGTCCTTAGTTTGGATTTGAGGGAGTGCAAAATTGTAATCCTTCCTGTATGTTACCGTAACGAATGAAGATGAAAATTGCACTAAGCCACTTAAGAGTTTCTCTTGGAAGTGGTAAATTACGACAGGTTTTGGATGTTTGATAAACGGCAAACGGTTTTGAGTTTTCATTGAACGCTTTCGATGGAGTAGCATATTTTGGCATTGTCACTATACCACTTAACTTGAAAGCTAAAGCTTCAATTAATTTAGCTCACAAACTTTTTTTCCCCTTTAGGGGCTTTGTCCCAGCGGGGTGGCTTATACGGCTAATACAATGAAACCTAGATCAATGCGATATTTTTATACCCAGATGGCAGAGGAGGAAATCTCTAGATGGCTTCAGCGGTGTCGCCTAGAGTGCAAGTACTTGGTGAACACCTATAATCTGATCATAGGCCAATAAGTACCAAATTATCCGACCTCTTGCAGTACTCATTGAGGTTTGGAAAACAAATGAAAAATAGCTATAGAAACGGATGAAATTACTGTTGGCAACTCTGTAAAACAACGACAACGACGTTCGGAACTGTTCGTGGAATATTCGCACCCTTAACAGGCCTTATGTAGCCGAATAATTAGTGGAGACCGTAGACTGTTATAAAGCAGGGATAACACCCATACAGGAACTGCGATGGGAGGAATTAAAAAGGAGGATGAAAAACTGTGATATTTATCACATCAATTCGTACAGAGAGCAGGAATTAGCTGTTATTCATGCGCGGATTTGTTATACGCTGCAGACTACGGCAAGAAGTCTTAAGTTTTCGACATGTACGTAAACGTTTCATAACAACTCGTATCATGGCTCAGTTCGTCAATATAAGACCAGTATGCGCTTACGCCTGCACAGCGGAAAAGATGACGCTACCAAAGAATGTTTCTACGACCCTCCCGACAGAACGTTCAAGTAATGTCCTAAGTATGACGTTAAAATCGGGTTAGGTGATTTGATCGTCAAAATAGGATGGAAGAACATCATTGGTAGTACCATCGGCAAACGTAGCATTCGCGTCACAAGGTCTGGAAACGGTCACAGGCTAACTGGCTTTGCTGCGGGACAAAACTTCACTATAGTAAGTGTGCAGTTTCCCACCTCAATACTTATTAAGTTATATGGGAATTCTCTGATACACAAACCACTATCCAAATTGACCACGTAGCAAGCGACGCAAGACATGTCTCCCGTATTGTGGATTTTGAACTATCGGGCCAGGACCACTACCTTGCTGCAGCCAAAGTATGAATGAGAGTATCTATCAAGCCACAACAACAAAGAATTCTGCGAGGAAATATGACGTCGAGAAGTTGCGGAGAAGCAACAGTTCGCAAAAATCGAGTACTCGTGACTTTTTCGGATATATGCACCTAAATTTGGATCAACGTAGACAGCTGGGGTCCCAATATCGTACGAAGATGACTGATATGTAGGGTCACGGGCAGCGCGACAACCGAAACTACTTCAATTGAAAGTAAAAGTTCAGCGGGACTCGTCAACAACATCGGCTATGTTCTTCGATATGTGGAAAAAAATAATGATCGCCAAGGTCAGAAATAGGTATTTCTGCAGCAGTATTGCGGATAAGTGGCAGAGGAGCAGACGACACAGTTCAATAGCAAAGTGCGGAATGGAATGAAATCAGTTAGCTCAAAGTGGAAAATAGCGAGTTACATGGCCCAGAAAAGTGGAAAAGAATCTGCCCAAGTGGCGAAGTGTTGGACAGAGCTCAAGACTTATCGCCAGAAACCGCACGAGATGACGCGAATGTATGGTATAGGCTCGTGAGTAGATATCGGCTATAAGACTGGTTTTAGAGAGCTTGAATGTCAAGCATACAACTTTTTCATGTCCTTAGACTGTTTTTTAATAGACTGAATCCGTTCACAGACGTAGTCGATCCCCTTTTTCGCTTAGAACACTTGTCATCTATTGAGCATTACTTTTAAAGGAGATGAGAACGTGCAATTCGATTTTTTTAAATAAGATTCTAATCCCCTTTGAAATAAGTCAGCAAAATCGCTTCCAAGAGTACCCAGACTTTTCCACAGTTAACGATCAAGAAGGTAGACCTAAACATATTCAGACACATGTTCTACCCCTCGCAGTTGTCGTCCTTTAAATTGTTTTCTAAAACACACACATTTTCGAGGGAGTTTCCGACTCTGCCCATCGCACTGAATCCCCGCACTTAATCGATTTTCGATGACGGAACTTCAAGCCCGCCACAAACACTCGTAAACACCAACCGTGATTCATAAAATTTACGACCATTCCGTATGTTACCGCCGTTATTGGCCATGACATACCCACAAACACTGACTCCACTCCACACAGACGCCAGCAAGCAGCAACAAAAATTTTTAAATCTCATTTTCTGTCACATGGATTATTATGATGGACATCCGTGCGTTTAAAGTGGATAAACTGCTGCCATCACTATGACTCGAAAAAATATGAGCAGGCAATTGGCGACGACCGTAAAAACCCCAAAGGATCGCCCAGCCACCACCAATACCAAAATCAACATCCACTCCTCAGAGCGACGGCGGTTAATCTGGTGCCCCTCGATGACAGACTGCTTTGCGGGTTATTTCAAAAATTTATCGCTTTTAAGTTTCCTTAAAATACTGTAGCGTAGGCAGCAGCAACGTTGGCGGGGAGCACATAACGCATGGAGCGTTAATATTTCGTAATAAAGATTACAAACGGCCGAAACGTGCGGGGTATTCCAATTGGGACATGGTACTCCTCGGCTAGAAGCAGAACATTAAAGGTGCCCTCTCGGCTTAACTACTAGTATTGAACATAACGTACAATCGCTCTAAAACACATGAGACAGACTTTTACACTTAAAAACCGTCGTTTTGACGGTTGGAGCGGTGGAGCGTCATCCACCACCACCTTGTTGTATATATGTTGTATGTGCTGTGTGTCTAAAAAAAAAATAAGAGCAATCCTTACCGTTTCACATCACGTCGTCGTCCTGGATGGATATGCTTCGACTGTGTATTGAGCTGAATATGGCGGCAGCAGTGGCACAGATAAAATAAATTACACGAGTTAAATCATCACCATCAGGACGATGCGGGGCGCGCACCACCATAGCATTGTAACGGCCGCAGGAGACGAGAATGTAAAATGACGTGAGCATCAAAACACAACTACCCTCATCCCCCTCCGCATTCATTGCATAATGCCTATCAAGGGGGCGGTTACGCCCGCTGAAAGGTGTAACGTGAAGACGAAGTGTCACGGCAAATTGTTTTAACGCAATAAAGGGGCATTCTGTGATTTTTCGGAGGGCTATTGTTTAATTTTTAATTCCAACAACCCCTGTCCGGGTGAATAACACGTAAAGGGCTTAACCCTCTCTCCCACCAAAATGACGACGACACGGCTTAAAGTGTTTTATTTGCTTGGTTATTTTTAAGTTGAATTTTGACTGTGGAACATGCAGTGATGCAGAGAAGAGTGCTTGGATTCTATTATAAAATAATAAAATTACTTCCGCACCGAAAAACTACGAAAAGACAGTAACTTGATGGCTCAGAGACTGCACATTTCACAACAGCGAGCTACTGAGGACCGGGCCAAGAGGGGATGGGAATTAAAAAAAATGCAATCTCATGGAATACGTTTTTGCTGCATATTTGCCCAGCAGAGCGGACAGAAAATTAAAATTTATGCTGTTTCGCATGACGTAAGGTTCGAGCATGTTCGAGACGATGCGATGCGGCTACTTGTTCGGAGAGAGCGGATGCAATTTAAGTGATTTCGTGAAAAATATAAGAAAAAAAAATGGACTTGATCCACCCATCCACAAGGGGAGAGTTGCTGTGGTTATTTTATTACCGTCGAAAGCGAAAAGTATTGAGTGCTGAAGGGGCTACCTCTGGCGACTGTTAAATGGCTATAAATTCCAAAATTCCACTGTCAAGTAGTACGATACTCTGAACTTGGATAATGATTGAGATCGTAAGCAACTCAACTGGAGCAAATTCAAAGAGGAGTTGTAGTCAGCTTAGGCCCAAAAAGGACCGCGACTTAAGTGGCTTACGATCTGAAATGGCTGAAGCCGGAAGGAAGGACTTAATAGAGAATGAACCATTTTATTTGAAAAATGTGATCAGGTGGAAGCATGCCTACATGCCTTTAGCTTTAGAATCAATTGTGAAATATATAGGAAGGTTCTTACGTTCGCCAACTACATACAGAGTTATCAGTCTCCTGATCGTAGCTTTGAAGTTCCCATTTGGTGTTATGATCTGGACGGAAATTTATCGGGAAAGTGTTACCAATGCGGTTTTGTTCCGGTCCAAAGTCGAGCAAATCTGTACATTATTCCAAATTCTGAAGAAAACCTAAAAATAGCAGATTGTTAACTATTCCCTGTTGCCCACAGCAGCGTAGATAGAGAGAAACTACATATATCGCCCCAAGGCGATGTAAACTCAGTTCTAAAGGGTGTCCCATAATTCAGGCAAAATTTAATTTTGATAGAAAATACAGATTTTTAACTAGAAAGCTTAAATTTTTTATTGATTCATAGAGTATACAGATTGGGGTTATGTATGGAATAGCACATCGGATAAATGGCCGCCACGGATTTGCTGGCAACTACGTACTAATTTTTTGAAATTTTCTATGACCGTTCGCATAAATGTGGCTGAATTTCTTTAATACACCTCCCAATTTCCTCTTTCTTGATGGTCGTGGGCTTGTTTGCATAGACCTTTGACTTCAAAAATCCCCAAAGAAAAAAGTCCAATGGCGTTAAATCGCAAGATCTGGATGGCAAATTCTGATCGCAAAAACGGCCGATTACACGATTAGGAAATGACTCATGCAGTAATTGAATTGTTTCTCTGGCTGTATGGCATGTGGCACCATCTTGTTGAAACTACATGCTGGTCACATCTATATCTTGTAACTTAGGCTCTAAAAACTGGGTTATCGTGCCACTATAACGAACACCATTAATTGTTACTGCCTGACCAGCCGCATTTTCGAAGAAGAATGGTCCTCCAGCCCAAAATCCGCACCAAACAGTCACGCGTTGTGGATTCATTTGTTTCTCAACAATTAGTCGTGGGTTTTCTGAACAATTTTGACGATTAACGAAGCCATCAAGATGAAAATGAGCTTCATCACTGAAGATGATTTTGTACGAAAATTGCAGACTGTAGCTGACAAACCTTCCTTATTTTTAAAAAAATTGCTCAACAATGAAAATGCGTTGTTCTTTCGTATAGCGCTCCATTTCTACTAACTCCGAAATGTCAGCTGTCACATTGTTATCTTTTTTTTCCGTTGGCAGCACTGTACTATGGCGCAAAATTCAAATTTTGCGTGAATTATGGGACACCCTTTATATGCAAGGACGCTTAGACATATTATTCGGAGTGTTATCGACTTAGGCCATCATCTAGATTGTAGATTGTAAATTGTTTATAGGGGTGTATGCACAGTGTTACCTTTATTTACATATCTATTGTGCTACCCCGACTTGGAGCTCTAGTCGATGAGATACTCGACTTAGAGTACCTCCTCTGATTTCATTCATGAATCAGAGTATCTGGAGTATATCTAACAATGATAGATCTTCTTCTAATTGTTGGTAGGCATCCAGGTCTTTTCTTCTTGTGAATCAGTGCCCCATATTCTTTAAGGGCTTGCGACAATGTCGGCATGGTCAATAAAACTTACTGAGTAGTCACAGACGCCTTTTCTAGCACAGAATTTAAAGCTGAAGTTAAATGCAGGTACCGTGCGGAATGAAATCTCCGATACACTGCAAAGGACTGCTTAACAGAAGTCCTGTAATGGATGTAAACATAATGAGAAGTGGTCTAGTCTGGATTCATGTAAAACTACCCGTGTATGTCATGAAAAAGCCTGATAAGAGCACACTGCAAAATTCGTGCTTGATTTGAGCAGAAAGGACTGCAGAACTATAGTAGAATCATCACGGACCCTACTTGCGAGTCCTGTCTCCAAGGCAAGAATACGATGTTGCACTTTCTCTGGAAGTGTTCAGCTGATGTTACGGGAATAGATTCTACCAATTTTTTTCTGGTCGAAATTCATTAAGAGTAGACAGATATTTGGCTCTATTTACCAGGGGTTAAAGTACAACATACGTTTGTGTCTGTCATCCACCACCTTTAAAATATAATTTCATTTCATAGGTCAGTTTGAAGTAAGGACAAAACGAAGAGTATATTGTCAAAAAACTGCTATAGTCATGCAATAGTCGGGGAGTATATCAAGCTAGGCCTCGAAGGTAATTTTACCAACAAAATTTGTGTTTCAAATGGATCCGGATTTGGAGCAACCCATTTTTCTATTGAGCCATATCTCATAAGCATCTAACTAACGTCCTATGGTGTAACTGCCACGAAAAACTGCTTAATTTTGTCATTCAGATTCGTCAATAGAAAAATAAGGACACGCACAACACGAATTCTTATGAGAAACCTGGACCTAGGCCGAGTGAAACAGGGGAACCAGGAGAAAAACAAGCCTGGGTGCATTATGTTCTGTCGGCACTCTCTGTTGTGAATATGTAAAGGCGTGCTGTCCGACCGTTTGGCAAGAGTCTTATATTGAGCAGTTTGCACATGTCCTTACAAAATTTCACTCACATCAATATCTGGCTCCGGAACAGTTTTCCTCATAGGTCGTGCTACAAGTGTGCAAAGTCTTAGGTGTCTAGGTCACCCAAGGACTTCTGGTACGATAAGTCTCCTTCGCCAAATCAATAAAACCTAAATATTTCCAACCCAACCTGCCCACTGATTAATTATTTCCGTTGTTCATCATTTATTCGGTATTCACTTCTACTTACACAAACTACGAGTATAAACAACAAACTAAGATGTCTTCCATCTATCGCACAATGTCATGTTAAAAGAATTCCTATACGCTCCATAAGTTTCATTTAGATACGAGTATACCCAAAAGGACCGCACCGAAGAACATTCACTGCGAACATCAAACGCCAACAACTTTATAGTTTTATGGTGAAAGTTTTTCACTTATCGTGCACATAAATTGATTTTCTTGATGACAGCACATTTTCAATTTTCCACAGAGCCAAGGACGAGCGAAAGGGCGAAAGGGCGAAAGGGAGGGCCTCAAAGCCCAAAGTTGTCTAAAGAGGCTGAACTTTGAAACAAAACTGGTGCAGGTGTGCATCTGCTCGATATGATATTTCACTTCATTTATAATAGATGATAAATGAATACACACGGCTACACACTAGCGTGCGCCCACATATTCCCACACACACACATACGTACACGTATTCCACGAGGGATCCTTCCATCCTTACTAACGTGGAAACTTTGCCATACCGCAGGTTCCTTTTTGAGTCTGCAACAACAGAAACGGGCTACCAGAGATTATGACTGCAAAGGGACACATTAGAGCTGAGAACGTTGAGTCGAGGCGTTAAACAATGAAAAAATGATGAAAGTATTAATTTTGAATTTTGACATGTTATAGTGTTGGGACTTTTTGATTGATAAGTATATTTAACAGCTATTGGGGTGGATGTTGTTGCTGTTGATTGATTATGAGGCGTGGTGATTAAATAGTACGGCAAAGGAATATTGGCGTACATAGCTGAAAGGATGTTCATAATGCATTAGTTTGGGGTCTCTTCGTTAAAGTATTTAAAGCTCAAAATGCGTGTTTATGTAGCTATTTGAGAAGTTGACAATGTAGACTTGAGGCATACGACTAGTCGAAGCATCAATTGAGGAACAGCATTGAATTAATTAATCGAGCTGTGCTGTTACAAGTTTACTGCCAACCCAACTTTGAAGAGACGTTGTACAACTGACAGGACACTGGCATATTTACGAGTTTGCCAAAACAACCCAAGAGCTTTTGGCAAGTAGACTGACTTTTGTTTTACAGAATTCCGTAGAAAGATCGGTTAAGCGTTGTGTGTACAAAGTTGCTTTGTGACTGGTAGGTTTTTCAACATAAAAAATCCTGCGATTCTGCGCCTTATTTCAGTGGAGGACACTGACAGGAGGACACGATAGGTTTCTATTGACCGTCCGACTTTTGACAGCTGGTATTTATAACTCTGTTAGACAACAGCGTATAGATGAGTCATTAGTGTTGCAGATTAAAACAATGCCGGTGAAGAGAACTTTACTTGTAGATGCAAATGTTGGTCGATCTGTAATGAATTGGTCTGCTAGGAGGTGGCGTTCTATCGCCACTATCGCTGGTCGACTCTGTACTAAGTAATTTTGTTGAATCATATCTAGCAATTATTTGTTCTACAGCGTTGATTGCGCTAGACCTAATCGACGAATTCTGCACTAGGAATGGGCTCTCTCTGAAACGGAAGCTATTTCTTTACGAGATGGAAAAAGACTGATCGGTTTGACGTACAAGAATCACAAATCCAGTCATTAATGGAAGTAAGTACATTTATAGCTTCCCCCACTCAAAGATTCCAAACAACTTCGGCAAAGTTTTTCCCCGCAAGACATGTAAAGGTTCATAAACGTCTCTACTTCGGGAGGAATGAAAATCTTCAGAAAACCAGATTTATTTTGTTAGCCGAGGTAATGATCAGGATTATGGGAATCTGCATCCCTACTGGTCTGACTGTGGGGTTCACTGATTTGAAAACTGGATATATTAAGAAACCTTAAAAGAAAAATAAGGGACCACCTACGCGTGGAGTCCTGGCAGGAGTATTTGATAGGCTAGAACCACATGTAGGGTGGGTGTGCACTTACTCCCTTTTAACCTACATATCTATGTATATATCGTATGTACATATGTATATTTCTACTACTCAGATGGAGGGTCGAGGTTCGAAATGACTTCAGAGACTATACCTTGTTGTCACTGGCGCAGTGCAAACCTGTCCTACGGCAGTCGTTGAAGCTATTTTCGGGCTGACTCCTCTGCACACATTTGTCAAAAAAGGGCAATTCGTAGTGCGATTAGTATCCGAAAGACGGATGAAAATACGAGTTGTGATCAGGTGAATCTCATGAAACATCCGACTTTCCTAATCTAGAAATTCTCAGCACTTTTTCCGACTTTATGACCACATCACTTTGCTTTTGCAGGATGTTCAAGATTTATGGACCACTGACATCGCTTTTCCTAAAGGAAACATATGATATATACACCCATCGCAAAATCTCGAAACTACTTGGGAGACGTCCCAGTGCTATTCAGGCCGAGCTTTGTGCCATGGAAATACGCGCATCAGCCTGAACTCACGCAACACACATGCCATCATCCATGTACTCACGGACAGTCAAGCGGTGCTCAAAGGTCTGCGCAATCTTATTCTAATTTCAGAAATAAAGTAAAACTTTTGTGGGTACCGGCCAGTACAAGCATTATGAGCAACAAGTCTACAGATCTGCCTGGGACAAGGACCCTCTGATCCCTTCCATAAAAAATTCTCAAATTGAATAGAGGCGAGATAAGGTGGATGGAAGCCTCGTTTCTGGCCACTGTCAGCTTAATTACCGTCTACATAAAATGAGTACCACTGATCATACCATCTAGTAGATACCTCTGTCTAGAAGAGGACGAAACCGTGAGTGAAGCGATTTTCTTAGAGAGATTGGCTTTCAAAAAAGATCTGGGGAACTCCTAAGCAGTAGTTATAGTCGCCTTCATTGGGTAAGAGGAATCACTGCTGTTATAAAGTGGGAAGGGGCACATGGTACAATAGATCTTTCTGGTCGCAGTCTATTCATGCTTATGTGTAGCTACAAGTATGTTAAAAAAAAACCAAGATAGGGCAAATAAAAATCAAACTGAAGCTCGTATTGCTCCACATTGTTTCCTATTCTTTTGGACAAGTTGCAGTGTTTCATTGATTACTTTGTTGAGTCTCGGATGGAATGCTCCTCTTAGTTGGAGACTTGAAGTTCATTTGTTGTCAATCTTAAGCATCTTGATACAGCTCGAAGAGTTGTTCTTTCCCCTCTATTCATCCTTATTGAACAGTGGACTATGCTTCCTTATCAAAAGAAGGATTCCTCTACGAGAAACTCTAATACCTGTGCTGCTTTCCTGTTTATTGTGCAGCACTTGACGCTATATAGTGTGTCTTTTGGAAAATGAGCTCTAATTCTAGTTGTTTGCCAAAAATAGTATCTCATGTTTCAAGGTGCGTTGATGTTAGGCGTGGACTTCATGTGTCCTCGAAATGTTCGTGATTGGTTACGTAGAGGACATTTGTTGCTACAAATTGTGATTCTCTTACAATTTCATAGAATTTTGAATCCTCTAGAGGGCCTACGTGATGAGGATATCCTCACCCTCCCAAGCATAGAATCTGGAAAGTGGGCAACCAGCTACATCAACATCATTTCCATTTGAAGGGTTCTATGCATGTAGGTATTTGTCGAAAATTGTAAAAGTCGACATAAATGGTGACGAATGAAAAATTTATGAAAATTCCAGATATGACAAGCAAATCGTGGGAAACATGGTCCACAATGGCGAATATCTAAACAAAGTCCCATAAGTTTTCATTAATTTCAACACACATGTCATAAATACGAAATAAACTAAATAAAAAAATAAGCCTCCCACGTTCCTATTTCACCAAACACACTCATTATTGTCCGCGTGCCTTATGGCATAACATTTTCATTCTCATTTACAGATTACGCAACCCTTCAACGTCAAACAAATTTACTTGGAAATTTACAGCAGCATCTAAATAAAATGTATTTTTATGTTATTCCCGGCAATAGCTACAGAATTGATTGTCATTTTTCAAAACGGATTTACTCCATCCGGATCTAGACTTCTGTGAGCTTTGCCCACGCAACGCGGTGTATTTTAATGCCACACAAAAAAGCGTAGGTACCTCACGGATTACATGTGCTGTACGTATGTTTGCTTGTTATCGGAAAACCAGAAAAAAAACGACTGTTTCCGTGTGTTGAAAAATCAACAAAAAAGTTTATTACAAAAATTATTACTAGGTACATGGCAGTTTGGAGGAAATTATTATTGGCCATAAATTTCGCTGGGTAAGGGTTGCTCTAAGCATTTCTCGTTGTCGCCTAGCTCCAAGCCCAGTCCTGCATTTTCGGGTAGAGTTAGCCAATTCGACTGCAAAAAAAAATAAAGAAAGCGGAACAGTTTTTCCAATCCAGTTTTATGAGCTGTGAAGGATTGTCGGTCCAATCGACAGTATCACTGCACGTGAATGGTGGGTGGGAGATACATAAATTCTTCCTTCCTGTCTGCAGGAACTTTAGTTCCGCTTTAATTACACAAATTAGGTTCTCCTAGGGATGTCATTCAATAATAGTGCTCATATTGTGTCAGTATACCCTGTTCGATACCGGTGAACGACAATCATCGAAAGGATAGCGGAATTTGTCCTAAGTCCATCGACTCAAAACTAAATGGTTTCTCAACGAAATGGAGAACAAATTCTTTCAATAGTGTTGGCTGTTATAAGAGTGACAAGGTCAATCGAGCGGAATGCGGTTACATCTGAAATGAAACGATAACTAGTTTGAGCTCTCTATTTAGTCTGAATCGTAAATGGTTGGTGTCTTCATGTGTAGGGAAACAACGACAGGGATAAGGTTGATAGTAGGACTTAGCGTGTTCAAGGTCACAGAAAAATTCTCTGAAACGTAGGTTAGGTGAGGTAGGAGTCCATTGTGCCCAATATTTGAAAACACTGGGAACCTAAATCTCAGTCTTCGACCGCTAGGTTAAACCACTCAGATAAATGTATGAATGTCTTCTTTTAGTGGCCAGCACTGGACAGTCACAAAGGAGGTAATGAACGAATTCTATTTCCTCTTTAACTGCTACAGTAGTCGTTGTGCGGTAATCCTAGCCGTGTTGCGTGATTACCTATCACCCAGTGTCCTGTCATGACGCCAACAACTATTCGGATATCCCTTTGACTTAGTTCCATAGGATTGATAGATCTCTTCTTGTCGTAGCCTGGCCATAATTAGCCTCATTAGCCTCAATGTCTATCTCCCTTTGCTGGGTTGTGAGCAGTATACTGGCCTCAGAGAGAGGGCCAGTAAAGAGTTCATAAGTGAACCTTCTCTGGCTAGTTTGTCCGCTTTTCCGTCACCGGAGATATCCGTGTGGCCAGGTACCCAGCACAGGGTCACCGTATCGGCCGCTGAGATGTCATCCAGTCGCTTTTTACAGATTTTTACGACCTTGAACCTTATCGATGTGGACTGCAAAGCCTTAATGCCTCCTTGACTGTGGACATAGATACTGATTATTTTTTCTGAAAAATTTTCCTCAATAATCATGTCCGCAGCTTGTCTTATTGCAGCAATTTCAGCTTGGAAAACACTGCGCCTGTCCTCAAGTCTAAACGAGCGAAATGTGTTTCGAGGCACGGCACCCGTATCAGCGGTCATTTTGGATCCGTTGGTCAAGATGGCTAGTTCATTCCCGAAAGGGACTTAGCCTTCGTTCCGTTCCTCTCTGTTAGAAATTCTACTCCGGTTGCAGTTTGGTAGTGGGATGATGTAGTCTGCTTACATCGGTTTTTAATTGAGGCATGACCATAAGGTTTAGCTACCCATAGACCACTGTAGCACTCAGTCGAATCGAAGAGGGGAATGAACGTAAGCCTTTCTGGATAAAGAAGTCAATTCTACTCATTGAAATCTTAAGTTGCGGACAGTGAGCCGTAACAACCCTCAACCCTCGATGAATAAAACGAAGAGACTTTGTAAGAGGAATAGTAGGTCCACATAGTCACCAAGGTAGCTTACAGTTGGCCATTACTTGTGCCAACTACCGGTGAAAATATCGGGTGCATTAGCTTAGCTCAGCAGAACCTCATAGGCGGACCAGTAGGGATGAAGTAAAGTGGGAGGGTTATGATCAGTACAATCCTGATCATAACCTCGCCGAACAAAAGGAAAGAAGAAGCTTAGCTTAGTAGATGAAACTAATTTCCTTTAACTTCGCGTCGAGTTAGAGGCTTTTGACTTCAATGGTTTGCCTGTTTCGAAACGTAGAAAAGTATTCAACACATTTGTTCAGCAAGAAAAGCTTGGTTTCACGAGTGGAACATGATACTCGTATTCACCAGGAGTCTAGAATGTCGACGAGGTCAATTGGAAGAAATCTTTAAGTCTCTGAGTGAGTATGGTTCATGAAAACCTCCGATATAATCCTCAAGTTGTAGGAAACAAAAAAGCAGCATGTGCTCCACCACAAGTTGAGACATTCGGAAGAATCAGATGTTCTTTGGATTTTTCTCATGAAACGATTTTTGACCGGAAAACCAAATGTGTGCACAGCCTTCAGATATCTCCCGGGTGTGTCATACCAAGTTTCCTTCAAGTGTGATGGTCCTTGGAGTGGTAAGCAGTAAGGGTCATGTTGTGCCTCCTTACTTTTTTCACAACATCGTCGAAGGAATAGGGCGCCATGGCTCAAGTGGTTAGTGTGCTGGATCGCTGGGCTGGAGGTTCGATGTTCGAATCCCAGAAAACACCAAAAAAGTTTTTTCACGGTCTCACCTCTCGCGGTTATGACAAAGCTTCTAAAAAAATTACTTTCACATATGGCTTTTGTATCTTCGAAGAAATGGCACTGAATGCATCGAGCTACTAGAGGCAGTAGATATACATATGCATGTACATCCAGTCATGAACTGTAAGAATGTATTTTCAAAATATTGAGTTATACACACTTCCTCAGTACAATATTTAAGGTCCTGCCCACTTTTTGAAGAGGCTTTTAAGCCTCTCGATTTGACTTGAAAACTCAGTTTTGTTATGGAATACTTGTCATTTTCAAGGACTTAATGCAAATATATTCATGTAGCCCCCGGACAGATCCCCTGATCATAGTAGAAACCTTAAGCTCTAGTTTCTGTCAGCCATTCGTGTTGTGTTGTATCCTTGCTGTATCCGAGAAACTTTTTATGCCAGTTAGTACTCTCGGACGTTTGTCAGGCATTCGTAAATGGAAGGGCTGTGAAAAAACTCGTTGCTGGTTTTTTGGGAATCAAATGTCGAACGTACCTTTGCATAGACCAAAGCCTTAACCAGTTAGCCATGCCTCTTATAAAAGATTATTTGCTCAACACTACTACATGATAACTAAAATTAAGGAAACCTATCTGAAGAGTTACAAAATTAATAACAACATCCACCACGTTAATGGTCAAACCAAACTTCTATACGAACACATACTTATGCACAACTTGTGTGCAGTAATACACTCGTAATATCCCCTCGGCAGTTAATCGGTCAGGATTTGTGTGTGATTAGCAGGTGTAAGCAAATCTGCTAATGGTATGCAGCTTCAAAGCGAGATACATTCCCAAACATGCACAGATACATACATATGTCAAAGCTAATCACCAAATTGATGCTAAAGGGGTGAAATCCACCCAAAGCATGCTAATTAGCATGACAGTACACAGCACCCCATTAACCGGTACTCACCACTTCCATGTAACGTTTTGGGAAGCTAACCACATTAGTAAATAGCTTTGACTATTTCCTAAGTGTAGGCACTCAGCTAACTCAGCTAAATTGAATTGCCTAAGCGGGGGTCTCGTACAGCTTTCCCAATATAATTACCGTACTTAGGACGATTATCGGAAACTACACGGCCAGTCGCACAAAGACACATTGCGGCACGATTTAAGGCAAGGAATGCAACTGTTGCAATGCCTCTTATGGAAACCATCCTGACACGAAAATCCCTTGCTATTTATGCGCACAAATTTTAAATAAACTCAACACTCTTCTTTAATCAGTTTAAGGATGACGCTGTCTATCATATCCCAGGATAGCAGAAAATTAAATATAATTGGAAGCAAATTTGCAGGGAAAATTCAATCGAAGAGGCATCTATGTCAGGCTGGATGGATAATACGTACAACTTGATCGTTCTTCTTTCCAAACTGAAAACCACAAACCACATAACTCGATTGCAAAGTCAAAACTGATCCATTTCAATGACTCGTCCTGAAATAAAGACCAGAGTCAGAAAAGTCGGCTTGGACTTTCCCTTGTCACTTGTCTGTTCGATGCACAAAATTACAAGTTCAATTCTCCCGCAAGTGGTGGTCACAAAATACTTCAAGTGGGCTCTGCCATGAAGTTCAGGATCCATAGCCCAGTGCGTACTCCTTCTGACCGCAAATTTATCTTCTGGACCCTTCTCCGGTGAAATTAACACTTTATTCTACCTCCAATGAAACTGTGAAAGAGCTTAACAAAGACAAAAAAAAAATTACGTCTGTTGCAATAGCCCCAAGGATTCAACACCCGTCTCATTGTCGCTGACACTGAAACTATGTTCTTGCGTTTAGTCCCTCCTTTGCGCCAAGATTGCGGGAGAAAGATTTCATACCTTGCGATGTGAGGCGTTCTCTCCCGCTTCACTAAATTTCAATCTCGATCTTGAAAACCAATCGATTTTCACTTTTATTAAACGAAAGACAAACTCATTCCTTTGCAGCCCCCACATCCATTTGTGAAGAGCAGCAACGACGACTGTCATATTATTTTGTGAATAAGTTCGTCCTTTTGACGCGAGCATACGAACAGAGTGGAGTGATGTAGCTGTAGCTGTTACCCTAGCCGAAGAAATCAACTCTCCAGAAAGGACAAACGCCATGCAATACCTTCGAACAGTTTGCAAAATGGATACAAAACGTAGACACAGCCAAAGTTGGAGCAGAAGGAAATTCCTGTAAAGCACAATAGATACCAGCAATGAAAACATTTATTTCCAGCGAAACGTGACCCGGTTACGACACTGTGATAATGTTGCTGGTTGCTGGTGGTAGCTGCTGCTGCTGCTTCTGCACAACACCAGGGATACAAGTGGATTGCTATGTATGTATATGTAATGCATGCAGGAAGATGGCGAAAATGCATTGCTCTCGCATGCATGTTTCATGAATTGGAATACGTTTTCTCGTTACAAAATGTGCACTTTTTCGGTACAAGTTAGAGCGGAGTCGTGTTGGGGGTCGTAAGAGTTATTGTGGAGACACGAATTGGACGGATTCATCGAAATTGTATCTGCCTGCCTAGCTCCTCCCTCTTTTTCATTCGGTTTGGATTGAAACGGATGGAGATGGGAAGAAATAAGACTGAAATGAAAAATTTAGCGCAAAGAAGTCACTGAATCATGAGGTTACGAAAGGGGCGACAAACATGTTACACCATCGAGTTCATTACTTTTATTAGTCAGATGTTTTTTTTTTGTACGTTTACTGTGCGAAAACAGTATTCAATCTTCGGTTTATCGCAATTCTCAACTTATGAGACGAGGAGACGAGGAGATCGTTTTGGAAGAGTAGATAAATTGCAATGGTTGGTTGGACTGGTACAAAGTGCTGATACGTAAGGGGATGTAGTATTTGTTGTGCTTCAACTTTGATGTGGCCATCATCAATGAGGTCAGTTCCCGACACTTGTGTTGTTTGGCCCTTGGCAAGCGATCTGCAGGTGAAATTTACACACGACTTGCATTGAATCTCCATTTTTACTGACAGCCTATAGCATCACCACCAAATCTAAATTCGTCCAAAGATGCACTCAAATCCCTCAGCACGAGACACAAAATCCCGCTCTGCTGGATCCCGGGTCATATGGGTATCCACGGGAATGAGATGGCCGACGAACTGGCCAGGGAAGGGTCAGAATCAAATGACCTACACGCAGACAACTCTGTACTATTACCCATCAGTCTCCTCTTGTCCAATATCTCTACAGACTTCTTAAATAAGGCCAACGCAAGGTGGAACACCATCAACGCGTGCCGAGTCTCTAGAAAACTTTGGACCCAATTTGACAAAAAGCGGACCAAAGAACTCCTATCATTGAACAGACCACGGCTGTCACTCCTCATTGGAATCCTTACTGGCCACTGGCCCATCTCAGGAAAATGAGAATCAGCACCACCGACCTATGCAGAGGCAGACAAAAACTCAACACACTTCCTCTGCAAATGCCCAAGCCTCTTCAGAACCAGATTCTCAACCCTCGGAAAATCACAGTTCAAAGACCTTAGCGAACTAGCAAGCACGCCACCTAAAACCACCCTCGAATTCATCATGAAATCGGGCTGGTTCAGGAGGGCCACCCATGCTACTAACTAAACAGCTAACCCACCGCCATATCTTTCTTCTTTTCTTTTTCTTTTTGTTTACAGGTATCCCACACCGGGGGAATATAATGGATCCGTTGAGACCCGAGTGAGTTTGCACCCCTGCTGATGCAGTCACCCCCCCCTACCTAACCTACCTACCTACTGACAGCCAAGCGGCAATCAAGTCCCTGGAATCGTGCTCCTTTACCGCAAAAGCCCCGCTTTCAACTGCCGTCTATCTCTCATGGAGATGACACAGCAGGACAATATTCACCTATGCTGGGTGCCAGGCCAGAGACATTACAGGTAACTGCAGGGCAGACGAACTCGACAGACAGGGTACTATTCTAAGGATTCTGCTTGAAAGGCAATCCCTAGGTATGCCCTTAGCTATATGTAAGCATCTAATAAAGCTGAGCGTTATTAGCAAGACCAACTTCAGATGGGAAAACGGCTTAACGTGTCACATTTTCAGACAGATCTGTCCTAGGCTGGACTATAACCTAAATTAATCACAGATGACCTGCGTTGTCGCTGTTCTCACTGGACACTGCCTTATAGGCCAACATGCCAGAAGACTTGGCCTCTTTTCTTACGACTTCTGCAGGAGCTGTAGGGACGAGGAGGAGGAGGAGGAAACCATCCTTCACCTCCTATGTAATTGCCCCGCTTTGTTGCATAAAGGGATGCTCCATTTAGGGTTCCCCGTTCCTTGAAGACCTTAGCGATCTGTCGTCCTTAGGTGTCATGTGCATCCATCGCTTTATCAAAAACTCCGTTTGGTTTTGTTAGTCCCTGAGTGGCCAAATGGTTTGATCCATGGTATCACAAAGGACCTTTACTGGTCTAAGTTTTTTTTTTTTTTATAATTTACCCGCACTCAAGGGGTTATGAATACCCTTTCACATGTTTTCGCATGGTGCGGGCATTGGAAAGATAGATAGAAAGAGAGAGAGAAAGAGATGCCTTCGCAGTAGTGTTGTCACAAACTTTCGCAATTGATCGGACTGCCTCTTATCATATAATGCTTGCTGAGTCTGCCCTCTCGTGCGGACAGCCAACCCAACCCTACCTAACATACATTGAATCTCTTGTTGGTTCATTGAAGGTCTCTTGATTCGGAGACAGCACGCCCGCATTATCGTCTTAAAGTCACACAGAGTATGACAGAAAAAAACGTTTAACCTATGAACCTATTTAAAAAGGACTTGAAATTGAATTTTAAATACTACAGCAAGTCAGAAAAAAAGGAATTAACTCATGTGATGAATCCAATTGAAAGCAAAGCACTCTATGAATCGAAGTGAATGAAAATTCCACCAAACATTTACTGAACAAAAAAAAAGCCTCGAAGGAAATTGATGCTCCGTTTCAAAAATAAATCATTCTCCGGCAAGAACACTCTACACACCGTGTATGAATACTTTATTCATTCGAAAACGAAACGAAATTCTCACCTTGCAACGGGCCATGCATCCGGTGCCAAAGTTTCATGTTTTCTCTGGGGCTGCACCATCGCCATCCGCGCCGCTACGCCAAACCAACGAACGGATACAATTTTCAGCAATTTTCGAAAATTATCCTTGTGCAAGTGCGAACGACAAAAGTTTCCTTCTATTACTTGTTTTGTGTTTGGCGATTGTTTGATAGTTCACATACGTGTATTAACACCAGGTCCAGGCACTGGTGTGACTGAGAAAGAAAGAGACACAGAAACATTTGTTTCAATTTTCAGATGACTCTCAGACCCCGACGCGGACAACGTTTAATAAACTTTAGGAAACGGTCGTTAGGTGTTTTATGCTAAAACTGTTTGCTGTATGTGAAGTGATGTTATAGTGGCACTCTCTAGAAGCTCGTTCCCGCACAGAAGGACACATAAAAACCGAAAACAAGTAGGTGTACCTTGTACAAACAGTTTCTCGTTTTTTTTTTTTTTTTTCTCTGTTTTATCGTGGTGGCTACAAGTGCAGTTTAATTTTTCGCTTTAAAATTTCATATGCATTTTGTGGGAGGTGGGCGTGGAGCCCAAACTCTTAACAACACTCACCTGATATGTGTGGATTGGATAGGAGCAGGTACAACTTTTGTGTCTCTGTGTATACTGTTCATAGGTCATTTGAAAGGATATGTAGTTTTCGGTCCTGGGTCAACGGATGGGTGAGCGTGTTGTAAATGAAATTGTATTTTAAATAAGTCTAGCGGTGAGGTTGTTGTACTTTGTATCTCGGAGGAGTTTGGAATGAAATTCATTTGTTATCAAGAGAAATTAGAAAACTGTAGGAGGACGGACGCAGAGGTGATTTCGTGTAGGGCGTGCTTTGGAAGAGGTCAGATTTGCTAAAGCCTGAAAGGGATTTTGCAGAAATGAGATACAACATGCCGTGTACATAGATTGTTTGAATCGGATTCATGTACAAATGGATGACAGAGAACGTGAACAACATTAAAATTTAAATGAGCCTTACTAAAAGGAATACATCTATGAAACTTAGAGTGAGTAATTGGAAGGACGTTTGTGTAGATCTCTTCCTGTGAAAAAGTTCTTTATTATCCTTAAATACTAAGAAAAATTAAATATGTTTTTCTGTTCTAAAACCGGTATTAGTCCTTACTTCTTCATCATGAAAAATGTCAGTCAAACATAACCAACAAGAGAGAGCGATTTCCGTTGTAGAGTATTGTGACTTAATTAAAAACCGACACTCAAGCAAATGCCGCATTCCTGCAATAAGGATATATGCTTTGTGGACGAAATATTTTCAATTTTATGGAAATAAGATGTAGGAACCCGCTCGGAGACTATGCACTTAACAGAAGTAGTGGATCTGAATTGTAATAACTACTCAGTGTTCATCTATTGAAGGTCCACTGAGTTGCCACTGCCTTGTAGGTAGGTAGTGCATTTCATTGTCACCCAACGGTTGCAAAGTAAAGGGTCTTTCATTAAGCGCTCTCTCTAGCGCATAAATCAGGCTGAATTTGACCGATGGCATGGGTTATGTTGGCTTTGAGGGCCGCTGTGGTTTGTGGCTTATTCGCATAGACCTGCGACTTCAGAAAACCCCACAAGAAAAAGTCTAACGGGGTCAAATCGCACGATCTCGGTGGCCAGTTCACATCACCTCCACCTGAGATGACCATGCCCTCGAATCGCTCGTGCAGAATTTCCAATGTGGCGTGAGCTGTGTGGCATGTAGTGCCATCCTGTTGAAACCACATGTCGTTGGTGTCCATATGATCCAATTCAGGCCAAAAGAAGTTGGTAATCATAGACCTATAGCGCTCGCCGTTGACGGTGATGGCCTGGCCAACGTCGTTCTCAAAGAAATATGGACCGATGACGCCGCCAGCCCAAAATCCACACCTAACAGTGACTTTTTCGGGATGCATTGGACGCTCTTGGATCTCATGTGGATTGGTATCGTCCCAAATTCAACAATTTTGTTTGTTGACGTACCCATTCATCCAGAAATGGGCCTCATCGCTGAAGATGATTTTTCGATGAAATTTAGGGTCAGTTTCCAACCGCTCCAGAGCCCATTCAGCGAACACACATCGATGTCCATGGTCGTTTACTTTCAGCTGCTGGGTAAGTTGAATTTTGCACGGGTGCAGGCCCAAATCATGACGCAAAATTCGCCAAGTTGTGGTCTGCGAAAGGCCGAGTTCTTGTGAGCGACGCGAAATCGACTGCCTCGGATTATCCTGCACGCTCTCATGGACAGCGGCAATATTTTCGGCAGATCTTGCGTTTCGTCGACGTACGGGTGTTGGTTGATCGTTTACTGAACCAGTGGACTCAAATTTATCCACCACACTGCGAATAGTCCTCTCGGAAGGACAATTATGGCGACCGTAAAATGGGCGAAGCGCGCGGAACGTTGCCCGAACAGAACACCCATTTGAATAAAATAATTTTATTATTTGCACGTGTTGTTGAGCTCTATATCCGTCCATGTTGATTTGGCAAAACAGGCTGAATGAATGCCAGCCAATTCGAAAGATGTAGCTTCAACAATATGGTGAGGTATTTTACTTAATGGGCTTATAATGCTCATTTGAGGAACTTCAGTCAGTCACAAGGGTTACCCACTAAGCATCACGCTTGATCAGTTGAGCAGGAATTTAACCGTGCTCTCATTTCGTCCGTCTATCATGGAGTAAACGAAACGGTTAGGTGCGAGTGAATACCAGTCCTCAACGCCCAACACAGTGATGCTTCATTCCGGAAAGCTATTCGGAAGTACAAGGAAATACGGCGTAGAAGTGTCGATGTCACAAGAGGCGCAAAGAAGACTTACCTTCTGGCAACCTTATGGAGACACACTATTGATGGCCACTTTTGAACTGGAACTTTTGCCTTGGCTGAAAGGAACAACTTCTGAAGAGTGGGCTAGCTGTTGGATTCTTTTTAAAATTGCTATTAAAACTACACTCTCTCGACTATTAGGAGCAAACGAGGAGTTAATTTAAGCAAAGTATGAGATCACTCTGCATCCGTTTAAAGCCTCGGCTGAAAGTCCAAAATAGCCAGAAAAACTTCGGCAGGTCAATCGATCAGGCACCACATCGCCCAAGGAGTAGGAACAATCATAGGTCAGTAGCCAGAGAAGGAGCGAATATGCACATTCGACAGGTGCATCGTTTCAGGAGCAGCTCGAGTTAACATCCAGTAAAATGACCAAATCACACTTTTCTTATTTTGAATGAGGACATGAGGATCAGCTCAAACGACGGAAGCATTTCGCAACGTTTTAAACCGTGTATTCGTCAGCCAGATTCAAATTTAAATATCAAGTACGTAGGTTATCGTAATTTACAAGAAAACAGCAAAGCGGTAGGCCTTGACGAAATTCCTCTGGAACTACAGCGGTTATGCTATAATTTTGCTAGGGTGAATGAAGGAATAATTTGAAGATAGCTTCGATACTGAACCAGCTCTTGGTCCTCCTGTGTTGAGATTATTGGCACCAGCGGATATTAATTGATCAGTGCACTACATATCGACTGCCACTTCACCTGTATGTAGTTCATCATTTTTGAAAAAGCGTTTCATAGCATGGACGGGGACTTTACTTTGATGCCGTATGCAGGATAAATATTTCAGTTAAACTAAGCGCCGTTATTAAGGCGACTTACTATGGTTCTAAGTGTAACGTAAGGTGTCAGGACAATTCAAGATCCAAGGTGGAGGTGAGCAAGGATGCATCTTGTCGACTCAGTTGTTTTTACTTGCAATGCATATGAAGCTCAGTTTTAATGTGGACTGAATGGCAACAAACATAGAGTAAGAGGTGAACGAAGAGAGGTTGTAGATTAACACCTCAAAAATCAAACAATTTCGTATGGGCAACCGGTAGTATTAGGAGAGCGATTCCCATAATTCCGAAATATTACCTTAGACAATGGTGGTACCTAAGAGGATGCTGTAAGCTGAAATATGCTTTTGGAATGTTGTTCAAAGTGTTCCTCAACTTAAACACCAAGCTATAAGCATGTAACGCTTGGAAAAGCATGTGAATCGGTACTCATAAAGTATTCATATGATTTTCTGGTCGAAGCATTTTTCACATGAATACTTTTACTAAGGAATTGGTAAGAAACTTACTGACCATTGGGCGACGAAAGTGACTTGGAAATCGGCCATCGACTTAGTAAAGAAAACAATTTTCAAGCAAAGTGTACATTGCAATAGAATCAACGGTCGAACGAGTGGAAGAGAATTCAAACGAACAAGATTAGCCAATTATCCTTGAAGCAAATAATAGCGTTGATACGAGGAATCGATGTTGGAAGGAACTCTGGTGGAATCTAGAGATCTACTGCAACTAAAATGACTTATTTCATGAGGAACGAGATAAAGGATTTGAATATTCCCGTCGATGGTCTAAGGTGCGGTTGTAGTGAAATGTATACCAGAACTCTTATTGAAGATATGTCAGCCCAAAATAGAAAAATGGAGAAAATAACTAGCTTCACTGGAACATGTATGAGATCTCATAGTTCGTCAAAGAGCCTGTTTCCCATATAGTGGAGGCGGCGGTTTTGAAGATTTGGGTTATCACATAACAAGGGCTTGATAGCCTCTATTTCTTCTATATCTTCACAGCTCCTGTAGTGGTCGGATGAATTGATGCCCAGCCTGGCAGCCAAATCAGCTATCGGGCTGTGTCCTGTTAGCTCACCTATCAAGATAAGAATTTCCTTTTTACTCATCGTCAATAGGATTTTGATTCTGTTTTCATCCAATGACGGCCATAAGCTGCGAGATATGACACAGTCGCTTCTGGCGGACCATGCGGAGTTAATCATTTCTCTTGCTTTTAGGTCTATTTTCCTTTTTAAAACACCAATTGGAACTTCTACAGATACCTGAGTGTGTTGAAAAACCAATGCTGATCCCTTTTTGGCTAGTCTATCTGCTATCTCGTTCTATGTCCAGAACCCAGCATAGAGTAACATTATGGGTGTGTTGCATATTCTGTTCAGTGTATTACGACACCTGAGGACTGTTTTTGATCTAACATCTCCGCTGTCTAGTGCTTTGATTGCCGCTTGACTGTCCACGAAGATTGTGATCCTGGAAGGATTTAGTTTCTTACTATGTATAGGCTGTGCAGCCTTGTCAATGAAAGATGCTGCAGTCATCCGGGAGTATATATGAGTCGTTGATTTAGTAAACTCTGGAGCCAGTTCCGATATCCATTTTAGACGCGTCGGTGTAGAGTTGGATATCGTGTTCATTTATTAGACCCATTCCTCCTGTCTTTCGGGAATAAAAGTGGAAAAGTTCTTGTCGAAATCTGTGCAGGGTGTGATATATCTATCGAGATCAGATATTCTATACCTGTTAAGTATAGATCCATGTCCATAGGAGCTCTGCTTCCATGCAACAGATTGTTGGAGGCGTATCGCGCTTTTGGCAGCTGGGCTTCGTATGTACACATCTAGGGGGAGAAGCTCGACTCATCCCACTTAGGTCCTAGATAGTTTGTTTTATCTGTTGCATTCCACCATACAATATTTCCGTAGGTAACGACAGGTCCGACGATCGCAGTATACATCTTATGAGTTACTCAAACCGAATTCAATTGGTCAGGGGTGAAAGGACATGTAGGCATCGTTGGAAGTGCATACGCGTCCCGATTTTGAGGATCCTGTTTTTTTTAGTGTTATGCTTACAATAAATACCATAACGGGTGTTGATGCTAAGTATTTCATTAAAACGTTTCACCTCAGAACGCTCATTATGGACCACCATCAAATTTTCCTTTTTCGCGATTTAACTCAGATTAAAATGACATCAACCCTATTGCGACCAAACAGCCAATTTCTACTTTAATGGCACTGATTGAATAAATCGAAATTACGGTACGACAATAATGAGAGCACATCCTCTGCCCGAGGGGTGTTTTGGCAATTTAATTTCAATTGACGTTAAGTTGGTCCTATCAACAGGCCGATGTCAGGAAAGTGTCAAGTGGTCATATCCATCGATATGTATATATTGTGTCAATGCCGTTGGGATTGCGGATAACTGTCCTGTGAATTGGTAAGCACTTGAGGCACTCAAACTTAAATTCTCATAAATAGACGTTTTGGGTAATTATTTATTAAGGTACTATCCCAGTCCTATTTCTGTATTCTCAATATGTCACTCCCCCGTCAAATCAAAATAAAAATAAAAAAAAAACTGTCGCTCCATTCAAAAAGTTCCAATTACCATGAGGACTCAACCAACACTCTAGTCCTTCTCGGAAATTCCCTTTCTAAGGCTAACATAGTGACCTTTCATCAAGAACGCAACAGCCTTAGCTGACATTTTGTCCACTACTCCGCAGTGGAAGTGGACAAGTGAGGAATTAGTTTAGTTTGAAGCGATTGTGTGTAAGTGTGTGAAAAAGTCCTGCTGCCATGGTCAAACGAAGTTATTATTTTTTTCACCCATTTCTGTTCTTTTTTTTTTCGAGAAACTGAGAGGGAATGTCCCTTTGGCAGAACTGTTTGTGCAAAATTCAGTATGGAAGTAGGTTGTGCTGTGGCTGCTGCTGCTGCTGGCTCTGTTCAGAAAGGATATGCAGTACAACCACCAGGAGCAGGAGCAGTAGTACAAGCAGTGGCAACGGCTGCACAACAAGTCCCATAATTAAACAGGGAGTCTAGTGTTGAAATTAAAGTTTTAATTACATATGGGAATATTTTTCGTCGTTATTATTTTTCTTGTGTGTATTTCGTCCTTTCCTTCGCGCTGCTGGTGCTTCTTATTTGTCGGTCGTTTTTTCTCATTCTTGTTGGAAAATTTAGATTAATGAGGAACAGAGTTGGTCGCTTGTGGGACCAATAAGAGGGGTTCTCAGTTTATTTTCACCATTGCTTGGGGTAGTTGTACCGTACCGCATGCGATGTCATTGTGGGGGATGATTATGAAAAATATCCACTTTGGGAGCTCTGTCCGAATAGGGGTGTCTAGATTGGTAGTAGAGCGATGCACAATGATGAAGTAAAAGTAATTTTTCATCAAGATGAAACATTTTAAAGTTATGATGAATAAAAACGAAAGACCGTGCAACAAAGTCAGATTTTATGGCTGGCCCGTGGTTAAACTCACGGTGGTGAATCTTCCTTGACAACAAATAGAGGGAGAGTGACTTTTGCGGTTGAATGAAATGATGGCTTGGGTAGTTAAGGTGAACCAATCAAGAGAGGGAAGTTTATTTTGATAGCATTCGTTAGTTGATCTCTAAAAAGGAAGATAATTCTCAAAAATGTATTAGTGGGGCGCCGTGGGTCAGTGGTTACTGCGGGGGAGGTTCGAAGTTCGAAATTTTTTTCACGGTTCCACCTCTAGTAAATGTCTGACGTCTGACATATGTCCGAGAGTAATAACTGTCATGAGAAAGCTTCTAAAAAAAGCGTGCACAACACTAATGGTCACGAGACTCTAGGCCCTGGACCACATACGGTCTGTTGCGACAAGTATTTGTATTTGCAACCAAAAATCTTCCGTATACGACCCCGCTTTGCTTCTGATGCTATCAAACTATCTGATGCGCGAGCAGACCTCTTTAGTTAGAGTGATGTATGTCCATATATGTACATATGTATCATCTCTATGTATTGCACAGATCCTGGTTGTATTTTTTTGTTACTCCGAATATTCGGTTTTCTCAAAACAACTCCCATGATTCAGGTATTCTTAAAATGGACTAGAATGGTAGAGCAAAGGATACCTACAGCATTGGAAGACAAATAAGTTCCAAATTGCGACGAACTCGTTAGGAAACCGGGAAATTTTTAAACAGGCACTCAGGATCAATCTAGAGGTAGACTGGAATCTTTACCCATCGAAGTAAAGGAATGCGGGAAATCAAAAGTAGTGTCTTATAGAAAATCTTGCAACGTCAAATCAGTAATCCATAAAACCATCAGTAGGTTGGTAGAAGTTCTCAGAAGCGGCAAGCCGGCCAAACTGTATGCATTTAGGAACCCCTTACCGATTATAAAACACTAAGCAACAACAATCTCAGAGAAATTACGATAATACAGAAGCTGGGATGCGTTGGAACTACCAGTGAAATGAGGACCACGCCAACAGCAGGACTCGAGACTATCCTTAACCTGCCCCCCTTAGATCTGTATATACAGGAATCAGCCAATCAAGTAGCTGGAAACTGCACGCAACAGGGAATGCTCAGATCCTAAATAGGTACTTGGTAATGTAGCAACAATCGACTACACAACGCCTTAGTTAGACTTTGTAAAACCCTTCTGCAGTTTTTACCCCAAGCAGAGTGGAATAGAAAAGTGGAAACATAGCAGACACACAAACAATGGCGATCTACACTGATGGGTCCAAAATGGACACGGGTGTAGGAGCACGTATCTTTCTGACACGTTGAGCCTATCCAAATCAGTCAGACTTTCCAAGCGGAGGTCCTAGAAGTGACAATAGCTGCCCGTGAGACCGCGATGAAGGCAATACCACGTAATCACCTTTTTCATCGACATCCAGGTGGCAATAAAAGCAATTTCTGCTAGAGAATTGAAATCGAACCTCGTGAAATGCTTAGGGTCCTTGGAACACAACACAAGATAAAACTCTGCTGGGTCCCTGGGCATGAGGATATACCAGGGAATGAGAAGGCTGACGAACTGGCTAGGAAAGGCTCCACGCTGGGCCAATAGGAAGTAAAATCGCACCGTGCATGATAATTCACGAAGCAGGGATTAAGTCTTTTGCAGAAGCAAACAGACGATGGAGCTCCCTAGGGACCTGTACTGTAACAAAGAAACTATGGCCATTATACAGCAAGGCCAGAACTGAAAAACTACTGCAGAAAGACAGAAGGATCCTATGCACCACATGAAAAAGCTAAGGCTTAGCAATGATGACCTTTGTAAGGGATGTATAGACGCGGGTATTCATGAGGATACAACCCACTTTTTCTGTCATTTTCCAGGCCTCTACCATCTCAGACATAAAATACTTGGAAGGCACTTCTTTCAGGATATTGAAGAGATACAGGAAAAACCCATAAATGATATATGAAGGTTTATGAAAGACTCAAAATGGTTTGAAACCAAAGAACTTTAGCAAAAGATTGCTCCACGAGCAAAGGTGGCCTTCACTCTATGGGTATCACAATAGTTCTATACTGACCTGAGTGTGGCGTAGGGGAATTTCCCCCGCCAACCCATCCACCTAACCTAACCTAACCTAAAATTTCTTTGGAGAAGACTCAACTGCCACCGCCTAGCAGCCAAAGTGAGAGGAAGCGTTTCCTCTTAAGATCTGATCTGAATATTAGCATCGTTTTTCGCCCCTCACTGTTCGGAATTTAGTGCACCTCGGCCAGTGCAATATCAGCCCGCTTCAGTTATTATGGGAAGGTTAGGTTAGGTTAGTTTAAGAAGGGTCTGTGATGGATAAAACTCATCACATTCACTCGGTGACCTAATGGTCCATCGTGAATCTGCTTTTGTTTTTTGGTGGGAGGTAACTCGTGGTAACCTATCTAGATTCAGGTCTTGAAAACCTGAATCTTATGGGAATGATACTTCCAAAATGTGAAGTCAACACCCCAGGCATGGCGAAACCATAGCGATCGTATAGAGAATTGGAAATTTCAGTTGCTAATTAAGCTGGAAGCAATCAGAACACCCAACCACAGATGAACGCTTATTGACAACATTTGAAAAATCTAGAATAAGATGGCTGCAGCAGCCTTACAATGCTAAGAAGGTTTCACATCAGCAAACAGGAGGTGTCATTATGGAGCACTGCCTTTGAAGTTTCAAATGTTAGGTGAAGAAAACGAGTCTCCTACTTACTTACTTACTTACTTGATATATCCCATAGCCTTTGACATGGCTTCGAAATTTTAATTGGCGGCAACAAGCCAACTTCTGTCAGTTCATTCAAATTTGGAGGCTCATCAAAGCGAGAGAAAAGTGGTTAACTGAGCGTTGTACGGTGTGTCCTAGAAGTATCTTTTGACAGCGGGCAACTTAAGCCTAAAGCCTTGAGTTGATTAGACAATATGAAGCGAATTCACTGAAAACAAAATCAGTCGCCCACAAATATTCGAATAAAGTCTTTCTAGACCTGTCGAACGATCTCTACCTTCCTGACGACGCCTTAACAACATTCTAGTAAGACTTGGGAGGAAGTACAAAAGTGTCGTGTAACAATTATTCCAAATATTGCACAAAGAACTTGAAGAACAAAATTCCACAAGTGTAGCCACAGACCGTCTCCCCTTTACTTTCTAAACTTTCAAACCGTAACCAAAGGTTCCAGTCTACGATAAGCAATACTACAGCATGAAAACTCCCTATTTCTCTGTCTCCCTATTGCAATCAATCGACCGACCAATCAACTGCGCCATTATCCTCGCAAATAACTTAATCACCCGGCTGTCATTGCCCAATACCATTGACATCGTTGGTTTTTTTTTTTGTCATCGTTGTAATCACACCTCGACCATTTAATGTGTAAACACAGGCACTCAATCAAATAAAACAAAAGGAGCAACAATCGGCCAAAAACAATAACATTATCCTCGGTGGCCTCGGCAAACGAGAACTCAACTCCGTCAAAGCAATTAATTATGGCTAACAACAACCCACTTAGGTCCTACCCCCAAAAACGCCATCACTCTCTGAATGTCCTTTTACCGAATTCTTAGCGGGTCATTAATTTAATAATAATCAGATCAACAGGGACTTTGACCTATTTGTGGAACATGCTGGAACAGCGGACTGGCTCTAACGACACGGGGGGGTCGTACTCGTTTCCATTGACCGTGCCCACCCCGTCGACGACGATTAGTGTGCCTATGTCCCCGTGGAGCAATTTATTCTCCGCCGTTTCTCTCTCTCTCTTTCTCCCCCTTTTGTTCACTATCTGCTCAGTTTTTTGCCAGAGTTTTCACTTTTATTTAAATGCCTGACATCGTATATCCACACGCTTGCATTAAATCCCTCTTCTGTGTGTGAAAGATATCCTTTTTGCGATAAAAATCGAAACGACAATCACAAACGTAAACGCTAAAAGCGTTGAGTCGACGAAATGGAAAGTGCAAATAAAAGAAGGAAATACTGTCATTTCGGAATGTCCTGCTCTCTATTTCACAATCTCGCACTCTGGGTGACTCCGTGAGTCCGTGAGGAAAAGTGTAAGCCATGTGGTGGACAGGACAACACACAAGCTAACGAAGGGAAGCACTCCGCCAACCGACTGAGATAACTGTTGTCCCTGTGCCTGCTGGAGAGTTAGTAACGCTGTTGAAGCCGCGTCGCCAGCCGATGTGGATGAGTGTCGTAATCTTGATTTTGCTGGAATTCATTTTATGGCAGTGGGTGACCGGTGGGTGGAAGGAGTGGATGAACACGTTCAGACAGTTTTTTTTTGGTTTTGATTGTTAGGGATTTCCGTTACTTTTTTATATTCCTTTTGTTGTGTTTTTTTGTGTTAAATTTCGCAGAGTGGCGATGTTTTTGTTGTTATTCAACGCGCTTTTGAGTTAATTTGGTAGACAAGGATCAGCGAAATTGGAAATGTAGTCCATTGAATGGATTTTTAAGGAGTAAATCCTAAAGCAGTGCTTTTTTGGGGCTAACTTAATTGGAAGTGAATGTGAATGTATGAGACAAGTCAGACGATAACGAGGACTATCAGCGTTGATGCTTGGAATGATGTAGGAGGATGTAGGAGTTGTTTATGTATCCATCAGCATGTGTAGAGAAATCTCTGTTGAAATCGAAATAAAGTTTGAGTTTAGAGAGGCAAAGGATGCATCCACGAGTGTAGTGCATGGAAAATACGGCCGAATGGCAAAGCATTTTAGAGTCTACCAAGGATTTTATTAAATCCAGTCTACGATTTTAAGAAGAGTTTGGATAAGCTATGGTTTGATGGGCTATGGTGGTATTTCTTTCAACATTGAGCCGGAGAGGATAGTGTCAAGGTGCCAAGCTAAGCCTTTGGTTTTTAAATTTTTGCGGCTTTTCGAAAATAGTATGTAGATTTTGATCAGATTGGGAAATGTGCAAAATTTTAAAGGTTTCAGTTTCTGGTGACAGCCCGTTGGGATAGAAACCAGTTTTTCCGACGTTAGAGAAGAAGGTGTAGATATCTCTAAATTTCAATGAGGAGGTTTCTAAAATTTCAGAGAAAAGATGTTGAACTCCAAAAAGATACGGTCGCCAATTCTGTCTGCAAATTAAATATTGAACTTTGGAAAGCTAGTGTCGTCTGTGTCAGTTTAATACGTTTCCCAGAAACATATGTTCGTTAAGGCGTAATGCCAGACTACATTTTTTAGGTCAGTCAAAAATTTTATGGTGGTCCGAGTTCTTCTGTATGTGGTGTACTACACAAACATCCCTACTGCACACTTTCATATTAGCTAACTCGATCAGAACGGATCTTGGAATACACTGTCTTCTCATATAGGCCAACTATGAAGTTGATTCACCTTCCGATGTACGAAGAACTTAAGGTTCCCTGATAAGACACCCACCTTATGTAATTCGGTAAATTTTGGGCGATGAGAAGATCTTCCTCAGTTCCTCAGTTTAAAAGAACGAAAGATCTAGTTACAAAGCTCCAGAGAAGATACTCATGCTTTATGGTATGATCATGGCCTTAAAATCTTCATATGTCATTGCTACCTTGATGGTGGGAGATATGTTATATCCTAAAGCGCCCTTTGAACCCAGTTTTCGTGAACCACGGCTTTGTATATTTGTCCGATTGTAAGCTCATAATTTAGAATGAAAGCTGTGGATTTTTCAACGACCTGGAGGTGAGCGTTCAGAACAAACGATTTCGCGAAGGAGTGTGATAGTCCTGATACGATACGAATCCATGCCTTTTTATACACGTATCTAAGTCATGCGAGCAGTAAGATCTATTGTTGTGCCCTTGTGGTTAATCAAGAGCTACATTGTATCTTATCATGGCGTGGTTAAGTGCACCAGACATCGGCTGGATCTATGATAGCCAGCTATAAGTAGATTAATCTGTCACCATGACAGGCTTATCTAGATTTCTTTTGGTGATATCTAAGCATGCTAAACATAGACAGATAGTAATCCGCTGTTTATAAGCTCTAGTAGCTTTTTGTTTCTATTCTGCTTGTTGAAGATGATTTTTTTTACTTTTTTCATGAGCTTAAATCTGTCTTGGTGCTCACAGCGTAAATTATTTCCCAATGTCCTACTCAATAAAGTTTGGTTCATGATCAGTGAGTGGACAACTATGGCCTCTTCTCGCTTTACACACATTTTTATTACTCTTGAAACTTTTAACCCTGGTACATAATTTAAAGAGACCTGATGGATGCAGATGCAGGTGTGTACTTCGGCCTATTCCTAGCGATATTCCTAGTGCTAGTGCCCTTTTAAAATTGTTCCTAAAGACACCACCTTATTGCCTTCCTTATATTGGTAGTTACTTAAGACTGCCTTAAAATCTGTGCAGAGTTAAGGTTTGAGTACTGAACCTCTTACGAACACAATTGAGTGTGGCATGCTTCCTCAGGTTGTAGGCAGACCAAACGAATGCTGTTAGATGTCTGTTAGAAATCCGTGACAATATAACTAACTGTCTGTCAGAATAGAAGACTACAGACATATTATTGCATTCCTTTTTGAGATTTGCGACATCTGCATGTTGAAAGTTCGACGACTCAGTGGAACACTTCTTCTGTGATTGTCCTGTCTTCGCTTGTATCAGATCGACGATCTTTGAGGCTAATGTTGTGAGTTCGGATATCATGAGCTTTTCATCACTGATGTGCTCCCTCGAATTTTTAGAAAAGAAAATTTGTAAATGTGAAAACAGGGTTTGCTCCCAAATAGAACAATGGACCATTGGTCTAGAGTTCTAGTGGTGTTTTTCATACAAAAAAGAAAGAAAATAATATCGGGGATGTTAAGGATAAGTTCAAGGCTCTGGCATTGCGGCTTCATAATGAGGCCTATCGTGCCTTCCCTGGTTGGGTCACAGAGCAAACCTTTCACAGATGAGTTGATTTCTTCATCGAAAATGTTCTTTCTGAGACGAAAGAGAGCCAGACACTCCATGAGAATATGAAGATAGGATTCGTCACTTTCAAGGCGTAATCTACATGAGGGTTTCGCAGAAAGGTTTATTCGGTGGAGGTGTTTTTTTTCCACTCGACAGTGTCCCCTGATGATTCCTGTCAGGATTCTTAGATTGTTCCTGTCTAGGTTGATCAGAAAATTGGATTTCCTGGGGGAGAATGTTTTGGAGCAGCTCTACCCAGGTGAGTTCAGCTCGACTTTATTGGATGCGAGTAGGGACAGACTCCTGGCGGAGTCTTTGAAGTGACTTGTACTTACGCCGCAGAAGGATTCGGGGCTGACGAGTGGTGTTACTGCATCGATTGCAGCTAGTGAGTCAGTCATTTCATTTCCAGCAAAACCACTATGGGCTGGGATCCAGAGGAGAATGACTAGGTTAGTTAGTTCGCCGATAACCATAGCGGTTTTTAGCACGCGCCTAGATTTTATAACAGATGAGTCAAGAGCTTTGAGGGCTGCTTGGCTGTCTGAGAAGATAAATATTGTTTTACATCGTGTGCTAGAACTTCAGTTTATTCTGACACACTGGTTGATAGCAAGGACTTCTGCCTGGGATATGGACGCTGATTGAGAAGTTCGCACAAGGCGACTCCCCATGTATGCCAGATTCAGTCCCTGAATCCATTTTGGACCCGTCCGTACACCAAACGATGTCATGTTGTAATGGGTGGGGTTTGTATTTCTCCCAGTCTTCCCTCGGGGGGACGACGATAGAGAAGTTTTTATGGAAACTGTATTAAGGAGGCATGTCATCTAAGAACATGCTAAATGCGCTTTCTGGCTCCATAGCATCTAGTAGAGACAGGTGACCTCCACGGTAGGAGTAGGGGTCGATATTGTTCGAATGGAAAAGTCGATGAATGCACAGTCTCGCTTCCATTTGAATGTATGTTCGGATCGGTGCTAGGCCCAGAATGACATCCAAAGCTGTAGATGCTTTAGTCGACTTTTAATGCCATTGGCTTCAAGCGCGGAACCTTAAGGTATTGGTGAAACAGTGTTACTTTTCTCAAAACGCCTCTCAACATTTGAATTAAGTACATATATCTATGTAAGCTTTGACTTCTTAAAGGATCTGATCTGTACCAGCAAATTACAAAGATTATGACCAATCACTGAAATAAAAAACTCCTCTTCTCAACTCTCCTTCTATTTTCTTTTAATTCACCCATTGTAAGGCTTATTAGCTTGAAAAGGATGTTCATAAACATAGCCATCTATAAATTTTTATCCTGCATTATTGGAAATTAATCACAAAGTCAGCTACGAGCAGGTTCTTAAATCTGCAACTGCAAACGACAATTTATCAGAAAGTAAGTCATTCACAATTGTTAAGGGAATTACGTAACATTTATCTACTCAAACAACAAACAAACTTTTAAGGAACACATCGCTCACAACAGGTTAATGAGGTAAAAGCAGTTCCCGCAGCAGAAGAAAAAAATGCTTATCATTGCGATTCGCTCCAACCTACACCGAGATGCAACTTTGCATGATTTATTTTTTCTACAAAGCACGCCATTAGTCTAACCAACTTGTTCCTTACAACTTGCTATCAAGTCGAAAGAAACTTTCCTTTTACTATGAGGAAAACTAAAAATATGAGTAAAACGGTGGGGAGAAAAAAAGGATCTGGTTAAAGCTATCTGACTCTGTGAAAAATGATTCATTATTGAGTAGTTACTCACCTAATACCTTAAAGGATTCATTTTTCTTAAAGTCAGGAATATCCTGCCTCATATGGCTTCTCACATGCATACATAAACCGGTAAAATGACCATTAAACATGAAACGCCTGCACTTGAACGTTTTGGAATTCCCACAAGAACGTCGATACAAGGACGTGCTGTGCAATGCCGTCATCATGGGGTGTCAGGCCAAGTGAGGATATTTAGTTTAACGTGGTAGAGGTAACTAGATGTAGTGTTGTCCGGTATTCCGGCTACAAAATGTTTACATTGAGGTTAATTAATGTGTGTGAGGGAAGAGAGGGAGGGAGGAAGCACAGAGTTAATTCTAGATCGGCATCAATAGGAGGATAGATACTTCCTGTTCTGAACGAGAATGGATATGTGCTTACGTACGTTGTATGCAATAATTTGGTGTACACCAAGAATGTGTGATAAGTAGTGTATAAGTAACCGATTTATGGACGGTAGGTGTTGGAGCAGAACATGATTCGAAAAGAAATCGATGCTTGGCTTGGAATTTCGTTATGACGGCGTCATAATGGAAAACCTGGGCGTGGGGACTGCTTTAAAAAACTGATTTGTGGAGCAAGTGAATCAGTCTTTCATAGATGAAGCATTGAAAGTTACACCTTCAAGTCATTTCCTCTCAAAAAAGGACAACGAAAATGAATGGTGCTTTCCATACTTGCATTTGTCTATTCCAAGTGGAAATTCAGTAGGAAAAACCTGCCATGTCATGAACAAAGGACGTAAACAAAGGACCATTTTAAAAGAATAAAAAATAAGGAGCTTGTTTATGTAGTAAGCTGTGTAGCATTGGAAAGTTTACCTATACCTACAAATGAGATTTCATAGAAACTACGACAATCTTGTCGAACAAGTTTGACATAATTGAACGAAAATGTCACAAGCACTCTCTGGGGCTGGGGAGAAATGCTAATTAAAATTACAGAGATTGATTTTGACCACCTATTGTGTGCATGATCATGATAGAGTGGAGAATTGATTCTTGCAGTAATCAAACAGTGGGTGGGGAAAGAAACTAGACGGGGAAATCATTATTATTTCTTCAAGCTGCATCCATGCCATAGGAGTACCAGTTTGAAAGGGGCTATAACTAATAACAACATTCAGGCTGCACTTTATTTCAGATCCATCAGTTTGACCTTCTTTCTGCTTGAAAGTATAGAGAGACTGGTTGAACTGCATGTGCGGAAAGTTGCTCCTCGAAGGTTGCATCTCACAACATGCTAATCAACGCGTAAGGTCCTGCGGGACTTTGCCCTAAAACCTTGTTGAAAGAACTGAAAGGGTGGTTTGGATAACGCAACCCCTGATAGCATGTTCAATTCTGACAGAAAGCACGACGTGGATGACAGCAAAGCTAATGAACAGAACGCTGATAGCTGAAGTGGTAAATGCGTCGTGACAGATATGAAAAGGGGCGGATAACAAGCTGGCCTTTTGGCTCTTCCTTTTTCGCTTCTGGCATCAGCACTCAGACTTAAGTGGAGGAATGAGGAATTTTGAGAATTTTTAAACCGAAGGTTGTTCTCCTTACGAGAAGAAAAATGCTGATCGATCTAACACAAGCAGTGCTTAAAGGTGTCCTCATTCAATTCACCGATGAAATAAAATATCTGAGAACCACCTTGGATATCAAATTTCTCTGGTCAAAACCAAAGTTGTTGAAAACCACCAAAACGCTGCCAGTCTTCTGGCAGTATAAAAATCCCTTTGACAACAGATTATTGCAGAAAAGGGTCCTCTAGATCTATGTATGTGGCAATGGTGGTCCTTCCTTCCTGGCATACTCATCGGTGGTTTTGTCGAATACGTTTTCTCGTAAACGCATCACTGCTTCTTCTGCTATACTCCAAGGTACGGTTTGTCTCGGCTGGACCCCCTCTCTTGATATTTATGCCAGTCTCTCATCTACAGACAGATAGTAGTTTCTGGTATGTTTTTACACTAGAACTTCGATATAATCGAAGAGAGATATCCATCGACCCAATTCTAATTGATATGCTCATTGATGCTATGATATTTGATATCCTATTGCAATACTACTACACTGTCGACTTTTCATAATCAGTTTGACATTCTTTCTGCTTGAGAGTATAGAGAGACTGGTTGAACTGCATGTGCGGAAAGTTGCTCCTCGAAGGTTGCATCTCACAACATGCTACTCAACGCGTAAGGTCCTGCGGGACTGCGTTATAAAACCTTGTTGAAAGAACTGAATGGGTGGTTTGGATAACGCAACCCCTGATAGCATGTTCAATTCTGACAGTCAGCACGACGTGGATGACAGCAAAGCTAATGAACAGAACGCTGATAGCTGAAGTGGTAAATGCGTCGTGACAGATGTGAAAAGGGGCGGGTAACAAGCTGGCCTTTTGGCTCTTCCTTTTTCGCTTCTGGCATCAGCACTCAGACTTAAGTGGAGGAATGAGGAATTTTGAGAATTTTAAACCGAAGGTTGTTCTCCTTACGAGAAGAAAAATGCTGATCGATCTAACACAAGCAGTGCTTAAAGGTGTCCTCATTCAATTCTCCGATGAAATAAAATATCTGAGAACCACCTTGGATATCAAATTTCTCTGGTCAAAACCAAAGTTGTTGAAAACCACCAAAGCGCTGCTGGTCTTCTGGCAATACAAAAATCCTTTTGACAACAGATTATTGCAGAAAAGGGTCCTCTGGATCTATGTGGCAATGGAAGGACCATCGGTTGTTTGGTCGAATACGCTTCTTCGTAAATACGTCACTGCTTCTTTTGCTTTACTCCAAGGAACGGTTTGTCTCGGCTGCATAGATTCTATCTTAGCACGTTTTTATTCTACTCTCGATGCTCAGCGGAACCTCCTCCCTCAATATTTATGTCATGCGCTGCACACTGACAGTCATCTCTCATCTAAAAACAGGCAGTTTCTGGTATGATTCGGACTAGAACTTGGATAACCTTGCGCGAGAGATATCCTACGACCCCAGTCTAATGGAAATGCTCTTTGATGCATTGATACCCGAGATCCCATTGCAATACTACTACACTGTCGTCTTTTCATAGGCGCTGAAATGGCTTTGCCCAGACTCTGACCTGCGGAAGGAAAGCCATAATATTTTTACGGATGGCTCGAAAACTAGACAAGTGTCTGGTGTTTGTGTCTTCGTAAAGAGCGAGAAAGTTAAACCTCTACACTAGCGAGTCTTCGTAATCCTAATGGGCGTATATTTATTGTGGACTCCAATGAACTGGATTCCAATGAACTTGCAAGAAAAGCTTGGAAAAGGATTTCTCAGGACCCGAACCAACATTGCGTTTGCCTGTATCTGCGAGTAGTAGTTCCATAGATGACTTGGTTTTCCGTGAACACAAGAGGTGTTGACATGGCTCTGCTAGATCTAGGCAAGCCATGTGTATACGAGCAGATACTGCAGACAAGAACTTGCAAGCTTACTTATAGGCCACGTTACTTTTTCCAAGTACCTGAACGTGCCTCAGTACTGCTTGTGAGGAAAACGCTGATACAGCGGAGCATTTGCTCTGCTAACGTGCTGACTGCTGATCACCTAAACTTTCCATTGCTGAAAAACCTTTTTCGTCTCTGTCAAGTTCGCGGAGTAGGGGTGAGGCTAAATAGGTACAAAGGGTTGCGATTATATTCTTGTCGTCTGGTAATCCTTTTAAAAATTTTAAAAGTTTGTTGCGGTTAAAGAACAAAAACTGATGCCTTGGAGCCACCATTATTCGTGAGACACGGACACTATTGCTAGAAAAAATTACCCAAATTGGGCGGACAGAATGCGCTTCATCAAGAACAGCCGCGGTGGCAATATACTCGAAAACATTCTGAGGCATTTAGAAGGATTGCGAACAAAGAAGGATTTTTTGATTAAAAGCTACTTTTTGCGTAATTAGTTTTCCTAATTTCAAACACCTAAGAGAACAAGTTTTATGGCGGCCACCAAAGGGTTACCAATCACACGGAGATACTAATTCTTGACTACTAGAAGAACAGACGTTTGAATACTAGTGCACGCGTAAATACCTTTAGGAAAAGATTGTATGGAAACAACGTTTATTTGGATCCCAAATTCGATCATTGCCGATATGTGCCTGGAAAGTGGAATTGCTTCATTTGACAATTGTCTGGAGTCGTACTCGGACTGAGTTTCCTTATGCGTTCGATTTAGTTGAACCTTTCTGTATAAAAATTACACGACTGAGACTTATTAGAATATTTTTGTCGTGATTCCGTGGACCGTCAGCACACATTCGTATGTGGAATAAATCTCAGGCTATAGCCGCAACGGCAAGTACGTACGTGCGATATTCTTTCGCAGCAAAATCATAGATGTTCCTCTAAGTTGGCAAGTCAATGGAATAAGAAAACTATTCATAGACCTTCCTGCAAATTTTTTCAGCTTCATTTTCAAAGTATCTGCAATCCATGCACGCAATCAGTGAGACAACCAAGAGTGTGCAATCGAGAACGCTGATCGGGAGCTAAAAATAACACCGCAGTCTTGTTGTGATAAAAATTCCGTGTGCTGCCCCTTTCCAAGTCTGAAATTTCTAAAAAAATTCAAAAAATTCTTTGCAATATCAAGTGAGTGATTTATCAAATTTCAAGATACAAAGGAAATCATAAAACACAACGTTTCTTGATCTTTTCTTGTTAAATACTCTGTTGCCCTCAATTAACCCATTTTGTGATAAAACCCCCAAAACAATCGTAAATCCCCAGTGGAGGGTGTGTGTGTGTGTTTGCCGGCTTGTGTTGTGGATGTGGCTTCCACTTAAGATATTTGCGGAATCCAAAGAGGGGAGACAATCATACAATAAAATTCCAAACATTCTCATGTGGAGTGCGGGACTTAGTTAAGACCACACTTATACAAAATCAAATAAATTAGAGAGAACATAGGTTTTTCGGTGTTGTTAAGGAATTTCCAAAGAAAAAAAAAAAGAAGAACACAACAACACTCTAAGCGGAAGCGGAAAAGGCAAGGCAAGTACAACAAAAATACCCAACCACACACACGCACGTATGCTCATGTACATATATCCAGAAGCAGCCCCTAAAGGAAGAGGACTAACACAACAGGCAACAAACAACAAAACAACGAAACAACCCCTAAGAGCTGAATCTCAACAAGTGTGCAATAAATTGTCTGTCAATAATGATTTCGTAATGCGATACACTTGTTACATTTCCACTCAATAAAAATCTACGAGCTGATGGAGGAAGGCACTGTCTCGGGATGAAATAAACGGAAAGGAAACACTTTTGCGGAAAATCAATTCCGGTTAAGATTTACTCACAATGCCGGAGAGAAAAACAGGAATCGAAGGGAAAACACTTTTGCACAGGGGCGCGGGCAGGCCGGGCAGGCTTATATTGAATTTCATACCTATCGATGTAGAGGGGTGTGCGAGGTCTGTTAAGCGCCTACTCACTCGCACCCGCCGAACCGCTGTTGAACAATAAATGGTTCCACATAGTTTAACCTGTCTTAGGCACTGAGGGTGAAGCGTAAACAATAAATTCCAGCGTATCAATGAAATTCAAGTTAAGTTAATGGGCCGAGTTGCTGGCCAGGATGGGAAACGATGAATAAGAACGACAGCACTAATATTCCCATGCGAGTGTATGTGTGTTGCGTACGAGTATATTTTTGGTCAAATTGAAAACGTGTCACTAGCGATTATTATCTGTAAACGTGGCGCGGGGGAATCAAACCCTTCTTCATTGTTGATTGTCTGTACGGATAAATCAAATTACCTATCTACATGTGCGTGTATCTGGTGCCCCCCCCTTCCCCCCGCACAATCTTCATCAAAACTATACAAAGCCGTAGTAATGCGCTGTCGGCGATAATGACAACATCAGTTTCATGGTTTCCTAATGCCACTAATTTGATCCGATTACGTCAAACGTTTTCGGATAGTTTTGAGTAACTTTTAACGTCTCGTCGGTTGCGTCGTCGATTGCCGTTGAAAAGGTGGTGGACTAGTGCGGTTTAGTGGTTTAAGGCACTCCACTGCGACTGTACGAAAGGCGAATGGTTTCAATTTCACTGTAAACTGTTTAAACATGACAGGATTGACAGGATGGCAGCTGACGGTCGGGGGGAAATGGTGGTTTTCGATTTTACGTTGTTATGCACTTTGGTGGGTCTCTTGAGTTTGGCGTGGAACGGTCCGTTCTACAAGAGCTATAGGATTTCATAAATTGCTTCATGGAATGTACTTACTTACTTTTGTGAAGGGGCTTGCAACCCTTTCTGCGGAAAATTTATTACTTAATCCCCCTGAAAGCCAAATGCAGGGAAATGGTTTTGAAGCTATTGGTGACGTAAGCCAATTTTTTACTGGAGTCTTCTTACATGGAGACAAGCTATTATGGGTCTACATATACTATTCTTGGGAATGGATTAAAATGTTGTATGGAATGGGAACGGACAATGCGGAGATTTCGAATGGATTATCTCCAATTAAACGGTTTTTATCTAAGTTAGCACGAGAACAGGTGTTAAATCAATAACTATGCAGCGTTGCACTGAGCATAAGAAATTTACTGTTGCCATCCCGACTTTGTCCACTAAAACCTTGAGGACATGGAGTGATAGTCCACATAAACACTGCACAGAGAGATCGAGATCGAGAGATCCCTCATCAGACCACAGTTATGGGTCCCTTTTCGCTTCTCTTTCACGAACCATCCTGAGAGAGTCTCTGGATTTCTCTACAGTTCTTCTCTGGCTTTGATTCGCACTGCTGGCATCTGTTAAACAGAAATCTGGTTCATTTTCTGGGTTTCTACCCAGTGGCGTACCAAGACCTCTCTTCTTCTGCTAGCTAATGCTGGACATTAACACAATATGTGTGCCGCCGTCTCGAATTCTTCCAGGCATAGTTCACAGGAATCATCCTCCAGAAGACCCATCTTCTTTAGGTGATACCCAAAATTTCCATGACCTGTAGATAACGCTACCACCCATTTCAGTGCACTTCGGTCCAAGCTTAGAACTTCCCTGTGAGTGTAGCCAGTCGGCACTTTAATTGCCATTTTAGCCTGCTTACACCCTTCTACGGTTGGTGTTCCGCCGCGAGCCAGTTGTTAATCAGGTGCTCCACCATTCCTCTGCCAATTGCAGCAAATGGTTCCGGACCAGAGAACTCCGAGGTTGACCTTTCTTTTGCTAGACAGTCCGCCTTTTCATTGTCCTAAGTGCCCTCTCACCCAGAGCAGCGTCACCTCATTTCGAGATGAGCACTCATTGAGTTATGAAGTGAAGTTCACTGCTACCAGAAGCGATTTCATTATCATCATAGAACTACGAGGCTGTAAAGAAAAAGTTAAGTTTGAGCTGAAATTATCGGAAGCTTAGGTTCGGGCAAATGGAAGACTGAATCGACCATTAAGACTGTTGGCGTAAACCAAACAATAGTGGAGCTTCTCCCGATCATTCGTGTTGGGCTTGTTATGTATTTCACACAAATGGAAGGGATCTACAGATCAAGCTTTCGCATGATAGTCTTTATCCTCGGAAGTTTGTCAGACGTTCGGGAGAGATGGGGCCATGGAAAACCTTTGTGGGACCCAAACTTCGAACGTCGCCATCAGTAGTTCAACGCACTAACATTACAGCCGAAATTATGTGCTTCTCTAAAGTACTACTTTGACTAGGAGCCCTTCTTCAGTAGTTATACCAACAAACGTACATCCGTCAATACAAGTCAATTAATCTAGCAAATTCCTGCGGATCACGATTAGATATCGAAGTGTTGTGGTTTGTGTTGGTAGGTGTCAGTGGTGCTTAAAATTAAAGGCACACTAGGCCATGTTTTTCTTTTTGTTCACTGTATCACTGTAGTATGAAGAAGGACACTTATTCTCGACTCTAATCCGCTGCATCAACCGCCTCAGCATGTTAAGGCGACAACCGTGAAGGTCACAGTAAATTGGTCACGCCTTATCTACGTCCTGAAAGATTGAAAAGCTGGTAGCATAATTGCTGATGATGTATGCCCCACGCTACGTGTCATTAATTCATTAAGGTATTACCATGATAAACGCCTCCTTTGTCATTTTATAAATAACCACGCTCAAGAATAGGGGAGAAACAAAACCATTTTTGGGGGTCTTGTCGACTTGTTCTCCAAAGAAGGCGCCAACGGATGTGATGATGATGAGAGTTTCCATCCTCAAAACTAAACATTGACCTTAAGAAATAGAAAAGTGGGTGGTCTGTCAGTTGGACTTTCGGCCAAAGCGACTGCCAAGACGGTGCTTTGTCGATTCGATTTTCTAATAAAGTCTAACTGAAGGTTTGGTTGAGTCTTTTAAGGCACATACATATAATGAGGGACTGGGATAGGTTTGACGAGTAGCGACAGTTTCATGAAAAGCATATCGCCCAATCCTGCCCCACCCTAGTGTCCATTTAAACACTTTCGCCAGTGCTGATATCCTTCAGTAAGCATCGCTGTGTTTAGGAGCACGCACTTCATCCAAATATTGCGGAAACGTGGCTCATAGAAGCACCAGCACAGTACGTCGACTTTTATACGCTTAAGACTATAACCTGCCAATAAGGTCGCACATAATTACTTTGAATAAGATCTTCTATCAACCGAATGTTGAACAAATTTTGTGTCAAATTACTGTGACACCCTTAGCAGAGCTTCATCTCCAGAATATAGGTGGATATATACCTACGAGTACCTCTTTAGGCTGTCCAGCGACGATCTGAACACCCGTAGGAGTAATAAATAAACAACAATACTTTCTCCATTAAAGTATATCTTTACTTTTTATAGGCGTATACTCGCACTCTCAAAGTAACACTTAAATCTTGATTCACGGACATAAACCCGATTAAAGTGGTGCGGCCCTCTACGGCAGCCATTTGGCTTTTCCTCAATCACTCTTGCCACTCGTCTTTGGCACACACATCACACAAAGACTGGAATTTACGACAAACAGAGATTATAACATAACAATACACGACATAACATAAAATCACCATCACCCACCATCACTGCTGTTTTGATAGACGACGCCCAGCCACCCTTGCACATAAGGATTAACAAAAGGATAATTTAATGAGGACATCATAATAGAAGCCGGAGTAAAATGACTTTAGCAGCGGGGTACGTTTACTTTCATTGCTTCTTGGAAGCGTTTCGCTTTATTCGCTTTCCGGCTTTTCCACATCTTCACAGTTTTTTTTTTTTTTTTTTTTTACAAGCAATTTATTGCCGTGCCACACTTTTTCGCCTAGCGACTCCTGTTGCTGCAAAGAAAGGACATGAAATATGCAAAGGAAACCTCCATCTACGCTGTGTCTTTATCTTTTAACGAAAAACTGTTTCACAATGAAAACGCCATTAAATGGCCCAAACGGCACCCTCCCTAGCCATCTAGCCACCAACCCTCTACCAAATGTATATTTGCATAATGACCAAAGTGAGTTTCTGACTTCCCTCCACTGCGCTAACATCCCTCATTTTTCGTCCTGCTGCTTGATATCCTGTGTTCAAACACACCACTATCCAAGGGCGAATAAACAAAGCGTCCATGTAAAAAATGTTTTTAATAACCTCTGTCCCCTCAAAGACCACCACAAAACGGCGAAAAAAAACACCAAAAGGTTATTAAAATGATTTTCCAGATAACAAAACCAGGCACAAAGATGATGGGAAATATCAAATTATGTCAGCAATTTTCCTGCCTACCATTTATATTCGCGCCTCGAGGGTTGCATTGTGGATGTTGTTGATTCACGGTGTCGAAATGTAATCAATTTTTGTTTCCGCGATGAAATTCGATGACGACGCGCCTTTTGGAGCGGGTCCTTCGCCTTCCTAACTCGTCGTGTTGTGTTGTTGTCGTTTCAAATGCCTGGGGTGTGTACTCTATTTCTCACGCATATCGAAGCGGGCCTAATGAACGGGGGGATGGGGTGGGTGGGATGCACACCGTGCGTAAAGTGATTTTCTTTTGTTGAAAAGTTTTCGCTCGCTCTCTAGGGCCCATAACATTTTATGGCTTTAGACGAAAAAAAAAAAAAAAAAAATTGATTCAATCTGAAGGCGCACAAAGTGGGGGCGTGCCAGCACGGGGGCATGGGGCTGTGGGTGGTGCATGGTGGCAGTGTCTCCGCAGGTGCGTAGCAAAAATTCGCATTCCCTTACATGGCCGTTTTTGCATAACAAAGACAAAATGATTACATCTTGTTTTCTTTCGGGGTAATTCCGTTCCGTTCCGCGTCCCGAAGCCTCAGTCTTATCGGTATACCTCTGTGCTGCGTGCAAGGTAAGTCGTTTTTATGTCAGATTCGTTTTTGAATCCCCGAGTTAAAGTGGATTTATTCGTGGTGTAACTGTCAATGCCATTATCCTTTTGGTGTGGTGTTAGGCTCTTAAGTGGCTTTCGGGTTCGCGAGGGATTCAACTGGATGAGTACCTACTTCTTGTACACATTTCATTGTTTGACGAGATGGATTTTTTGGTTTTTCGTTGGCTCACTGGCACAGTGTGATGGAATTGTTGGATTTACGAATTTCTTTCGTTGGAAAAGTGAGAGGTGAGAGTTAAATTTGTTTTCGGTTTTTTTTTTTTTAATTTACTTTGGCTGGTATAATCCTTTAAAAGGAAAAAAAAATATGCTGCTCTGGAATTGTAAGTGGATGAATTGACACTCTTGAGAAAAGGGACAATATAGCCGCTTGGAATTTGAAATTTTGCTTAATAGCGAGACGTAGAATACGGTTCAATAGCTCCAAGTTGCTGGAGCAGCAAGGTCTATAGAATCATCTTTGCGTCAAAAGCCACCAGTCTGCATGTTTGTGAGGACCAACATTTGGAGAATGTTGTCGGTCAAAGTATCTTGGGGGAATGCGTTTCCTGGCATCAGTTTCCTCTATGTCTTGAAAATTATAACAATCGCCAAAAAGAGGCAACAAAATTCTCGATTTCTTTTTGCTAGATACTGAGACAAACTGTCATAATGGGCCTTAAGAAAAACATAATTATTAACACGTTCCCGTTACTTTCTGATAGATCCTCGTGTTTTGTTTCGTTGTGCCCTCTGTTGTTAGTTGAGTTAGTTTAGGGTAAGGCGATGAAGTAGTCTTCTGGGAGACTCCTAGGAATAATTATATGAAAATTTGCAGAGGAAATGGCTGGTTCTCTCTTCTGTAGGTCCACTATACTTAAGGGCTGTACATTCACACAGCTTCTACAGTGACAGATGCTATTTTTTCATCAAAGGTCCAAATGTTTGCTTCGTTTCTTCATTATAGAACATAATTCTGTTTGCCTCTTTAAAAGATTAAGGGCAACTGATTGGGTCCTCATCCTCCATTTTTTGGAAAGAAAGTAAGCCATCAGTCAAGTAAACTAACAGTCAGCAGAACTAACTTGGATTTCATCACGACTGAGAAGAATACAGTGCGTTTTAGGGATCTTGTTGGCACATACTTATGTACATATTTCTGCCTTGAATGCGAATAAGTGGAAGCGCAGTAGTGTAAGTATCAATTTTTTTTACAATTTTCAGACCCAAATTCGTCACTCGAGGCATCTGTCATCCTTCTACTAACTGCATCAAATCCAGAAGGACCCTTACCCATGGTCTTAACATTTTCTACAGTGCACTTCAAATTGACGTCGTTCAAGTCAGAATTTTTTCATAGTGAACTTAATAATATTTTGATCGAATGTAGACGGCTATTTTTGCCCAGGGTGCCGAACGTAATTTCTAGTCTTTTTAATCACAAAAACCAAAAACTGTTAGCTCTTGAATGAAAGTTTTGCTTCTATTTCTAGTACAATACTCGTACCGAGGTGACTAAAGAATAGCCTTGGCTAGTGGCCAATGGTTTGGTTGGGTTCTTATCTGTATCTTTCAAGAATATTTGCAAGGGATTCATATAGGACTCACTACGTAAGGCCCTCAAATGGATTTTTAAGAGAGCTCTCCAGAAAGATATATGCATGATAACTGCTTCGTTATATAAACTTGACTGATGACTTGACTCGTTCGCATATATTCTTGTCCGACCTCATCACCCTAGATCTCATAGCCATTCATGATAAAAGAGGGCGTTGCCATCCAGAGTTTTAGCGGTCGAACCTCCCAATGAAGGGCATTAGTCTGTTTAATGTTATAGGCATCTGTGACATCAGCCCCAGTCCCAGGTTCATACGGCATCGCTTCTTTTGTTATCACTTTCTCTGAACATTTCTGTCCTACTTTATAGCTAAGCTCAAACCATGGTCCACACTGAAATGGATGCGTCTTGTGATTTGATTACGTCTTCTTTGTATGTCAGTGGTCAGGAAGATAGTTAAGGGCATCTCCACTCACAGGTCAAATAAATGGTACTTGCCTGCCGGTAATTTCTTTCTCGGTATTGTAGATCAGTTCTGACTCACAGAGGCCTATGATATACATACAGGAGTACGCTAAAGTTTTTTTCTAAACCGTTCAGCTCCACGTAGGAGAAATATCTTCGGTTGGAGTTGGCTTAGTAGGTCTCATCACCTTCATTGAAAAAAGTTGCAGACTGCGAGCCAAAACATGAATAAACTGCTTGTAGCCGTATCTCCGTATAGGTTTTAGAACTACCACTTTCCCCAGAAATGGTAAAGCCTTTACCTGGTGCCTTTAGCATTCCGAATTTAGCATTCAACGAAAAACTGTCTGAACAACTTAATGTGTTACCTTATCCTTCCCTGAGATTCAACTAAACGCTTTCTCGAGAAAACTTTACTCAGGTGTACTTGGGAACACAGCTCTACAAGTGGCTGCTCCCTTATTCAATACAAGTACCTTCACTTGCAAGGATAACAAACATTTTAATCAGTCACTTAACACATTGACATAACATAATTTAAGAATCTGGACAAAGTCGGTTGTTCTAAGCTTGTTTTCCAACAACATTCGGCCACATGACAAGTTCCCTAGAAGAGCTTCAAGAGTACCATTCGCCAGCAGTCGCTTGCATGCAACAGAGTACTGCACGAGCGCTTGTCAAAATAATTATTTTGCACTAAATCCCATTGCAAAAGTTTATGCTGCTGAAGCATCCTTCGCCTTTGTCGCATCATCAGCGTCATCAGCACGCTCTTTGAATGGATGTGGTTTAGTCAAACACTCACACACCCCCTTCCTGTGTGTACGGCAACGGCAGCGCCAGACTTTTCCCACAGAAACCATTCAGATGTGAATGTCATAATTAATTTCAGTGCACTACACAATACATATCTCCACACACACATACACAAAGGAAACATACGCATAGTAGGGACACGTTTGAGATCGTATGCCGAGGAGAGGACCACCAAGCAGTCTTGTTACGTTATACGTACTCGTACAAGTGCGACCGGATTCCTGCAATGAGTGAATGGAATCGTTGCACTTGATGCTCGTTATTTGATTTTATTCATGTCTCATTAAAAGTTACAATTGTCGTGCGAGCAGGAGCAAGGAGCGTCTTCATTAAAGCGGAACTATTCAAGTGAAATTGAAACCTGTAGTGGCAGTGTGTCAGTTGACAAAGCAAATGTCAACTGTCACCTAGACGTCGCAGACTTTTTATTGTGATTTTAAATCCAGACTTTTTTTTTATTTTCAATCAATTTTCTGATCAATCCATTTGTCCAAGACACTTTTAAGGTAATTGCCATCCGAATCCATTAAGGTTTATAGAAATGCCAGCCGTTAAACATTTTAAAGTTATTTTCTTGTTACCTACTCGTATGTGCTACGCTTCAAAACAAACTCCTGTAACAAATTACCTCTGTGACTCGGTGTTGTTTTGTCCTTTTCTCAATCATTGTCTCTCTTTCATTCTCGGTTTGATTAGCACATCCCCGAATGTCATTTGTGCTGTCGGAAAAGTGTCAAACATTTCCAGAGTTTTCAATTCGATGAGGAAGTAAGTAACGTGTTGCTGGAACATATACAGTTAAAAGGACTGCCGATGGCACTGTGATGTGTAGTGGATGGAGTCGTTTTTTTTTTTTTTTTTTTTTATTAACTCGCAAACAATTGAAAAGTGATGCTGGGATAATGGAGAATGTAGGAAACTCTGTTCCACTATTGTTGTACCGTTGCGAGGTGCTTTATCTTCTCGTCGTTTTCGTTTGAAGAGGAAATTGAATTTTTGAAAGGCTCGACGGAAACGCAGCAGTATGTTGGAAGAATACAGTCTGAATTGCCGGTTTGGATGCATTGAAACGGGAATCGATTTCCGAACATTTGATTTAATTGTTTTAAGGACATACGAGTCCTGTATGGGAAAATGGAGAAAATTGGATTCGCTGCGCTTACGATGCAGGATGTGTAAGACGGAGCTTTTGAAATAGAAAGACTGTGACATTTACATATGCTTCACCACTTTAATCTACATTCTTCGACGTTTTAAGATTCGGTACTGTTTTTTTCTTTAAATCGTCTTTCGGAAGTGAAGTGCCTAAAAGCGTCTCGAAATGCCTTAAGAAAACCTCTAATTTTTCTCTTAAATTGCTTGAGATTGAACCTCTCTGGATACATTTCCTAGGAGTGAGTTCAAGAGTTTACTTGTTCGGTGATAAAGTGAATTCTGTTCCTGCGATTGTCAGCTGAACATGAAGGTGGTACGCTTCGGCAGCCGGTGTGGTTGAATGTCGCAACTAAAACCCAAGTAGACGGTGAATATTCAGCAGGAATAAAGTTGGTGAAAGAGTATACCCCTGAGGTACGTCGAGGAAGCCATACACATACATACATATATATGGGCTTTAACTCGTATTGATCTCTTCTAAAGACAGTCTTCCATTTACCCGCAGAGTTCTTATACCCGTCGGAAGGTTTCTGTCAAACTCGTTGAGCGTTTTTAATATGTTGACGGCAAGAGCTCTTTATTGGCGATGTTGTTCAATGACCGACGTCCATTTGGGGGGTTGCACAGCTTAGCAGGTCCCCTGTTGAACTGCTTTCAAGCAAATACTAATCTTGTTCGCTTATTAGTGGATGTCCTTCCACTTTAGACATTGTGACGGCAATAATTTCTTTCTTCTTTCGGAAATCCGTTGAATGAGGTGTGATGGAAATTTTTTTTGTAAGACAAAGAAAAGCCTGCAAATAATAGGTGTAAGTTGGAGGGCGCATATTTCGGGCGCCATTTTTGTAAAAATATATGACACGTAGAACAGAAATAGTCGCATGAAGCTAGGCCCTGGACCACATACGGTCTGTTGCGCCAAGTATATCAGACGTCTGGTCGTGTTACTTTTTGTAGTCGAGATGTGAAATGAAGCGCATAATCCTGCGAAACCGAAACGTTACCTTAACATCAGTACATCCGACGGAAGGTCCGGAACTATTTTCGCCACAAGATCTGCTTTTTCTTTCGGTGTCGTCCTTTTTATAAAGGTGGAGAAGAGGAGTGAATTGAGAAGCTGCTTATTAATTTAGAAACTGCCAGAAAAGGCTTAAGCATCTATGTATGAAAAAGTCTACTGGCGGCTATATCAATGGCTAGGTGGGATATGTTTGGCAAGCCAATGGAGCTAGCTCTCCATTGCTCTGCTGGGTTGCAGCGCCCAATCCTATTCTGTTCTTGGCGACAACAGCTTGCTCTTTGCTGAACTAAAGGTTGTTTGACTTTGAAAGTTTGGTTCCATTTTATGAAGAACTACCTCAGTACGTGTTTGTGGACTTGGGAAGCAGGTAATCCAAGACGTGTGTCAGTTCATGGAAACGAGGCAAAACAGTCTAGCAGATCATCGCAGTTAGACATCTTGCGTGACTTCAGACTTGGGCCTTTGGAAAGTTGTGCGCATTAAATGCTTTCAAAATTTTTTAAATTTTTCAAATACACGATGAACGGAAAAGTACGAGTATTGTCCTTTGGGTTCGCCGCAAAAACATGTGACGCATAACACCTCGTTGATAGTGTTTTAGTTCTGACTTTGTAACACTAATTGTGAACATCTTCAAGCAGATATTGGTAAACTTTTCGGTCATTGGTGACATCGCTTAGTCTAAAATATGATCCGTTGTAATTTGTCACGTTCTTTTAGCTGCCATTTAGGTAGCTACATACTCGTACGCCTTAGATTGCATTTTTATAAGTTTTATGGCACTTAAAAAAACAAACTCCTCATTTAATCATCAATCCTCCTTGTAAACAGATTTTAATCGAGAAAATTGTAATTATTTCTCGTTTTCTTTGTCTGTTTGCCTTCTATAATTGATCCACTTACGCGCGAGTCCTTATTCTTCAACGTTCCCCCAAGCACAGATACTTTCTTTTCAAATGAAATACAAATTGAAATCCTCCTCAATATGCATGCAAATAGATGACAGGATAAATTCAATACGAAACCCCTTTTTGAAACCAGATACTCAATTTCAACTCATTGTAGTCACAATACAAATGCTTCTGCGGAGATGCATACTCATATAACCAGAATGTGTCTAATCCCTTACTGGAAGGAAACTGGAGAAACTGAAGAAACCGGAGACAATAGCACACGATAAGCTACAAACAAACACTCAGAATATATTACAATTTAATGGTTTAAACAACTGAGCCATGGCGGATAAGAAAAATCCATATCATTCTTCAAGGCGAACAGATGAAGGCAGCAGCCACGGTAGCAGTAGCAGGGAGAATATTTAATAATACATCCTTGAGATGCAGTCACGTTCAGTAGCAAGGAACAGCGAGCTTTACCAATATTACCCAGGAGTGCCACTAAAGAAAAGGGAAACAACAACGAGCAAAAAAAAAAAAGACAAAAACCGGGAGAGAAATAGTAGTAGTTCCCACCGCTAACACCATCCACCCACAGGACACATCGCTGCACTACTGTTTTGGCGCATTTGCCATGATAAATAATTCTCTACAACTCAAGTGCAATATTCTGTTGAGTGTTTTTCTTTTTCTAAATCTGGTCTGGGCCTGGTTTACGCTCTGGACCAACAACACCAATATACAAGTACGAGTACGAGTATGCACACCATCGTCCTTCGGTGTGCTCTCTCGTTGTCGCTCTCTGTTTGTACTCTTGTTTGCGTTCATACTTTAGTGCATTAAGATGTCAACTGACTTCAAGCAAAAAGGACAATCGCAATATGTTGCGCCACAATGATTGTATTTTTGTTACTGGATGCTGCTAGCAGTTTGGGTGAAAGTTGAAACCCGGGAAAAATGGTTTCCACGGTGTGCATTTGAAGTAAATTAAGTTTTCATCAATCGAAGTTGTTCGCTCTAGAGAGCTTCACGTAAGACATGCTTAGTTGACGTTACTTTTTGAAGTTTGCCCAGCAGATGATTGTCCGATTTCAGATACATTGTAAAAAAAAGTTTCAGAATGTCTTAATCGATTTTCACCTTATTGGTTATCGATTTTTGTATAACTACCAAATGAAATGAGTTTCGTCAAGAACCATAATTCATGAACAAGCTGACAAGTCGACGAGATTTTTTTTCCTACCGGCACTGAATCAGGCCGATGAGAGATGGCACAATCTTGATACATGTAGTCATGTGCGACAAACATGGCCACAATTAAATAAAAGGCAAACAAAACGCCTGCTACAGGTCAGCAGACTAGGCAAGCGCGCCATTTGGCTTAAAATTCCGGCCAATGATTTTTGTCGCAGCTGTATAGACGAAGAAAAGGAATCCCCCTTTCACATTCTCTGCGGTTGCCCAGCACTATCCTCAGCTAGAAAACAAACCATCGGGAAACACTTCCTTGAGAAACTCACAGATATCGCCGACTCGGATATCAACAACATCTTGAAATTAGTCCAAAAATCGAAATGGTAACCGGCTCACGTGGTAGCACAATGGACCTCAGTTGGTCTAAGTGAATCCTAAAGATTACGAAGGATAGCCATCTAACCTCACTCAATACTGCAAGAAAAGTGAGTATGTCAAGGATATCACTCCTTAAGATGACTCACAATTAACCCTTATCCCCATAAGAAGTGCCATCCATCCGCTGGATTAAATGCAAAATACAGAAATTTGGAAAACTCCACATCGTTTCACGCTTTATTTATTCAGCAGTAGTGACAAAAATTGAATGATCCTGGGTCTCAACTAACAAACCCTTGAATTTATACCGATCTTAAGTTCGACACTTTGAGCTGGTAAAGGTCCCTTTCTATTTGTGCATGCTACCTGAGGCGAAGGCGGTATGAATTTGAAGAATCGACGAGCCCGAGTGTTGGTTCCATTTTCTCTACGTACTCTAAGTATGTCAGACGTATAGTTTTCATGCGAGGTTAGTACTGCTGTATAGCTCATATAATTCGTTGTTGAACTTTCTGGTCCAAAACTGGTCGCTTGAAAAGTTTCAACGCCGTAATGTATGATTGGAATGGGTTGATTAGGGTCTCGTATAGAGTCTCTTCTTAGCAAGAATTCTTCTTCGTTTGATTCCTGCGTTGAATGGTGTTGCTTAATTGTAGCACTCCAATGCGACATCCTGTCCGATTTGGTGATTATTATGTAAACCTTTTTGTTGATTGCATGGTTTAGATTTGCCCTTGTCTACGCTAGACCCTGTTAAGCCGCTTCTTTATCTACACTTGCGAACGCACCGGTGACACCCTGTTGAGTTTCGACAAGCAAGTTGGCGCAAGCAACTAACTGCACAGACTTTTCAAAGATTATACAAATATACTACAATCCTTTCAGCAATGATGTCGAGTAAGCCACGTGACTGCAGGAACTCTGTCGAAATCCTTTCATGGTATGAAAGGTATCAATTAGGTTGTTGCCGACCTTGATGGACCTGCGAACATTCGGTCATAAGCAGCTTTGAAATCGATAATCATGGGTATCTAGCTGACCCTAAAACCACTTCTACATTTCAATTCTCTTTAGATTCAAGAATCCTTTCATCGTGGTAGAAGACAATAGCGCTACAGCTTTCGTTCTTCAGTGCTGAAATTGTAATGATCACGAGAAATAGGAACATCTAGGACATCAAAATTAATCGGACACGTAACATAAGCAAATTCAAGGCAAGTGACAAATGTGAAGTGTTGCTTCAGAACGTCAAATGATACCCGCAGTCTTTCTGTTCAAGGACAACAAGTATGCAGCGGATATCTCACAGGCACCCGAGAGCATCTCCTCCATCGAAGATCTAATTGAGATCCATCCCATTCTTGCACTGGAACCCACACAAGACTCAGAGAATGCAGTTTTTCGATCAAATTTAGAGAGTAGTTGTAATTTCGAACTACTCGTGTTTAGGAAGTGGTCAACAGATTGAGATTGGCAAGACCTTTAGCGATCTATAATCCTCAAGCAGCAGCTCTTTAGAATTAGAAGAGAAGGACAAACGCATATGTTAAGACGTGTCTTTTGTAAATAGCAAGAAAATTGACAGCGCTCCAGCCATTTTCCCCCAACGTATCTTGCTCATTAGAGATCCGGTCATACTCTCAGAGATTTGGTCAGATGAATTATTTTTAGAACATTTTTTTCAACAAATTGATCATAGCTGTCACTAATTATAGCATCTGATTTATGCGCTGATAAGGTTTTTTTTTTTTTAAAGGGTTGAATGACAACCTTCACGGAGGGACCCATTGAGCATAGCAGAGCTGGAGCAAGTAACTTCTCAAATGAACTGAGTCTGGCCTGTCATATAAGTCTAGGGAAATGTACCTCAATATACTTAGCCTAGATGTTCGTTCCATTACATGCACTGAGTCACTTACAGGAGGATCAGCTGACTGGAATGAAAGTCCCAATACCACTGAGCTGTAACTAAACGCATGGATTGCAAGTTCTTTGCTAAATACCCTAAGGTTAGCCATAGTGGTTGCTAAAATGCAAGAGGGCACTGCCATGCAAAAAGTTCTCAGTATGCTGCGATGAACACACAAGTGGTAAGTTGCATGGTAACTTCAGATACCATCTTAAAAAGATGGATCTACTCGATGAGGATACCTGCACACTATGGTCAGAAGATGTGGAGACAGCGGCACGTATGCTCCGATAATATCTGAGTGATTTCGGAGTATCATGGAGGATGAATCAGATTTCTTTTAAACTGATACTAGCGTAAAGAATTAAGGGAAGGACTATGGTGGGTTGTCAGAGGCTTCCCTTAGTTTCTCTTAGCCATGGATTTTACAATCTTTTTGCATGAATAAGAGGGATCTACTGTTTAATGCTGCTACGAAAAGTGTTATTGATGAGCTACTTGTGGCAGTTAATACAGTCGGGTGTTTCTCAGACAATCGCGAGAGGTGGGACCATGAGAAACTGTTTTGGTGTTTTTGTGCTTCAAACGTCGTCCAGTGGTCAGATTGACTGCGCCCACTTTTTTTTTGTTTGAAAAGCAAGCTGAATGAATTCAAATCCATTCTTTCTCTCTAGATTATATTATGATCCTTACAAGTAGGCTAATGAGGAGGATAATTAGCTTAACTATTCATTCATTTGACTTAATTTAAATAACAATCCCATTAGCAGAAAAGTAATTTGATTTGCATTTTCCCCTGAAGTCCCTGAAGGGAATCAATGATTACCTGAACTTTGTTCTTCGCTCTCGACAAGGATTCGTAAATCTTTTTCGTCAAAAGAATACCAATTCAAACGAGAATTTGCATCTGTTGAACAACCCTCACCATTCGTTGCTGAGCTTCGTATAGATGTGCATGGCAAAAAAAGAGAACAAAAGTGGAGAATACCAAAAAAGCAGTTTGTACCTCGTCCATCCTTTAAGCCTGGCTATTGACGATGTTTGTGTATAACTTTGCGATATGCAAATTGTTGATTTCCCCCCAACCCCCAACCCCCCTTCCAAGTACTCGACTCAAAGTAAACAAGAAAGTTTTTAATAAAGCTCGCAAAAATCGCAAAGCAGTACCATGGAGGGCGGGTAAACGTAGGTGGTATACTCGTACTCGTACTCGTACTCGTACTCGTACTCGTACCCGTAGTAACCCTGCTAGAGAGACCGGTACTCGTTACAGGTTATACATTCCGTTATTGTGTTTCAAGAGTTTTTTCTACAGTTTTTCTTGTGTTCGGTGTGTGTAAGCATGTGTCTGTGTATGTATGGGAGTGTATATGTACCTGACTGTAGGCTTGCCTTACCATTCTGTCAATAGAAACGGAATTTTGAGGAGCACAAACACACGGCATTGAACTGCTAGGTTATTGGAAATGTTCGATACTTTTAAATGATATTGTAGGTACATTTCTACACATTACATACATACGTATGTACACAGTGAGTAAGAGAAAAAAAATATCACAAGTTCCGGTGTGGATACACATGTGTGCAAAGGTAAAAGGAAGCAAGGCAAACGAATACGAGTCCTTCCAAGTAGACGACAGCCAAACACCTTTTTGCTTTCAGGCAAATAAGCAGCTATCGGAAGTGAAAGTATTTATAAGTAAAGGACGCACTGCAAAATATAATTTTAATCCCCGCTCACGTACGAGTATGCGAATCCGAAAGAGCACCGCTTTGTAGAATTCAATATAATTCCAGCGGGTAATCCGAAAGTCATCTTTCTACCAAAAGATTGAAATTAAGATTATTAACACCGCAAGAGATATAATCTCCGATCTCCACAAACCATAAAACCCTCATATACACTTTGGTTAAATGAAACTACCCCAACACACCGTTAAAGGCAATGGGCGGGCTTTGGGGCGCGCAGCAAGAGGTTAAATTTGCTCACTTTTCAGCAGAAATAAACACTTTAACATCTTTTGCCTCCCTTAGCACTTTCAGGTTATCTTAGAGTGCTCTCTAGTGGTGTTTACTGAAAGCACGACACCGAGAAAATGAGAGAACATCTGAAGGGTACTTCGGGCTTAAAAAGAAAATCCCAAGTGCGTATGTTTGCACACAGAGTTATGAGAACCTTATGAAACGCCTTTTTTTCTACTCTTCAGGTAATGAGCCCTTAGGGGCTGAGTGAGGGAGATTCTGGAGCATGTGTAGCATTTTCAAATGGTTTTTCGAGTGATGGAACATTGTTACCAAACGACACGTCGAGGCTTACTGCATTGAATGATTCAGTTTTGTTGGAGTATTATTATCGACATGAAAGGGTATATCCGTCGGATTGGAAGAAAGGAGTGTGTTGATTAGTTATGAGTTTAAATTTTTGGTTAAACCCAGCCCGTAGAGTTTAGATAAAGAAAGAGGTCTCCAGTCCTTATTTCAGCTATCTCGCTGAGAGCCTCGAAGAAGGTCTAACCGAGAGTAAGCAGTCTGGCCCTCGCTAGGGCAGCTTCTACAAAAAGTGTTGTGGGGAATACCAATCTTGGATGGGTGCTCTCCGACTGGCCAGTAATAATAGCTACAATTCTAGCGATATCTGCGATACTCTGGCAACCAGTTCACATGGTCTCGATCTGTCAAGTAGCTTGGGGCCACGTCTTACTCGATATGGCACAATTAGTGAAATTGTTCCATATGCGATTGGCCAGCTGAAGGTGAATACAGGCCTTAACGAAACCCAGCCTCCGCTGAGGAGTCGTTAGGGCCGACCCAGGACCTCGCTGTGATCATATGGTTTAGGGGTCCGGCACCCAGATTCCCTGAATCGGACTACGCTGCATATGGCTGTATCCTTAATGTGTAGGTCAAGGGGGATCAGGTGGAGGGTCACGCTAAGAGTGTCCGTTGGAAATGAACTGTGCTGCCTACGCATGCCGATTTCTATCCTTTCGGGGGGAGAAGTCCGGAATCTTTGGAACAAATACATCAACATGCCTTATGTAAGAAAGAAATAAATTTAAGGAGCTCATCTGCCTCGGAATCAACACCGATTCGACGAAAATTGACCCATGTTAACCGGTGCTACTTCGTGTTGGCCAATCAAATGGGGTCAATAATCCTTATTCGGAAGGCAAAATGTATGCTAATTCTGCCAGTGCTGTTGTATTTTGCCGAGTTCTGGACCATAAGCAGGATAGAAGAGCAGATTTTGGGTGCTTTCAAGCGAAAGATTTTTTGTGGAATTTTTAGTTCAGCCATCGAGAAGAGCGAATGGAGGAGAAGATACAACTGCGGACTCTATGAATTGTACTAAGATGTGCAGCCATATCGCTGCGGTCTCTGAATACCAGCCCTAAGGTTCGAGGTGACTAAGAAGACCGAACCTCCTCCCTAAAGACCAAGCTATCGCGGATGCCAGAGCGTTTGATCTTGACAATTCATGCCAAATATGACTGGCAGTGTGGTCCTTCAGGTATTTTTAGTAGAAGCACTACCATGCTGCTATCCATGGAAACTCATCTCTACCTCTAGCTTATAATCATCATTGAGGCTATTAGTATGGTGAAACGAAAGAATACGGTCAATAAAAATTTGTATCAAGGCATACGTATGCATATGTGCTCCTATGTAGACAATCCAGCTGCCTTTGATGGGTGGTTTGCGTACGAAGAAAGCCCACTTAGCACTATGATGCTCCGTTTTGATACCACATGAACCAGTGGAGCTAAAAAAAAAAATGAGTTCTCCAATCCACTTTCCAGATAATTCTTCAGCGTCATCAAAAAAGGGCTTACTTAATGCCTGTTGTCTGGTCCTTGCTAGAGCCGAATATCTGCATAGAAATTCTCCCCTAACATCTCTAAGAACGCACAAAACTCAGCGATTTATCGACTTAAATTCGCTTGCTTCCTGAGTAATAGTGGTTTCCTTTAATAAAACAAATGCAGCTGCAGCTATTCATATCCTAAGCGCCTTATTTTTAAAAAGGACAGTAAGCAGCAATATGAAAAAATTTGCTCGGTCCTAATTTAGCGACCTTTTTATGGGTTCAGTGTACCGATCTACAGAGAGCAACTCTTACCATTAACTTGGCTAAAATCCTTCACTCAATTTCTTAGTTCATAAAGCGGACATAATTAAGGATTTTTAGCGTAGGAATCAATGAACCTTCTCCGAAATAACAATGATGTCTCGAAATCTACTTCTGATCGCAGCACCTACTTAAAAAATTCAATTTCATGGCGTGAGCGCCTTCAAAAAAAAAAACACACACACACCAACCAAGCAGAAATAAAAAGGCTAACAAACCCTAAATTGGAATATTACTCCAATTTTCACTTATAACATCCTTCCATCCGACTCCATTGTGAACTTGAATACGTTCTAAGAATCTGTTGAGGACGAAAAAAAAAATAAGCATAGCCCCTACCATCCGACCTAAAACGAGTATCTACCTCGAGTATTCGTGGTCTCGTCTACAATGACTTGTTTCCCTCTTTTCCACGCTCTACCACTCCCCATTCTCTACCTTAACGCTGCTCTTTATCACAATAACGGTATGCGTTATTTTTGCCAGCCGCTATTTTGTTAAGAAAGGAAAAAAAAAACACAGTCGAAGGATTCTTATTTCATCTGTTTTGGAGGTATACATTTCCTTCGTTATTTTCCATTACGACCCATCACAAAGGATAACAATGATATCCAAAGAAGGATGCAGAGCAAAAACTCGCGCACACAATTCACTCATTTTACTATTTCTTCGGTGTTTTTCAGGACTAAGGAAACAACTCTAACGATAGAACCATCAGCTGCTGCTCTATTTTTAAGTCTCTATTCCTTGTTGGACGTAGTCTATGTCTTGGGAAAAGTTTTTGGTTCAGTCGATGGTACTGGTCTGGTGTAGGGATAAAAACATTTCTTTGTGCAGTTTTTTTTTTTTTTTTTTTTATGGAATCGGCAAGACTCTGTGTTGGGTCTCCATATGGATGTACGTGCATTTATACACCAAGTTCCAGCATGATTCGGGTACAAACCATAATGGAACTGTTTATTTTCCAGGGTTTTTGTTCCGTCAGGACGGATGAGCAGATTGGGGAGAGGGTACGTTATGCACTTTTGATAGTACCTCGAGGGAATACAATTCCAAGGAGGAGAAGAAGAACTTTGGCTAAAAGAATGTTGAAATTTGAATAATGATTGATTGACTTTTCCTTAAAGGAGGATAATAAAATTCATTGAGTAGAAATGTGAATTTACTGTTCGTACATTTGGCAATGATAAAGGATACGGACTGCGGACTGCGAACTGCGGAGGTACTTACTTGGCGTTGTTCTATAAAAAAAAAAGAATTGATTTCCTCGACTTTTGGTTGGAAGATCGTTGACAGCGTGAATAGTGATGGTGTTACAATTGGGTGGTGTGCCATTGTAAAGTGACTTTCATGAAGGATACGCGTTATTCAGTTAGCACGATGGGGAAAATCATATTTTACTCTTGTGACTGAATACAAGGAACTGTAGTATGGAGGCGAAAGTTACTGAGAGAGTGGGCCTTGAAATCGATGCTGGATCGAACTATTCAGCTTAAAAAAGGATGACCACACATAGTTTGTTGGAAGATAAGTAAAATCTAAATTTCTCACCAAGGACACATGTTTTCTGAAGATATCAGTTTCCAGGTGTCGGCAGATGTCCTGAGAGTTTTCCTAGCTTTCTAGGCTCTGCCTTTCCGTCTGTTGGTTTCTATTTGAAATGCATATAATTTCAGTAATTCTAACGCAGATGAAATACATAATGTCAAACCTCCCCGTAGGATGGATGAAGTGGCTGGAAAACCCTGCTATCTTCTGTGACCGAAAAATGCCCCCTAAGCTGAAAGGAAGCCTTTACACCGCAGTTGTTCGCCAGGCGCTCACATACGATTCGCAATGCTAGAAGTTCAAAAAACTGAGGAGGTCTTCAGGTCAAAGAGCCCATGAATCACGACCGGCTCAGTTGGCATTGCCAACGTCCCAGAGTAATAACCCTCATGAGAAAATAAAAGTTTTCCGGATATGGCTCTAAATTGTAGGTCCCTTCCAGCGGTTCACATACAGTTGATGTAGTTAAGGATGCGTGTTGTATCAGCTGACAAATTATATTTTACTTTGCTTATTGCTCAGCTTTAGAATGACATAAAAATATGATTTCAGTTTAAAGTGATTAGCAGCTGAAAGCATCTGACAATAACTTTGGAGTTGAAAAACACGGCTTATGGCGCGGAGTGTTTTACTTCCGGCAAACGCTTTCCGAAAAATTCCCTTATTAACAAAGTACCTGGCGTGGAAATCTATTCAGCAGGCCTTGAGATGCATTGAAACTCGTTGATTGGAGAAGCATATCATTTAAGTTTAATTGCAAATAAGTTTGGATTTTATGTTGATATGCGAGATCAAAATTTTTTTTGTGTAATCAACGAATTTTTTATTTTAGAAATCAGAACAGAAGGCCATGGCCTCACCACCAACAGCAGCGAATGAGGACAAACCCATGTCATCGATTAAAGAAAACCTAATGTGTCAAGTATCTGAAGTTCCGGCGAATGGCTGCTGCAAAGTTACAATTGTTGGAGCTGGACGCGTAGGCATGGCTTGTGCCATCTCCATACTTGGCAAACGAATTACGAATCAAATCTGCCTCATCGACGCGGATGAAAATAAAGTGAAGGGCGAAGTGTTAGATCTCCAGCATGGTTCCCAGTTCATGAACAACGCTAAAATTACCGGTGGCACTGACTACGACCTCACGTCTTATTCCCGAATGTACATTATAACCGCCGGAGTTTCTCTCTCTGGAAACGAATCCCGTCTCTCACTTCTCGAACGGAACGCGGCTGTTATAAAGGAAATCATTCCAAAGATAGTAAAAGCCAGTCCTCACAGCATCATACTGATGGTTACGAATCCTGTCGACACGTTGACCTATTTGGCATGGAAGTTGTCTGGCTTTCCGAAATGGCGGGTTATTGGCAGTGGAACAACCTTAGACTCTGAACGATTTCGTAACTTAATCTCGCAGCGATTAAATATTGAACCCAGCTCCTGCGAGGCGTGTATAATCGGTGAACACGGTGAGAGTAGTGTCCCAGTTTGGTCTGCAGTAAATGTGGCGGGTGTTCTTTTGAGGGACTTGGACACATGCATTGGTGTATCGCCGGATGTCAACCGCTGGGATGAAGTACATGAAGAGGTTGCTCGTGCTGCCTACGAAGTAAGAAGACTGAAAGGCTGTACCAATTGGGCTGTTGGCTTGTGCTGTGCAGCTATAGCTGAGGCAATATTGAACAACACCGGCGCGGTTATGCCAGTTACCACAGCGATCAAGGTAACAGCAGTTGTAATTGTGTTTTGCGATTATTAATTCGTATTTATTTTCATTAGGGAATGCACGGTATTGACAACGACGTCTTTCTGTCTCTGCCATGCACGCTGAATTCGAATGGGGTTACATCTATTGTAAAACTAAACCTGACGCCACATGAGCTGGAACTGCTAAGGAGATCTGCCTCTGTGTTATATCAGGCACAGTGTGACCTAAAAATATAATCGAACAGAGGCATTTTTGTGTTCAAGTATTTTTTATTGAAGGCGTTTAGATTGTAAATCAGAACTAAATTGCCGTGCAGAACTTATTTACGACTGAGTTCAGAATGGGAAAAGGCATTAAAAGTGCCGCCATCTTTTAAACAAGTTGCAGCTGATGATCCAAATTTGTTTTTCGACATGTTTCTCCTTCCCCTACGTGGTAGATAATGTAAAAATTATCTTGGGGTATATCAACTCGAAGGGCTATGGTTTGTATTGAATTAATGGTTCCGAATAAGTTACTTACCTTCTTTATCCGACTTCAGCCACAACCAACAAGATTTTCGAGCCCTTTGGTGTCCATTTCCACTCTTGCGCGCCTACTAAGGCGAGGTCTTTCTGTACTTCGTCTCCCTCTGGGGTGGATTCGAGGACTCTTCGGTAGGAGCGCTGGTGTTCATCTACTCTACATGTCCCAACTAACTTAGTTCTTAAATTTGGACTTTCTGACCAATTCAGTGTCGCTGTACAGTTCGTATAATTTGTGGGTCTAACTGCACATGGAACTGAGGTAATTCCTGGGCTTTCCCAAGATCTGCAGACTGATATAAAGCAATCAGGATGTCTACAAATCACTTCAGGCGCTCAGAGAAAATGTTAACAAAAAGTTACCAAACGAAGATTCATTGGAAGAGTAAATGATATCAACAAAACCGTCCAGAAAATCTTGAAGTTGTCAGGTTAGGAGATGTCATGGGAATGTGAAGGTATATGGATTCGACAACTACTGACTTGAGCAGAACAATTTTTTTTTTTTCAGTAGGGAGGTGAAGAATGCATCATGCACTGTCAGGTGGTCATTGTTGTTGACCGTACCTGATTTGTCAGACTCCTACTGACTAAACTCCTCCTCCCTTTGGTCTCTGGACTACTCCTCTTCGCATTACTTCAGGGGGTGTCTAGCGTACATCCTCTTGGATTCTCTCTTCTCTCTTTTTTTGTCCTGAGAATATTTTCTATGAACTGGCTAATTTTGCTCAAGTTTTGGTTGCTTGTCAGCATCTTTTCGACGAAGTTTTCAGGGATGATGACTCCGATGCTTCGTTCGAGATCCCCGCTTTTGAGCCTCCCATATGCTGCAGTGTGTGCTGGGCATCGTCTAAACGGGAGTCCACGTGCACGGGAGTGGTTGGCCTTGCCAATCTTGTGGAGGAAGGCGTTGAAATACCCGTGTCCGGTGAAGAATTGCGTGATGTAGTAGTTGTAGCAGACCAATAAAGAACTTACCTACTTTGGATCTCTAAGTATTCATACTCCATAAATGTGATGTTTTCTTAATTTCCAGTTATAAAGTCCTTGAACCGGGCTTTTACTTGAGATAAGCGCAACAACGCATGGGTTTGCTACTTACATTTTCCAAACAAATTTGTAGTCGTACAATACTCCTAAATTCTTTTCGGAGAGTATCGGACAAGTTTGACGTTTGGCTGACACGAATGTTTGTCAAGAAACGAAATTGAACGCGTAGTGACTCAGCATGCTGGGTTGGGTTACATTTTGTCGGAAAAAAGTTCCGATCAGCTGTTCGGAATGTTAGGTTAGGTTAGGTTGAAGTGGCTGGCAGCCACTGGCAGGAATCGCCAGCACACTTAGACCAATGATAGGTCCGTTGTGATACCACGTGGATCATGGGAGAAAGTTTCTCTCTACCTACTCGTTTAGAGCTTCTTATGAAGCGTAGGAGGCTCTTAATGTCGATATTCATCAGGTCGCCTGTGTCGTTATAATAGGGAGCTCCTAAGAGGAGTTTCCTTCTACGGGAGAGAGCTGGGCAGAGACAAAGAAGGTGAGAGATAGTTTCCTCCTCTTCCTCATCCATGCAGCTTCTACAAAATCGTTCACGAAGAGGCCTTGCCTTGTAGCGTGCTTGCCTATTAGACAGTGTCCAGTGATGACACCTATTGTGTTGCCGATATGCAATCTGTTGAGAGAAATCAAATTCTTAGAGCGTTTTAGATCCAGCTTTGGCCAAATTTGTTTTGTCGCTAGACAGGTTGATCCACTTGTCCATCTAAGATTTGCACTCTCGACAGCATCCAGCTTAAGTTTAAGTTTGCGAGTAGCGATTCGGAATGTTACTTCAAAGCAAAAATCCTCCGATTCCTATGAAATCGGAAAAATGTTCGTTCCGAATGTAAAGCGTATTCTGGGTTACAGAAAGCCTTATTCTGCAACCATCATCGATAAGAAATACAGAATTTCTTCTACTACCATATGTCATGTACAAAACTGGAGTGCACAGTTTTGAAAAAATGCTTCGCAACTCACATTGCCTGAACCTTAGCATCCGTATAGGCTCCTTACGTTTTGTATCCCCTTCTCAAGACACTCGTAGTTGTTTTTTGCCATATCAATGTACAGTCAATAAAACTAACGACTTGTTGGAAAATGGAAATTAACTTGGTCCAGCTGCCTTCCCACTATATCTGTTGTCATGGGAAACTTGTGCTCCTCCTTAGCTGCATTTCGAAGAATAGCATGCCTGACTGCGGACACCGTAGATTGATGTATGCAAGTTCTGCGCTTACACTTTTTAGAACTCTATGATTCATCAGGTATCTTAAGCATGGTTACGTTTTCTGAATCGGCGATAAGATTCCGCCGGGTTTCGATGGTATAACCATTGTTTATCAGAGGAGAAAATAACTCTTAGTATCAAAGCTTTGTGGTAATGAACGGGGCTTCCATCACTTTTTAGGACATTGTAGATACGTACATAATTTTCGACGTTCAAAGAATAAAAAAGGAACATGCAACTACGGCACACTTATTTATGGATACTTAATGTAGCCTGTAAGGTGGTGGGTGTTGAAACAATTAGGGTTGATGCTTGAACCCGCTTTAGGAAACATTTTTGACCCAAATCATATCACACATCAAAAGAAGGTTAACTAAAAGTGTGTGTCAGTCTCCTATCACCACTGAAAGTACTAAGAAGGTTTATGCTAACATCTGCCCTTTTCGGCAATACTTTCCCAACCTACTGCAACTAAAATATTGTTCTTCAAAACTCTTTTTTTAGAAGACTGACAGGGAACACACCCTTGTTAGAGTCTCTATGATTCAATGCATCGAAATATCTTTTACTCTTAACTTTGTTATTCATTACACCGGAATGGAAATGTTCCCGAGCGTTTTCTATTCTTGTCAGTGCAACCTGGAAAACTTTTAACTCAAAACCGTTGCTTCACCATTTAATCGACACAAAAGTGAGATCAAAAACTTTTCAACATAATTATTCCCCAATATACTCGTATCCAACCAACTGATTGGAATTTGAAAGATGTTCATACACTGCGCAGCGAGAAGTAACAGTAATTCTAAAGAATGTTGAATTGCGAACTCATTGCTTTCATGTTCGAGTATCTTGTGTAAATATTTTAAAAGTATCTCAATAAACTGAGAGAGAGAGAGAGAGAGATAGAGATACCTATATAGGTTTTCAACGTACGACTTGCAGATGCTGCGCTGCTATGGTATCGACTAAAAGTTTCTCAATTCATAGTCCTTGCCGCAACGGAATAGCGTACGCATCATCATCATCATCATCACATCCACGTTTTTTTTTGGCAAGGACCTCGATGTATGCAGATTTTTTATTCACGACCATTGGGGGTTTGCAAATGGAGCAACATCTCCATCTTTGAATGATGAAAAGTTTTGCTTTTAAAGAATTGTTACTGTTATGGCAAAAAAAAGTGATTTGATGCCATTTCCGTTGCCTTTTTCGTCCAAGTCGTCGTCCTGCGTTTAATTTGAAAACTTTTCTGTTCAATTTCCTTTCACATGTCAACGACGACAACGATTTTCGACAAATTTCCATGCAAAACGAAAATGAAGAACTACTCAGTGCAAAGAACGTTCAGATTGGAATCATTTGCTGTATCCATTCGCTCGCACATTGTGCTAGTATATCCTAAATTTGAATACATTCAGATGATTGATTGGTTCCTGCCAAAATGTTGCCATTTTACAGTTTAATTTAACTTTAAAGTTCAATGCCGCGCTCTGGCAAACTGCCAGTCTATGGTTTAATCAAATCCTGGATGTGTAACAATGCCAGTGTATACCGGAAGAAGTGCGGAAGAAGGCGAATACTCAATTCCATAACTTGGCCAAAGCATCACCATCAAGAGTATCACATCATGGCCAGGATGTGAACTGTGAACTTAATTCGATTGACTTTTGCCTTCTCACCTCTATGAGAAGGAAGGGAAGCATCAAAACCAACAGCAGCAGCCGCCGGAGCAGTGGCAGGGATTGAAAATTAATGAACTGAATTATAGCATTTTGAAACAATTTCCGTCTACGTGCCAACAGGGTTTGATGAAAGTTTTCTCTGTCGTAAGCATATTGTTGAGAGCCAAGGGATGTTCCATCTCAATCGGATCCTTATAGAAGAATTTATGGAAGAACAGTGAAAATGGCAGGAAAAGCGGACGAGTCTGTCGGTATGAACTCAGCATCGGTTGTTTGAAGCACAGTGGCATAAAAATTATCCTCGCCTGATGGGATACGGTTTTGTGGAGTGAAGGGATGTTTCTATGACTCTATTCGTTCTAATGAATTCCTTTAATTACGGACAGATTCCGGCGAATTTATGACGAACTCAAATTATAATGATGATGTAGGGTACACGTATAACGGGGTCCATGACTGGAAGACCTACTGATAGTCAATGTGGTTTTTACGAGCCATTTACGGAGGCTTTGTATTTTGTAAGCTGAATTTGTCTGAAGAGTTAAAATGTATTTAGTACCGGAATCAGTGTTTAATATAGGAACACTGGTCTGCTATTGGTCAGTAAACTACAGACAGCGAGTGGTAAAACAGTTTCTATTCTCTTAGTAATCGGCCGGCAACTGTACATAACTCTTAAAAATGACATGTAATGAAAGGATTTAAGCCGCCTAATTCGGACCGAGGATGACATGTCACCAGTTTTAGGCAAGAGGAAAATGACAAATTCAGCAATGAGTCTAGCAACGAAAATATAGCAAAGCACGTCTTTAGGAATCAAAAAGAGAGTCGTGAGCGTCTTGTGGACTTCTACATAACTAGACATCTTGTCTTTGAAAACATCTTATTCTAGCACAAGTCTTTCTCTCTTTCCCGAAGCTGCGGTATGACCAAGGTACGTCTCTAAATGATGCTTAACAAGCTTAATGGCCGCAAGGTCGATTATTTCACAGCTAGTGCGGCACGTTGCACGATGCTATAACCGAAGTAAATCCAAGTTCTAAATCGGCCAATTGCGGCCACAATACATCAGTTCCCGAATTTCTTTACTTGTTCACATAGTCGGGCTTCGTCTGAAAAGATGATTTTGCAATCAAGGTTAGGTTAGGTTGGGTGGCTATCGTACGTAATCATTAGGATTCACTTAGACCAACTGAGGTCCATTGTGCTACCACGTGAGCCGGTTACTTTTGTTTCTCTTGGAACCTCGATTTTTGGACTAATTTCCAAATGTTGTTGATCTCCGAGTCGGCGATATCCGTGAGTTCCACAAGGAAATGTTTCCCGAGGGTTTGTTTTCCAGCTGAGGATAGTGCTGGACAGCCACAGAGAAAGTGAAAGGAGGATTACTCTTCTGCTTCGTCCAAACAGTTGCGACAAAAATCATTGGCCGGAATTCCAAGCCTCATGGCGTGCCTGCCTGGTGCGCAATGACCAGTAAACAGTCCAACTAGGATACTTATGCATGGTCTGCTGATCTGCAGCAGGCGTTTTGTTTTCCTTTAATTTAATTGTGGGCATGTTTGTCTGGCATGGTTACATGTATCAAAATTGCGCTATCACTCATCGGCCTGATTCAGTGCCGCTTTAGAGATTTTGTATCTTGCCGTTTCTATGGGTAAATGCAGCCCCCTTTCTGTAGTAGAGAGGTCTTTTTTGTACCATATTTTGCTAATTCGTCTGACCAGGAACCCAGCACAGAGTAAGATTGCAATAATTCGATATGGTATTTAAGGATGCGTGACATTTTTTCACTCGCAAAGCCGATTTTATTGTTGCTTCCTTTCCATAAATCCATTCCAGCGGAATCATATGTAGGATCGTTTCTAGCGCCGCCGTAGGAGTGTGTGAAGAGCACCCGTTACGCAGACGCATGCTGATCGCTGAATCGTACTTATGGCAGTAAGATAGCTGACCTTTTCCAGTGCAGTCCACCGGACTAAGATTCCGTACGTGAGTATTGGTCTTACTACCGGTGCTCACAGCCAGTGCATTATTTACGGACGGACACCCCATTTGTAGCCTAGAACACGCATATAGTGCCGTAGCGCCCTTCTAAATACGTTCTTTTTGCAATAAAAATCAACATAATTTTCCAACTCATATAAAACACCCACAGAGAAGCGGTAATGAAGCAGGTAACAAGCAGTTTTGTCCCGTTTTTACAATCAACTTGATGGTTGTACCGTTCTTATAACGAAAAATTGTACATAACTACCATAACGCGTCTAATTTATTTCGTTTATTTGATATTTTCAATACAACCATGCCGGTGCCGAAACCCGCAAGTTCAACAAAGCTATCCACTTTAGTCAAAAATCAGCTCCAGCTAAAACAGCGGCAACCAAATCTGGTCCATCAACCAAACCCCCTTCGACAAAAAGAACACCCAAGACGCGGAATGTCCATTGTATGCAGCCTTATTTGTCGAATCTCCAAAGAAAAGGCCATCAACAGCTAAGAAGTCAACCATGAAAATGGACTGTTCTGGTGGGAGTTGTTCTGCGCAACCAATGAAAAAGGCTCTAGCCAAGAAGACCACCAGTAATGGCTGTTATTAACAACCAAGGAAGAAGGCAACATCTAAAAGGACGAGTAATAATAATTGTTTTGACGGAATGTGCTACTTTGATTCGGATTCAAATTCGGATTCATATTCGGATTTATATTCGGGTTCGTATTCAGATTCGTATTCGGACTCGTATACGGATTCCTCAGACTGTGCCGATGGAATGTGTTATTTAGACCCGCCGAAGAAAAAGCCAGAAGCTAAAAAGATCAAGAAAAAAATGACTGTGCTGGTGGATCCTGCTATTTTGACTCGGAATCTGAATAGTCCATGGATCCATCGAAGAAAAAGGCTCCAGCCAACAAGAAAACAAAGAAAATGAGCTGCTCTGGCAGAAGGTGTTAACTGAATAATTGATGACAGCTACAGGGGCCTTGAAAGACACTTGAAACCTCCAGGAACCTACGGACTTTACAACAGACAGTTTCACGCACTTTCTTTACGAATTTCCACTGAATGGGCCTCATTTCGACCACAAATTCGTTTAAAATTTCGCACAGTTTCTGCAGCACAACACACACATTGGAATTAATTTTTGGTAAAACTATCCATTTCTGACTGCGAAAACATATCAATACCTCAAGCGCATTATTAGGTATCCATATAACATGGACTTCAAAAGTTACCCACAGATAGCCTACCCTGTACTGAGTTCCTGTTACATTTTACCCGTGCGCGGTATGAAATGTACTTTTTGAAGGAAAAATTTATGTCGAACTACTATTTCCATCCACGTGCTTCATTCCTACAAAATTCTCCTCACTGTTAGGGTTTCCAAGTAAACCCTCCACTGTAGAAATACTCCTCAATTTTCATATCAGATAAATCAACGGAATCATACAGCGCAGACTACAAAATAAAACGAGTACGAGATACAAGATACAATTTCTGTGCAAACTGAAACGCATTCCATTTGCTCCGGTTACGCACTCGGTTTACAAATTCAGTTTCATAGGCCACAGTGGGGGTGTAATAATCAGCGAACGAAGGAATTAAGCCCGAATTTCGTCACTCACTCAGATTAAGGTAAACGCCGCGCCGCGCCGCGCCGCCATCCATGGTGGAACGATGCCTCATCAGGCTCATCAGATAAAAATTAGGATCAGCCAGCAATGCCGTCGAGCCGAAGGACCTCCGAAACACTTGTTTTCCCGAAATTTCCTTCGAAATAATTCGTAACGCGCGGATGCCATTAGTATTCAGAGTGTTTTCCGAATTACCATATAAATGAACTTAAGCGCCCCACTCATTAATGTATATCTGCATGTTGGGCTTTTTGTTGATTTTTCCTTAAAAAAAAGGACGAAAAAATAAAACATTTCTCCTCGCTTTGTAAAAGTTTACAACCTCTCAAGCACCTTTTTGGTGTATGTGTATATATTTTTGAAGAGGGTGCCTTAATTCTTCACCAGTCGGCGGTGGTAGACGGTGGTCGGGTGGTCGGGTGGTCGGGTGGTACTTGGTGCCTGGTGGTGGCTTTTAATGTGTTAATAAAGGGTAAGCGGAAAGAAAGATTTGCATTCGCTATGTTGGTGGTGATTTTCAGCTGAGCTCAGGATAATCATTCTATGCCCTAACGCTCATGTTGCCTTTGCCGTCGTGTATTTAAATGAATGAGGCGACGAGGCGTGATATGACTTCGAGCCAAACACTGTTTGACTGCGTGGCGTGGCGTGGCGCGCCAGAGATGCTTTTTCTCGACTGTGTATGTGTACCGGAATGAGGGCGGGGGTGTATGGCATGGCGGTTTTCTCGACACTGGGTTGATTGGAATTCCCGTAATGATTTAATTTTCGCAACCCTCATTTTGGTTAATTACGAAAAATTATTTTGGCTTATTTACGTGCTTTGTTAATTTTTCATTCCCCGGAAATGATTGCCTGCTGTCGTCCGGGCGGCGGGCGGCGGTGGGCGTGTTCAAGGACAGTTTCTGTTTGGAACAAATACAGACGCTGGCGCTCCGCTGGTGCTGTTGAATTCCGCCAAATCAGTGTCGGAGAGGATACGTATATATTTCTTTTGGTAAATGATGTTGTGCGCTATGCGATAAAGGAAGCGGCAGAATTTGTTTTTATTGAGTTTTGTTATCACAACACGTGGCCGGAAAGGTTACAAAGACTTTTAAATGGAGTCGACGGAAATACGGGGGATGATGCTGGGGATTACATCTATTTATGTTTAATTTAAGAAATGTAAAATAGCCTAATTTGAAATGAGGAACAGCACTCCCGAAATTTATACGAGTATGTAAGTATGTGTGTATACTTTTTTTTCGGAGAGAATTGGGTCATTATTTGAATAAGGTTTCCCCAGTCTGGCAGGGTTGATGCACGTCCAATCCGGCCAACAAGGCTAGAATAAATTTAAGCTGGCTGTGTTGGTAGTACAGTTAGGAGGATTAATTATTATTCAACAACAAAAAAATGCACAGAATGTCCCAGCTCTTAAAGCATGATTTAGGGGCAAAGATGTAGGTGGAAAAATTATTTTTGATGACTTCGTAAAGTAAATAGAAGTTCATTGAAAGTTTCCAGTTATGGACAGGATCCGTGCTTTTCAAACACTACGTCCAAGCCTTTAACTGTTGACTCTTTATTTATTTAGCTTTGCTTAGGACAATGATGTTTTTCATCACTCATAATGTGATGCCTGTAGGAGGTGCTTTGAGCGGCAAATTCTTAGGAAAATGTTTATTCGATTTAAGGTTGCAACCACACAGTTACCTTCGCCAAAATTGGGATAAATATAGAAAACATTTCCGTCTCTCCAGAGGTGAGACGTACGTAGTTACTTACAGACTTACTTACTTAGGTGGCGCTACAGTTCGGGGTGAATCTGGGCCTTAACCAATAAGCTTCTTCAATTACCCTGGTTCTTAAATTACTGCCTCCAGTTGGACATTCCAAGTTGGTTGAGGTCTCCTTCTACTTATGCGCACCACCTTAGGCGAGGTCTTCCTCTACTAGTTAGAAGCGGAAATTCTTCGGGCCGGAGTATCCATTCGCTTTACAAGTTCTAGCCATCTTAAGCGACTGATGCGCAGTTTCTTCACTAGGTCGATGACGCTGTACAGCGCGTAAATTTCGTCGTTAAATATGCTCCAAAGCCCGAGAACGCAAACGAGACCGAATATCTTATGAAGAATTTTTCTCTCTAAGCGACCAAGGATATCTTCATCTGCTTTCGAAGGAATCCATGCTTCAGCGCCATAGAGCAGGACAGGGATGATTAACGTCTTGTATAGAGTGTCTTTAGTCCTTCAAGATAGGACCTTACTATTCAATTGCTTTCTCAGCTCAAAGAAACAGCTATTGGCAAGAGTTATTCTTCATTTGATTTCTGCTGAGGTGTTATTGTCATCCGAGGCTAGACTTTGTATATGCAGAGCTTATAGAAGATCCTCATCATTCCAGACGACATTGAAGCACAGACCTTATCAGTGCGGGACCAATAGTTTCTTGGTAGTTTCATATCATTTTAAACCTTGTTTCTATCGACGGAGTATGGAGAAAAAGTTTGAGTTGCAGGCCATAATGGGCTGCACAGCGCTCGGGATCTCGTCAAGAAAAAGTTCGAATTCATTGTCTGAGATGTCTAGGAGATATGAGTGAACCATCACTCCAGTCGGGAGCATTTCGAATTCACCCCAGGTGGTTAACATAGTTTGCAACAAAGTTCAAGCCTAGGAATCGATCTAGCTGGAGAGAAATGTTGGTTGAGGCCCTGGTCGCTCTGAACTTGTATCGCAAGCGATTCTCCGTATGTTAAAGGACTCAATGAAAAGCATTGGCGAGAGCCGACCATTAATCGGATCTGTTATTTATTCCCTGAGGCAGGGAAGGCTTACATACTCACCGACCCCGAACATGCTACTTCCGCTTACACGCTTACCGCTTACACGCTGGTCTAAGATCGAAATAAAGGCCACAACACCACCATTTGCGTCGTTCTTTCGCTGATTGGGGTCTAGAGGAGTTGCAATCTGGTCCATAATCTCCTCGTAAGGTTGTGTTCAGCGATCACACTCATTTTTGGTTTAACGGGTTCATTAATAAACAAACTTGGAGTGCAGTAATCCCAAAAAGATCTTACAGATATTATTCTACCCAGGCTAAGGCTCAGTTTGGTGTAGTTTCCATGCTGGTGACATTTTCTGACCTTATTCTTATTATTTCTCAAAAATAAGGAGCTCTGGTTACGGTCAGTTATGGATTGATTTTCCTCCTTTGTCGATTTGGTGATTTGATTTGTCAATTCCTTCAGTCTATTCTGTTAGAAATAGTAGTTGGTAGAAGGCTTTACTTGGTGTTGTGCATCTGGCAATTCAACGATCAAAGATCTTGCCAAGGACAGCCAAATAGTTTTGGCAGCAGCAAAGATGGTAACAAAAAAGTTAAAGTTTTGGTGTTAGTAGTCTTTTGCAGGTCCATCTAACAGTCTGCATTTTTTCTATCTAACTGTGGAGCTTGTCACCTTACGTCTTGCTGCTTAGTGCGACTTCTGGTTTTGACAACTCTCCGTGGGAAATAACGTAGCTATTATGAAAATTTCTTCTTCGCTTGGATGCAAAAGTCCTATGAACCTGAATCGTCACAGTTGTCGAGATGCCGATGTCGATCTCAACATCTTCTCAAGTGTCGTGGATATTTTGATGGGTGGATGCAACTTTTCGCACGAGAAAGCCTTTCTTTAAGGTGAATTTATTTTTGGTACCGAAATTGTTGTGAAAATGATGACGTTCTATATGCGATGCTGATATAGACAAAGCCAGCATTGGCCTGAAATAAGTCTGAAAATAATCTCGTTAAAAGGGAGTATTTTCTGGTATTTTATAGGTGAACCGATACTTTTACGATTGAGCTTGCGTGGGGAAATGGAAGAATGCGTTAAACGTTACAAACAGCGAAAGCATCGATTCTTCAATCACTGCATCTACTCAAATACACTATAAAAACATTCCACAAGCGGATTTTAGACAACGAAATTCCAATTACAGCAAAGGTCGTATTTTTTGCAGCTTATTTTGATAGAGGTAGGAAGCAAGTACAAAAGAATTAAATTAAAAGGCATCCAAACATGCAAACAATTTTCTTTGAACTCACATCTCGTACGGTGCATACGGTTCAATCGGCTCAAAATTTGAAAAATAATGACATTTGTTTCAGTGATACTGACAATGTAATTTACAGAAAAAGGGGATCACATTCTAGGAAATAATTGCCAGTTCCTCTGACCGATTTGTGAGCAAGGTAACCACAGAGACATTGCTTCTACAAAAAAATTTCGATCACAGGCTTGAAAAGCGAAATCATAGAAGTGGTTTTGATAATTGTGAATTTTAAGTGCCAGTTAAATGGGCTCTTTTCACAAGAAATTTAGGCATCCCACCGTGGCTATTATGCTGCACTCCTCCGCAGGAGGAAGGAACATAGAAACAAAGTCTTCTCACCTCTCGGAAATGTCAGACAAGATTCCGAGAGTAATAACTGCCACGAGAAGCTTCTTAATTATTCTTCTAGAATATGACATTAAACGTTGATCCCTCATTCGTGCGACAGTATAACACGCACAACACTACTGGGGCTAGGAGAAGTCGGGCCCCATTCTCGATATGTAGGAGGGTGTATTTCTTATGCATGAAAACTGAAATAAAAAATTGTGAGTGAAAGCTAACTGGCTTCCGAGCAGTAAACTCTACGGCTGAAACTCAAAAGTCCTATTTATCGGACCGCTGAACTTCGCTTCCCGTCCTCTAAGCCCAAATGCCCGACATCCACTATCGCTAGGTCCTTGAAAAAATAAATATGGTCATCTGTGTTGAACCAGAGACTTGTGATTCGAAGATCCTTTTAGCTGAAGCACTGTTGTACATCTGCTCAATATGACCAAGCCAATGTAATCGTTGGACAGTGGATTAATTTACTACAACCATGTCCTTGTACAGCTAGTGAAATTTTCCTCTTCCTTCATCCTCGTTACAGGACCAAATATTTGACAAATTTTACTGTCAAAGAACGAACAACTTTCAATGTCCTACAGAGTATTAAATTATTTCTTCGATTTGCGAGTTTTGAACTCAGTTGACATTTCAAACCAATGTCGCACTGATTTCCGACGGTCAACGTTCATAAAATCTCCATCAAAACATCATTTGTGTAGTTTGTGTTATGATTTTGAAGCCTTGTCTTAAGCTGTGGGGCGCCGTGGCTCAAGTGGTTAGTGCGTTGGATCGCTGAGCGTGAGGTTCGAATCCCAGAGACCTCTCGCGAATGTCTGACAAACGTCCGAGAGTAATAACTGTCAAGAGAAAGCTTCTCAATTTGCCTTTCGGATATGGCTCTAAACTGTAGGTCCCTTCCATTTGTGTGAAAAATATAACACGCACAACACGAATGGTCGCGAGAAGCCAAGAATTTGTATTTGTATTTTGTCTTAAGCTGTGGGCGTGAGCTCTTTGTTTGTCCACTGCATATATTTGGAATTGTCGCCATTCCCTTAGAGCTGGCTCTTCCCGTCTATTCTAATTTTCTGGTGATGGCTTCTATAGAGACACACCCAGAGTCCTTTATAATTTGAATATCGCTCGCGTTTCCCAGCAATTGGCTGGACTTGTTGAAAGCAATGCTTTTAGTGTTGAGGCACAGACTGTTTAAGAGCAAGCTTAATGCTTAGCCAACGTATTCTTACTGAAACCAGATGGTCCCCAGACCTTGCTAGTTTATTCCGAATTTTAGAGAAATTCACCAATATATTCGTATAGCGATGGCTACTTACGTTTATGGCGTTGCTGCGACATCCTAGAAAAAATAAGACCAAGTCACATCCGCACAGCATTCACATTCTCCACTGAACAACTTTTCACGGTCCCAAGTTTTACTCAAACTAGGTTAGGTTAGGTGTTTTTCAGAGGGAAGATTAATTTTTTGAATACAAATTTTCTTACAAATATCCACTAGAGCTTGAGGTCTGTATACCTCCATTTTCTCTCTTATAACTATCATCGCATGCAATTCTGTGGATATAGCCTTATAATAGACAAAATTTAGGCCGATTCACATTACGGACGACTAGCTCTAAGCCCACGCATTTTATGCAGCCATAGTAGGGACACCTAGTCTTTGAACAGAATTTGATTTGAGAGAGATTTATGGAATATTCCCACTAGGTTTCGCAGAACCCTTTGAACTATGTAATCCTAAATCAGAATAGGGTACACAATAATCAATCCTTCCTGGCTGCAGATTTCCTGGCACTTTTCCTGTATTGATAAACACAAAGGTAATTAATTGCAAGGATTCTGGTTTCACTTTGCTTTGCTTTTCCAGCAGAGTCTTTTCCAAAGTAATTGACTTTCCGGCAAAAGGGTTGCAATAAGTATCGTACACAAATCAACAAAACAACGACTAACCAACATTTTTTCCTTTCATACCTCAGGTGTACAAAGGACCAAAGAAAAAAATTCGTTTACATGAAAAAAAAAACGAAAATTGCAATTTAATAGAATTGCATCCACAAGGTTCTTTTTTTTTATCTACATTTCTACTCCTTCTAACCAGATCTGTTGGTTTGCAAAGCGGTAACCTTTGCTTTATCATATAGCAAGTTGAGAGCCCCTTACCAAAGCAGACATCCAATCGTTCATCTTCCATCCAAATATGAATTTGTGAACGTAGTCATACCATGGGATGGGTTATCCTTATGATATATTGAAATTTAATGGAAAGAATCCTTTAGTACAAAAATATAAGCACATTGAAAAAACAAAAAGGAATATGCTACCATGGAGCACTATATCTCAGCCATCTTTACTGTGCTTGTGAAAGCTTCCAGAGTATTTTATGGAATATTTCTCCTCTCCTCTCTGATGCAGTCACGTTTAAGAAAAAGATAAAAACTGTTAGCACAAATTGTAGGAGCACACTGCCGGTCGGGAAGGAGAATAGAACGAGAGAAGCGTGCATTTACTTTTGTATAAATAATTTTCTTATCCTTCGGGTGGTTTCTGTCCTTGCCATCACCATCATTCGCGGCAGCATGACAGGCTAGTCAAGCTTCATATTAAAAAAAAATAAAAAAACAAACTCAATGATGACGACTCCAATAACAAGAACGACGAAGACCGTGACACAGGATATAGAGTGAGCCTGTAAGGAATAAACAACAGGGAATTTGCATTATGCTGTAGAGGTGAATTAACAACCTAATCGTTAGAAGGATGTTTACTGCCTTTTGTTCGGTTATGGAATAGGGGGATGAAGGGTTGCAAAATATCACATTTTTCTCGGTGTGGTACTTCAACATCGGTTTTACAATTAAAAAAGGAACAGACGATGACATGAGCCACTAAGATTTAAACTCACGACCAATTACGTCAGTTGTTAGACTCACAAGCTATGTAAACATATGTATCTTGCGCAGCATGCAGCAATATCGCATGAAATTAATTCAGTTGTTCTGTCCATTGTACGACGTGAACGCAAAAAAAATTAATAGAACTGGAAACTAGTGGATCTGAGGAAGAAAATTTTTTCCTTCGGGCTCAGTTCCTCGCATGTCCTGGTATGACCGAAAAATTTCATCAGAAAAATGCTGCTCTTCCTTAGTTTGGTTAGTTATTTCAATTCCTAACATTGTGGAAAAAGCAAGGCTACATGCTACCAAGCCGTCATATAAAATGAGGTTGACATGCTTTAATAGTTGCACATTGAGCTTGAGCATTTTATGGAGCGTATCTGCATCTTGCACCACCCAATCGACTTCATTATTCGCCCTTCCATTGCTTGGGAAACATTTGTCGATCTGCTATAGAGAACCTGCAAATTAAATGCTCCAATTGTCTTATAAGACAGAAAAGAGAGCCCATCTCTAGGTTTTGTCAAGGGCACTGAATTATCGGTATGCTGGGCCTCTTCGTTAACGACTTCTGTAGAAGCTTCATGGATAAAGAAGGAAGAAACCATTCTATACCTTCTTTGTATATGTGAAGCTTTTCCGCTCGCAGGAAACTGCATTTAGGGGCCTACTTCTTCAACAACCTTGGCGAAGTAGCTCATGCAAGCATACTAGCCTCCAGCGCCTCATCACTAGCTCCTCCTGGTTCAACGAGCAGCTCTTCTGGAGATGCTGACCCTATAGTAACACAATAGAACTTAGTGGTGGAAGTGAGGTTGCAGCCTGAGTCGTGAGCCTAGTCTAACCTAACCTATAGAGAACCTCAAGAAAATGGTCTTAAGCTTCGGTGAGTGTGCCGATGTGTTTGGATGGATTTGTGACAAAGGTTGCATTTCAAGGCGAAATCAAAATTTTTATTCTTAACCAAAAACTAACTGTACCTAAGGGCTAATTTTGAAAGTTTGTACATTTTTCGAACCCGGTTTGACAATTTGATAAAAAAAAGTTGGATTTTTATCGCAGGTATTTTAAACTTCAACTTCAAATGACCTTTCGAAAAGAGTGACATTATAAAGCAAATGCGACGATAGCTGAACTGAACTGAAGTCCAAAAAAGCTGCTGCGGAAGGCTTTCAATCGAACTCTTCTAAATTGGTAAGGACATGACTTGGTAGGTCGCATACAGCAAATCTCTGTAACGAATACTCGGGCGATTGTATGCCGGTAGAATGGGAACTGCACCGGCCTTAATGAGTGAGGTATTTCACACATATCCTAGAGCAGAATGATAAAATTATTCGTTACTATATTCGAGAGCGCCAAAACGATCTCGAGGACAAGCTTTAATTTGCCCGCAACTGAGCCAAACGCTGATGGACAAGACAAGATCAATTGATATGCTCCAGCCGGTAGACTAGCCGACTACTTTAGACTCAGATACGTTCTGGAAATGTCAGGAAGCAATAGAGGAATAGGCCTAAGTCCAGACTTAATAACTGCGAGCGGACCTCGCAATAGCTCTCAAGCTTTTCCTTCGAGCAGAATCAAGTGAGGTTCCATAAGGCGAGTTCCGGTAAATCTCTAGAGCATATAGTTTGGAGTTTGGGCGAAAGGACAGGCACCTTTCTTACCCCAAATTAGAACACCGTAAATCGAGGATTTTACTGAGTCCAAGGTAGAGAACTTTCCATGAATAAGATGCTGATGACACCATTACATATGATGTATCATGACTTAATTAGTGAGCAACCCTAATCAGCTCGAAGTTAAACCAACGCCCTATTAAAAAACGCTGTTTAACAATAATTTACATTTGTTGCCCGAGGAAGACGACAACGACGACACCTCCGCATGAAAAAGCCTTAAATTAACTGCCAGTTACCGAGTGCAATACTCAATGGTTTATGGCCCCGTTCGTCGTTGTACCGGTGATATGTGTGAGCACTGTGATCCCAAGCAGGGCCCACATTTTTACTTTCATAATCTAATAAACGAGGCGGTTGGAAATAAATTAAAATTTCACGAACATTTTTTGTTAGGTCATGAATTTTAAGTTAATCCAATCGCAGGTTATGCCTCTCGTATGTAGAGGTACGGGCACATGTACAAGACGCCTCGTTCCGACTCTAGTAGAATTCTTGGTTCTCGCCTACGTGTGTCAGTTTAAATTAACGCTCTGCTATAAATTTTCGGGCGCGGTCATACGTTTACGTGCGTTTCAAAAGTTGTTTTTTTGAGCGCTGCTGCGATGGAAATTCTATGCTGTCGTGACGAGGCGTTTGCAGTTTAACGCGTTAAGTTCTTATTTCGGAAACGAAGACGGAAATTCTGTGGAAAAAAAAAGTTTTCCTCTTATTTTTCCATCCGTGCTCCATGTGTCAGACGACTGAAAGGCTGAATGCCAAGCAAACAGCTAGAACATAACACACATGACCCTTGTGTGATCCTTTTTTTTTTGCTTTTTTTTTTCTCCGACTCTTTGCTGTTGTGTACGGTACACGGTGCTATCAAAACACGCTTACAATCCTCCCTACCGAAAAATGGCAATAAATTTTTCGTTTTTCAGCTTTTTATGTCGCGCTTTGTCACATTTTTATTTATGATCCATGTTATACTCATTTTCGCAGCAGTAAATCGGGCGGAGGGAGGTGGGAGGCAGCTCAACGTCTTGGGTGGACCTGAGTATACACATGTTACACATTTGAGAAATGTCATGGTTCTCTGGAGCAGCAGTGGCTCCCCCGTCCGCCATCATCCCCCAGAGATACAGAGCTAGAACCAGAAAGGCTTCATCGACTTTAAGTGTTTTCCTTTAAAGGGTCTTCTCTCCACAACATACGAATGTACTATATACTCGTACAACGACGACGACGATGACGAGGGTATGTTGTTTTCTTTACGAAGCTTTTGAAATTTCCCAACACTTACAGGGATCAAAATCCTGTATGAATGAGGTCACGTAACACATAAATTGAGATATGTATCCGTGTAAGAAAAAGATACTTATCGTTTCGAGTGGGGGAGTTAAAGGAGTTTTCAGTTTTCCGTTCTCCATTCCCCGTGTTTTTTTTTTTTTTTTTTTTTAACCTCCCTTTCCATTAACGGTATGAGGTGGTGTAAAGTTCAGTCAATGTTCACGAAAAGGGGTGGGCGGTCGCCCCTTCAAATGAAGAGATGACTACACACCCACACACACGCATACACAAATATCTATCTAAAAGCCGGCACGAAAGAATTTCAAATGAGATGAGAATGGTAGCGTGATTGAAAGGATGAGTTGTTGCCGGTTGCTCATTGCTCGTTGCATGTGGAAGCAATCCGAATCCGAATCCGAATCCCAACGCATTAGTTCGATTCATACATATGTATGTATGTGTGTGAGGATGGCCCCGAAATTTATCAGCGCGAGAGCATTGCATACATCAAGTTCGGATGCTGCCATACCCCCTTGTCTTAGGGGGCGCACCATAATGGGTGGTAATTCCATGCGAAAAATGAAAGTCATTATTTAAATACTTGCCATAATGTTATTATGTTGAATTATTTAGCGGGGATTGCGGTGGATTAGTTCTGGGATGCGGCGGTGAAGGATATCAGAAGTCTCTCGTTCCGGCTTAAACAATATTTTCAATTCGATAATTGATCAGGCATGGAGTGTCCTTGAGTCATTTGCATGCATGCTATATTTGTAATGAATTTATAGCGCTGGAGTGTGTTGCACTTAAGCACTTGTGTATGTGCCTATGTGTGTGGGAATGTTTGTGGTTGACTTCGATTGAGAGGCAATGCTGGAGAGATTTATGGAAATGCCTTGAAATTCGAATTGATTTATGTTAGGTTTTTGTTGTAGGTATGTGTGTAATAATGGTTGGATTTGTGTATGCATTGGTCTGATTGAGGATTTCGATATGTTTGCAAAAATGCAATTAAATTTGTACATACTAGGGCATTCAACCAGAGGAATAGTATTCCATGAAAGCCTATCAGAGAACCAAGTCCGTTGCCAATGGGTTTTTCGAAACTGAAACGACAAGTGTAATACTTATCTTTTGAGGCAAATGCCCATGCAGGTAGCATTTTGAAGACAAATTTTGAGAAATGCTGGAAACAAAAAAAAAATACATTTATATGCTTTGGTTCTGACGATAAGTTAAGGATTTGTTAAAACTAGCCTTGGAATTTGTTGCTTTACTCGGCTCTGCTATTAGGACAGTCCCCAAAGTCTTAAGCTTTAAGAGGGCTTCACTACACATGATGAATGTGAATGTAAGGCGGTGACAATTAACACCAAAACTGCGTACAAACTCATAGTGTGTCTGCAACAGCTGTGAAACATTAGTTAGGAATGGTAAAGGGAGAAGAAAGTTGGCCTGATGGTGTACTCAACGAAAACTGGAATAGACGACCCTTCTTTCCAAGGTCATGGAAACGCTAAGAAATCGCCAGCTTATGAAATATCTTCATTCACGAAAATTTCTCAATGACCGGCAGTACGGCTTTCATAACATCAGGTCCACTGGTGATTTGATGGACGATTTCACCGAGAAGTGGAACCAATATTTCCACCACTTGGGCGAAACAAAGATGGTTAAAAAATACAAATACTTGGCGCAACAGACGTACATATGTAGTCTAGGACCTCGCATTTGACAGAGTTTGGCATCGGGCTCTTTTGTTGAAAATGCGTGGGCGCGTTCAATACAAGTTGTCTTGGGCGGCCTTAAATCTCATATTCACCATATAATTGCTGGTGTCCCCCAGGGATCAGTTTTGTCTCCGACTCTCTTTCTCATTTTTATAAATGATCTCTTGTCTGCAACCTCTAATCCAATCGATTCTTTTGCTGATGAAAATACCCACAGTTTTTCATATTTGTTCCCTAACTCACGCCCCTGCTCTTCGGCCGTAGAAGAGGAACGGCTACGTATGTTAAACTCATTAAATTCCGACCTTGACAGCATAATCAAATGAGGTTCAACCAACAGAGTGGAATTTGATGCATCCAAAAATCAGTGCTTTCAACTCAACCATTATCCATGAATGGTACTTGCATCGCAGAAACCGAAAGACTTGCCATTCCCGGTATGTGTATTAACACCCATTTTCGTTGGAACGATCACATATTCGAGGTCGCTAAAAATGCTGCAAAATATCTAGTATTCCTTAAGCGATGCAAGAAATATTTCACCCCGTCGCACAGTGCGGCAACCCTTGGACAAAAATCAAAAAAAATATGTTCGCTTTTAACTCAATAAACGGTATATAATTGTAGGAAAATGTCTCAACCAAACAAGAACAAATATGTTTTCTCTGAAGACATAACGGTACTTGCGGTAACACTGCATTGAGTAGAACGATCATGTTGCAATTTAATTAGTTTCAGTTTTGCTTGCTGTGAAGAAGTGTTTTTTATTTCTAGTGCGTGTAAAATTTGGAACTAAAATCATGTCGAATTTGGAAGAAGGTTTGTTATTCAAGTATTAGTACCAAATTTTTTAGATATTTTAGAATATATAGCGTGATAAAGTGACGCGTCGGGTCTGGCTTCAATTTATAAGGCTTTCATCGACTGGAATACAAAGCCCACATCTGGTCTGGTGCACCCAAGACCGTTTTACACATTCTAGATAGGGTCCAGAACCGCGCGATAAAACTAATAGGTGATAGAGACATTGTGAGCTCTATAGACTCACTTGAACATCGCAGAGGTGTCTTTTGTCTTTTCCTATTTTATCGCTTATTTCACAAAAAATGTTCCAACGAAATAGCCACCTGCATTCCTCCCCTAATTCTACCCGCAATACGCGTCACGCTTCGAATGCACATCAGTTCACCCTCAAGCCCAACTTCGGACGTACTGTCAAATATAGGGATTCGCCGAACGACACGTATGTGGAATGATCTTCCAGGCTCTGTATTTCCTCATCCGTACAACATTCAAACATTTAAAGCCAACGTGCTCCGGTATCTCCTCTGTTCGTCTCTCAAACGCTCATGCCCAGAAAAATCAGCATAAGGGTATTCATATCCCCTTGGGGTGGGCAAACTATAATAAAGGTTTTTAAAAGAGGTATCTATACAAATGGGAATTGGCATTCCCAATTTGAAATCTATGTACGGCCCCGAGAATCGAGAAGTTTGCAGATGTCCTTAGAGTGATATAGGTTGTAGGTTATTTTAGGTAAGATGGCTATCCTCGATTACCGGTAGGATTTCTTTAGACTACGACATATCCATTGTGTACCTAGCGCTAGAAGTCGTTACTAAAATAGATGAACAAGCGTTTCTTCTGCAAAACTAAACATAGCTCTGTACAGCTCGTCTCTAAAAATACTGTCAAGAGCGGGTTTAAGATCGATTTTTAAATGGTGGTGAGTGTGGCATGTTGAACTTACTAAATTTATGGACTAGCAATCGTTCTCCAAAAGTAGACATGCCTCTGTACAGCTCGTCTCTAAAAATACTGTCGAGAGCGGGTTTAAGATCGATGTTAAATGGTGGTGAGTATGCCTTGTTAAAATTTGGTCGATTGTGAATTTTCCTGCAGCTCATTAAGTCCTAAACGAAATGTTTGCAGTACCTACAATATGGCAGCAAAGTTAAACAATTTGCGGAAATAATTTTTCTATATTCTCTTCACCGACTCTTCTACAAAGTTTGCGTATTCAATTCCACGGACGTTGTTGACGTGCCATGTGCTTTATACCTTTCAGTAAAGCTTTCGAAGATAGCTCCCATCTACATGTGTATGTCGTCGAAAATGGCTCTTTAGGAATATTATTTCAACGAATTAGGCACCAAAATTTATTCATAAAATTAAACGAATAACCACCTTGAGAGGTGAATGACCAGACCAAATGGATACGTCCAGCCCAATCGTTTACTTCTTTTCTTGTGTTATGGGTTCTTGTCAAGGTAGGTTCTAAAATCATTAAGTGAACAGGCTATAAAAGTACAAAAATCGATTAATAAAGCTCTATCGGAATCGTGACTTTGCGTAAAATATTTTAAGAACTGCCACCCACCATTCTTAACGTACATAGAATCCATAAAACTCATGGAAAATGTCAATTAAAGAACGCAAACATATTAACTTATTTGATTGCAACATAAAGCGGATTGGAAAAGCAAATCGAATTAATACAATTTCAATTTACATTGCAAGGATCTATTTACCGAAGCCCTGTTAACTCGTACAGCCATCTCAATCAGAGAAGCACCAAGTATAGTGGCACAAAATTAAAACAAACATGAAAAGCAATCGCAACAAAGCACAAAATAAGCACTTTTTCCAATCACTGCCGGCCGGGCGATGTTAATATTCGAGTAGCACATGTACACAGTCTGTATGCACATCCCGTCCTTTTTTTTTTTTGTTACTCTTATTCACCGCTCATCCGGATCAGTCCAACATGGAGCCCATGTTTGCACTTCCATTGGAGATATTCCTAAAAAAAAAAAGAAACAATTTCGAACTTCAACGCTGCATGCTCGTCACACAAAAAGCTTCGAGAGTGTTATACACCTAATATTGGAAATCTTTGCATAAAATGCTAATTCCGTTGCAAATATTTGCAGTAAACATCCGGTGAGTTTCAGCTTTCAATGGAAGAGGGAATGGAAGAGCTACTGCACAAAAACTACCCCCACCCGCCATCCGCCACCCGTTTGAACGAAATGCAACTTTTTCATTCGTTTCATTATTTTGAAAGGGATTCCGCTCCCTTTTGATGCAGTTACGAGTACAGTTGCCGGCGTCGACATATCACAAAACACTTTCATTATTGTAATCAATCAACCGTGCTTTTTATATCATTGCATGTATGACATGTCATCGCTCGCGTATACGTATCCTTTTAATTAAACGCAGTAATAAACAGAAAACAGGGAGATTTGTCGTCCTTTCTGTATGATCAGACGAAGTGCATATGTATGTATTTACATAAAAATTGCAACAACCCTTGAATTGATTTTTTCGAAATTACTTTTGAGCCGCGCTGCACCGCACCACTGTTGCAACTGCAAGTGGACCTCATCTTTGCGACGAAGCAGCTGGAGAAGAAGATGAATCATACTTCTCAAAAACTCATCCTTATGCATGCATAAATGAGTGAATATCCTGCAATAAAAGGAAACATTTCGCTTTCCGCTTAGCTGGACAAAGGGAATGGAAAAGGCTAAAAATGTAGGGAAAATATGCATAAAAAAAAAAATTTTTGTTCAAAGGCAAAACGAAGATTAATTTTTCCATCCTTCTGCTGGTGATTAAGAAGAATCTTTGAGCGAACGAGCTGTGAAAATGGGATCAGGAAAGAAACTGGAATGGGGAAGGGCTGCAGGACATTTTAATTTTTACTCCCTTAACTAATTTGTTGTGCATACATGTATCTAGATGCATGTGCGCTGCACTCAAAGCGGAATCGTTAAGGAAAATATTTATTAAATGAATTCCTCTAGAATTATACGATTTATTTTTTGTGCTCTTTGCAGTAGCTCTCCTACGGATGGGCTTAAGAGCGTGTAACTTTGGAAATGTAGCTTTGTAGCTGGCTTTTTGGATTGAAAACATCTGTTTAGACAGTAACAGTTGCATCTTGTAGGTCGACCATCCATAATCATAAGTGGTGGAAATGGTGTAGTGTGATAGTGACGCGGTCGATGCAAGAACCCCATCGGGGAACAACAACGCAACGCCACCAAATAACAGGGGTTTCTGCATGGCAGTTTAATGGACCGATATAAGTCTTGATGCTCTGGGATTTGATTTCCTTTTATTTACATATGTACACTTACTTACTTCGGTGATGCCACAACAGTCCATCCAATTAGACAATTCTTTAGCTAACTGTCTCCAGCTGTGCAGTCCAAGTTGGTTGAGAGACGGCTCTACTTATGCAGACCACCTAAGGCGAGGCTTGCTACTGGCTTGTTTGTCTTTAGTTTAGATGAGAAGACTCTGCGACCCGAATCGTTAATATTCATTCACTCTACATATCCTAGCCATCTTAAGAAGAGGTCACAATTACTGCGACAGCTTCAATAAACAAACGAATGTAAGAATGGGTCGCAATGATCGAATTACTTTGCTAACATATAGAGCGCACGATGGGAGATGGTAAATAAAAGGCATAGAGGAAGCGATGGGAACCTTGACATGTTAAATCTAGTCTTGTGAGTCAAAGAAGGCAGGTCACAACTCGACTCTTATTCGATCAACGCAACACGGTCGATTGTGGACGTTTCTATTCCAAGACCGCATAGATAATACTCGCAAAGCAAGGAGTTTCCTGCCTTATGGATCCGCCAGGTATTATTGCGATTCCATTCATCAGCTATACACTCGTCTGATCAGATTTTTGAAATGGGTTAGTGTATGCTCTCTATCCGATCATTTCCAGCTGCTCGACAGACAGGACATCCGTCAACCCAATTATGCCATTCATTGTCTATTATTTTTGCATCTACAACCTTCTAGAATAATTCGATTGATGTTTTTCCCAAATGCGTCAATTGGTTGCATATCGTTAGAGTAATAGCGGTCCTTACGTGTTACCCATAAGAACAAGACTGGCGGCTTGAACCGTGGCCAAAGCACGTCTCCAATCATAGTTGCTGAATTTAAACTGCGCCATCCAGTTGGATCCGTCATCCACTTGCGGTCAAAACAAATCAGTTATCATGACTTTGTAGTGCACTCCGTGGACCATAACGTTGCTGCGAGCTTAGTTTTTAAAGGAGCTACTCCAAAACTCGCACCAAATAGCATGTATTACTTGCCTACGACTTTTTGTGGATATTCGGAACCTTAAATTCTTTTGCTTACTTATCCTCCGCAATGAAACTAGTGAAACTAGGCTTCGTTCGAATGATTTTCTGACCAAAGTTGACGTTTCATTCCCCCTTGTTCGTTTAAATGTCGCACAGAGAAGTGCTAACGAACGAGATGGATCTTTTAATATTCAGTTGTTGATCTTTAAAACAACAGTTCCGAATGAGAACGCGGAAAGCTTTTGTTATCCATAAATTTTCTTTATTTGGTTTCTACCAAAAATTATTTCCAAACTTCGCACAGCTTCTACATCACAGCACTCAATTTGGGAATATCGTTTGAATAATTCCCACCGCTGTTCAAGCCCAAAACGATCCATTTTAAATGCGTTAGTGATGCCAGCGTCAAATTAATACCTACTTGGAAAAGAAACCATCAGATGGCGCAGCCATTATTTCTGAGATAGCTATTAACAGGAGTTTGCAGTTTTCTTGTGACATTGCTGGTCACAGCTTGCGTCCTTATAACAACACCGACCCGACAATTGGGCGTAATAGTCACAGCTTGATGTTTATGTTTATTGCATTGCTAATACAGATTTCGATCCGCTGCGCTGCAACCCTCAGTCAAGACCAGAATTTCTGTTTTCTGTCAACTAGTTCTCCAGCAATACTCGTTGTTTCAGTGAGGGGCGGAGTTTAAGCTTCGGCGGATTTTATCTTATGGTTTCTCTACCAGCGGATGTTTGCTAAAAAGGTTACATGAAATTCAATTCAAGATTAACTAAGCATGGCTTTAAGCTAGAACTCCATTTGATGCCACCACCTCACACCGACGTATCCCTCTGAATAACGTCCTAACACCACGAAATGTAGTGATGGTAATGTTGCATTTAAATCGTTCGTACAAGGAGTAGTAGGAGTAGTGAAGGGGAAAGTATCATTTTCGCCGATAGGAACTACGAATAATTAGTCAGATCATCGCCATAACCCTTATAGACATCGAAAAGCTTCGTACAGACGACGTGTGATTATGCTAACAACTGCATTTGATAGCCCTAATCATTTTAGTAGAGTCGCACAAGTTAACTTTTATCAGAAGGAAGTAATTAGGTCATCTTTGTACCTGGCATTTTGCTTCAACGTAGAAAATATGTTTCGGCACTCCCAACAAGAAGTATACAAAGCGGCGCTGCATAGAAGGACTAGAGCTGCTCGTGAGCTCTACGAGCAGAAAAGGAGAGACGAACACCGGCTTCTCAGGAGGAAAAAGAAAGAGCATGAGAAGGGCGCGATCGAGGAAATAGAGAGATGGTACTGCAGGAATGAGGTTCGGAAGTTTTACCAAAGGGTAAAAAAAAACCTGCGAAGGCTACAAGACCCGAACCGAGGCCTGCAAGGTCGATCAAGAGAACATCGTAGTAAAAACGCATTCGATGCTGACGATATGGAAGAACCATTTCTGTAGACTGTATAGCGGCAACGACGACCAAAATTCCACTGTCAGGCAGAACGAACCATTCAATCTGGACGATGATAACCAACATTTCCGTCCCCCCGACCAGGATGAAGTTAAGATAGCGATATGTAAGCTGAAATCCAATAAAGCTTTTGGAGCTGATGGTCTAACTGCAGAGCTATTGAAAGCAGCCGGGGATGACTTGGTAAGGAGCATGCACCAACTCATCTGTAAAATATGGTCGGATGAAAGTGTGCCCGATGAATGGAACCTCAGCATTGTTTGCCCTATCCTCATAAAAGAAGACCCTCTGAACTGCGCCAACTACAGAGGCATCCGTCTTCTGAACATCGCATATAAAATCTTATCTGCCGTATAATGTGAACCCCTGAAACCGTTCGTCAACAACCTGATCGGTCCAAATCAGTGTAGTTTTAGGCCAGGAAAGTCCACCATCGACCAAATATTCACATCGACGTCTCGGACAGAACGTCACTATAGACAGATATAACTCCGAGGCAGTTAGGGACTTTATCTACCTAGGCTCCGCTATGAGCTCAGAAAACGACATCAGCGCTGAGATCAAACGAAGAATAACTCTTGCCAATCGCTGCTTCTTTGGGCTAAGAAGGCAATTGAACAGCAAAGCCCTTTCTCGAGCAACTAAAGTGACCCTATACAAGACTTTAATCATCCCAGTCCTGCTCTATGGCGCCATGCCTCTGGACGCTGTCAAAAGCGGATGAGGTCGCTCTTGGCTGCTTCGAGAGTAAAATTCTTCGGGTGATTTTCGGTCCCGTCTGCATAGACGGTGAATGGAGGAGGAGATACAGCAGCGAACTTTATGGGCTGTTCAGCGACATCGACTTGGCCAGAAGAGTGAAGGTTCAACGACTGAGATGGCTGGGTCATGTAGAGCGCATGGACACAAATGCTCCGGCCCGGAAAATCTTTGAATCCATTCCCGAGGGACGGCGCAGTAAAGGAAGACCGCGACTCAGGTTGCGCACGCAGGTGGAAGGGGACCTCAACCAACTTGGCGTGCGAAACTGGAGGCAGCTGGCTACAGATCGAGCTGGCTGGAGACGCTTGTTGGTTGAGGCCCAGGTCCACCCCGGACTGCAGCGCCACCTTTATTAAACACTATCAACAGAGTGAATCCTTGGACGTTTGATTATTTCAGACAGGATTCTGAGACAATAGATACTTGGTATTTGGAGAGAATTTAAACATTTAAAAGTTGCCAAAAATGTATCAAAGCTGATGGGGTTGTTCACCACTAGTCTGCCTTTATCGTAAGCTAATTAAATCTATTAAAGTATTCATTAAGTCCTTGTGATTGTCACCCACATTTTTGATTCCTTTTGATGCACCAAATGTCACCTAAAAGTCATTACGAATAATACAATATTCCTTCTGCGGCTTCTTGATGCAGCACAACTACACTTGTTTTAAATGACCCCCACTAACAATGTCACCTGGACACTGTTGTGGTTATCACATGCGTTTGTGCATTCTTCCCTCCGGCTAAGCCATAGAGGCCATTGTTCCTCCACGACAGATGGATACCTAGATGTGTATAGAACTATGCACAGGCACGTTAACATTCTACTCTTGAGGTTAATTGTGCAATTAAGATCGATATCATGGACGCTGTATGGGAAATGAAAATGCAATGAGCTTGGCTTGTGTAGCCTTTTAATGGCTGTAGTGTACAGTGGTACAAAATGCAAAACTACTCAAGGAAAATAATTATTTTTGTACTCATGTGACTTGTACCGACATAATGTTCTCCTTATTTCGTACGAATATTGCCTCTCAGGAGAGACAAACCGTGGAATCCTGAGTTGCAATCAGGCGTCTGTTGATTGTGGTTTCGAACCATTGTAGCTTCTTGCCCGTGTCCTCGTTCTGTTCGAAGCAAATTTTGTCAAATATGTAGATGATTATGCGGTTACTGGACTACATAAAGATGAAAGATCCCGGCCTCATTTCTGGAAAAAAGAGCAAAATATCTGCGTTATAATTTTCGATGCCCTAAATTTTGATACAAATTTTGCTTTAGTCCTTAAAAATTTAAGAAAGGTCGATCACCACCTTTTTTTTACTTTCTATTGCGAAAGCGAAAATATACAATATGACAAGAAAACTTTTAGGAATTGTTTTCAAAATTATTTCATCGACATTTCTGAATATTTTTACTAAGTTTAAGCTGCTTGCTATAGTGTTGGAAGAACTCAGTCAAACTATTCGACATCTGGGCATCATTACTTGTGCGAAAAGAGACAATTTTTTGGTGTCAATTTAGTCATAAAGAGATATGTATTTCTGACAGAGGTTTTTTTGACATGGCGAAGCTAGAGACCTTTGACATTCTAATTCCAACGCCACGTCGTCGTTTGGAAATTACATATTACGTAATGAAAACCCAAAATGGTTTGACTGTTCGATATTTTTTTAGATTTTGTACAGAAATCCACTTTCATTTAATTTTGGTATTCAAATTTTTGACCACTGTGTGACGGTTGTGAGCGTGGTGATGGTACTGCAAGTCATCAGTGGTCCAGTTGTTATGCAAAGTCGAAAGCTGCATAGTGTGCTCCAATGGAACAGTATTGCGTTATTTGTCACTCCATGTGAACACATGCATGGCAGATGCTGGGCACAAGAGTCCTACAGCAACTATGCCGTGCAGTGTGGCTATTTGCTTTTTAGCATAACTCCATCGGCGAGATAGACGAATACGTTCTGCATAGTTTGCATTTACTTTCCCTGCGTTAGGCTGCTACTGGCAACGCCGGTATGATTGTCATCGAAGTGTGAAGCAGTAATGAAATCATTCGATTTGGTTGACAATCAGACAGGTGCTCTCGCAATAATTGTGTCAATATTGTTTTGAGGAATTTATTCCGGGATTATTTATTAGGTTCTTTTAAATTTGAGGCATTGAAGCAGTACGGCCATGGAATGAAGTAAACAAATATTTTTCTTGATACATCATAATAAGTCACCATATGATGAGTGTGTAACAATATTGACCAAGGACAGCTACGTGAAGTTCGACGCGTATAGATATGCTTACATCTTGTTTATCTGATCGACTTTGAAAAGGATCTCACAAGTCTAGCAAAAAAAGGAAACATCAGGAGGAGAACAGTGGCAGAAGAATTTCCCCATTGGAGTCAACAGACTGACAGCACTTATGTGAGTTACTCCGAGATAGTTGAAGCCACGGTCTATGAGGATTTCCAGTCCTGAGTCAGGGTAATGGAAAAAGGTTTTCGGGAAAGTCATTTATGACCAGCAGACATCACCGTCATCGAAGAAGTGCGGTGTGATGGGCCGAGCAAAACAAGGATACAAAATTTCATTTACGATGAATGCCATCAACAACCAGGACAGCGACTATTCAGAGCGGCCTCAAAACATCGCAAGAGACCACCAAAGCATCTACAGCGTAGTTCTATGCCACCACCAGCACATGTGGAAGACCAAAAACGGTGCGGCTAAAAAGGATTAGACCTGTTCGCAAGCTCTACGAGCAGAGGAGAAGAGAGAAGAAAAAGGGATTGATCCGAACTGAAGAAGGGAGACTCTCTGAACTGTGCCAAATACAGAAGTGTAGAGATTTTCTTAACTTCGCATGTTAAATATTGTCTGACACACTATGTGAACTCCAAAAGGTTTTGGTCGAGGTCTGGAGAGTCTATCATCGACCAAATCACAATGCACATACCCATCACATGTCCTTCGACTTCAAAGTTGTCTATAGGTTATTAAATGTCAATGAAAAACTAAAGGTTGAAGGACTTTAATCAAAGGGATTTGTATGCCTACCGAGTGAAAACAGCCAAACAAGCACAAGGAACACAAAGAAGATGCTTAGGCCTGGCCTTTCGGAAACTGTCATTGTTCGTCATCCGTTCAATTGAAGCCATTTTTAAGCCCTTTTTAATTTTCAGGATTTCAGGATTTATGTAATAAAAACAACCATTACGAAAGAAAATCCTGAAGCAAAACAAACGATGCACCAACCTGCCTAATAAACTACACCATGCTTGACAAAGTGTTTTACTTTGTGTCCTGATTTCATGTCATGCCATTAGGTCGCGTTGCACCCCAAGATTCTTCTTCTTCTACTTCTTTGCCACATGTTCACATTTCATGTCGCCATCAAACTTTTACACAACTATGCACCAACGTGTGCAAGATACAAAAGGAGACAGAGGCAAACTTACTACAGCGAAGCACTTGCACATTCCGCACATATTCGCTGCAATCCAAAATTATCCCATATGCGGCATTCCGGCAAAAAGGACAATTGTGTTGTGCTTACACATTGGGAATTGCTTTGGCTGTCAGGGGAATTTTTGGAGAAAATTTTAAAAATTCACGCGTGTGCGGTTTTTTGAATTCAATGCGAGTAGAAATTTTTTTTTTTTTTGTATGTTGCCAGTCCACCAGACAGATGGTATCCGCAATGTACGTAGATAGATTGATGGGTTACTCAATCACCGGAAAAGAGAAATATTGACGTACTCTTGGGTTTGTAAATATTTCAACGAAAATAGTCGAGATACAAATCTACATCTACATCTCTACATGAGAGGTAATCAACGGAGGTCCTATTAAAATGCACATTCTGGCCCAAAAGGACGCCCAAGTATCATGAACTTAATTTGATTTTTATTTAAACGGATTGCGGATTGGAATCTATCTATCGACCGAAATCGGAGCAACAAAGGAATGTATTGTGAAGTATTCTTATCACGATTAGATTAGATTGAACTACGGTCGTATATGGGCCTATTGTGATGTCCTCCAATTAGAACACGCTCATGATACCTGAAATCGCGATAAACTCGAATATCCTTGTGACACAAAAGGTGTTCCGGTGATTCTTCGTCTTCGTTGCACATTCTGCATGTGTAATCTAAAGTTATTCCCATTTTTTTTTTTGTCGGGGCGGACATACCCTACTGGAGCACTCAGACTCAAAACTGGTCCATTGTACTTACGTAGAAAGTCGAGAAGGAGCTTCAGTGATGAGGAGCTTACATCATCAGCACTCACCACATCAGCACCAAAATCCGCCACCTGATCCGAGCAAAGGCAGGACAATCACGTAGGAAATGTTCCGCCATGTCGTCGCCTTCTCCACAGGCTTCGCTTAAACCTAGCACACTAAGGTGTAGTGGCCCGTAAGAACGCCAATAAGTTGTCTACAGTCCTTCCTGCTAAGGGATAGCAAGAAAACCGCCGATTTTTTGCAGACGTTAGGGATCATTCGTTCAGTCTGCCTACATCCTGGAGAGCTATGCCACCTTCGATATTGTTCATTAAAAACCCAGTCGTCGATGGAAGCCCTGACCAAGGACGCTGGCAGACCCAACGTGGGTTTAGGTCCTGAGAAAGCCTCTTCTGAACTTTGCCTAGCAAGCTCATCGGAGATCTCATTCCCTGTTATCCCGCTGTGTCCTGGGACCCAGGCGAGATTCAATGAGTTGAGCTATCCGACCGAATTCAAGGAGGTTTTGCATTCACGAACTATTTGGGAGAAGGTTAGAGGGTTGAGTAGTGCATTAAGCGCAGCCTGGCTATTGCTATGCATATATTTCGCCCCTTCCACCTGTTCCTCCCAATATAGTCCACAGCCATTAGGATGGCATACACCTCTGCCTGAAAGACAGATGCATGCCTTCCCAATGAGAAATGAAGCCTAATGTTGTCGCATTCCACGAAAATTCCAGCGCCGGACCCCTGTCCAGTTTTGGAGCCGTCCGTAAAAATGGGACTACATTCCTTTCCTGGTTCAGATTCTGGCCAAAGCCAGTCCTGAACATGGGGGAAGTCGACTTCGAATTTTCATATCCATTCAGCAGCCTTTTTTTCTTGTAAGCCCACTTCTCCGTTCTTCCAGCTCTTTTCTAGCTGTGTTTTTAGACTTTCAAGCGGGCCCCTCCTTAAACTCTAGTAAGCTGTGTGCACTCTTTGCATCATACCATAAATTCTTTTTGTGAAATTTAGGAATTCTGGAGGTGAAGATTTTTTGAAGTAAGTGTTTAAGATATCCTCCAGACTCCATAGACAATGCCCAGGACCTCATAAAACTCCTTCTTTATGGGATTCTCATCCTCGCCGAAAAGAGAATATTTCCATATTAGGCTAATACTCTTATATGTGGCTTTAGGGAAAGAACAGTCCACGGGAAGCGAAACTTTTTTTTTATGTTGCGCCAAAGGATGTGCAAATCTTCATATATACCAGTAACCCGAGCTACTGGCATGCACGATTCGTAGACCTGACTAATTACTATCAGGAATATGCTGCCTATATGCAAGACCACTCTGCCCGCGGAGTTGCCATTAGATACTACATACTTCGTGGGACTGGTTAGTCTTTTAGGCAAAACTTTCCTATACGCCGTTTTGTGATATTATACGTTTTAAACTCGGTTGATCCAATTATTTACGTTACATTGGTACACAAGCGCCCAAGATCGCTCAGTATGCATACCGCCACATTATTTACAATGATCCAGTTTTCGTGGGAAGTGGCCAATTCCCCAAACTGATCCTGAAGTTTGATCCTCAGTGGGCAATGAAAAAAACACGTGTCCCTCGTCTTCCGAAACATGTTCACAATGTGGACTGTTTGGCACAACTTCGTGTTTGAGTTTGAAAAGAAGCGAAGTTGGCTGTCGCTTAAGGTAGATGAGTCAAAGTGGAACAAAAATATTTTTTGACTAGCGCTAGCAGTGTACATGGAACGCCACGATTGCACTGATTTTTTAATTAAGTAGCCTTATCTCGAAAGACTAAGGAGACTTTTTATAAGACCTTAATCATTCCAGTCCATCCTTGATGAAGATATCCTTTGTCGCTTCGAGAGAAAAGTTCTTCGTTAGATATACGGTCCATTTGCGCTGACGGGCTTTGGAGGAGAAGATTCAACGACGAAATTTACGAGCTGTACAGCGACATCGACTTAGTCAAAAAACTGCACATCAGTCGCCTAAGATGCCTGGGACATGTAGAGCGAATGGACACCAATGCTCCGGCCCGCAGAGTCTTCGAATCTAAGACGGAGGGAGATACGCAGCAGAGGACGACCTCGCCAAAGGTGGCGCGCACAAGTAGAAGGGGACCTCAACCAACTTGGAGTGCGCAACTGGAAGCAGTTAGGTAAGGACCGGGGTAATTGAAGAGGCTTGTTGGTTGAGGCCCAGGTTCACTCCGAACTGTAGCGCCACCTAAGTAAGAAATTAAGCACACTTAGTCTAGTTCCAGAAGTTTTTCACCTTACTTAACCTTTATAGTGACATAGCACCCATCTACCTTTATACTTTTCAATACCGTTAGCTTAACAGTGGCAGTTGATCAAAAATTTTGTTGACAATACTGTTTACCACGGCAGTAAAAAGAGTCGATTTTTTTCTAAGTAGCCCGGAATTATTTTATGCTCCGTCACTTTTTTTTCAGATTTTCAGACTAAAAAGTATTAATCCCTGAGTATTAATTTATTTTAATTTATTTAAAAAACAATTGCTGAGTAAAAGAGTCCTTCACACCTTAGCGGTAATACTTGAATGCTAATAAATTATTCGAATATTTTGCATTTCTTTTTCTATTTCTGTTGAAGAAAAAGAAAATTAAAGCAAAATGGCACCACCACCGGATAAGAAAACTGCTCAGAGTTCCCCAAAGGGAGGAAGGTCGTCAAAGTCAATGAATATAGAAACCTTAATGCCATCACTTAAAGACAAGCTTATGTGTTCAGTCTCTGAAATACCCCCAAACGGGAATTCCAAAATCACAATTGTTGGGGCTGGACGTGTGGGCATGGCATGTGCAATCTGCTTACTCAGCAAGAAAATTTCGACTGAAATCTGTCTCATCGATTCGAATGAAAATAAAGTAAAAGGCGAGGTAATGGACCTCCAGCATGGTTCCCAGTTCGTGCACAATGCTAAAATTACCGGTGGCACAGACTATGCCCTCTCAATATCTACGCAATTGTACATTATAGCCGCTGGGGTAGCGCAAAATGAATGCGAAACCCGCCTCGAACTTCTCGATCGCAACTCAGCTGTCATAAAGGATATCGTTCCGCAAATAGTAAAGGTTAGCCCTCAAAGCATCATACTGGTGGTTACCAACCCAGTCGACATCTTAACCTATATGGCTTGGAAGTTGTCTGGCTTTCCGAAATGGCGAGTTATCGGAAGTGGAACTACCATAGACTCTGCGCGTTTTCGTTATTTAATATCCTCGCGCCTGAAAATATCTCCAACTTCTTGCGAGGCTTGCATAATTGGCGAACACGGCGACAGTAGTGTACCAGTTTGGTCGGGTGTTAATGTGTCGGGCATCAATTTGAGGGACTTGGACGAATACATTGGACTTAAGCCGGATGGCGAAGGGTGGGATAAGGTAGAGGATGAAGCCATTTGCGCTGCTTACGATGTTAGAAAAATGAAGGGCTTTACTAACTGGGCTATTGCCTTATGCTGTTCATCGATTGCGGAGGCAATTTTAAATAATACCGGCGCAGTAATGCCAGTTTCCACAGCTATCAAGGTAACAACTAGTAGCTATGACTTGTAATTAGTAATTCATATTTCACTTCGTTAGGGAATGTACGGTATTGACAAGGATGTCTTTCTGTCTTTGCCATGCACACTGAACTCTAATGGGATCACATCTGTTATCAAACTCAACCTGACGCCACATGAGTTGGAACAGCTGGAGAGATCGGCTGCTGTAATAGCTGATGCACAGTGTGAACTTGAACTCTAATCAAATGCGCATGCATTTATTTTTTCAATCAAATGCGATTTATTGTATTATCTGTTTAATCTTATTAGTTTCTAATAAAAAATCGCCCTTAACTTTAATTTATTTTTGATATAAAGAAGCCTTAAATCGGCTTTTTAAAACCGCTTAAACTCAGACCTTGATGAAAGTAGTTTGTAAAGTTAGGGTTGAAGCGCTCTGATGGTGAAGATCGATGAAAATAAGAGATGCGGATCCTTGAAAAAGCGTTTAAGCGGCTCCAACTAAAAAGCTGTGTGCATACCGGTGGACTTTATTTAAAAAAAACTTTGAATTGATCTAAAAGAATTTGCTTTACACTCTGCCATGCCATGGGTCGATTAAAAATTTGCCCGAACCACGACCTGGAAAGTCGATTCCTTGTGCACAACTTTAACCTTCAAAATGATATACAGCACTGGCGATCAGAGAACAACGGTTTCACTGAGTTCAATGATGATAATATGGCAAATAATGTCATCGCCAATGTGGAGGTACATCCCCCGTTCATATCGAAGGTAGAACTCCAAGCGATCTTCGAATCATTGAGAAGGAAGAAATCCGTGGGTATCGACGGAGTGTCTAACATTGTGCTAAGACATCTCCCTTCAGAAGCGGTGAACGTTTACACCATCCTGTTTAACAATGCGCTGAATAATGCACATTATCCGGCGCACTGGAAAACAGCGGTGGTTCATCCTATTCCCAAAAGGGGTAAAGATACGTCCAATCCGGCAAATCTCCGGTCGATAAGTCTCCTTCCGAACATCAGCAAGGTATTCGAGAAGGTTGTCAATAGAGCCCTGTCTAAGTGGGTTGAGGACATGAATATTGTTCCGGATAACCAATTCGGTTTTAAGGCGGGGCATGATACAATACATGCCGCGTCTAAACTGGTGTCGGATATCCAATGGAACAAAAGCAAGAAACAATGCACGGGTGCCTGCCTGGTTGACTTGGAGAAGGCCTTCGATACCGTATGGTTAGAAGGACTCTTCTACAAGTTGAGTAGGCTGGGCATAAGTAAACCACTGCTATACATGTTTTGTAACATGCTCACCGGTAGACAGTTCATTGTGAAAAATGGCAATGTGACTTCTGCTGGTACGTTTGTTATTAAAAATGGTCTGCAACAGGGTGCGGTAAATTCGCCGATCCTCTTTAACATTTACACAAGTGATCTTGTAGGATCTCTTCACCATGCTATAGCGTACGCCGACGACTTGATAGCGTACAGATCAGGACCAAAGATCGAGGTCATTGCAATACTCTTGCAGCGTGACTTCGATAAGATCAAGCGATATTGCGACGACTGGAAGTTGAAAATCAACTTCCAGAAGTCGGAAACCATCCTGTTTAGGACGTCGTTATCTGGGGCCTCTGCGGATACCAGAAAGAATTGGCGAAAGTTCTCAATAGTGGGACAGCACGGACAACCATTAGCGTCTCGAAATGTAGTCAGATACCTTGGGTTCTGGCTAGACCAGTATCTATATTTTAACAAACATGTAGATGCTGCTCTGGCCAGAGCCAAAGCGGCTTTCGCCCTCACAAAGAGACTGTTTTATAGCAGCCAACTCGATGCGAGGGTGAAGGTAATCTGCTACATGGCCCTCATTCGGCCCATGCTCGTATATGGTTGTCCCGTGTGGTTCAACGTGGGAGCAAGCTCGTTGGAAAGGATTCGGGTGTTTGAGAGGGCTTGCCTTAGGGCCTGCCTTCGCTTATATAGAACACCAGAGTCTCAGTACATAAAATTCTACTCCAATGAGATCCTCTATAACAAGGCGGACATAAGCAGGGTGGATAATTTCTTGATCAAGATGATTCGAAGGCACATTGCAAGAGCAATGAACTCGACGAATAACCTGATCTCTGGGGCCTACTACCCCAATGATATGTATCATGAGAGCGTGCGCCTTAACGGCTTCATTCCCCCAGAGGCGTTCCTCTATTTAGATAGAGAAGGTCTGATACAGGACAAAGTAGCGGTGCCGCTAATCTTCCATGTTGCCCGTACAGCTGTGGATAGGCGACTCAACTACGACCGAGACGTCGCGCTCAGCATGACGGAGCGTCTTCGGTTCAGTAGAGCGATAGCAGGTCGCGATTTGCGAGACGTAGTAAGGCAGCATCAGACATTCTGGTGGTTAGGGGACGGAGAGGGAGCTCCCTCGTCGTTTCCTTTTGATACAGGGTAGCTCCTCCTAAGGCGCAAAGCTGGCCTGGCCGGCTTATATAGGTTTAGGATTTAGGTGTAGGTTATATTTAGGTATATATAAAAAAAAAAAAAAAAAAGCAAAAAAAAAAAAAATTATATGTGTACATGCATATGTATGTGCATATATGTTGTATATATATATGTATATATATTATGTATATATACATGTATATATATAGTTTAGAATAAGGTAGTTTTAAGGTTTACTTCTAAGGTAGTTTTAAGGTATTTTTAAGGTAGTTTTTAAGTCTTTATTTTCCATTAGTTTTTATAAAAAACAAGTTCGTTTTTCTAAGTTTTTTATATTTTTCTTAGAGCTCTAGTTGTTAAGTCATTTAAATAAATAATTAATTTTAAGTTAGGTTACGTCGAAAGACATATTTTTAAGCATTAGGTTTAGCTTAGAGTACCCGCATAGGGTCAGTAAGTTAGAATAAGATTGAGTTAAGTTAGTTAAGTTAGTTTAAGCGTTTTTGTCTAGCTTGTAAGAAATAATGAATTCCAAAAATAAAAATGCATTAAAAATGAAATGAAATGAAAATGCCATGCTGATTACTAGAAAGAATTTCTTTAACCGCAAAAGAAAGTTTTTCTTTAACAATTGATTCGAATCTGGTCTAGTTCATGTTATTTCAACATCTGAGAGTATTGCGGAAACCCGTGTGAAATTTGAAAATACTTTTTTGATCGAAATGTTTCCACTTCTTAGACGAAAGAAGGAAGAAAGAAGAAGGATTATTATTTAAAAGGATTTGCCTGGCTAGCTACTAGCTACCTGGCTAGTTGTAGGCAGTCCCGTATTAGATTATATTTTACATGTCTCATAAACATTGATGCCTAGTTTTCTATTAAAACTACAGCTATGTCCAGGACATAGCTTCTAGCGACTATTCGTGTTATATCCTTTCACGCAAGTGGAAGGGACTGATAGTTTAAGGCCAAATCCGAAATGAGAAGCTTTCTCATGACAGTTATTACTGTCGGACGTTTGTCAGATATTCGCGAGAGGGAGGCCACTAAAAATCTGTTTGGTGTTTTCTGGGACTCGAACTCCGAATCCCTCGCTCAAGAGTTCAACGCGCTTGTTGGTTTTACCAAGATCTTTTTTTTTATAATTAGCGCGCACCAAAGGGGGTATCAATACCCTTATGCTGAGTATTCAGGGCACGGGCGTTTGGAATAAGGGGAAAGACGAACAGAGGAGATACCGGTGCACGTTGGCTTTAAATGTTTGAATGTTGTTCCGATGAGGAAATACAGAGCCTGGAAGATCATTCCACATACGTGCCGTTCGGCGATTCCTTATATTTGACAGTACGTTCAAAGTTGGGCTTGAGGGTGAACTGATTTGCATTCGAAGCGTGAAGTGTATTGCGGGTGAAATTTATGAAAATGAGAAAGAGAGTCGGCGACAAAACTGAGCCCTGGGGGACACCAGGAATTATGTGGTGAATATCATATTTGAGGCCGCCCAAGACAACTTGTATTGAACGCCCCGAAAGGCAATTTCTAATCCATTGAAGAAGAGACTCATCGATGCCATATGTACGTAATTTCGACAAAAGAGCCTGATGCCAAACTCTGTCAAATGCCTTTGAAATATTAAGCGCAACTATCTTTGATTCACCGAAGTGATGGAGAGATATTGGTTCCACTTCTCGGTGGGATATGCGATCAAATCACCAGAGGACCTGTTGCTACGAAAACCATACTGCCGGTCATTGGGAAGTTTTCGTGAATCAAAATATTTCATAAGCTGACGATTTATCAGCGTTTCCATGACCTTGGAAAGAAAGGACGTAAGTGCAATGGGTCGGTAATTGGTCCGAGAGGAAGATTCGCCTTTTTTAGGGACAGGCTGGACAAATCCTGTTTTCCATCTTCTCGGAAAGAGTCCAGAAGAGTAGGACAGACAGAAAAGCTTACGCAGAGGTTTGCCAGGAACTTAACTATATCCCACACCGCCCAGATCTTCCTATACTGTGTAATTCATATATACAACGGAAAAGAGCGAGAGGATGTGTATCACTTCCTAACAGTATGTCCCATTCTTTAAGAACTCCGCGTAAATATCTTTGGAGTACGCACACTTGAGTTGGAAGAGGCGATAAGCATACTCAACGGCGACAAAGGCTGGGATTTACTCTGCATACTTGAGGAACATTTTTAAAAATAAACTTCCGATTCACGAACAGTAGAATACTCTCTACCTTGCCTTGCTCTCAGAAGAGAGTATTCTTAATCGAAGCACGTTCCAACTAGAAGACTCAAACCAGTCATATAAATTTATCAATATTCAGAACGAAGAGTATCTATAATAAGCACAGATTTTGATTCAAAAATTTCGATTTGCTAAAAAATTGTCCGCACTTTCTAGCTTAGATGGGTTGGCGAGGGAAATTCCTCTACTCCACACTCAGGTCAATATCCTCATGAACACCCTCGTCACTATATCACCTACAAAGGTTATCATTGCTAAGCCTAAGCTTTTTTGGGTGGTGCATAGGATCCTTCTGTCTTTCTGCAGTAGTCTCTCAGTTCTGGCCTTGTTGTATAATGGCCATAGTTCCTTTGTTACACTACAGGTCCCTTGGGAGCTCCATCGTCTGTTTGCTCTGCATGAAACTTAATTCCTGCTTCGTGAATTATCTTGCACGGTGGGATTTTACTGATTGATTAGCTTGATCTAGGCCCAGCGTGGAGCCTCTCTTAGCCAGTTCGTCAGTCTTCTCATTCCCAGCTTCTGTATTTTCGTGATTTCTCTGAGGTTGCTGTCTATGCTGGTGGCCTGCCACCATAACAGACTGCCATATGTCAGTATATGTAATTCTCACGATTGCAGTGTACATCCATAGGGTGATTTTGGGACTTGGACCCCCGGTTTTCCCGAAGAGTCGACTGCAGGAGTAGAAAGCAATCCTGGCCTTTTTTTAAAGTTCAATTTCCAATTCAACTTATTGTCGAGCACCAGTCCTAGGTATTTTGCACCATCAGAAATTCTAAGGGGGGATGGTGTTTCAAATCGAGGTATTTTCCACTTTCGTGTAAACAGTACCAGCTCAGTATTATGGGGGTTAACCGACAGTCCACAAAATTTTTGGTCCATATGTCCAGAATCTTTAAAGCTCCTCCTTCCTACTTGTTCACTAAGTGCGGGAATGAACTTTCCTATAGCTAGCAGTACAACATCGTCTGCGTATGCCGTGGTTTTAATTCCACTGTTTTCGAGTTGTTGAAGTATTTCGCGTGATTTCCATAGAGAACATCGCGAAACCGATTCAAATTTCAAGAAAATTTTAAATTTCGAATATTTTTATCTACTGTCTATGCCGATAATTTTTTATTCTTCTCAAAATTGTCCTACAAATTGCCAACTTTGGGTGCCACAAGGTGTCACTGTTTTTTTTTTTTTACATTTCTCTATTTTTAGAGGACGCAATTGAAGTGATTGATTTCTATTTCGAAACAATTTTGAAAGTTTCTGGCATATGTGAAATAACTTTCATAACTTTTCTGTCATTAGCATGTACCAATTCATTACCGAGGCTCATTGAAATGTTTACAATCATTGGAACTGATTCAGAACCGCCCCAACCACCATCAACCACACATAAATTGAAAAACTTTCTTATGGCATTCAGTTACTGCCAAGAAGCAGAACAGCATCAACCCCCAACACCACTTCGAGGTAAAAATCTTTGTTCGAAATTTCACAGGAATATACTTTCTTGGCAGCGAACACCTACTTAGAGGGAACAGAAATCTCTTTTTAATAGCTCTCCTCCCAAATAAAATAAGAAAGTAATGCAAAAATATGAAGCACACCAATAACACCAACGCCAACGCCGCCACAGCCAACGACACACTTACAGGACCAGGAACTAAATGCTAAAGCCTACCAGCTCAATAAATGTAAATACGGTGATTTTGAAACAATTTTCCAGAATTCCAGCACCGACGACCGTTGCCAAGAACAAGGATATTTAAATTTTACCAAGAACACGGAACACTCCACGCGGGCAAAAATATTCATTCGCTTAAGTGTATCCACAAAATATACATTCAATACGAGGACACCGAGGCCGTGCAGCATACCTAATGCTCATGATTTGGTTTCAGCCTCCTCCCACCTCCCACATCTTGAAAGTCACTTCTGAAAGAGCCTAAGGAAAAAGTTTTTGGCACCACTCCAGCAGATATACAGCCTGCTGCTACTTCTACTGCTACTGCTGGTTAAATGGGTGATGGTGGGTGGTGGTGGGTGGTGTTGGCGGTGGCACTCATGGTTCTTTGCCAGCAGTCAAAAGAGCATTAAGCGAGCATAAAAACCCACTTGAGGACTTTTTACGCTCTCATTCCCGTTTTTTTATTCCTTCCACCTTTCACTAGCCTCTGACGCCGCCACCGCCACCGCTGCAGCCGCCTACTTGTTGTAAATAACATCATCATAATTTTGTCAGTTTGCATTATCTTCCACTTAAACTTTGGAACTTATTAAATTATGACCGTGGCCATGGTAGGGTGGAAGGCGGTTTTAAATAGGTTTTCAGTTGATTCAGCGACGACGGCGGCGTCCGGATGATGCTGAACTATTATCCTGCGAAATCGAGGTGGAAATTGTAAATTTAATGGCACACCGAGTCGTCAGCTAGAGAGTGAAAAACTAGATATAAATCTAAGTTCAGCTTTCTGTTTTAAATCAACTTCCTTCTACTAGGGGCATTTAAAAGGATGCTGACGACGGTGGGTGGTGGGTGGTGGGTGGTGGACAGAGATGTAAATCGTGTTGGGGGGTGTAAAGAAATTCTGTTGCGTTACTTTGTTTTGCCTTGTCGGTGTGCGTTGGAACTGTGGAATGGACTCGTGGTAAGATGACAAGTAAATATTTTAATTTTGCACTAATGGAGCCTTCAGTGAGCTCCGTCGACGACGCCGATGATGACTGACTGTTATTGAGAGACGACTTTGCTAGAGAGGTTTTTTTTCTTAAATGACAGCACTTTTCTTGTGTCCTTGTCTTGATATAATTTCTTTGCTGTTTTCTCTGAGTGTACTCTCCAAATTGTGGAAATGTGTTTGGACACCTTGTCGGACTTTGTTTCTATTAGAGGGGACAGTCATTTTAATTAAACGCTCTTAAGAAGTTGAAGAATGAGATACTGATTGTACTTGATTTTGTTTTATGCTTTTTATTCTTAGCTGAAATAAAGTGCTATCAGAGTAGATAAATGTATCTAGAAGGCAAGATTGACGAAAGCATGACAATTCAATCTTGAAAATGCGGGCAGCATCATTTCAAGATACAAATTTAGATTCTTTGCAGTTCAATTTGACTACATTGAAGGGACTGCTAGAGTAATTAGATCAGTGAAGCTTCAGACTGAAAGAAAAAGGTTAAAGTAAAGGGCCATTCAATAAGGGTCTCGATCTTATAAATTGGATAAGATTGGATGTCCTTCACGGCTTCGGCCATTTAGATGGCGTTAGCAGATGCAATCTTGAATGCACTCTTACACCTAGCTCGGGGTAAATATCAGCAATGAATTGAATGGCATTATTCTCTGGCATTTTTTGACAAATCTCACTTAGACCAACAATTCGGGTCCAATGTGTCCTATCATTTAACCCTGGAAACGCTGTAAAGTCCGCTGTTAGAACCACCAAGATAGTGATATGAATCTCAGGAGGTGCGTCAGCTCTACATTACCTCAAATCCGAGAAGAAGTAACTTCGTAAAGTCCTCGTTCTTATAACGGATAGGGCAGGATAATCACACAAAGGCCAACGAACAGATTCAATTTCTTCTTCGTCCCTGCAGCACACCGAGTCGCTCTGCGTGAAGGCCGATAGCACAATGTCCAGTGATTATGCCGGAGACAACCCGTGCGTTATAACGACTAAGTTTTACCAGAGAGGTTGATCTCTTCTTGCTGAAGGCCGGCCATAGCGCCCTGGCTATTGCGCATGTTTCCAGATGAACCCAGCGTCTGTTTGCTCGACCGGTGGCTTCATTTTCTATCTGCTTCCGTAAGGAACTGATTGGCCATTAACATCGCGAAATAAGGAGACCTCGAGACTTTTTGTTCAATAAGTACATTGTTTCATCCGCTGTGGGGTACGTAGCGCCATCCTCCTGGAACAATATACTGTGTGTCATCCATGTCAAACCATTGGTAACTCTCGATACCATTCATCGCTGACGGTCGTCCTTAGTAATTTGGCGCAAAAGCAAACTTCTGGCCCCAGCCAGGATTGGCTGGCACGTAATTGCTTAAGCATAAAGGAATACAGTAACGATTATTAACATAAATTAACTTCTCTCAAATGATGGCCTCACAAAAAAAACTGAACAAAACGTTTATATCTTCCAAATTGTTCCCCCAAGCAATAGATCTTGAAAGTCCTTGCAAAAATAGCATATTTGCTGACTATTCCATCTGGGTGATTCCATCCCGATTTCCACAAGTCATACGGAAGCATAAACATACACAACTTCATTACAGTATCAACGTATTGATCTGCTATTTATGCGGTAACATCTGGTGTAGCTTTCAAAGGATCAGCTACCACCAAACAAATGTAAATGTTTTGATAACTTTCTGTCATCCTTTTTGCGGATGCTCGAATGTTTTATCCATATTGGACGAGATAAAAATAAACATCCTCATGTTTACATGTGCTCCTACCGCCCCTTCCCCCCTTCACCACTTCACCGTTCTATCGAAACGAAGACATTTTCTTACCGAATCCAAAATAGTGCGTACGTATGTGTTTGTCATCGTTCCTTGCGCCCAATATTAGCATAAGGTAATCCTAACAAATTATGGAAATGAGGCTGTGGCGGATATGTCGAGAATTACGCCTATTTCATTCACAATTTAAGGTTCGCAATAAAATGACGATGAAAACATTTTCAGGATACCCTTCGGAGAGAAGGGTCTTGCCCATTCTACAGCACACCACACTCGCTCACAGTGTGTGGCAATTCCTTTATACCAGCCCACCACCATCCCCCGGTTGGCGACCCCAACCCCAAGCCATGCGTCGTCGTATTCGTCGTTGTCGTCCCTTTGAAGTTGGAAAAAGTTTTCCCACACATAAATTGCCAGGTTCTTTTGTGTTGTAAGGCGCGCGGCGCATATTGCGGTGGAATATAATGTTAATGGATTTATTATCCTGTCCCCGACTGCTATCCCCCACTCCGACAACACCGACGATGTGTACTATATTGTACGACACGTTGTGTGTGTCGATAATCGGGTGTGTTGCACGGCTTGTACGAGCCGGCGATAGATGGGTTTTATACTGTTCTGTAGTGGGGGTGGTGAGGGTTGGTGTGATGTGTTAAAGATCAACTTTTATGGGGAAATGAGAGAATACAAGTGTGGCGGGTGTGCGTTATTTTATTCCTGCCACCAGTCTCATTGAAAGGACTTCATCTGGAATGTGATGGGCTACAATAATTGCTGTGATTTTGCTCGTCGATGCACTGCGGCCAGCATAGTCAATTAAAAGAGAACATTCTGCTCGATTGTTGGTTGTTATTTATGACGTTGTTGTTGTTGTTGTTGCTTTTTGTTTCTACCCCAGGCCTCGGTGGTAGTAATGTACTCGTATGTATCATAAAATTAGTGGTTGCTAATTGAGAAAAATGGGGCTTCGTTGATTACTGATTGTTGGTGTGGCACAGACAATGAGTCAGGGGCTACCCCAATCCGGTTAATCGAATATTCGTTTATCTCATTAGAGGCTATGCAGTCATTAGGTCATTACTCACGCACAACGCATGGTTGCACATTGACCTTGTATGATTGTGGAGGGTATTGAAAACGTTACATGCTTGACTTGCTATGAAATTTCATTATTACAACCTAGTTCATTCATACAAGACACACATGCATACAAACATACATATACATATGTGCACAATTGTGTGAATGATAAATGCAATGAATTTATTTTATTACATTTTCTTGACCTTTATCTAGTGAAGAGGTTCACGAATTTTGTTCAGACATTCGCGAGAGGTGAGACCGTGAAAAAACTTGTTGGTATTTTCTGGGATTCGATCCTCGAACCTCCCGCTCAGTGACCCAACGTACTAGCCACGGCGCGGCGCCCACGGTACATACATATGGAAAACATCGTGATTTCTTATGTTGGTTGACCAAGAGATCTAAAATGGGTGGCACTAAGACATCGAGGAGTTCCAGAATCCTACATACTGATGATCATGGACATCTATAACAGAAAAAAGACAAGAGTAAGATGCGCCACCGAAGTCGCCGAAGAGTTCCAAATTAAAGTCAGTGTGCACCAGGGAAGTGTCTTAAGTCCTTTGCAATTTATTGCAGTCCAGGATCGTCTGTGACCGAAAAATGCCGCCTTAGCTGGAAGGAAGGCTTTACACCGCAGTTGTTCGTCCGACACACACTTACGGTTGGCAATGCTGGACAGTGCACAAAAAGTACGAAGGCAAATTAACGGCAGCTGAGATGAAGATGCTTTGCATGACAGCAGGAGTAACAAAGCTCAATAGAATTAGAAGTTCAAAGATCCAAGAAAGTCTTCACGTCAAAGAATCCATCCATCACCAAATTGGAGCACAACTGGCTCAGTTGGTATTGTCAAGTTTAAGAGAGGGGTCCTACGAACCCTGTCAAAAGGGCAATGTCAATCAACGTTCCAATACAAGCGCGGAAGAGAGGCAGGCTAAAAAACTCCTTGATCACACAAATGCAAAAACAGCAGCATTTGATTGGCTACAATGATGAAGTGATCAGAAACCGCGATACTTTTTGAGCTCAAATCAGCGAGCCCCACAGGCGGACCCAGTAAAGTGGGTGGGTTATGATCCCTATAGTCCTGATCATAACCTCGCTGAACAAAAAGGAAGAAGAAGAAGGATTACGAGCTTCTTAAGTCATGTCAGATCTCTGTCATCTTGCCGACCAATTTTCTAATGTTCATCAATGCACTTCTGGCTCTTATTCGCAACTCAATCGACTCCTTTACAGCACTACTGGCTTCGTCTACTCTTCTTTAAGACTATTGATTGTCAAGCCAAGCGACAACGAAAATCAACTGAAGTTAATTCAAACATTGACGCAATCCCTAATAAGGATGTGAGAATACGTTAATTCATTCCAAATTCAAGCTTCGGAAGTCCAGCAAGTCCTTTTTAATCACTCAACATGAATGCCGATCGCCTTCCTAAATATTTCGTCACAGCACTGTCATTTCTGCATTCCCTTTCTTTTCTTTGCTTCACAGTGCCAAAACATGAAAGGTCCTTGTCCTAAGTTGTGAAGACATGTATTCAAATTATAAGCACGCGGGTTCAAAATTGTGTAAACTACCTCTCATGCTGAACATTGAAATGTATGTACATACATATTGATTTTCAACGCTTTTAACTATCGACTAGTAGCACCTGCTCCAATGATTTTAACGTGTCTAACTGCCGTAATCAATTAATTATTCACACTTTCACTTTAGTGTAATAGCCGCGACTCAAATATCTTTAACTGCCATGTCAACTGGTTTATTAGCACGTTTTCAACCAACCAATTAGCCACCTCAGTTACAATCCGTGAAATTAAGAATGCATTCGCGTTTATGGGGCGAGAATTACATTTTTACAGATATCCTGGCAAAACGAAATTGACAGCGACACGCGACACTGCAAACCCACCACCCAAATGTCAATTACGAAAGGTCACACTTGACACAAATGTCAAACGGAAACAACAAATTAATTTGAAATAATTAACATTGATCATCGGGATGTACATATGTACGTATCTATGTGTAAATTCGATTTTAAAAATTATGTTCAGGTCACTTGTTGACCTGTCGATTAATTGGGTTATTAAAACGCATCGGGGACACCCTAAATGACACATATTTCGGGCCCCAATGACCTTAAGGCGCCTCTGCAACACTCCGCTACTGAATATGCACAAAATATAATAAATGTGCGTCCACGCTGCTAAGGATTATGCTAAAAAAATTCACTTAAATTTCAATTTCTCACTAAAACTACACTCTGTCGGCGCCGGCAAGTTTACTGCACTCTGTCGATACACAGCAAATCCTTTTCATCTCCTGTTCCATTCTGCGACCATTAACTTTTTGAATCCTTTAAGTATTACACCCACCCTTGCCGACGATGCTGGAACTTTTTTTTCCTCCAGATAACTGGGCTCCTTTACACAGGACCTCGTTCGCCGTGGCCGGAGTGAAATACGAAAAAAGTTTGGGTCCCGTCCACCCATTGCACACACGAGTATACTATGCACGAGAAAGTGTGGATGGTATTAGAAAACGTTTTACAACAATCGTTCCAGTTTATCCTTGGGATCAGAAGAAAAGAACGAATACGTGTGGATACAAAAACGATTTTTCACCACTTTCGCTGTCGCTTGCCTCGGTGTGTGTTGTGTGTTTGGGGAGCACCTTCACCTTGCAACATAATTAATTGACAATATGTGCGATGTACCGAATGTAGGTGGCGCCGTTACGCTGTAGCTTGGTGATGAAGTAGGGGGTTGTAGTATTTCCGTGCTCCGCTTATTGTGTGCGTCGTCGTTTACAGGGGTGGCTTGAAGGGTGCAGTTTTTGGGTGATTGCAATGCAATTTAGGTTGCTGACTTTTCGGTTTCGGGCGAGAGCTGTGAGCATGACAATGCAGTAATATCCTGCCTTTGTTGTGTTACGCCATCGTGGTGGTTGTTCTTAAAAGAAATTTTCATGTGAAGCTTTTAACTAATTGTGTATTCAGAATGTAAGTTTGCAAAGAGTTTTCTATTTTTTCATGCAGGATATTGTCAACATGCAACTTCAATTAAGCCTTGCTCCTTGCATAAACATAGTATATGTCCTGGTATAGCCCTGTTTCTATGCTAGTGAATGGGACTTGAAGATACATAAAAATCTTTTAAAATTGAGTATCTTACGTTAAGTCTCACCAGGAATCTCATACGATTGAAAGTACATCGTTGGTATGCTTCTGTGGCAAAGGCTTCAGAACCAATGTTTTGTAGTATTTTATACATTTGGATGAATTGTTCAGAATGTGAATGCAATATTAAAGGAGGGGACAGTTCGTTTTGGGATTTCTAAGGACTTCTTTCGTCATGCTGTTGTAGATGTTTGGAAGGAGGAAGAAGAAGAAGAATGCTGTACGTCCGCATTGAGGAGGAACTGCAGCCTTTCCAAATGCTCGCCCAAGGTTTGACGCATTTTATTCGTAAATGGATAACTCGTGTTATTTTTATGTACGCAGAACCGCGTTAGATTATGATGAGTTGGGAAAAGGATGGAAAGTAGCAACAGGAACAGCAACAAGAATAGAAGAGTACGAAGACGAAAGTACTACTGAAGACGAAGGTCTTCACCTAGGATATACTAGTATTGTTGGGGAAAGAACCGTTTATCAAACATTCAAAAGCTGAAGGAAAACCACTGCGATGGTCTTGATTTAGTACAGGTCAAGCGGTTCAACAGAGCAAGGGCCAAGACAGAGTAGCCGAAATTACTGTTCTCCTTGGTTCAGCTCTCATCCAACACCAAACTGGATAGTCTTTGGAGTATTGGTGTCCTAGACTACCAGATTGTAACATGGAAAACAGTAAATAGGAGTGAAAACGTATTACAATGTGTTCGCAGCCAAAGGTTCGGGCACGCCGCGTCGAACTGTGAGATGCAGCCTCGATGCCTAAAGGGTGGAAAGAATCACAAAACAGAAGAATGTTTGGGTAATGATAGGGCGCCAGATAAAAGTCAACTCTCGCGTGCGTTATGTATGAATTCGAGACACACCCGAAACAATTGGGGTTTCCCAAGTTCCAGTACATGAAAAAAGTAAACCTGGCCCGCCAGTAGAAAGTCGAAGTGAATCATCCACCCCCTTCTATATAACTCCATTCAAGGAGTTGTGACAACTGCACTCTCCACGAACTAGGAATCTGTGAAATGAGGAGATGGACAAGTACCTACAACAAATGGGCGAGACCATTAAACAAACTATGGAAAGAATGTTATCTCTGTACCACATTTCCCAAAGCAACAATTGACGCACTCCACCAACAGAAATGTAGACTTCTGGCAAGACCGTAAACCATAAGAAGAAGGAAGGAGCTATTCGAGCGCCTTTTCAGGAAGTATACAAGATAAATGATAGTATAATCCGTACCATTAGCTAAAAATCGAGTCCTTGTGCAGAACGTCTGCCTTCGAAATCATATGCGGTACTGGCTATCAGAGAACATCGGCTTCACTGAGTTCAATGACGATAACATAACAAACTATGCCATTGCCGATGAGAAGGTTTATACATCCCTCGCTCATATCGAAGGTAGAACATCAAGCGACCTTCAACTGAATGAGAAGGAAAAAATCTAACATTGTACTCCCTCCAGAAGTTTTTAATCCGATGAATCTCCATATAAAAGAAAAGTACCTTCCGAACATCAGCCAGGTATATGGCCCTCGATATGATATGGCTTCTACAAGTTGAAAAGGCTGGGCATAACCAAACCACTGCTGTACATGCTTTGTAATACGCTCACCTAGACAGTTCTTGTGTAAAATGCTGGGACGTTTGTAATTAAAAACGGTCTGCAACAAAGTGTAGTTAATTCACCGATCCTTTTTAACATTTACACGAGTGATCCCGTAGGATCTCTTCACCATGCCAAGGCGCGCACAAACGCAGACTTGATCGCGTGAAGGACCAAGAATCGGGGTCATTGTATTCATATTACGACGTGATTTTGATAAGTTCAAACAGTATTGCGATAACTGGAATCTGATAATCAACTTCCACAGGTCGGAAACGGATGATGCTCTGGTCAGAGACAAAGCGGCTATTGCTTGTTTTATAGCAGCCAACTCGGGCTGAAGGTAATTTGCTACATGCCTCTTGTTCGGCCCATGCTCGCATATGTATGCTTCGTGTTATTCAACGTGGGAGCAAGCTTGATGGAAAGTATTCGGGTGTTTGAGAGGATTTGCCTTCGTTTATACAGAACACCAGAGAATCAGTACAAAAAATTCCGTTCCAATGAGGTCCTGTATAAAAGGGCAAACATAGCGACTAGCCAGTTTGCTATTTAAGATGATTCGAAGGCGCATCGCAAAAGGAATGTTCGATAAATAAATTACCTGTTATACATCACGAGACAGTGCGCTTTTTTCGATCAAGAAGCTCTGATTCAGGAAAGAGTAGTAATGCCGTTAATTTTCCAAGCTATGACAGTTGTTGATAGGCGGCGACACGTTGCACACAGAACTACGGAGTCGGTTAAGTAGAACGGTATCTCACTGCTCAAGATGTCATTAGGCAACATAAGAAATTCTGGTTGCTAGGGAACAGAACTCCTTCGTCGTTCCCTATTTATGTGGGGCAGCCTTCAAATGGGCAAAGTTAGCCTTCTTACTATAGCTGGCTTAAGAGAAAAAAAAGTAAAATCTCTGACAAACCCCCGAGAGTAATAATTGTCATAGGAAAGCTTATTAATTCGTCTTTTGGGTATAGCTCTAAATTGTAGATTCTTTCCCTTTTTGCGATACTATACAACAACACAAATGGTCGGTTGTTATGTGATGAGTTGTCAGCCCGGTTGAAATTTGTATCTTTGACAGAGTTTATAGTCATAGCCACCACGTCTGCCGCTCTCTGCAGACTTTTAGACATCAGTTTCAATTAGTTTGGATAGAATGTTTTTTTGTACCAAAAATTATAGGATCAATACCTACAGGGTGCCCCGGTGTGGAATCAAGAAAATCGAGCAGCCACGCGACCATGTACTATCTTGCACGTTGTCAAGGTATTTGAGATATGTATAATATTAGAGCCCAATGGAATTTTGTGACTTAACAGAAAAAAATAAGCAAAATCAACAAACAGAACTTCGATTTATTTACAAAGAAAGTGACTGACATACGAAATGTAATGAGGCCTTTTGCACCACCTTGTATTATAAGTTTTAACTCGCGCCGTATCGATCCATACTTATTAGGCTAGTGGCGTACATGCGATTTTCTCTCGAGGCGATTAAAAAATCGTAGTCGTAGTCGTAAGAAATAACCATACACGCACAAGCGACAGTAAATCACCAAAAAAATAGAGCACATACTTCTAATACGATTACCTAAGCTCATTTGCAACTAAACAATCGTCGCGATTGAATTATGTAAGTCTTAATCTTCAGGAGTTTTTTAAGTCGCAAATTTAAATTAAAAACTGGAACGCAGAGAAGAGCATAGAACTCCTCGCACTGGCGATTATTCAGTCGTGGTGTTTGGCCGCAATATTGTTTACACAGTTTCAAAACACAGTGACAGTAGTTATGCCTGATAACGAATCAATTTTTTCAAACCACAACACTTTTCACGTTTCAAAAACCCATTCAATTTACGATTAAGTAATCGCAAATGCGCGAGCATCCATGTCAACCATTTGTTTCATTAAAAATTGCGACTGAAAAATCGCAAATAAATATGAGACTTGTTTCATTTTTCTAATTAATTAATCGCGCATTCCTATTACAAGTCATGTGCTCCATTTCTCGCGGCTTAATAGTGACGCGATACGAAATCACCACTATTTTATATTTTAATCGCTGCGATTAAAATCGCCAGTGCATGCTTACTCTTTTAAATTCATATAATTCATTTATCTTGGCGATTATCACGTCGCCCAAATAATGGAACAAATCGCGGCATACGAATCGCATCGATTTTTAAATGTTCTTTGCGCGCCTTCATATTGATGTGTGTTTCATTTTTCAGACTTAGTAGTCGCGCGATTGAAATCGCATGTGCGCACCGAGCCCTAATCGAAACAGATGTTACCTATATATATAAAATTTCTAACGTTGTCAACCAACTAGCAATGGAGGGAACTTCGCTTTAGATAAATCTGCTCGATTATTTCCAAAACTGCGCAGAAAATGGATTCCACGATAGAGCATCACCTAAGCATATTGCCTGCGAAAACAGAAAAACATCGCAATAATTCAAACAACTTCAACTTCAATTAGCATATTAAATATATATTTTCATGTATATATAATTTATTATATTTAAGATATTTTTTTTGTATTTCTCCTGTTTAAGTAATTTACAATTTAATTCCTCTTTGTTTCAATCTCCTTCTGTATGCATTTAACACTTTGTTTTTTCTTATAGTTAAATTAATTAATTATATTTTTGCTTGACCTTAATATTTCATTTTTTTTTAGTCATAGAATTTTTAATTTTTACATTTTATTTTGTATATAATTCGGTTCCGGATAATGCCTTGGTTTATATTTAAAATTAGACATGAATAAGTGTATTTTTTTACAAACTTAACAGGAACTTTTGTTTTTAAATTTTGAAAACAAAACTTTATCATGGTCTTGATAATATTCTTAAATTTAATTGATTTATAATTCAGTAATATTTATTTCAGGCAACAGTATGAGTCTAATTATATGTACAAGTATATTTAAGTATTTGTCATCATGTTACTTAAAATTTAACTTTACAGCGGTTTTTCTTTTTAACAAATTTTCCTAGAGTATATAGTACTTTATGTATTTTTATTATAATATGATTCTATAGTAAACAGCGTTTTTATTTTTTTTACTTAATGCACTAACACATTATTGAACTCATATTTCATGCTTAAAAATTATTTATTACTCTTCCTTTAAATTGTTTTTTTCCTTTTTTTTTTTTTCATATATTTTTGGCATCTGGATTTCGACTTAAGCATTTTTTGTTTATGTTGAGTGGGTTAATGGAAGCATGAGATGTCTCAGATGATAAATATCGAATGTAAATTTATCGGGATGACTGTGAAATTAATTTCTGTAACATTATGGATTACGATTTCGACCAATTTGTGTTGGTCTCTCTGTTGTATGGTATTTTGGTATTCGAGTTGTTTCGCTGTTTAAAGAATAAAAATCAACACACAGCCAATTACATTACGTGCACGCACGTAGGGTGTATATATTATGATTTCCTTATTTTTGTGGTCCGGAGAATGAATTCATTTACGTTTACGAGTGTATGCAATCCATGAGCATTACTTTGGTAGTGATGTGCCAAATGCGGACCGAACGGATGGTGGTGTGATTAAAAAGCTATAAAAATTATTTTAGTGCCATTCGTAGTATGTATCTTTTTGGTTGGTGAGATACGTGAACATAATATTCATGTAGGGTGGAACACTGAGCCTAGCCTGCAATCCGACGTGCCGCTGTCGATAGTAATCAGATGCGGTGTTTAATTGTCGTAAAAAGATTTTACATCGACAACGACATGTAAATTCTGTAAAATACAGCACACTGGGTAAGGATGGGGTAATAATTGTATTTCTTTTTGATGTGGCAATGAATGAACGACAAATGTGGACAAATGCATATAATTTCATTTGGATTGCAATGTTGCATTCATTTACTTTGATATGTTCGAAAAAAGTTATTGATATGTGTACGTAGATATGTTCCAAATGAAATATAAAAGGTTTCGCTGGGTTAAAATGCTATGTGCGTTGCCTTCGCTTCGGGAGACAGGAAATGGATTTATTAAATATTAGGAATGCGGCCAGACATAATGCTTTTTAGGAAAAGCCTGCAAAAAGCTAAACCGCATCTTACTTTAAACTGCGGACGAGGCGAACTATAAGGTCAATAAACAGCTATGGATTGAAACTCAACTCTAACTACATCCAAGTTCTCGTACAAAAATAGAAGACAATAACTAAATTATACCACTCTTAGCGGATTTTCTTACTAAACTAGGATTTGAACAATTTAGCTAAAATTTCCTTAAGCTCCAGCCTCAGTTGGTGCAAGCTCGCATGCGACTTAATATCTCAATTTCGACAGTTCGTTCGTTGCACATTTTTTTGAGCACCTAAATGTAGACTCCAAATGTTTATTTGCTAGGAAAGCAAACTGCAATTACCCTAGAACACCAAAAGAGGGCATTACGGTAACCTGTAGTTTAACGCTTTCTAGTAAGTGCTTAGTGTTGCCAGTAGTTGAACTCGACAAATTGACTCTTTTGATAGCTATAACTTTCAAGTAGTCAAGGAGTTTACCTACTTCGAATTAATCATAACCTCGACCAATAATGGGGATCTAACGACTTTTGAATTTCGAAAGCCCTTACTACTTCGGTTTAGTCAAACAGACAGGAAGTTATATCAACCATCAAAACGAAAATTTAATTCAAATGCGTGACTCTAATGTCGAACAAATGTTGTGCAGCCCCACAGCAAGAGGTCAGGCTTTTCTTAATATTATTACTAAGCTCAAATTTTCTATAAAATGATTCGCAAAAAAGACTAGTAGAAACATTTTTGCAAGCCCAGCGAGTCAACCACTAAACGTTCTCTTCAGAACAAAGTTTTGGTATAAAGACCAATATCGACGACTTGTACATATGTATGTATGACGAGAGTACATGAAAGCTGAATTGGTTTTACAACCTCATCGGCACTTCGCGACCGGTACTCATGAGAAATTGTAATTATTTAATTTAATTTTAGATTCGAAAAAACGTAGAAGGATATCAGAACGCTTTCTTTTTATTTAAAGGGCCAATAATGATTGGGCATTTGGGTAAATGAGTGTTGTACATTAATCTTATGTTCCGGTTATAATAAGATCCAAAAGCAGGCACCATAAGGACCTTCAGCTCAATCGTAGACAGAATCCAATTACATTCTCTGGATCTATACTGCAAATAGGACAACTAAATTTGCACTTCGACTCGTTTGGGACGCTTTTTAGGTTCAATTTTATCTTGGCGGAGTGTTTCGATTCAGTTGACAACAATCATTTCCCAATGTCCAGCAATAATATTTTGATACAATTGCACTGCATTTTAGACAAAAAGAATCGGAGTCATGAATGAAGAAGATCGGGTCTACTAAATTAGCGCATCTAAAATGAACAGACGAGAGAACTCCATGTTTAGGAGAAATCTTGGGACATAACTAATAATGTCTTTAAAAAAAAAGTGTGCTTGTAAAGGCTCTTGCTTTGTCAATTCCAACGAACTCGAACATCAAGACTCTGTTTTCAGCGGTAATTAATTCAAGACTGATTTGGTGATATGTAATGTGCCGAAGTTCATGTCGATGGCACCGACAGACGGTATGACGCTTGAGGCTTAACTAATGTTGTGCGAGTTATATATAATAGCATGAGTGGCAAGACCCTTAAACTTAACGCCGCCCTGAAATGCAGAATCTAGAAGCTGTTCATGACAGTCTATACTCTCGAAATATAGGATCCACCGCTTTGGCTTACTGACAGAAAACCCTTTGGCCTATGCAGCATGATAATGGCATATTGCAAGGCTAATATATCGACAGTATCTGTTTGGTTTTTACGCCACCTTCCCGGTATTCAAGGAGACTGGAACAAGAGTTTTAAGTGCTTGCGAAGGGTTCTAGAAAGAATGAAATATGACACAGCTGAAATAACCCAATTACTTTGTATTAGAAATAGTCCTTACAATACAGTATGATGAATGAATAAATTGCCACTGCACAATGCTTCCAAGTGCAGCAGATGCGAGGAACAGAAAAAGTTCCACAGTTCACAAACATAGTCCCGCTTAACAAGTTGTGAAATTTTTCTAATAAAATCTCACCCAGTTTCACGCTCAAAAAGTAATATCTAATTAAAATGACACAACACCTGCAGTTAGTTTCACCCAAATGAAATAACGTGCTTATCGCCAAACAACCAGTTGGCCATTTCCGAAACAATTTCCTCCCTAAAAAGCATCCAATTAACAACACAGGGGCTTTCCTGGTGACCAGCAAAAAAAAAAAAAAAAGAAAAACCAAAAGGACACTCCTTCGCGTATGATAACCTACAGTGCTGAGGATTTACGCTCACCCTCTCAGAAAAACTTGAATTTCAACACAATACTCGTACACAAACCTATACATAGATAATGACAAACTTCCCCTAGACAAAGTGGAAAGTTCCTCTTTATGCCGTTTTTTCCGATTTTTTTTTTGTGAAGCATTTTTATGCAAATTTTGCCACGGGCAGAGATTGGAAAATGTTCACTAAAAAAGTTTGTCTGCAGCGACGGTCTGCCAGAGCCACACATTTAGCCGTAAGCGTTTTTAACCCACTTCTGTCGTCCCCTCTCACCGCCGCGCCGCCTCTGATGTAAGTACCTATCTATGTGTTTCGCCAGTAATTGTAATTAATTTACTTTTGTCGTTTAATGTGATGCACAATCGCGGGAATTATGTAACAGCTATATAGATACTTTTTATACATTTTTTTTATCAATAATACTTTTTTTTTGTTTAGACAATAATCCGATGAAAGCTAAATTTCGCTCCAAAATTAGTTGATTTTCCTCTTAACTTTTTTGTTATTATTTTCTGTCGTAAGTTCTAATATAAAATCTATGAGCAAATCTATTTAATTGTGTTAATTAAATTTTCAAGAGCTATTGGCATTTAAAAAATAAATAAATAAATTACATTACAAGTTGTTTGCTTAATGGGAAGTAACCGGGTTTTATAAATGCATCCGAGCTATTAATGGAAGCAATGCAATTAGGCAGACGTAACTCCTTAAAGTTGTTCTCTCGTGTTGTATAGATGCACCTGCAATTAAACAATATACAAAAGAGCTTCATTTATCATTGAACGTTATAAGTGCATTCGTAACTTTATAACCTGATTTAAGGTTCATATAATCTCGTAAATTTCTGCTCTGTTCAGTTATACATAGCTTAAATCAAGCGACTACTTAAATATACATAGGTACACAATTTAAAGAGAACGTGGGTAGTAAACGTGATCCTGAAATGAAAATACGTCAAGAGTAGGTAAGGAGTTGGGTAATTTGGTAGGAGGGCACTTTCATTCCAAGCAAGGACGCAATAGAGGTGTACACGAATGATTCACATATCGCCGGAGAATCGGGGGCGGAAGTGTACTGCCGAACACCACCTCTCAATCACACAGTCCATCTGGAACGGTTCGTGACTGTCTTTCAGACAGCGATTTTCGCTATACTTAAGGGCGCGGAACTATTACTTAGTACAGGAACCCAAGGTAATCTGCTCAGACAGTCAGCCAGCCATACCAAGAACCAACTCAAAATTGGTGATGGAATGCAAGGAGAAACTCAACATCCTGCAACCCCCTCTCAGGTCAACATAGCTTAGATACCTGGCCACTGTAAGATATCAGGGAACGAAGCCGCAGATGAACCGGCGAGGAAGGAAGCTGCTAACACGGACACACCACCCACGATTACAACCATTGGAGTAGCCTTGAAGGAACCGCATATAGCAGAACGTTCGCAAAACACCACGACAATATGTGGGAAGGATTGCAAACCTGCAAAGCTGCCAAAGCCATAATTGAGCGCCCCAGCATCAATCTAGCAAAGACAGAGGACAACTAAGACAGATGTTAGGACTGGACAAACACGCTGGCAGACTGGGACTAGTGACATCTAGCACTTGCCGGGGAAAGCCTCGAGCTTTCGTCTGCGAATGCCCTGCAACAGGACGCTAAGATACAAACACCTTGGAAGACACGTCCTATTCGGGCTGAGTTACCTTAGACGTTACAGTTTCGGAAGAATCTTGGAGTTCGTTAGAAATATAGGACGTTTCTCTGAACTGTGAACCTCATCAGACTCTCCATCTCCAAAGCAAACTACACTTCGATTCGGCCCAACAGCGACCTACATGATGAGGACACACCTCACCCTCCCAAACAAACCAACCAGGGTAATTTTGGAAGAAGGTAAGTTACTCAGGGAATCTCTGAGATGGTATAATGGAAATCAAGATATAAGGAACCTTATTTTTTGTACGCAGCGTTTTGGCCAAAGGGTCGTTCTGGCGCGGGCCATCAGTGGTTCCAAAGCTAATGCACAAAAATTATATCAATGGCATCTCGGAGTGCCTTTAATGCTAGAAGACCCAATCATTTTCATCGATTCTCGTTGGCATGTAAGTTTAATGGGACATCCCAATCCAGACAGTGTAACACGAAATAAGATGAACCTACGCCAAGCCGCTTCACTTCTCTGAATGTGTACTTGATAAAAGGATGACTGAGATCTGTAATGCCTTTTATACTGGAGCACATAATTTAACTAGAAGCTATATTGAAGCTCTTAATAAATCCTGGTATAGTATTAGGTTCCAGGTTCTTAATTTCCGCTGATCTAACTGAGTCCCAATCCAAGTCCCGATCTTTTCCTTGCGGCTCCTAGACAAACGCAAAGAATATGTTGTACCGCGTCCTCTACTGCTAGCTAGCATATATCAGTACCCGACAATTTTATCTTGTGCGGATGGTATCTTAGTGGCCAATCTGCCTGTAGATAGTCCGTTGACTTTCTTGAATCGGCTCTGATTTGTCTGTCTCCCGTTGTTATCTTGGAGTGGGCACTGTTAGGTGGTAAACCAAAATCTTGAAAGCAAGATCTTCCTAGAAAGGGGAAAGGCTGGGAAGGTTGGGCTATATTGCAAACACTATGGCGGGAAGTGCCTACGCACATGCACTGTTTCCACTTGTTTTTAATAATATCAAGCAGCGGAACCAGAGGCGAAACGAGGCAAGCTTTTCAACATACTGTCCTCACTATGTTGTAAGAATTCTGTGTATTGTGCTTGGGGGTTAAAGGATTTTGCAGCACCCCACTATGCGATGATTTAATAGCAGGATTAGATTTCACACCGCCGAAATAAATGAACAGCACTTCCAGTTGCTATTAGGCATGCAACATAAAAAGAGAATAAAAGGCAAAAAGAGAGCTCACATACGTTAAGCTCCTCCTAGAGTAGAGTTCGGCACAGCTATTGGGAAGCTGAAAACAAAGTCGCTGGTTCCAATAGCTTGCTGCGGGTATTTGAAAACATGGAAGCAACGTTTCGGTAGAACATATGTATGAGAGTAGGTACGTCTTCTGATTGGAATATCAGCAGTACAAGGCATATCTCCAAAAAGGGTGATTCTATGTCTACAACTAATCAAGGCACATCCCTCGATGCTATAAAGCATACTGTGCCTTACGGCGCGTTACAGAATGGTTCATATCTGTGCAGATTCCGAACCGACAGGTTGATTGTAATTAATTATCAATCAAATTTCCAGAAGGACAAAAATCCTAGAAAAGGCCAACGAATTTCAGGATGGATCATCCGTCGGTTTGTTTTTCAAAATTGTTATTAAAACTACACCATTGAGGAGAGTACGCCTTCCAATTAGACAGTAGACTTTTGGCGTTAAATCACAGCTGCACTGTGGCCAAGGCACTCCATCTAAACGGCTAATAATAGCTATCCTACTGGATCCAGAGTGCGTATAAGTCTAAACTACCCAGCTGCCTTGACAAAAAATCAGTCATCTTGCCGTAACGTTGTTGCCAGCTTCATTTTCAAGAAGCGGAGTTCTATCTCAATTAAGATCCATTTAAGTCTTTAACGCATAAAGGGGGATTCAATAGCCTCGTGAATATAGACGAGACATATCGCTGACCACCAATTCCTAAAGGAATACCTGCAGCCTGTAAACGCTCCATCTGACTCAATAAAGCCTGACATAACCTCTCGCCATGGTCTTTCGGAGCCGTCTCACCGCTGTTAATTCAATGTGCCAAAAATTTGAGCTAAGGTTTGAGATAATTTTGAAGTTCTAAAAGGCATTTTGCACACGAAGCATGGTAGGCTTTTCACCTATTTTCGTACAAAGTTGAACTCTTCAAGCCTCTAATACAAGGATAAATAAAAAAACGTCGTCATTTATTTTACAAGAAGTCACGGTTTTCTTACACTTAAAAACCGTTCTCACCACTTGAATATTGTTTGTTTTAAGATACTCACCTTTTGAAGAATGTCCATACTCCTTCGGTGGATTCTCTGTATAAAACATACTCTTTCCTATCGCCAGCGACCCTTTTCGATCGATCGACCCTCCGCCAGAAGCCGACGATGATAAGCTCGAGCCAGATGTCATTGATCCGCCATTACTTCCGACTCCGCCCGGACTACCCAATAAATCCGATTTCATTGGAAATACCTCCGGTTGTATCACTTTCGTTGTCTCATTTCGCAGAGGGATAATATTGTCTGCCAGAGAAAAAAAATACCGAGGTCATCAAACAGAGATTAATGACGTATCTATGACTTATAAATAAAGCTTCTCCCATCATTCCTATACATCTACATATTGCAAAATTCGGAACAAAAAAGTAAATACAAAAAAAAAAGAAAAAAAAAATCATTGAAATGTGTCAATTTTTTGATCAACTTTTAAATAAATTGATTTCTCCAAAGTAAGATTATCCTGGCAGTGCCTAGATGGACATACATCCCATTCGACCGCAATCAATTTTCATCAATAAAGACATGCACAGCCTTTGTTGTTGTTGTTGTCCATCCCATTCTCAGCCCACTCAATGGGAAAAAATCTGAAAAACAATATACCTTTTATCCTTGCCAAGAAAAAAGAAGCCGAATAGAAATCCGAAAATCCTTGACAATGAAGAAATTAAGGAAAGGAATTGATTGAGGGATGACCAACCAGTTATTGGCCAAACAAATGACGGCAAAAGGCAGACTGACTGAGAGCAGGGCAGGGGCTACAACTGAGAAATAGAAATCATGTGCAGGAAGGTCCTTGTTCGTCATTCCTTATTCTTGGTCAGAATTAAGTTTAATTTTCCGGAAAAACATATGACGGCAGGATGTTTTAAGGATTTTCTCCTTATTATTGTGTGAGTGAACACTAATCCACCCACTTCAGGACACTTGTAAGCGTATGGGTGGTGGTCCAAAGGAATTACCCGGACTGCACTGGACACCAGCAATTGACAAAAAAAAGGTCACAAGCTTTTACAATGGGTTGCCTCTCGGCCCCATCTCTTATTTTACGATTTATCTAAGGATTCATACTCTCCGGTCGGTCTGTTTCATTGCGGTCGATGAAGAATTTTGCGGCGGGGCAAGGTGTATGGTTACATTCATTTTATACCCCATGAAAGGATTACACTGTACCAAAGGAATTTTCGTTCGAGTCCAAGTCCGAGTAAAACTATTATGGAATGATGTGATTTGTATCTCGCATGTCTGTATGTGTGTCCTTTCTTTCATCTGGAAGGGACTTCGTTGTCGGTAAGAAAAATAGAAAAATAAAAATCTGACTTTTTTCCACTAAACTACACATGTGTGTTGATGTGTGTGTGTGAGTGTGTGTAATATAGTACTCATAAAACCTCCACGAGTCGGCTATTAACTTACTCTCTTTTGGCTCAACAACTGCATGTGTTACTTGCTTCGACGGCGACGATGGCAGCGGAATTTCTGAAAGTATACACCCGTAAAGAACATAGGATATATTAAATTACAATTTTCCTTGTATATCCTGTGACTACATACGAAGGTATTTTTTTTTTATAATTCCTTGAAAATGCGGTTTAAATGGGGATAAAAACGGGCGAACAAAAAAAAAATATTAAAGCAAAACAAATGTGCTGAAAGAGCTTAAGGAATTAGTTTTGAAAAGGAGCGGGGATTGGGTGTGGTAAAAAGGTAGAATAAGGACATGAATTCTGCTAAAAATAGATGACATACACCATAATCGACGGATTAAAATAAAATCCTGAAGCAATTTCCGTTGCTCGATATTAAGTGTGGAGTTTGTTGAGAACGCATGTAGTAGTGTGTGAGCAGGTTGTAAATCCTTTCGTGTTGGTTGCATTATTACCTTCGATTTTACAGTTTATTTTGAAAATGCATCGTACACACATAGATACAGATGTGTGCAGTCGGAATCAATTTAATGGATGGGGAATTGAAACTGGTGGAACAATTTCGACGCACGCAGGTACTTGTTTGCTATGTGAAATTGCGTTCTGCCTTCTAGAAAGGCTCGTAATTTTTATCGTACAGTGTTTAAGAGAGCTTCCTTTTTTAAGGGAAGTCGCTTCGACTCTTCGTCGCAGGGTTGTTAAAGATACATACATTTTAAGAACTTAAGCGATTGGACTCTCGATTGAAACGCATCCTCTGAAGTTTTGAAACTGTCTAGATTTAGCTTAACCTGCGATTCTACTATACCATATCCTTACTGTAGACACCATTAACATTGGGTTTAGCTTTCTTGAGAACAGGAAGCATTATTTTTCCAACAGACATTGAATGCAACCATCGATACTGTCGTTCATTAGAACAGTCATGGATATAAACAACACAAAATTATTGTATTCGAGCTATGGGATATAACGAGCTTAATTTCAAATCACGAGATAATGACAATAACCCGAAATAAAGGATAAAAAACAGAATATTTGATAAATAAGAGCAATTACACACGGAATAAAGTCGTATCTTCCAGACCTGAGCTCGAATATTACACTACAGGGGTGGCCCATTTTTGCATAGATATAAATTGTGTCAGGCCTCTGTGATACCATGGATCAAAACCATTTGGCCACTCAGGGACTAACAAAATCAACCGGAGCTTTTGATAGAGCGATGGATTCACATGACTCCTAAGGACGTCAGATCGCTAAGGTCTTTAACGAAGAGGGTACCCTAAATGGAGTATTCTTTTGTACGACAGAGCTGGGCAATTACATAGGTGGTGAACGATGCTTTCCTCTTTCTCCTCACCCCTACAGCTCCTGCAGAAGTCGTTAGAGAGAGGCCAAGTCTTTTGGCATGTTGCCCTAAAAGACAGTGTCCAATGAGAACACCGACAACGCAGCAGATCTGTGATCGCCTAAGTTTGACCAACTCGGTTTATGGTCCAGCCTAGGCCAGATCTGTCTCGAGATGAGACACGTTGACCCGTTTTCCTATCTGAGGTTGGTCTTGCTAATAGCATTAAGCTTTAGTAGATGCTTACATGTAGCTAGGGGCATACCTAGAGATTGCCTATCAGACAGAATCCTTAGGCTGATATAAGGAAGGTATAAAAGCTTTGGGATACTTGTGGTAAACTCAAGAATTTTAACTTGTACCTGAGCTTATCAACTGATCATCAGTCGAATAAGGGCAGAAAGACTTAAGGTTAGTCCAGGTCCAATCACTCGATAGGTAAAGCAATATAACCATAAGTTTCGTTTGTGTGTACCTTAAATAAATTGATAGACCACACAAGTGGTCGTAGGAAAGCCAAAGAGTAATTGTTTGGTATGGATTTGAGGTGGTAGTATAATTAATCCCTACTTATTTGAGAACCATGTAGTGCCCTACAGAGATGCTAACCGATTTCTTGTGGCCACAATTGGTCGATTTGGACTTGAATTACCTTTGATTCCAACGAGTTCGCGCAATGTGCCATTTCAGCCCTCAAACACTCAAATTTGTGCACACTGAGTTCGGTAACCGTGTTATCAAATATTGTAGAGAAGGATCCCGGTCCTTAAATCAGTATACCATGTACATATGTGCGCATTTGTATAAAAAAAAATGTAAGTTATAATTTTGCGTACCCTACAGGCGGACCTGTAGAGATGCAGTACAGTGTGAGGGTTATAATCCCTAAAATCCTGATCATAACATCGCCGAAAAAAGGAAGAAGAAGAAGAAGTTATAATTTTGTGACTGAATGAACGTGCGATGGAAATAACATGTTTGCGTCTAGCCATTAAGCCACGCTTTAGAGCCTAGTGAATTGAAAAAAAACGTCGCAGTATTTAAAGAATCGCATGATATCCCATCCTATACAAAAAAAATACAAATACTTGGCGCAACAGAGGTATATGGTCCAGGGCCTGGCTACAGTTTAGAGCCTTATCCGAAAGGTAAATTGAGAAGCTTTCTCTTGACAGTTATGACTCTCGGACGTTTGTCAGACATTCGCGAGAGATAGGACCGTGAAAAAACTTTCTGGTGTTTCTGGGATTCAAACGTCGAACCTCCCGCTCAGCGATCCAACGCACTTACCACTTGAGCCACGGCGCCCCTATACTTATGTATATGTATATCATGCCGTAATGACAATGGCGTGGCAATGCTTAATATTTGATTAAAATACAATGATCTACTTGATCCTTGATTTATTCAACTTTTTTGGAAAAAGTGGATTTGACGGACACCATTTATAGCCCACTTTCTCCGAATTTCTTAAGACCAAATGTAGATTTCGAATACAAAAATACAAATATTTGGCGCAACAGACGTGTATGGTACAGGGCCTAGCTTCTCGCGACCATTCGTGTTTTGCGTGTTATATTTTTCACACAAATGGAACGGACCTACAGTTTAGAGCCATATCCGAAAGGCAAATTGAGAAGCTTTCTTTCTTTCTTCGACGCATATGTCGTATCTATATACATCCGTGTCTGTAAGGCCCAGTCTCTTGGCGTGGTTTCCCAGAAGGCAGTGCCGGACAAGATTCGTACTGCTGTTCTTAGAGGATTCTGTTTAGATTTCGAATTTCCCAAGTTCTTTTCCGGTCAAATTCTGGCCACAAAGCTTTGGATACCCTGTGACCACCTGCTATATTTGACCATCTTTAGTTGGCTGTTTTGTATACTTAATTTCGCACGAAGGTGGGTTGATATCGCCTATTGGCAATTCTCCTCCAAACGTTGCCAATTCATCAGCAAGTTCTTTCCCTTTTACACCGCAGTGTCCTGGAACCCAGCATAATTTTACGCGCTTCTGCGTGCATAATACCTTTAGCATTGTGCGGCAGTTCCTGACTATCTCAAGTTTTATGAATGCAGCCTGACTATCGATATAAATGCCAAACATCTCCATTGGATATTGATTTCATCTCAGGCCTGAGTACAGCTGGAACTTCTGATTGAAAGACACTGCATGTATTTGGGAGTCTCAAAGACAATTTCATATTCCAGAGCTCGTTACGTGTAAATTGCGATTTCGTTTTGTTTTATTATCGCATTCCCGCACCGGTATTTCCTTCCTGGGTACGTTATCTCGTACGGTGTGTCGAAGTCGAATACAGGAGTAATGTCGTCTGTTTTTATTGAATCAGTGTCAGACAAGAAATTAAACCTAAAGAGCCTGATAACACCATTAAAAACTCCCTTAAGCTGCTGTTCTCAAAATTCAACCCTCAGGACGTCCTTGTTGTTGATTCGGTACGATATGCTTTTTAAAGGACATGAAAATCAGCGGATTTTCTTCATCACTTATACGACTATTTTTATGCATAAATCTAATCTGTTGAGGAGCATTCACCATTGCAACACATAAGTATGTATACCCACCTCCGAAAGCAAAAATTATCGGGGAGTTAACCCCTTCTATACTCTAAAATATGCTAATGTTCAAAGGTGCGTTTTAAGATCTCCAATAAAATTGTTATGGTCCACATTATCTAATTTAAATTTATAAGCCCTCTTGACATTGAGGAAGACAGCAAATGGTCACTTTTTTAATTATGTCGTAATTTACGGCAGCATCAAACCCGATTCTGATATCGACATCAAGTCCTTTTGGGTTCAGAATCTTTGACCTACTCGAACCCCCGTTCCTACGTTTCTCTATCATTTTTCTACTCTATCTACCACATTCGAATATAGATTTCCTTTTCAGTGGAATTATTGTCTTTCCTTTGCCAGTTTTACAACTGTTTGTATAAAAACTTAGCAGATCCTCATTCAGGTCAACTAGGCACGCAATTCCTTATGTACATGCACCTGTATAGTCATCTAAAACTACTCACAAAGCCTTTGGAAAACTTTTGCGAGCCATAAGGTTGATTTTCTTTTTCGTTTTTTGTTCCATTTGAGTGCCCCCCTTTATCCGATATTAGTTTCCAAACATCTGTTCAAATATTTCACCTGACTTTGCATACATTAGGCAGGTAGTGTCAGGAGGACGACATTTCTGCAAATATTGACGGTTGTCCCTCACTAGTCTTGTCAAACATCTGTGACATTGGCTCGGAGAACTTTTACATGAGCAGCACGCACCAAAAGAAGTCACAGAACAAAAAAAACTTAACATTGATAACCGTTTACTGGAGCGTAGCTTTTGAAAATTCAATTGGAAAACTTGGTCCTGCAGCAGCCTAGGAACCGAAGACTGCTGTATGACTGGAATCATTTGCCCGAAAATATTATCAAATGAACTGCAAATTCAAGAGCAAATTTTCGAAAACCATCCAAGAAAATGCTACGAGTGGGGACAAATGAAAGTGATGTCTCCAGCCATAAGAATTTTCCATCATCATCAATATTTGAAATATTTTCTCCCGATTTGTGGGGTTCCAGATACCCTAGGCAAACGACAAACTTTAGACTCCACTTTCGTTGGGTTTTCCTTTTCAATCCATCGATAGTCAGATTTTCAGCGAGAAGAATGCAGGAAGTAGGAAAGCAATAAACTTAAAACGTTTGCTGGTCGAAAGTTTGTCTATGTCCCTCCATTATCCTTGCCTCTATTTGTGGTGTGGATGAATGTGGGCTTACGGCTTGTTGCAAAGCTCCTTGACGTTGCATTATAGATTTTGGCGGATTGCACTTTCAATAAAAAATAGAAGCGCACAGAGGTGAGAGAGAAGGAAATGAAAATGGAAAATAAAGCCAGGGGTAAAGAGTTCCTTGATCCGAGGCAAAGCCAAGGGAATAACCAACCGCGCTGATGTTGATGCTCTCTCCGAGTTGTGCGGAAGAAGCAAGGAGACTTGGGAGTGGATGTGTAGGATGACTTGGAAACAAACGGGGGCGGATATGTGCTTCAACGGGATAAATTTTAACTTCATAACATTTGCATTGCTTTTCTTATGCACATGTATACTTACCGTACACTCGTATTGATCCTTCTGTTTCCCCCAGCGAATTCTTAGAGATGCATCGATAGTTGCCAAAGTCTCCGTATTGTAAATTTCTTATCGTTAGTTTCATGTGTGCCCTGGAAAAGGAAGAACGTAAGAAGAATAAACGGATATTAAGAAACACAGTCCCAATTGGGGAGCGAAGCGGAATCCATGATAGTAATAGCAATAGCAATACTCGTACAAAGGAGACTGCTCCTGTTTTGTTTTCATGGAACTTTTGCTATTCACACGACTGGTACTAGTACAGACAAGTGATGTTATTTTCTCGATGTGGTAACAGGGCTTTTGGGAATTTCACTGAATTTCGATTGGCTGATTATCGACGAATTGGGCTAGAAGAGGCGAGGTGTTTTCTTGTACACTCATTTGTTATTCGACAAATAATGCTCTAAGCCAGTTGTGGACTTTAAACGTGGTAACTGGGAATACAGTGTTATCCTTCTGGGGATTACAATTTGTAATTTTATATATTTTCCAAAAGCAGAAGAAAAAATTTCAAGCTGTGCACCATTATTCTGGTTGTGTACCGACTTATGGAGGAGTTCTTAACCCGGCGAAATTCTTGAAAGTTGAGCATACATATGTACGAGTACGTATTGGCGTTTCAAAGAAACTGGTCATGAAAGCATATCCATGTTCAAAAGTGGTTTGCAAAGTGAACATTATAGAGTGCAAGTATTAGGAGTCGAAGGTACGTACCTTCGCAAGAATGTAAAGGATGGCGATCAACCATGAATCTGCTTCATGTCTTGAAGGTAACTTGTGCTTAAGGTATTGTTCTCATTTTTAAACGCAAAGAATGGCCTTATGACTGGCCTAGTTCACGAGAGAGGCGAAAAACTTCACGCCTTACCATACCATGGTAATTTGAACCGCTTAAGGAAGGAATTTTAATATGAAAATGTGTCGTACGTCTCTGAAAGAGGTAGCTACAAACTTAGTCGTACAGCTTTGAGAGTATCGATAGTGAGCATTTATTATCCCAGAGTCCTACCAATATTCCTACACTATCGATCTCCTCTTCACTGAAACATATTAGATTAAGCTAAAGGCTTAAAATGTCGGACAGAGAAGTGAAAAATATCTTATACAAGGAACCAGTTCTTATTTTCGTAAGTGGCTCGAAATTTGGGGACGAGATCTATGTCAGAGTGCCTGTCACGTATTAATGTGTACGACACGGAATGTGCAACCTCACATTTCCGCTAGGTTTAGTAGATCACTGCGACATGGGCACTTCATTTGAGCTCCCTATATCCTCATTCACAGTTAAGTTAAAAACGATGAAAGATTCTCTCTTTAAAATATTAGCTAACCTTAATCAAAGAAGAGCAGGGTTCTATTCGAATTCTTTACATGGAGTTGAGGCCGCGACTGTTTAATATTTTTGACTCTACACTTACTTTTGGTCTGCATCCCTTCTAATTTTTTATCCGGGATGATTTGAAACTTGTAATATTAAGCCGCTTTCTAATGGGTGTAGGATATCCATAGAGGATAGATATGTGGCCTCCTAATCAATTCTATAAGTTAACCAAGCAACAAATTGCCAGAGATGCTATTCTTATAAACAATGGGATACATTTTCTTCTTATCGCACATACGAATCGACAGGACCAGATGGAGTTATCCCAGCGGAGATGCAACATGCTTATGGCATTCTTCGACCCTGGTTGATTATAATATTCCGATCTTTGGAAAGAGGTAAGTGTAGTTTTTATACCGAACACCGAAAGAGCCTCGCATACCTCCCCAAAAGATTTCAGACCCATAAGCCTGGCCTCGAATCTACTAAAAACTCTAGAGAGGTTAGTGGACATATACATACGTGACAAGATTAACGTAAATATGCTTTCGCTATCGCAGCATGCTTAAAGTAAAGGAAAGTCTGTGGAGACCGCCCTGCGCTGTTAAAAAATCGCTGACCAACTAGGAATTCTCGATGGCGGCCTTCCTCGATATAGAAGGGACCTTCAGTAATATCAAACCAGCGGCCATAATGGAAGCACTCAATAAACTAAATATAAACGCTACGCTAAGTCACTGGATCAACCAAATGCTCTTAAGCAGGGCGATCAATTCAGAACTCGGCTGCTGCAAATCAAGAAGATCAGTTGAACGCGGTACACCACAAGGAGGAGTGCTATCTCCACAGTTATGGCTTCTTACCGTTAACAAAATACTCCTCACCTTAGAAAAGGAAGAAAACAAAGTTATAGCTTATGCGGATGACATTGCTATAACAATCAGTGGTAAACTTCCCACAACATTATGAAATCAACACGGATACAAAACAACACGTCTGCTATAGATCAGCAGACCATGCATAAGTATCCTAGTTGGACTGTTTCCTGGTCATTGCGCACCAGGCAGACACGCCGTGAGGCTTGGAATTCCGGCAATGATTTTTGTCGCAGCTGTATAGACGAAGAAGAAGAGGAATCCTCCTTTCATATTCTCTGCGGTTGCCCAGCACTATCCTCAGCTGGAGAACAAACCCTCGGGAAACAGTTCTTTGAGGAACTCACAGATATCGCTGACTCGGAGATCAACAACATTCCAAGAGTAACGGAAGTAACCGGCTCACGTGGTAGCAAAATGGACATCGGTTGGTCTAAGTGAATCCTAGCGATTATGAAGTATAGCTACCTAACGTAACCTAACCTATCGCACAGTTGCCATAATGGCAGAAGTATCCACAGATAGAGGCTTGAAATTGCCCATAGTTGCTTCAGGATATGACCAAACTACCCACCCTGCCTGATGACATAATAAAACTCATCAAATTGGTAAGATGACGGAAAAGCAGATCATATTGGGTTGCGCTACCTACGCCCACTATGCCTGGTCTGCCATAGTGGACCAAAGAAAACGGTCAAGAAGCTAAATGCTAAAAACTGACTTGGAGAACGTTCTGCAAGAGCATTAATGCTTTTCTGTCACCCGTTAGGGTTCAAAAATCTTTCCAAATACCATAGCACTGAGGTTGACTTCCTACAAAAATCTCACGGCAGTTTCGCACTGGACTAAAATGGAAGGTTTGCTGTTAATCCGCTGCAGTCTTCACTGGCAGCGTGCACCTCGGACTTCATTCCGAAAATAATCAATCTCTATCGCCTCTGTTGTCATTCCAGACAACAGTACCTAACTGCTCATTGCTCTTTCATATGAAAATTGGTGTAAGCCAATCGGACATGTGTCGACTATGCATTGATGATGCTGAAACTGTTGAACAGGCTAGGCTCAAACACATCCGTAAGGGCTTTATATCGCCTTCTGATGTCACCTCCTCCCTATCGCAAACAATCCTGAGCTTCATCTCCGTGAAGAAGTAGAAGGCAAAACCACAAAATCATCGTATTTCAAGGGATAGCACAAGAAATCCATGCATATGAGGTCGCAGTGCTTCCTGGAAAACATCTTCTCTTGATATCCGTGTAGGACATCTAGTCTATTAGACTCATTTGTCACTTGGATGTGACCATATTTTCAGAGCACTTCTGAGTATACGTCTTGTTCAGACAGACACTTCCTATAAGAATATTTTTCTTCGAATTTGAAGTGATTTTAATACCCCCAATCTCAGTCATCATCATCAAAAGATTGTTTTCCAGTAGTACCAACATAGACTTAGGAGCATCTGTTATCCTTGGAACTACAATAACTCGAACAAATAGTGCTTACGAACTTGGTTACTAAACGAATTCAAGATATATTCTCCATCCACAGATGGAGAACAAGGCAGTTGCTTCATCACTATTCTTCCATCACACACAGTTCACCTGCAGACCACTTAAATTGGATTTGTAACTTACCTGTAAGAATTTTCCGTGTAATCCGTCTTGTACTTCTTACTGGGAAGCACCATTACCGAGTTGTACACCCAATAAATGATCGCTCTGTAACGAAAAATTGAAATTTAAAAACTTCAAGCTTCGCATCCCTAATTCTCTATACAAAATTCAATTCATAGATACAGTACAAAAAATATGTGCATATGTGTGTTAAAGAGGAATAAAAAAATAAGCTCACTTAGGATGTGCTTCCGTGTGACAGTCTATAGTAACATCAGTACCAGCTGGCGCCCCAACAAGTTGATTCGGTACCCATATCATCGGTGAGACTGAAAGATACAGAGAATATCCTTGAACAAAAAAATTCTTACATCGACTTCGAAGGACAAAGACAAAATATAAATTTAAATAAAACTGTCGTCATTTCCTTCGTCACACTAGTGCTAGAGATTACTTTTACCTTTCTCTTTGGAACAAACGTGCCACGAATTCTTAACGAGATACGACGATGATGACGACGTCGACAAGGACGAAAACGATGCTGCTCGCTTCGACGTACAAATGTGTTTGCAGGCTAATACCATACCGTCATCGTCATAGACAATTCTAAGCAATAGATGTCATATGCATGACCATTTGTCAGAAGCAAATTTCAAATTCACTTCACCGACGAAGGACAATGATCAGAAAAAAAGACAAAAAAAGACAAAAAAAAAAAACCAAAAACACACAAAAACGAAAAAGGAAACTGAACACTTTTTTTTGGAAACTTACATTCAACATCCAAGATAATCCTTTTGGACACAGATGGAGGGACACCATTTGTTGCTATACATAGATATGCTCCCATCTCGTTCCGGCTAACTTTGGTTAGTGGCAAGACCTCACCATCATAAACCAGAACTATGGACGAGACCGTTGTTTTTCGGATGATGATGGTGACCAAAATTTTTTGTGTGTGTTTTTGAAAGGATTAGGCAGCCCGTCCGAATGTCAACCCCACCCACCAAATAACGAACAACGAACAGCAAACCAACGCGCAATGTCCATCCGCAAGTCCCGGCCAGGTCAAAACATTATGGCGTGAGTGAGCCAGAATAAAAAATAAATAAAATTTTTCTCTCGTTAGTGGATAGACAGACGGTACAGGTTGTGTAATAAAATAAATATCCTTTTCGCCCGTTATGTGTGGCTGTGGGATGAAAGTGTCCTTCAGTCCACATTTATTTGCTTTCCTCTTGCGTCTGTGTGAGCGCTTAGTAGGAGCACATGCAACAAAAAACGGGCCAAATATGACATTTGAGAAAGAGTGACACAGCCCATACCTTTACCTTTCTTCTTCTTTTCCACGGCAATCTCCTCACCGTCCTCACGTCGCCAGATAATTTTTGGCGCAGGGAAGCCATCCGCTCGACATGTCATGTTGATATTTTGATTCTCACGAACTGCCACCGACGATGGTGTGCTCTCGATGTCCAGTATGTTTGGTGGAACTGTTTTGGGGAACGAATTAATACTATGGAAATAGCGGTTGTGTGATATTTACATACCGACCACCTGCAGGTAGCCAACCTGGCTAATCATTGGATTCGTGTTCACCTGACACATGTAGTACCCTCGATCGTCCTGATGCGCCTGATTCACGTGCAGCAGCCATGTGTTGGCATTGTCGTATGTTATACTATAGCGAGGTATCCGGGATATGACGTGCCGATGAATTGTCAAAATCATTTGTCTATCAATGTGAATCCATGCCACCTGCAATTGGAATATGCAATGTCGTCAAAACGTACAAACGAAGTGAATGAAAAGTTAAAAATAAACGTGGAAAGAAGTCTACGCATAATAAATTACGAGTATGTTGGTAGTCAGTTTATCAAATGACACTATTGTCCCGACGAGATGAGTGGGGTTTGTATTCCTCCCAATCCTCCCTCGGGGGGACGAAGATAGAGAAGTTTTTATGGAAGCTGTATTTAGGAAGCATGTCATCTAAGAACACGCTAAGCTTATTTAGGGTCCATAGAATCGAGTAGAGACAGATGACTTCCACGGTAGGAGTAGGGGTCGATATTGTTCGAACGGAAAACTCGATGAATGCACAGTCTCGCTTCCATTTGAATGTATGTTTGGATCGGTGTTAGACCCACGATGACCTTCAAAGTTATGGTAGGGGTGGAGTGCAGACAACCCGTCATGCAGGTGCCGGTTATTCGTTGAAATCGTTCTAACTTGTTGACTGTAGTGACTTCGTTAGTCTTTGTCCACTAGGCCACGGCGGCAAAGGATACCGCTGGTCTGATCACCACCTCATACAGCCAGTATATCATCTTGGGTCTAAGACCAATTTTTCCGCAAATTCTACGGCAGATCCAAAGGGATCTGGTGGCTTTATTTACGGTGCGTTCTATTTGTGGGTTACAGGACAATTCCTAGGTACTCGACTTTCCGCGGGAATTGGATGGTTTCGCCATACAGAGTGTGGCGATCAAGTTTTCTCACATTAGTAATCGGAACTTTAGTCGACTACTTGGGATTTACAGGAGACCTTCTTTGTCAGACCAACTCTGTGGAATTCCTGTGGAAGGAGCATATTGCAGCACGTCCGAAACGGAATTTCCAAATTTACCACTGACGACAATTGCTACGTCGTCAGCGTAACCTATAACTTCAATTCCGTGTCTTGTCAGCGATCGAAGAAGGTCGTCTATGACGAGGGACAAAATGAGTGGCGAAAGAATGGGGGCATCCTCCAGTTGTAAGCTATTGCAGACAGATGCAAGCTGTTAAGTGCCCTATTGGCGGACTCAAAGGATGTGTAATTAAATGCTCCCTCAATATCCAGGAAAGCCACATACAGATTTCCTTGCGAGTGAGGGAGGATTCAATTTTGGTTACTAAGTCATTAGGAGCTGACTCAGTGGATTTACCCGATTGATAAGCCTGTTGGGACTTGCTAAGTGGAAAAAGCGACAGAGCTTTGTCTCTTATGTGTTTTGTCTATCGACTAGCTTTTCCATGATTCTTAAGAAAAAGACATGATGCTGATGGGGCAGTAAAATTTTGAACTTGAATCTACTTTCTCTGAATTTCTCCCCGCCTTGGGTATTTAACTACCACCTTTCGCCAGGCTTTCGGTATGCAACCGTAGGCTAGGCTGCAGCTGAACAGTTTGGAAAGAATCGGTGATATTATATCAGCTCCCTGCTGTAGTAGTCCCGGAAATGTTCCGTCCTTTCCTGCTGCTTTGTATGGCTTTAGGGAGGATATGGCCTATTTGACGGCGATAGATCTACAGATTTTTTTCTGATTTTTTTTTTATTGTTTTTGGTGAGAGCATTAGAGTATCTCTGCCAGTCACCATTGCGTTTTGCTTTGTTGAACAGTTTCCTTACTCTAAGTCTTTGCTTATTGAGATCCCTTTTAGTGAGATAGAAAAGTTTCAGTTCCGTGATATCACAATGGATCTCGTTGGTCTAAGTCTAGGCTGAGAAGTTAAAAGTAGGATGAGCACTGATTACTAATTAGTGTGGAGACAACTCTAAGTACGCCAAGACGTAATGTGGCTTACGTTCCACGCAATATGCCACCTTAAAATGGTCAGAAATGTAGGAATAATGTTCTCATAATAAAGGTCAATGATTAGGCGTGTAGAATACCTTACAGTTAACGCATCACTGGTGAAGATACACAACTACTGGTCAACCTTAAATATTTCCACGCTAGCTCGCCTGAAGCTACATTGCGAGATGACTGTGTAACAGAACTTCATATTCATTGGCATACAGCGGCACAGATTGCGCTCAAAATGCATTGAATTTGGGTTGCAATACTCAATTTTACTAAAATACTAATAACCGTTATAAGTAATCTGGGGACTTTTGAACTAAAACAACAAGCAGATATTCGATTAGCAATTATTTGGTCATTGAAAACGATTTACCCGATAAGCACAAGACCTAATTTCTGAGTCCGCCCACCCAAAAACTAATAGGAGCTCATTTCAAAACCAAACTTTAATCCCCACTAGAGCGTTTTCTGTGGCAAATGCCAGTCTTATAGATATTCAGTGCATGCCCATCTACCGTCCAGCAGACAACTATTGGCATGGGACACGATTTAATGTCCCCTGACAGTCCAAAAATCATCTGAATCTTTTATAATGTGTACATTATATTGTCATGTAGCGGACATGTCCTGACACTGGCCGAATACACACGTGTATGTACTCGCATGCTCGCAGATATCATACCCAGAGGATTCGGTTGGGAATATTGAAAATTTCAAGAGCCAAAGAGTTCAATTGGGGAGCACAAGCACATAGTGTATATACATACATACATATGTGTGTCTGCGCGTCGGTGCTACTATCACCGTCATCAGAGGAAGTACTTGATAAAGGCCATCGCCGACAGCGTATACAATCTAAGTGGCGTTCTATGAAATTCTACTCCATTATCATCGTAGTCGAACTGCAAACATAATAAATGGTCGAACGGCACGCCATTGTGGAGAACTCAACACAAGTATTGACAGTTTTGCGCAAAACTTTTCCAATTTACTTAGCAATGTGAAATTACAGTGAAAATAGATTTTTTTTTCTCCTGTGGCCAATGCAAACAGTCAGCTTTGAGAAGGATATTCTGAATGTTGATATTCTAGCAACAAACTGTACGTAATTAATTCTATAGAAGCGGAAGCTACGAATTGAAAAGGAGCAGTGTTTCGGAAGGAAATATGTCAGGAATCTTAGATTTTGAGACTTTTTAATACAAAATGTTGAGGCTAGATATTAGCAGGGAGGATTATTCGTTATTAACATGGGAGCCTTATATTTGAATAAGCGGAAGATTCTTTGCTCAGATATTTGCCGGACTTATTGGATAACCATAAGCACATATGAAGGAAAAATAGTACATTCTGGACATACATGTACATACGTGCGTAGTATGTACATATGCATATTCATGCATGCAAAATGTGCCGGAGGCCGCCGCATATTAACCCGTATCATCCTAGTGTTCCATTAGTTGAACGGTATCTGTTTCATTTTCTACAAATATTTCTTCAACGCGTCTATTATTTATTTTTGCATTCTAGCATCACTAATAATATTTCCTGTCAAAATAATTTACCGTCGGTTTGATTTTGAGAAATGTCGGTGTATTTATTGTGTGTTAAATTTTAAGAAATCGACAAAAAAATGTCTCCCCGCAAAGTGTAAGTTTTTTTATAAACTATTTGGGCTAATATCTTCCATGTTACATTGGTTTACTTGTAAATGTTTGAATAATGTGCTTTTTATATCAAACCAAAAAAACGTTTAGGTTTTAGATATTTTCTTTGAAATAGTTTGCACCGTTCCACAAGTGGAACAGTAGGATCATATACCAGTGTAACAAATATTTGCAAAAACATTTTAGTTCATGGGAACTTTTTTTTGTTTTGTGTAAATGAAATCAGGTTGAGTGTAAATGAAATCATTTCACAACTTGAAGAAGACGACAATGTTTTGGCTGCTGATATTTTTATAACACCCCCTGTAAACAACGACATGAGTGATGTAGATAGCGGTGATGAAGAATCAGCAAATATTAATCATCTATCAAAGCACCAACTTTCGGCACGGGCGGAATTCCAAACCACGGTCTCTAATCGTGCAGAAGTAGAGGAAACAAATAATATTTTGGAAAGTTCTCTTATCGACCAAACTGATGAGCCAATTGCTGGTACATCAGCAGATTATCGTCCGCCTTTGGAAAAAAAACGCATACCAGTTGCAAGAAAGTGGAAGCCTGTAGACATTCCCGAAAGACCAGAGAAAGAGCATATTCGGCCAACGTTTTTAGAAGGTTTAAATAATCCAATACAATTTTTTGAGCTCTTTTTTGATGAAGAAGATTTTGAGCTTTTACGTTCTGAGACAGAAAGAAATGCTATTCAGAAAGGTAACCACACTTTTAGAGTTTCCACGGCAGAAATTAAAGGTTTTATTGGCATTTTATTGCTATCAGGCTATAATAGCGTAGCGAGATACCCCATGTATTGGGAGCAAAGCATTGACTGTAATTTTCAGGTAGCTGCATCTGCTATGTCGAGAAATAGGTTTGAGGATTTGCAACAATAATTTGATTCCAAACGACAAATTTGCAAAGATTCGACCTCTTTGGAACCTTCTCAACAAAAGATGGTTAAAATACTTCCCTGGTAATAAAAATTTGAGTATCGATAGATCGATGATACCATATTTTCTGAAACATAGCGCAAAACAGCACATACAAGGGAAACCGATCCGATTTGGCTACAAAAATTGGTCTATATGTACTCGGCTTGGCTATTTGATCTACGGGGAACTTTATCAAGGAGCCAGTACAGGAAATACTCACCCAGAGTTCGGTGTAGGGGGCTCTGTAGTGTAAGACCTGATATCGAAACTGCCACCTGATAGTTACAGTTTGTATATGGACAATATCTCTGCATCCCTGCCTCTTCTGGATGGACTAAAAAAAATGGGCCATGATGTAACCGGTACCTAAAGAGGTTTATTTAACTAATGTACAGATACAATTTCTAACATCACTCTTGTCCGGTATAATGACAACAACATTGTTACTGTTGCATCTACCCAATGTGGTGTTAACCCTCTGGGAAAGGTGAAGAGATTGCGATAAGCAGAAGAAGGACATTGATCAACCTCGTTGCATAGTTAATTATAACCAATATATGGGAGGAGTTGATCGGTTGGATCAAAATGTTGGATGTTACCGAATTGCAATTCGTCAAGTCAACTATGACTTGCTATCTTTCACCAGGTTTATTGTTAAAACATTCCTTCAAACAACAGATAAACCTTCAGGCCAAAATAATGCCTCAACGTCAAGGTTGCCTAGGTCATCTCTAGCTGTCAGAAAACATGTTCCCGACAGTATTCGGCTTGATGGAAGAACCCATCACATTGTCAGCCAACAAAAACAAAGCCGCTGCGGATTTTGACACAAAAATACGAAAATTAAATGTGAAACCTGTAACGTTGCATTACATAATAACCGCTGAAAAAATTTTCATTCAAACTGAAATTTAAAAACTTGGAACAAATATTTTATAGTACTAGTATTATTTAATTTAAAAGTGTAAATATATCTAATAATTTTAAATCTGTTATTTTATTAAATAAAATGTATTGAAATAGTCAAATTATTTGAGTTTTTTTTTCTTCACTTAAAAAAACGATGAAGAAAATACAGTGTCATATTGTCCTACTGTTCCATTAAAGGAACGGTTCTATAAACCGTTTTTCAAAAATTTATTTTGTATTTTTTGTATACAAATATGTTCAAAGTGTCTTAAAAATTGGTTGGTAAGAGTCTCAAATCGAACAAAATTAAAGGTGTTTGGGATAAGATGCAAATCTCGAGACAATAAAGAAATACTGCAGTTTGCTTCAGCGATGTGAAATCTGAACAACCCGATTGTATTCTAATAAAACTGAATTGATCCCGGTTGTTCCGCTAAATTTATAGGATTTTCATAGTTTTTGCCACACCAACTACTCGTAGTGTGACTTTTGTAGCATTTCGGATATTTTTTCCCACTTTTTGTACTTTATTCAGATGTGAATACATATGACTTCTCGCCTTTTTCTGGCTCTTTTTTCTTACTTAAATAAATCGGCTCATATTCCTCGTAGGTGTTATAAATACCAGATACAAAAAGTCACTAAATTTCTAAAACAAACATTCCTTAAGCAATTGGAATTCAGTTAGAATCTAGCTGTATTCTATCAAATTGTAATTTTGTAGGTAAGTTTGAACTACTGTGCACCTAGTCACGTACAAAGAAGAATGATCAGCTTTTGGGGCTATAATCTTCCGGTTATCATCAGATGAGTAGATGAGATAAAACAAAACTTTCTGAATCACAATTTCCCACCGAATTCCAACCTCCGGAGCAACATCGTACAAGGAGACTGCCCCCATCTCCATATCCCCCTTCCACTATCTCCCCATCCAAGAGCATCTACTTATGCTGTAGTGGACGCATCACAGGATTGATTCATCCAACAGACTGATCCTTTCTTGAACTAAGCTCTCCAGCTCTTCAAAAGTTGTACCCAACAGAAGAACCCCAAAGACCGAGCTACGATTCAATTGCCGCTTCAAAAAATGCAGCGTAATCTGTTCAACGTAATATTGTTACAAGTCCGTATTTTCAAAAAAAGAAGGGACCCATGTTACCACCACTCCACAACCCACATAAAACAGTCACTTTTGAGGATGCTTTGACTTTTCTACGACTACGTATGGACTTTTGGAAGCCCAAGCCTCCAAGAAAAAAATGAGCTCTGTGCGAAAGTCTACGTACTCGTACTGAACTCCACCACATAGAGAAGTGATAACAAAACGGATGGCCTGCTTGTACTGAAGTATACATGATCTACTATTAGGAGGAATTAGCGTAGTTATCTACGGATCACCCAAGATAGAAAACTTAATTCCAGTAGGCGTCTTTATGGCAGAACTTGGGGGCTCAACCCCAAAATTATATACAGGTTGTATACCACGATGGTAAGACCTATCCTTACGTACGCTACTGTCATCTGTTGGCCAAAAACTCTTGAGCAGACAACGGCAAATAAGCTCCAGAGGCTTCAGCGTATTGCCTGATATTACAGGTGTAAAGCGCACCTGGCCAACTACAACACTAGAGGCCATAGTACGGCTCTCACTCTTACAAATCTTCATTAGAAATACCAGGCAGCGCCAATTGGGCCAATGGTGCTCTTGAACAAGATCCAAAAATGGATTCTGGAGTTGGAGCTGGCGTCTTTGGACCCAACACCAAACTGTTGATACCCATGGGAAAGTGTCCCACGGCATTCCAGGCAGAAGTCCAAGCCATTGAAATCTGCGCCGACCTAATATCCGAAAATGGTATTAAGGGCGCCAAAATTCTTATCCTTTCGGATAGTCAAGCAGCACTGCTAGCACTGTCTTCTAATACGATAGACGCCCTGTGAGTTAAATGCTGCTACACCGCCTTACAAACCCTGGCCAGACAAAATAAGGTTAAATTTGGATGGATACGCGGTCATCAAGGTATTGAAGGCAACGAATTGGCGGATGAACTAGCTAGGGCTGGATGAGAATCCGTGTTCCTAGGACCAGAACCGTATTGTAAAGTCAATTGGGCCGATGCCTTAGGGCAAATTAACGACGGGGAACACCAACTTCTTCTTGACTGCTGGGAAAATGTCACTAGTTTAAGACAATCCAATCGTCTAATTAAGTCTTACTCCTCTAAGAAAATCCTTAACTTAGATAAGGAAAGCATTATGAATTAGACACCTTCCTAACTGGCCACTATGGTCTGTGATACCACCTTAACAAGTTGAATCTATGCCAAGCTACGGATTGCAGATTCTACCTCGAGGAAGATGAACCATCCGAACAAATTCTCTGCGAATGCCCGGCACTGCACTGGCTAAGGAAACGTCCTCTCCACAAGGAGATACCACTTCAGTGAAACTGAAAAGATCCACTACCAAGGACTTACTTACCTTCATTAGGAAGGTAGGGCGTCTTTTGGATTAACTCCAACCCCTCGATACAATAGACCTTTCAGGTCACAGCGTCGATGCCATGCGGGCAAGGGTTGTACAAGAGGAAAAAAAACAAATTATTATTTGCTTAGTTCATTTGGTAGGAATAGGCCCAGTTATCCATGACTAGGATAAAATTGACTGAATTTATGGAAATATTGAAAACAGAATTATCTTTATCTACACATATTCGGAAAAATATTTTTGAAAGAGTAAAAAGGTTTGAAATCCTTTTCCTTTCGTATACTCAAGGAGCATAGTTTTTTCCACTTTTATTTTCCACCGATGCACGTTTCCTATGAACTCGTCCTGAATACAGGATGGGGGTTACCTAGTAAATATTTAAGCACCTGATTTATATCACAAGTTTCAAAGTTTTTTATAAGTGCACTGCATCTCCTTACGTTGCGTTCCGATTTTAATACCGATCGTGCTGTAGAAACTTTAATTTATAGCCCATCCACTTACCTTGTACGTTCCAAGATGTTCAACAACACAAGGCAAATTGGCGTCCCGTCCCACGGCAACTGTTACGTTTGGAATGGGTTGAGCAAAACGTGGTTCATCCATCATCACTGGAACGAAAGAAGAATAACGGAGTAAATACATATTTCGTTTAATAATAAAGTAAAAGTGTTCATCAATTGAGGTCCTCGCCCAGTAAATCGCAGACAAGGAAAGTTTTCTTGCATAATTTAGCATAAAATTTAATTAAGGTCTAAAAAGTCGTAACATGCTTCATTTGATTCGACGAAATCGCAGAAGGGCAAAGGACCTGTAAGCTGTAACTGAAAGGATAAGGTGGGACTAAATTGAATTCACTTGTTAAAGAGTTCGCAAAGTTAAATTGATTCAAACCGAACTATCATATCGGCCTCCGGCGACACCCCCTCCCCTTTATTTGGGTCTTTGTGTTTGATGTGTTGATTCTCCTGCGAGTGTTTGGTATTTGAATTTAATTATATTTAAGTTGATTGGAATTAGGTGGAATAACGAAAATAATAGCTTACGGTGCTTGTGGAGGAAATTAGTGGGGCGCTTGTCGGATTAGTGGTAATTAATAAAGTAAGGCGGTTGGTCGCAGTACAGTGTTACAAGAAAGCACTCATAAGGTAATTTTCTTGATTTTGGAAGGTAAAGCTCTTTTAGGTTCCTGGTTATACAGGCTTCTTCGGCAGTCAAAAGGCTCATGAACTGGTGAGGCAAGTTCCAATATATGTGCATACTTATGTATGTCTGGAACAGGTTAGTTTTTCATTCCACTATGGATCGTGAAATGTGCTTAGAAATCGCGAACAGAGTTCTCAATCAAGTGGGATTCGCCAGGAGGAACTGGTAGAACGTTCCATATTACATGGATTCTGGCAACAATTCGATCCCAAAATGAGATAGCCTTTGCTCTTGCTTCGTCCGGAGTAGCTGTGAAATTGGTACCAGGTGGAAGAACTGCTCATTCTGCTTTGAAATTGTCATTGTATATACAATTCATTGAATCTCTCACGTTCAAAATTTCCAAAGCATCCGGCATGGGAAAAGTAATGCAGAAATGCGAACTTATTTTTTGGGATGAATGCACCATGGCACACAAAAAATCGCTTGAGGCTCTTGATCGATCACTGCAAGTTTTGCGTGGAAACATCAGACCATTTGGGACTATGGACAGAGCCTATATTGGTGTCCAGCTGCCAAACTTAATGTCGTAGAAGCAACAATCTTGACAGGACCTTTCAAAGGTGAAGGAGTCCTCATCGCATTCCTATAATTCTAACGGATATTCCATTCCAAATTAAGAGATTGAAATCCCAATTTCGATAGGCGTTTGCAATCACCATCAACAAAGCTCTGGGCCGGTCTGTAGAATTGTGCGGTTTAGATCTAGACACGGATTGCTTCTCACAAGGACTATAAAATGTTGCTTGTTCTAGAGTCCGCAAACCAGACAATATCTATATGGGCACAGCCAATTATACAACAAAAAATATTAGAAACATGTGCTTTCTCTTTGCTTTCTTTTCCATTTAACCAGACTGAGCTACAGTAACGCGCGGCCGGGTACAGGTAGTTTGAAATAAAAACGGAAATGTTCACAATGTATGCAATAAACGTTAATTGAAATTTAATTTGGCGCATAAGTCGGAAACCCACCACTCCCTGTTGATGTTGGCCATCACTTGGAGAATGGCTCATTTACAGTTTGGATGCCTTCGAGAGGTTGTCTGTTGGACTTATGCTCAAAAGTACAAAGAAACCCCCAATCGATTAAGGTCTGGGAGTTAGGTGATCAAGAGTTTGGTATTACGTGATCACGAAAATTTATCGTCATTCATTCCTGATTCGGTGTGGATTTTTGCGCTGGAGCAGAATACTGCCGGCATATGTGCATATTATCTTTCTTTACTCAAACTATCTCCAGTACCGGCAGCTTTCACTCGAAGACCTTATGGGAAAAGTAGGGACGCATAACTCGACCTCCACTTCTCCAAGGACCATCACGCTAGTAGGAAGCCTTGTCGGCATCACACAGGGCCCTCATTACAGTCATCTATCTCTTCTTTTAATCTTCTGGTTGTGGTCGAAAAAGCCCAAATAGAGCTTCGACTTTCTGGATTCGTCCACTTTGTTAAGGAGCCGTTCTCTCCGATTTAAGCTGGCCACTGTGGCATAGAAACTACATCGGATGTTTTCATGAACCACACAGTGGAATAGTAGTTGAGACACTTGAAAGTCTGAAGGCGTCCTTGCAATTGACCCCATATCCAATATCCACTTACACATAGACTTCTATGTGCCTAATATAATTGACGATTTTCACAAATGAGGTGCCTGTAGGTGCCTAAATGGGATACACAGTCTTTCTCTGAAAAACCACGTCGATGACTGAAAAGCATTTGCCTCAGATTGAATAAGGAAAACTCATAATTGAAGGCACTTTCATAAAGCACACCTACTTATCACCTTTATTGTGATACTTTCAAAAAATTACTGAGTGCTAAAAAGGTGGCATTACCACAAAACCAAAGTACCTAACACTAGCAGAGGCCATATGTTTATTTAAAAAAAAATCCTTAGCCTGACACGCTCTAATAAAATAAAATACCACAATAAATGCCAGACAACCAAACAAATCTACATAACCTTCAAAATTTCCTCTTCCGCCTTTCATTTGTACACACAGGAGGCGGGCAAATAAATTTCAATAAGAATAATAAAGTGCGGCATTAAGCCTCACACAAAACCTACAACCTTCACAAGTTATCTTCCATTTGTCTGACTTCTCCACCCCCTCCACTGTTTCGTTCGCAAATCGACCTAATTTTGGGGCCAAACAAGCTACCACACTACTCACATTCCAGAAAATCCTGGGAAATTTGCTCATCGACTCCTTAAATTGTGGAAAAAACGAATTGAAATGGAATAAAAAATAACAAGACCTTCCCCCGGAAAATCTCTTATCTTAGATTCATGTTCATTTTCATGCAGCCAACCCACAATCAGCCTAGAATGAGCAAAAGGACAAAAAAAAGTACAAAAAAAAAGAACGCGCAGCATCCTGTGAGAACCTTTATTTATGGTCTACCAACGAAGATAATATGTGCCCAAATGTTCAACAAGGCTTCTAAGTTCCCGCACACTTGCACACACTCCGACTCCGAGCACTCTCTAGAACCAAATCGAGCCACTTTATTTCTGCACTTAATTTACACAAGTTTCTCACAATATAGCCACCAGCAGTGCCACCACACTCAGCCTCAGCAAAGTGCCTACAAATCTCCCCTTCGGCTGATGGCCCTAGTAGTATAGTAGAAAGAATAAAGCGAAGATGGGACGGCAAACAAGTTTTTTTTTTCTTTTTTGCTTCGTTTTTCTTTTTTGGCCGAAATCCAAATCGAGCTATTTGTTGCCGCTATCTTAATGGACACGACCATTTCATATGGTGGAAGGAAGAAATGCTACAGAATTCGGTATATCCTTGACGGTTAGAAATTTTGCTCTGAAGATGCAAAGCAACTGGAGTAAGAGGGAACCAATCTAACAGGCACTCGAAATGGTGGAACCACCGCCATTGAAAGTCACTGCTCTGAAAAATCATCCTGAAAGCCGATGGTTCGAGAGGTACATTAAAGGCTATTACTTCCGCCTCCGAGTGGATATGGATGCACTGCAAAAGGAAACCGAATAAGTATAGAGAAAAGGGAACAAAGTTTTGATAATGTTTTTGCATTCATATTGAAAAAGTGTTTTTCTTCTCTTTTTTTTGGCGGAAGGATGAAGGACAATGCTATGGAATTTTCGTAATTAAATTATCGGCGGCATTTCGAATCATGGTAGATGGACCTATTGACTTATGCTCCTTAAGAGAAACGATCACAGAGGATGTCCTTAAGGTTCATGCTTTTGAAGAAAGCTATTGTTTAACAAAACATTGGTCTCCTTGAAACTTTAAGCTGTTTCTTCCAGTTCAAGGATTTGTTAAGTACCGACATGATAATGAAATTGCGTGCATCAGAGGATAATCCTGCCAATGCTGAAATAGCTGTTTTGTCATAAATTTATTTCAAAACTTAAGTCTTTCAACTATCCCAAGCCATTTCTAACCAGATTGTATTTGTAGAACTGTTTCCATCCAAACTAAGCAACCAACAGTCTCGGATTTGGAAGACCCTGGCAAATGAAATAAGGACAATGATCTTGGGACCGGCACGTGGAATGTAGTCAACGCGTGAACAGGTTTGGCCTTGCGGACAGTGTCCACATCTTGATAAGGCTTTTAGATTTCGCGATTATATCTTCGTCCTTCTCAAATATGGGACCGAATATTCGACGATAAATTTTTATTTCGAAAGATCCTGTTCCGCTTTCCTGCCTTATAGTAGGACTGGCACGATTTAGACATTGTACTCAGGATAGGCTCCTTAGGCTCCGCTAAGGAAGTCATAAATCTCTTCTTTGTTAGTGTTTCCAGCTTCTTCGGTGGGAGGGTTTACATATGCCGATGTTACAAAATGGAGCCTTGATTCGAATGACAGCTACGCAATCGCTAATGGGCTTAAAGTCAATGACTCTTGAGCGCAGCCTTTTCTCAACGCCAAATTCTCATCCAAACACGTGCAGCCTTTCGTAGCAGTTGTAATAAATGCCATCTTCAGCATCGATAACACCATCAATTTGTGCACAAAAACGTAAGCATGCTCGAGTCTCATGGTCCTTGATCACTTAGACAGAGACATTTTTTAGAGCTTGGGTAGTATAACGATTACGTTCGTTGGTTTTATGTTCTACTACACGCTACACAAAGTACTTCAATGAATTAATGCGTGTGATGGCCATGCATTCCTGAGTCGCTACGGCCTGGACCTAACAACTGTCTCTTGCACCTCGTTGAATTCGGCTGCATTAACTTGTGGAAATAAATTTATTAACAACTATCTGAAGCTTCATTTGAGCCCCCGATAAGTTAACTGTAATCCTTTGGATCATTTTCAATTCCTATTGAAAGCTCCACAGAGTTCTTCTGCAGGCTTGTAGATTGTAGATTGTTAAAGAGGTGGGAATAAGTCACCTTATCACTGCGGCCACGATTGGGCCTTTTGCGATTTCCTCTAAACTTAAAGCTCACTCAATATGCCCGATTTGGTAATGAATTTTTTACTATGCTTTTGAGTGAGCTTGCAGATAGGTCTTCAGCTGCCAGATATAATTTACCTAAATAACGATGACGTGTTCTGATTAGACAGTTGCAGTGACATAAGATGTATTCTGCTGATTCTTCGGCTTCGTTGCACAATCTGCAGATGTTGTCTTGTGCTATTCCCATAGCCATTAGATGTTTTTTCACTTGACAGCGGCCTGTAAGGAAACCCGTGGCTATACGAATCTGACTCCTATTTAGTTGTAAGAGTTGTTTCGTTCTTTTGAGGGAAGTGTTTGGCAGAAAGATTTTGGCTTGTCTGTTACCTTCAGTTTCCATCCAGTAATGGTTCGCCCTTTCTTTTAGCCAGTCTTTGATACAGCTTTTAGCCGTACTCACTGGTAATCCACAGAATGGTCTTGGCATTATAAAGTTTGACGCAGCTCCTGTTCTGGCTAGCAGTTCGGCTTTTTCATTTCCCTCATATCCACTGTGTCCTGGCACCCAAATGAGATGAACTTGGTTTGTGCTGGCTAGCGATATGAGTAATTGAAGGCAGTCCCATACTAGTTTGGTGCTGCATATGCTCTAATCGGTCTTGCTATTGCTGTATATAGCCATAACATCATTTTGAAATTTAGGCCCCAATTTCTACCAATGAGACTTTTGCTGGTCCATAATGAGATCCTGGCTTTGTCTATTGCTTTTGTAAGGTGAGAATTCCAGGTAAGTTTTTCATCTAGTGTAAGGCCAAGGTATTTGACCTCCTTGCTTTTAATCTATCTCGCTTTCTTCTTTTGGTGAATACAACTATGGCGCTTTTTTTGGGTTGACGTTAAGGCCGAGTTTTTGGCACAAGTCAGCAACAAGATTCAAGGCCCTCTGGAGGAGATCCGAGATTGTTTCTTCGAATTTTCCTCTGCAGGCTTAAATAAACTGGATTTCATTTGCATTTAGAAACGTGCACCTTTGCAGGAAAATTGAAAAAATTATAAACGATTACCATTCTTCTGAGTCTTTTGTCTTTTTTGAATGCGTTCTTCATTAAGAAGGGCTTTGTGACCTAGACAGGCCTTAACTACTTCATTGCGCTGATCGCACTTTACTTTATTCAAGCCATGGAACTGTGTATTGAGCAAAGTGGATACTGCAGATCAGATTCTTGAGGAGATGTTTAGGAAACTGCGTAGCACCTTCTAAAAGAATGTGGAGTACCAATCCACAAAAGAAGAAAACACTTGGATGCCTACTAACTGCTCGAAGAAGATCTATCACTGTCAGATCCCATCCGATTCATCGCGGAAATCGGACTGGAGGAGGTGCTCTAACTTATCGACTAGAGCTCCAAGTCTAGGTAGCACACTAAATCTATAAAGGTCGCTGTGCGCCCACACCCCCATAACCAATCTACCAACCCTTTGGAAGTCCAGTTAATGTATACACAATCGTGTGTATGTTTTCCCATCTAACCAATCGTTATCAAAGTCATTTTGCTAGAATAAGATAAGCCATTTTTTCAATGCAACCATTTTGATCAATTTACATAATACAAGTCGTAAGCACGTTAAGTTCCTAACCCTTGATAATATGATGTATTTTTAATTTCAAATAAATCACACAATTAAGCAGAAAATATGTTTCCTCGTAAAAAATAACCCAAACCCCGGACCGGGTGAACACCCTAAATTTTCTTAATTCCATTTCCTCACTTCTCACGATGGTGTACCACACTTCTAAGACTCACCCGAACCCCAACTGCCACCAATTTTGGTTTCAGCAAAACATATACAAGTGTAAGTGGAAGAAATCCCGCACTCCCAAAAGAATTCAGCGGAGAAATGTTAAGTGCTCGGTATTATACTGCCATGCTATACCACTTTGATAAGGATCTCCTTGGAGGATTTACTGTCGAAATGTGTGTGGCTGTGTGTGTTTTTTTTTTTAAGCCGACGAACATTTTTTATGGAAGCAAAATGGAAAGAAGGCGAAAAAGGCTAAAGAAAAAAAAAAAAAAAAAAAGAACCACCGACACCCAAAATGGGATCCTGCTCAAACTCCGGCAATTGCTGTCGGAACTGCTTCTTCAATCCTTCAGGTTCTGCAGCACCCCCACTTTTATATTTATTACATGTATAAATTCCTAAAAACGTGTATATCAGCGAAAGTAGATTGAAGTATAAATATTTAATTGTTCAGCATGAGGATGAACGGCGAGTGTTATACGAGTGAGTGTATTAAAAGAACACGAAGCGCCGGAGGGAATGCAAGGAGGGCGCACTCATAGCTAGAACTGGATAGGAGTGGATAGGATAGGAAAACAGCTGGAGCTCATTCAGACGTAGAGATTACGATAATAGATAAATAGAGAGATGTAGATCGTAGATACATTGCGGATAAGTAGACAGCTAGAGAGACGACCGTCGGAAGTCAATATATACTGGAATGGATGAGTCCATGAGACCATAAATAAAATCACCACACTTCCGCCAATTTATCCTTTCGCCAATGGGATACGAATCTCGCATTTCTTTTTTGTTCGTCTACGTTAAATAATAAATGTCAACACTATGATGTAATTACGTCGAGGGACTCGTACTGTACCTCACAAGTGAGGTTTCACCACAAAAAGGACAATCAACTCTACTCAACTGAGGAACACATTATGCCCTTGCCTTTGGATTGTAAAATGCAAGGTCAGTTTGACAAATTTATGTCAGCTGCCAGAAACTTTAAGTGACAGGAGGACACAGGAAAAGGATTTCTATGGCTGCTGCTCCTGCAAATGAATAGATTTCCAGTCACGTGCATTTGCCCCAGGTTGGAGATTAATTCACGAAAATGTGCGCAAAATGTCATGTAGTTAACTTTGAGTACCAATAGCACTCTACTCGTCCCAGCCGACTATCACGTCAAGGATAACCATGGCATTGCAAACAATACACTTTATTCCGCCATCGTCATCGTCGTCGTCGTCGTCTTCCGTGAAGGATATTAGATTACAAATGTCTGAATCGTGCCTAACTCCCAGTGCCACCTACCCAGTGCCCAGCATCTGTCTCCTGCAGTACGGAAGCGTGATAGACTGAAGGTGGTAGAGAAGATGTTGCCTGTTGGTCAGTCTACGTTATTGTGCCGGCATATGGATAGGAATATTCACTTGGGATGCCAAGGAGAAAGACATCGCACTCTGGTGTAGTACAGTGGAATTAATCAAACACACAAAAGGATATAAATTTATTGTTATTTATCTTAGTTTCTCTCCTGTGATGAGGATATTAAGGATAATGAGTTATGTCAGAAACAAATGCTAGGCACACTGGTGCGGCATAAGCAAGTGGGAAAGAGTGATGACCAGTGGATTGCCGCTTTAATCTAAATGAGACAGCGGACTTTTAGACACATAACAGAGGATGATGAGGAGGTAGTTGCGAATAAATAAAGGACATTTACTTGTCATGGGAAATTGGGAATTGTGCATGTGCGTGATGCACAGTGAAATAATCTCAAGAGAATGGTGTACTCAACGTTTTGCTAACGGAAATGTATCTCCGGGAGTTTTCTGTATTTTTCACCAAGGTAAGACTATTCGAAAAGCGTTTCATAGCATTTTTTGCACAGTTTACACGTGTCATATCCAATTGCTTTAAATTGCAAAGCTTAAGACTAGTGCTCAAATTTTAGGTTAGGTTTAAGTGGCCGCCAACACAATTAGACCAAGGATACCACATGTACCATGGAAAAGCGAAGTGAAGATTCCTTCCGAGAGAAAAGCTGGGCAGGTTCAAAGGAGGTGAATTCGAATACACGCCAAGCCTTATTGCCTGCTTGCCTATTAGACAGTGCCCAGTGATGACACATATAACGTTTGGAGAAATCGATTTATAGAGCATTTTAGGTCCACTCTTGGCCAAATCTGTTTTGACGCTAGACATGTTATACCAGTTGTCCACCTAACATACATTTCTCGATAGTATCCAGCTTAAATTTGAGTTTGCAAGCAGCGACAAGTTTACCTAATGTGCCTTTTTCTAGAAGGATAGTTGTTCCATAAAGGAAAGGGATAGTCCTTTCATATCTGGCGAGTTAATCAACTTTACAATTCTTCGGAATATCTGTGCCATGGCACCCAAAAGAGATGAATATTGAACTGTTCTGCCATCTGAGAGACGATCAGCAATCTGGAGCTGTTAAAGAATTTAGGGAGAACGACTCCAAGGATTTGATTACAGCTTGGCTATCCCAATAGATGCGGATATTCCACAGCAAAAAACACCTCCCCCAACCCTGTCATTTGTTTTTGAGTCGCCGGTTGACAAAAAGATTGACCCTTCTTCTGAAAATAAATTTTCAGCTGACTCTACTGCACTACCTCTACTTTCAGATTTTGAATGAGGGCAAAACCAAGTACATATGTGCTTTCAACAATAATGGCGAATTGAACAGAACGTCCAGTCGACATAACCTTGAGGTAGGAAGGACCTTTGTCTACCTCGAATCTGCTATAAACTCTCTTAGAAAACAACGTCTCAGTAGAAATCAATCGAATTCGGTAATTCTTTGGTCCAAGAAGGGAATTGCGTAGTAAGCCTGATCCTGCTTTATGGTGCTGAAGCATGGAAACTGTTAAAAATGGATGAAGATATCCTCGGTCATTTGGAGAACAAAATTGTTCGTAGGTAAATCGGTCCGAGCTGAACGGCGATATCGACCTAGTCATAAAACTGTGCATTTTCGGTCTAAGCTGCCTAGAAAAAATCCACTGACTCCTCGAGTCTAAGCTGGAGGGTCAACGCAGTAGAGGACGAACACGCACGAACAAGTAGAAGGGGAACTCAACCAACTTGGAATGCGCAACAGTAGGCAGTTAGCTAACGCCCGGGCTAACTGGAGCGGCTTGTTGGTTGAGGAACAGTTTCACTCCGAACTGTAGCGTCAAGTCAACTCAGCCTCACTGCCACTGAACCTATCTGAACCGAGACCCTTCCACCTATCTGTGAATACATTTTAAACGGTCTGCTTGTCTTTGCCATGTGTCATAAATGGAAGCGGAGTTGCAGCTATTGTTAAACAGAATTTGGACGAAGTTGAGCTTGAACAGCTGCGATCGTCGGCCATCTGCCTCTGTCCCACCGAACTTGCCATGCTGCCATTGAAGCCTGATTTTTCTTCTTTCCGAGGTTCTCCTGTTATAGACTCTTAGCATCTCGTCCACGAGGATGTCATTGGGAACCATTCCGGCTATCACCCGAAATCATTCGAAAACCACTAATAGTCCTTAGCGCGCAGAGTCTGTAGACTGACGTTAATTTCCTCCTCGTTTCCTTCGTCGCTAGTGCCCTCGCCCAAACTGGGGCAGCGTATAAGAGAATTGAGCTGACTACTCTGGTTATTAAGATTCTCCTGGCATTTCCAGGTCCTGCAATGTTTGGCAGTATTCGAGAAAGTGCTGCTTGCAGCAGTAATGCCTTTTTACTTGAGTAGTTTACATGCACTTTAAACTGAAGTCTGTTGTCGACCATTACTCCTAGGTACTTTATCGATTCCTTTGACCTTATGGTTTTATTTCCTACCCTTTTATTGATTTATTCCATAGTTTTCCGACTGGTTATTTAGAGAGCTTCTGTTTTGTGGTTAAGTAATTCTAGGCCGGCAGACATCAGCCAGCCTTTGATTTCTGCCACTACTTCATTCGTGGCTGCCTCTATCTCGTGAATATGCTTTGCCAACGGTAACAACGGAAATGTCGTCAGCAAATACAAATATTTTTACTCCTTGTGGCAACATTAGTCGCAGAATTCCATCGTACATGATGTTTCATAAGAGAGGTCCCAGTACCGATTCGCTGTAGTGGACGTCTGTACCCGACGCAATGCTATGGTGATCAGTATGGTGGTCTACGCAGGATAATCTGGTTCGGCTGCCTGCTTGATCCGCATCAATTGTTGGGTCTAGGCGTTCTTTTATTTGATCTTAAACTATCGAAATTATTTATCGTGGCAATGGCTAGAAGAATGCATCGGCAGGTGTACAAGATACAATCCGAGTCCAAAATTGAATTTTAATTAAAAATTTGTCATTCACTTAAGCTTGCGAGTTGCATCATAAAAATTTACCATAACTTGCTTGCTTTGAACTGGAGGATCTTGAATTAGATGTGGTTTCGAGATACTTTGATTCGAAGCCTAAAAAGGGTTTAGCAGTCATTGTTGAGTAGAATAAGAATCCAACTTCGACGCAACTGTTTGATGGACCATTGATTAAGAGATTCAAAAACTTATAATAAGCTATGTGGTTTAAAAGCAATTCTAGTCGCTGTCGTTAAGACGTGTTGGAGTGTTCAATACCTGCAAGTCATATTTGGACTGCAATACCTCTATTGAGGTAGGTCATGCCTTGACTTGATGAATAAACTTATTTGTTTGGATGCGTAGTTTTTGTTGAAATACTTGCTTTACACTTCTGTAGATGCTATGACTTTACAAACTAGTTGCACTTTCTTAAATTCCATATAGATCCTTTCATCGAGCCTACAAGGAATATTTTGAAGTATTGCACTCCAGTTGCGTCTATTTTCCCAGTGAAGCTACGCTCCTATCCTTGGAATAGCGCAGCTAAAAAAAGAACTATTAGAACAATCTTTGGTATTTACGGCCCTATTGATTCTCTTTCAATCAAGGTGTGCCTATCGAACGAAGAAAAATTGTACCACACCGTGTTCTGCCCACTGTCAAGTACGGAAGGAACCTTTTACTCTCACAGAGTTAGTGATATTATCTACTTCGATGTCATTTTAAGCAAAGAAAACAACTCGATTTGGAAGCAAGACAGTGAACCGAAACACTCTTCCAAATGTGCACAGTTTCACAGAACAGAGAGTGTGCTCTGGAATACCCAGTCCCCACTCATGTCTAACGTCCGTAGAGCCCTTGTAAACACTTTTCAATGAAAGCACGGAATAGCATTCCAATAAAAAATATGAAAAAAATTGGTTTCCAGGAGACCTAAACTATGTGCAGCGGTTGTAAAAACCGGGTACGTATTTCGACGAAAAAACGCTTACCTTAAGCAATTTTTTTTTAATGCTAAGTTTCAAAACTTGGCTTTAGGTGAATGAAGAGGAATTGGAACTGCGTTTTCACAGGGGTTTATAGGACTTCTTGCGCCCCTTTAGTCTCAGTAAATTACTTTCCCTCATATAGTTTCCACAATCAAACCATAGAGGTGCTTACATCACAACAAAGAAGAGAAGATGTCCTCTTCATTGTCTGCTGTTCTATAAAAGCTTCAATTATGACCAAATAAAAAAACAACAACAGCAACTGTATTCAAATTGATTTTACAGGAAATTATCGCCAGTATTTTAATCACATCCTTTATTAGCCATAGAATGACGAAGGTACCTTTCGAAGGCCTAGAGTTTTCCCAATTATCTATACGGGCGCGTGTCAGACCAAACTCAGTCTCCAATCTTCGGATAAAGTTAATTAAAGGTTGCAGATTTTATACATACGACTATAATGAAAGAGTATTGCCTATCCAAACACAAAATGGTATTTATTCATCAAAATCAACACACTCGCAAAAGTCGCATGGTATAACCACTTCTTGTTGTGAACCGATACCACAGCATCTGATACTGATAGCAGCCATCACCATCGTCCCCATATCTGCTCTGCCTCTCAGTGATAAGAATGTGAACTCCTTAAGTCAATTTAACTACCCCGTTTGCTGCCACCGAACTATCTCTTCCGTTTGGAACGTTCTTTCCGAATACTGCCAAAGAACTTATTTGAATTATTAATTACACCTAAAATATTAATTCAATTTTATTCAAATGAGGTAAACAGAGGATAAATGGAAACCAACCCTTATCATAGAATACGAAAATGATATTTAAGCCTTTTGCTCCACATGACTCAGGGTGGATCCGCTACCAGTACTGCCGTCACCATTGGCTTAATAAATGATTTCCTGGTGCACAAAATGAAACCGTTCGCCATTTTGTCATCGCTGTGCTCTCTGACCGTTTATGGGTTCGTAAATTATTCATAACTTTCTAATCGTTGCCCCTAAATGGGGTGGTGGATGGCTGCGTGTGTGTGTGGAGGGAAGGCTCAAAAATCCGACAGACGTAATAACTCACAGAGAAAGCGAATTCAACTGGAAATCAATTAAAACAATAAATGTGCGAGGGAAGCGGAATAAGATTAAAAGTCATTGACTCATGCCAAATGAAATTATTTTAGATCCTCGGTAAGCACACATTCATACGCACACATGAGCATGCATGCGCAATTCCAAAAAGTGTTTACCTTTCCTAATCGAATGCAAACATATTTGTTACAATTTTCGAAATACGAGTATAAGTATACATTTTTAACATCCTTAAAACCTCCTGCCGCATCCCACTGTTCCATTTGAAGACAGGGAGATCCGATGCCGAAGGATATTTGCAAGGTTTGAGTAATGTTATGTACCGTCTACGAAGGTGAAACAGTAAACTTCTTGACTTTGAATGATGAACGGCGCCAATGCCATCCGCCAAAGATATACTTGTATCAGCACCTTAACTCTACGTACAGTACTCTGTGAGAGTTGAGTGAATGAATGAACACATCCTGAATTGAATAATTCAAATGTTAGCTTTGTCCTGTATCGCCTCACACTTGCCCCCCACTCAGTATACGACCTTAATTCACTTTTATTATCATTACTGTGTATGCGGATGTGTGGATGAGTGAGTGGTGTAAAACGAAAGGACGACGAATGTGGAAGGCAGCCGTATCCATTAAATGAAAATTACGAAGCCAAAGGAATCGAGCTGAGAGCTGTCACGGTGAACGAAACAATGCTGAGGACTCGTCGAAGAATGAAAGGTGAAAAGGGGGGGAGAAAATTAAACCAAACGCATCGATGGGAAAAATAGGTTTTCGAGGAACCCTCCTATGTCGATACTCGCACACTTTTAGCCGTAATGGGAGGTTGCTAGAAGATGTAAACATTTTTCTCCTGTCGGTCTTGAAAACTTCTTAATGGTTGTTGCCGCCACATAGAGTAGTATTAGGGTGTGGGAGTGTGTAGGAGGGAAGGTGAATTTGCTTGTTGCTGGAGATTTTCACCGCACAAATGATGAGGGTTTCAACGGTTTCCGTGGCTTTGTGCTTCCTTAACTTTCGTATTTGCAGCAATTAGACTGAATAGTCGTTTTCGTTTTTTTTTTTTTTTTGGGGAAGTGGCTTTCATTCTGGAGGTTGCGGTGAAGGAATAATTAACAATTTTTGGCAGGATTCCGTTTGAGTTTGAGTTTGAGTAGTGCAAAGTTTAAGACTTAAATAGACATGACTGTATTTTGGGGTAATGATTTTGCGCGCGTACTTTGTTGGTTTTAGCTTTATAAAGAGATTATCCGCTTCAAGAGGTTATCTACTTTAATATTGTCGTGCATTAAATGACTGTTTAAATGCAAGGTAAACTAATAAACTAAGAAAACCGCATGTTAACCCAGATATTTGTTCAAGACAACCGATGTGTTTACAGCCTGTTCTTGGCAATTGTACTGTAAATGGTTTCATAAAATGTTTAATATCAGGTTTCTGATCTATCCTTGCTACTCCTTGAAGTATTGTAAGAACTAGTAAGGTTTGCGTTCATAAAGATTTAATTCGACTTCCATTTTCTACGGAAATGGTGCAGTAGTATAAGGATTAGTCCGTGGAACTGTTCAACGGGAGGTTTGACATCAACAAGCTGCTGAAGAAAAGTCAAGATGTGTAAAGTAACACCCGTGGTGGTTTAAGATCTTAATAGATACTTTAAAGACCCTTACAACAGCTTTTGGTGCGACTAGTGCATCTGTACAGCGTGTCGATACCAAGCTCACTCATTTGTGATGGCTCAAAATGGCGATGAAGAAAGCTCCATCAGGATTGGTTTAAACCTAAGTGAGACCTATGTTGTCAAAAAGAATTTAGATGAAGAGATGCGATAGTAATATTGTACGAAACCAATACGTACCGATGCCAAAGATGTTGGTCCAGGTCCAAAGATATTTGGTCCAGGGCCTAGCTTCTCGCGACCATTCGTGTTGTGCGTGATATATTTGTTTCACACAAATGGAAGGGACCTACAGTTTAGAGCCATACCCGAAAGGCAAATTTAGAAGCTTTCTCTTGACACTTATTACTCTCGGACGTTTGTCGGACATTCGCAAGAGGTGGAACCATGAAAAAACGTTTTTGATGTATTCTGGGATACGAACGTCGAACCTCTCGCTCAGCGATCCAACGCACTAACCACGGTGCCCACTGCAACTATTTCTTTCAAAGGTGCAGTCTGTACTGTGCGAATGAATTTGGAAGATCAAGGCTACTGTCATTCACAAGCTGCCATCGTTAGCCGAGGAGTCTCAGTCTTCTGGTAGATATATCTGTTAAACGAAGAGTTTTTGACGAAAATGCCTTAGGAACGATGAGTACAACGAGGAAAATGACCATGGACTGGTTATACTCCACGGCGGGAACGAAATTCTTTTGCCAAAACTATAACATTCGCAACTTTCCATTAGGTTGGAAAAAGAGTGAGTTGCTTCTGAAAAATGTAACACAGATCGGCTAAGGAGGAGTAAAAAGCGCTGGGAATGACTAAAGCTTGTTGCAGGAATTCCAACACGATTACGCACAGGCTTTGTTGACGTACATAGGGAGGTCCCTCGAGGGGTGATAGAACTTGTAAGTACTTAATGTTCACGTGGTGATGCAAACGATTTAACATCTGAAGCGCTACTCTAGCGATAAATTGAATTTTTCTTGCATCATCCAAATATCGTAGAAGCAAGTGTTAAGAAAGTGGGAAGTGTATTGAAGAAAATGCCGTAGCTTCTGATTTTTCCACGTGACACTATGACCTACAAGCCCCTATCAGTACCTGTCAGCATGTGACTGGTTCTCATATAGAAGTCCCTTCACTGCTTTACATTGTCAAAGTGAAACGATGACGGACACATAAAACCCAGAAGTTAATAGACTACAAGAAATGCAGTACAACCCATAAAGAAAATTCAATATAGTCAGGCTATTAAGTTAACCAACCATTTCACTAGAATGTAGTTACTCTGTTCGTCAACACACTATCACTTTGTACCTTCCTTTCACGCTTCTTACCCTTAATTTGATTCTGCTGATTAAACACCGGAAATTAAGTTACTGCGAGGTCAGTGAGGCAATAAACTCTTTAACATCGTTCCTCAATGGCACTTCCTTGATAAGGGTTGCCGCCAATTTCATAATTCACTATTTGTTATGAAACTTCCTCCACCATGATGAAGGAATAATAAATAAGGAATTAAATATTCCAACGTCGCTTCTTAAAACTCCGCGGCTCCATTCAAGTTTTGTTTACCTTCCATAAATGCGCATCACATCGAAGATACGAGTGTCCATCAAACTCCGGATATGATTTCATTAAAAAAAGAAAAAAAAAACAAAATCCTTTCGATGTCAATAAACCAAGAATGCCTTCAGGCCAAGAGAAGTCCTTGACCACCGACTAAGTCAACACTCCCCGATAGCATCAAAGAGAGGAACACCCCTCAAGGCGGAAGACCGAAAAATGTTTCCTGCCGCAAACATTCCTTCCTCCCATGTGCGACTCTGGGGCTATCGAGTTGTAGAAATCATTCCAACGACTGTCTGGGGGGTTGCCATTGCCAGTTGCCGCAACTGTGGTGATAGTGATGGCATAGCGGTATATTTCGGATTTGTTATTGTTATTACAATCAACAAGGACCCACAAACAATTCCCGAGGCTTTAACATTATTGTTATTATTATCATTGTGGTTATTAGTGATGGTGATAACCCTTAATTTATTGGCCTACTTTATTGGTGAAAGTTTCTTGGCAGCTTTACGGTGATTTTCTTCTCCTTTTTTTCTTTTTGTTTTTTTCTCTGATTTCACCCCTTTACCAAGAATTGTGATTTAGGGGCTAAGACCTCTCTAAAACACGGAGTGCGTTTGAAAATTAATAATCAGTTCATTTGTGGTGAAACGTACTATATCACGAACATATTAGTGTGTATGTATAGCATGGAAACGGAATTTGAATCCGAAAAGCGGATTTGGTGTGTTTGTTTATTTTGACGTACATACATATGCTGGCACGAAGTTTACATTGCGATTAACGTGGGCGGTTGACTGGCCTACTACACCTATTTAGGTAGGGGTTGTTCGTGTTTTGTTTTATGTATTTACAAGCGCCTAGGGGAGGATTAATGAATGAATTTTCCATTTTTCCATTTTTCGATTTTCAGTTTGGTGGGAAACAAAGTGAATGCTGGTGTTGGTTTTGAGGGTTGAAAAGCATGTTAATGGCGGATATTGAAAAGAAACATGCGATCTTAAAGTCCATGGTGATTTGCCGTTTTTTTTTTTTTTTTTTTTACGTGTTTTGGCGTTAAGGTGTTTAGTGGCAGTTAAACTTAGTCCAATGGTTTGGGGCTTAAGACCAATGAAAGGAGATTCATCTTGAAATGTAGGTAATGACAATATTATTCGAAACAAATCCCCTGCCCTGGTGTACAAGAGCAAAATAACGCTCATTGAAATTTACATAAAAGTGACCTCAATTTAACGTCATTTATTTATTCATGAAATGGATCCCATTGGGGTCACCTTTGGGAATGCTCCAATAGGCCTGTTGTCTTACAATAACCATCGGACATGTGTCTAATGTAAGCAATTTCCTGAGTACGGGTAGAAGCGTTGTGAATATGAATAAGTTTGCAAGTTGTGTCGGTGTTTTTTTTTTCTCCTCCTTCCTTCCGCACAAATCTCAGTGATAAGGGGATAATGGTTGTCTGGATATGAGTACAATTTAGCCCTAGGGGAGCACATTGTGTCAGGAGTAGGTAAATAGTTTTTTTTTTTTTTTTTCTATGTCTCTAAGAGGATGTACGATAATAATGCTGCTTATGCTGTGAATTTAGCTTAAGGCACTTAGGCGTCATTACCAATAATGTCCTTTTAAAAAAAGAATGAGAATAAATAAACAAGGAACTTTTTTTTTTTTCTTTTACAAGGCGAAGTAAGGTTTTATTTAAAAAGGAAAATTATTACGCGACAGGCCTTGTCACAGTCTGGACCTAACTCAGGTACACGTTCTTCATGGCTGGACTAAAAATATAGTCGAATCCCTCTTTTACTGTCTCATCAGAGAAAAGGTTTTAATTTGATGGAAGTGGGCGAATGAACGCCACTTCTGGAAATCCTTTTGGGTGATGTCTTTAAATAGCTTCCGAAATTTATGTACACATAAATTTAGCATCGAGTAGCAGGGAAATATTCACTAATAGGTATCTTTTCAGCCACTAACGCTCTTTTCCACTTCGGTTTTTGAAAGACGTTTCTTTTCCTAGCACACGTCCTAGATCGTGATCGTGAAAAGGACTCATTGCTACATGTGCTACATGTACTCATTGTTACATGTGCATTCGCGACAAATTTCCAATTAAGTTCGCCAAATTTTTCTTCCACACAATCAAGTGAAAGACACACAAATTTAGTGCATCCGTACAGCTCGTTATGCAAATGAATGCGCAAAATGCAAAGACAATTTTACTGTGATCCTTCACTTGCTCCCACATCAGAGATACAGCTTTATGTTGCGTAGTCTGGTTCAGAGAATCTGGCTCCTGCTATGCCCTACGGCCACTGTAAGGTCCTGGAGACGGTATCAAACTATCTGGTTGCGTCTTCGACTGAGTATAAAACCCCAACTCTAGATTTCAAAAAAATGTTTCTCTGTCATTTTTGCAACCAGGGCGGAATGGAAGAGAGATTTTGATACTATCTATACGGTCCGATCGAAAATGGACTGTGGACTCGGCGCAGGCGTTTTCTCAGACAAGCTGAACATCTCGAAATCTTTACGTCTACCGAATTTCGCCAGTGTTTTTCAAGCAGAGCTTCTCGGGAGTCGTGAGGCCCGCCGATCACTGAATACTCTCTTAACACCCAACTGGAATCTTGCTATATTCACTAATAGCCAAGCTGCTATCAAAGCCATCGATTCAGCTATCACATCCTCAAAACTTGTAAAGCAATGCCGGAAGGAAATATCACCCTCAACTGGGTCCCAGAACACAGTAACTATGGGGGAAATTTGCCAGATATTCACCCTTATGCCAAGCTTGCATCCCCCATAACACATTCTGCCGTAGCTGCAGAGATGCTAACGAAAAAGAATCTCTTCTTCACTTTCTTTGCAGGTGTCTGGCCCTGGCGAGAACCCAACAACGTACTCTAGGTAAACCCTTCTTCGTTGACCTGAGGAGATATCTGGCAGAAGGATTGGAGCCTTCGTCTTCTATCTGAACTGCACATCCAAACAAATAAGTTCATTAATCAAATCTACCTCCATAGAAGTATTACAGACCAAATAGGTAGATAGGACTTTTAGGTATTTAATTAAAGGTATTAAATATTCCAACACGACAGCGACTAAAATTGCTTTTAAACCACATAGCTTATTATAAGTTTTTGAACCTGGGGCACAATGGTCCATCCAACAGTAGCGTCAAAGTCGGATTCTTATTCTGATTGCAGATCCTATAGTGCAAAAGAAGCAAGTTTTGGTAAGTTTTTATGATGTAACTCGCAAGCTTAAGTGAATAACAAATTTTTAATTAAAATTTAATTTGGGATTCGGATTGTATCTTATACACTATATCGGCCGACGCCCGCAGCTGTTCAAGCTCAAGATCGTCCAAATTCTGTTTAACAATAGCTGTAGCTCCGCTTGAATTAATGACGCATGGCAAAGATAAGCAGACATCCTTGTCAATTCCATACAAACCCTAATAAAATAATTGTAGCATGCAAACTTCAGAAAAGCTAAGTATTACCTTGACATATGTTGACACGGGAAAAACAGTGTTGTGGTTTCCAAGGATAGCTTTTGTAACTGCAGCAGTACTTAAGCCGATAGCCCAATTTGTGTAACCCTTCCCCGCTTTAACCACGTATGCAGCTTTCCTAACTTCGTCGGCTACCTTGATAAACTCTAGTGGGTCTTCTTCTACACCAATGACCGAGTCTATATCCCTGAATCGAACTCCAGAAATGTTAACTCCAGACCAAACTGGGAAGCTACTGTCTCCGTGTTCACCAATTATTAGTCCGGTAACAGACTCTGGGTCAACCTGCAAACGCTGAGACACGAAAAATTTGAAACGAGCCGTATCCAATGTGGTACCAACGCCAATAACTCGGCTTGCCGGCAAACCTGACAGCTTCCAAGCTACATATGTCATTATGTCCAATGGATTAGTAACCATTATTATAATACTATTTGGACTGGCCTCAACAATTTTTGGAACGACTTCCTGCATAATAACTGCATTCGTCTTCGTGACTGTGAATCGCGACTGGTTTCCTACCGCAGTTGCCCCAGAAGTTATAATACAAATTTTTGAATCCGCTGCAATGCAGTAATCGCTACCACCTCTTATCGTGGCATTTTCTAGGAATTCGGAGCCGTGCTGTAGATCCACCATTTCAGCAACCGCTTTTTTTTCGATTTTATCTATGATACAAATGTTATTCGAAATTCCTTGAGCTAAGATGAAAACAGCGCAAGCCATGCCAACATGTCCGCCACCAACAATCGTGACTTTATTGCATATTTGTGGAGGTGTATCGTTGAGAAGTTTAAAAAGGCTATCCTTGATTGAACAACATTCCTCCTGCGTATCCTCAGCTGATCTTAAATTATTTTATTTAAATTATACATATACGCATATATTTCTTTAGAAGGAATTACCGCAGCTTTGAGCGAAGCTTAACAATCTTAAACGATATTTGGAAAACAATCTTGGAATGTGGACCGATAGTTTTCTTGATATGTTCATTCTCGTGGGGTTACTTGAAGTACTTAATCCCACGTGGATACAATAATAAATTAGAATCGCGTTAAAGGACACTAACAGCAAAGTCAATGACGCTCAATTCAAGAAACACGCAAACGCAAGCCGCAGCTATGAGAAAAATACTGCTCACATCTATTGGCGTCTATGGAAATTTATTTTCTATTTCACAGGCATGCTTTGTTTTTAGTTTCTTTTTTCTATTTATTTTTCTAGGTACTGGCGGGTACCTGGCGTTAAAATGCAGTTGTGGGCAAACTACTACCAATTTTGACCAATCTTCACAGAACCACTCTCGGGCCAATATCGAAGATTGCCTGAAAATTTGAGCTCAATTGGTTAAGTGGTTTCGGAGTCTATAGCATACATAGAAATATAGGTACATATGTACATTGAGTTTTATGTAATATATTCAAAATCGTTTATAACGACATCGCTTAAAACGACCGTTTTTGTCCTTTTTTTGAAATCAAATATTGGTTACAACGACTAAAAGCAACGCAGATGTTAGTTCGACTGCTTTTTAAACGGTAAACTGTTTATCTGTATGTGCGATATATGTATGTATCTATGTGCAAAGAATTTCGGATACATTACATTATTGTTTTTGAGTTTATTCGTCAGAAGGTGAACAAATTACTTAGATTCCTGTGTGGCGAGTTGAAAATTATTTTAAACAGTGGAGACTCAAAATAAACACTAATAAATGTGGTCCCACGTGTTTTTGAATTGCCTGTGGAAAAGGACACTACCTAGCGGTTAATGAAAGTAAATCTCTTCCCTTGAAAATAAATGAAAACCTTAATCTAAATATCTAGGTATAATTTTCCATAACCAATTTCTTTTTAATATGCATGCAAGGAAGGTCCTAAACAGGGCAAAAATAGTGTCTATGACGTTGAAACCATTACTTAACACTAAGCAGATGTCGAATAAATCAGTTCACATCCCAACCAAGTGGGTCGATCTTTAATCGATTCTAATATTGGCCAAAGTTTAAATGACAATTATTATTTATCTCCTTTAAATCTGCTAAATGACCATTCTATGTATCTGTTAGGACCTGACGCAAGTAGAACACCGTCCGTACCATTTTATGAAGAAGCATCCTCCTTAAATTTTCGGCGATGATATTGATTTGAAAAAGAAAATTAGCAGAAATTGTATAAACCTTTGTTTAACATGTATAAAGTTGTAAATTTTCTTTGGATGGTATAAGATTTATATTTTTATCCTTAAAGATTTTTTATGACTTATGCTCCATGCAGTAGCAGTTCTATTCATACTCCTTACATTGATATCTTTTAGATAGGGTAACACCTTATAGTTTTAGGTTCTAGTCATAAGTTAAGAATGCTTCGAAGAGCAATGTTGCAATTGTACGCAGGGAGCAAGTGTACACATACAAATTTATAAATTTAATTTATTGAATTCTAGTCAGATATATCTCTAAGTGGACCAAAAATAAACCTTTAATTTTAGGAAGATAATGCAATTGATTTACGTATATGTATGTCTCAATAAAGTTAACTTGAACTTGTTACATGAGTTTTGTGGCCAAACGGAAACAGCCACCTCTATCTACCTATCTTAAAGTCAATCTAGAGGGACATACATCGTACATACTATATAGATTATCATCAAACGAGGAGCTCATCATATCCATAGAAACCTTCAGTGTACTCTCTCATTACGATAATTAGTTTTTTAGTCAGTTTTTTTTTTTTAGTCAGTTTTACGATAATTCCTAAAAACTGGCGGGCTAGGAGAGTCTACATGTAAGGAGAATTGGAGGTACCTGTGATCCGAAAATGAGGGCTCGCTTGACACCTTCCAATTTCTAATATGGTGGGCAATGCTATCGGAGGCAAGTGTTATGTCCAGTACTTCTTGCCTGTTTCTGGTGACGAAGGTAGGCTCGTTACCTATGTTGCACAAAATAAGGTTTGTACTTAGAATGGAATCGAAAAGTAACTCACCTCTTTTGTTAATGTCGGAACTGCCCCATACGGTGTGATGAGCATTAGCATCACATCCAATGATGAGACCAGTTTTTTGTATCCCCGCATCTGCGATCAGTCTTTCCAGGTTATCCCCAAAAAGAGAGTCCATGTTATCATGGGCGAGATACGCCGAAACCAAGTAGTAGGCACCGTCGGTTGTTTCTATTTTTATTGCGGTAGTATCTCGATCGCTGTAATTAGGGAGTAAAATTGCATTTAGGTTACTTTTCACCAGTATACACGATCTGGGTTTACCTTTGTTACGCATATATAGGGCGTAGTAGTTTGGAGTCTTGAGTCCACATACCATATTGTCCACGACCCAAGGTTCCTGGACCAAGACTATATCTTCCCTGTCCTTTGAGAGACGGAGAAGAAGGGCGGCAGAAGCCGTTATGGAGTGGTGTAAGTTAATCTGGACTAACTGCAGCATTGGTGCTACAATTAGGCAGAGAAGCCTCCACCACGGTGGTATTCAGGGCTTCCGAGTCCGAGGACGATTCCAAAAATTCGTCCTCACTCAAAAGCAGTGGATGTAATTTATTGAAGCAGTCATCCGTCTCCATGTCCGACAGTTTGTCTTCATCGACTAGAGACGGATTCTGCTTAGGAAGTGATGTTTGAGAGTCGTCACTATCCAAGGAAGGGAACGTGACAGGCTCGGGTACGTCGGTAGGAGGAGTGGAATCAGAAGGGTGGGGGGGCAATATGCCTAGGTCTGTTTCCTCATCTTTTTTGTACACCTTGATGGTGATAGGGTCAAAACCGTAGTAGACGACACCACCAGTCTTCGCCAAAGGAGCCAAAGATTCTTTATTTATAACGATGATTGCGCATCTATAAAGACCTTTAGGCTCATCCAGCTTAGCGACTTTCCAGTTGTGCGTCGGAAGATCGGGGTTGCTTGTTCTTAGGATCTCTAATATTGTATCCGTGTTGGAGGGTTCGGCTGGGATCCAGGTGCGAGTTCTTGGTCTGCTCGGGATATCTTCCCTCGCAACAACCTCGAGCTTAGCACCTGGCCATACCTCTCCCAATTTGGCTATGGCTAGTTTGTAGAGGTCGTATGACCTTTGGTCAGCGCAGGCGATGAGCTTCACGTTGCCCTGATGCCATCCACCATCGCTGCATCTAGGAGGAGGACCTGGATTCTCCTTCATGATTTGAATAAAGACAAGCGGAAGTTTGGCAGGAATAAACTTCCACTTGTCGGGAGCTATCGAACCGTCTGGGTCGCTTTTGTCGATGACCGCCAGCACTATTTTGTCTTTAAGGACATCGCTGTAGGACATCGATGTGGCGTTGGGAGGCCTGGAAGAGGTGCTGGTGTTGTGCACCTTGGCTCTTTTAGAATCCGAAACGGATTCCTCCAACGATCTTTGACGCTTTGACGTGGAGTCGCCGCTTGTCCCAGCTTCGCTGACGATCTTCTTGGCCCATTCGATGCGAGCATTCATCTTTTCGGTTCTGTTGCATTCCAGAATGTCTCCAAAGTGCTTCAGAATCCGACTGGCTGTACGTCGATCTTAGTACGCCTGTTTAGAGGGAGCAGCGCTACGCTTTGCTCCCGAAGGGTCCTTAGAGGAATGTGGGATGGTAATGGTACCTATGGGCTCCACGCGGCTATTGGCAGTAGTCGGACCATGTAAAGCCACAGTCTTCTTACCAGCCAGCTCTTCAGGAGCTTTCCCGGTAAACAGCTTAGTCGCCGTGCTACCGTCCGGTCTTAAAGGGGGACCGGTCTTAACGCTTGTTTTTTGTTTAATTAATTTTTTTGAGTTATTCATAGTGTTCCCACGAGTAGCGGAGAAAGGAGTGTCGGTCTGTGCAGAGATCCGCATTACACAGATAAGGCTAGCTAATCCGGAGGTCGCCAGGTATCCGAATACTCCGTTTGCGACTGAGCTATTTTTTTGGGATGGGCTCCCAGCCAGGTTGATCCTCGGCACGGGTCGTATGACACCTTGATCCAGCCCACCGGAGGGGAAGGGGGAAAGGAAAGGATGTGAAGCGGTAGGATTGGAGTTCGACTACATCTTGGTTTCGAATCTCATCTAGGGATTAAATCCCGAGAGTCATTGACCTCTACTAGGCCCTTACACCACGACGAGGTGTGCAGTCACGTAAGGGCCACTGAGTATAAAACCCCAACTCTTGATTTCAAAAAATGTTTCTCTGTCATTTTTGCAACCATGGCGGAATGGAAGAGAGATTTTGATACTATCTATATGGACGGATCGAAAATGGACTGTGGAGTCGGCGCAAACAAGCTGAACGTCTCGAAATCTTTACGTCTACCGAATTTCGCCAGCGTTTTTCAAGCAGATCTTCTCGGGATTCGTGAGGCCCGCCGACCACTGAACACTCTCTTAACACCCAACTGGAATCTTCCTATATTCACTAAGCCAAGCTGCTATCAAAGCCATTGATTCAGTTATCACATCCTCAAAACTTGTAAAGCAATGCCGTACAGAAATATCACCCTCATCTGGGTCGCAGAACACAGTAACTATGAGGGAAATATGCCAGATATTCACCCTTATGCCAAGCTTGCATCCCCCATAACACATTCTGCCGTAGCTGCAGAGATGCTAACGAAAAAGAATCTCTTCTTCACTTTCTTTGCAGGTGTCTGGCCCTGGCGAGAACCCAACAACGTACTCTAGGTAAACCCTTCTTCGTTGACCTGAGGAGATATCTGGCAGAAGGATTGGAGCCTTCGTCTTCTATCTGAACTGCACATCCAAACAAATAAGTTCATTAATCAAATCTACCTCCATAGAAGTATTACAGACCAAATAGGTAGATAGGACTTTTAGGTATTTAATTAAAGGTATTAAATATTCCAACACGACAGCGACTAAAATTGCTTTTAAACCACATAGCTTATTATAAGTTTTTGAACCTGGGGCACAATGGTCCATCCAACAGTAGCGTCAAAGTCGGATTCTTATTCTGATTGCAGATCCTATAGTGCAAAAGAAGCAAGTTTTGGTAAGTTTTTATGATGTAACTCGCAAGCTTAAGTGAATAACAAATTTTTAATTAAAATTTAATTTGGGATTCGGATTGTATCTTATACACTATATCGGCCGACGCCCGCAGCTGTTCAAGCTCAAGATCGTCCAAATTCTGTTTAACAATAGCTGTAGCTCCGCTTGAATTAATGACGCATGGCAAAGATAAGCAGACATCCTTGTCAATTCCATACAAACCCTAATAAAATAATTGTAGCATGCAAACTTCAGAAAAGCTAAGTATTACCTTGACATATGTTGACACGGGAAAAACAGTGTTGTGGTTTCCAAGGATAGCTTTTGTAACTGCAGCAGTACTTAAGCCGATAGCCCAATTTGTGTAACCCTTCCCCGCTATAACCAAGTATGCAGCTTTCCTAACTTCGTCGGCTACCTTGATAAACTCTAGTGGGTCTTCTTCTACACCAATGACCGAGTCTATATCCCTGAATCGAACTCCAGAAATGTTAACTCCAGACCAAACTGGGAAGCTACTGTCTCCGTGTTCACCAATTATTAGTCCGGTAACAGACCCTGGGTCAACCTGCAAACGCTGAGACACGAAAAATTTGAAACGAGCCGTATCCAATGTGGTACCAACGCCAATAACTCGGCTTGCCGGCAAACCTGACAGCTTCCAAGCTACATATGTCATTATGTCCAATGGATTAGTAACCATTATTATAATACTATTTGGACTGGCCTCAACAATTTTTGGAACGATTTCCTGCATAATAACTGCATTCTTCTTCGTGACTGTGAATCGCGACTGGTTTCCTACCGTAGGTGCCCCAGAAGTTATAATACAAATTTTTGAATCCGCTGCAATGCAGTAATCGCTACCACCTCTTATCGTGGCATTTTCTAGGAATTCGGAGCCGTGCTGTAGATCCACCATTTCAGCAACCGCTTTTTTTTCGTTTTTATCTATGATACAAATGTTATTCGAAATTCCTTGAGCTAAGATGAAAACAGCGCAAGCCATGCCAACATTTCCGCCACCAACAATCGTGACTTTATTGCCTATTTGTGGAGGTGTATCGTTGCGAAGTTTAAAAAGGCTATCCTTGATTGAACAACATTCCTCCTGCGTATCCTCAGCTGATCCTAAATTATTTTATTTAAATATACATATACGCATATATTTCTTTAGAAGGAATTACCGCAGCTTTGAGCGAAGCTTAACAATCTTAAACGATATTTGGAAAACAATCTTGGAATGTGGACCGATAGTTTTCTTGATATGTTCATTCTCGTGGGGTTACTTGAAGTACTTAATCCCACGTAGATACAATAATAAATTAGAATCGCGTTAAAGGACACTAACAGCAAAGACAATGACGCTAAATTCAAGAAACACGCAAACGCAAGCCGCAACTATGAGAAAAATACTGCTCACATCTATTGGCGTCTATGGAAATTTATTTTCTATTTCACAGACATGCTTTGTTTTTAGTTTCTTTTTTCTATTTATTTTTCTAGGTACTGGCGGGTACCTGGTGTTAAAATGCAGTTGTGGGCAAACTACTACCGATTTTGACCAAACTTCACAGAACCACACTCGGGCCAATATCGAAGATTGCCTGAAAATTCAATTGGTTAAGTGGTTTCGGAGTCTATAGCATACATAGGAATAAAGGTATGTACATTGAGTTTTATGTAATATATTCAAAATCATTTATAACGACATCGCTTAAAACGACCGTTTTTGTCCTTTTTTTGAAATCAAATATTGGTTACAACGACTAAAAGCAACGCAGATGTTAGTTCGACTGCTTTTTAAACGGTAAACTGTTTATCTGTATGTGCGATATATGTATGTATCTATGTGCAAAGAATTTCGGATACATTACATTATTGTTTTTGAGTTTATTCGTCAGAAGGTGAACAAATTACTTAGTTTCCTGTGTGGCGAGTTGAAAATTATTTTAAACAGTGGAGACTCAAAATAAACACTAATAAATGTGGTCCCACGTGTTTTTGAATTGCCTGTGGAAAAGGACACTACCTAGCGGTTAATGAAAGTAAATCTCTTCCCTTGAAAATAAATGAAAACCTTAATCTAAATATCTAGGTATAATTTTCCATAACCAATTTCTTTTTAATATGCATGCAAGAAAGGTCCTAAACAGGGCAAAAATAGTGTCTATGACGTTGAAACCATTACTTAACACTAAGCAGATGTCGAATAAATCAGTTCACATCCCAACCAAGTGGGTCGATCTTTAATCGATTCTAATATTGGCCAAAGTTTAAATGACAATTATTATTTATCTCCTTTAAATCTGCTAAATGACCATTCTATGTCTCTGTTAGGACCCGACGCAAGTAGAACACTGTCCGTACCATTTTATGAAAAAGCATCATCCTTAAAATTTCGGCGATGATATTGATTTGAAAAAGAAAATTAGCAGAAATTGTATAAACCTTTGTTTAACATGTATAAAGTTGTAAATTTTCTTTGGATGGTATAAGATTTATATTTTTATTCTTAAAGATTTTTTATGACTTATGCTCCATGCAGTAGCAGTTCTATTCATACTCCTTACCTTGATATCTTTTAGATAGGGTAACACCTTATAGTTTTAGTTTTAGGTTCTAGTCATAAAGAACACCTCAAAGAGCAATGTTGCGATTGTACGCCGGGAGCAAGTGTTTACAAATTTATAAATTTAATTTATTGAATTCTAGTCAGACATATCTCTAAGTGGACCAAAAATAAACCTTTAATTTTAGGAAGATAATGTAATTGATTTACATACATATGTATATGTATGTCTCAATAAAAGTTAACTTGAACTTGTTACATGAGTTTTGTGGCCAAACGGAAACAGCCACCTCTATCTACCTACCTTAAAGTCAATCTAGAGGGACATACATACACACTATATAGAGTATCATCAAACGAGGAGCTCATCATATCCATAGAAACCTTCAGTGTACTCTCTCATTACGGACACCCCTCATAAGCGGACAGATTTCAAAGAACATTCCTTTTAAATGTCCTTTTGTTTGTTTACTTATAACCAGACACCTCTCATAAGCGGACAAATTCTTCGGAACCGTCGGTATCCGTATCCGCTTATAAGGGAGTACACTGTATTTTCAAGAGCATGGTACCAAGTTCTATTTAGAGAGTAAAGAGGTAAAAAAGTAGCTTGAAAAATCATGTCTCAAAGATTACGACATATTATATAAAATTTAGAACCAAATTTTCCCAGAAAAAATCTTGGTAGGCTTAAAACTTTTCAAACAATGCCATTATGCATAACCCCAAATGCTGATGGTGTCCTTCATATGTATTAACTCGATGTAAAATAAGTCTAAAATAAAAAAAAGTTGTGGATTTTACACCTGAATAAGGGTGGTTATATAGATACCATGTTGGATCATCCTCAGACGCACTCTACCTAACTTTATTGTAAGTATCTTAATTAATTTAAACAATTCTGACTGAAACCTAAATTATATTACTAAACTTCCAATCGTGATGAGTATTAAATAAAAATTTAAATCGAATCCTTCCTACAAAATTATCCACTAGTCTCTGAAAAGGGTGAATAGACTAGATCTATGCAATGAAATGCAAACGTGTATAATGGCAGCGTCCGAACTGATGGACTTTACAATTGTGTTCACAAAACAAGCACACCTTTAACTGTTAATACAAATTTTGTTTAAAAAATTTTCTGAATGCGAGTTATTTTTTTTGTTTTTTCAAATGATTAAGGGCTGTTTTATTCACTATTGTTCAACTTGCCGAAAAATCCCAAGTAGGCTAACTTCGGAGTTGAACGGCAAGTTGAAAAATGTTTTTTTCACTATTTCAACACCCGGTTTGGAAGTCGTAATTAACAAGTTGGCGTACTTGCTCTTCCGAGAAATACCCTGGGATATTTGTGACAGATGACACATAATATGTCAGTCTCAGCTTTGGATTTGAAATTTATGATTGCTGAGTCTCATTCGAACAGTTACGCTTCAAAAAAATCAAAAGAAGAACTAAAAAAAGTGAAAAAGTGAAGCAATGCAAAAAAGTTAAGGGAAACAAAAACCAAAAAAAAGAATACCAAAAAATAGTGTACACAGCGGAGGAGGAAGATTGGCTTGTAAAGAATGCTTTGGAGTACAGTTCCATAATTGAAAACAAAAAGACGGACGGTGCGACGAATCGCGACAAAGACAATGCGTGGGAGAAAATGGCAATCGCATTCAATGTTGCGCCGCCTGGCCAAGTATGTAGTTGCTTTGCACTTATACTTTTTTATTTTATTTCATTCTTTCTATCCGTTTTTCTCGCAGGAAAGAGCTTTGAAATCTCTGCGCAACAAATATTCAAAAATTAAGCAGACGTTGAAGGATCGTGCGTTTTACTTTTTAAGAGACGCCAAAAGGACCGGTGGTGGTCTGCCCAAAAAGGAACTACCAGCATTGAGTGAACCACTGCAACAATTGGCGGTGCTTTTAACGCCTTCTATCTTGGGTCTTGCTGCAATATCTGGCGATAGCGACCATTCAACAGCCGGAAAATAGCTTCATTTTCTGACCAGATGCAATCAATTTCTATCGAAGAGATCATCGTCGATGATGGGGATATGGCATTGCATTTAGATGTCGCTGTTGTCCCATTTGTTGAATTCAACACGTGGAAGAAGCTTATATTGCCGTCTTTCAAGAGACAAATTTACTTCGTCTTCTTCATCTTCGCTGCTTGAAGAAGATGATGGCCAATTCTCCCAGAAATAATTCGCACGAAACATTTGAATATGTTTATATTTTTAAACAGAAAACAGTCAACAACTACAGTGAATAAACAGAAATTAAACAAAATCCCAAGTTTGCTCGGATAACTTCTATTATTTCGGGGAGTTGAGAAATCAAAAATTGACTAACTTTGGATTTTCCCAACTTTTGAATATCGAAAGTTGAGAGAGTTAACTTTGAGTGAATGAAAGCAATTTCTCAAGTTGACAATAATAATCCCCAAGTTGTGTTCAACTTCGAGTGAATAAAACGGCCCTAAAGCTCTTTTCAAAATATCAGTTTAAATTAAATAAAAAGACTTCATAAACATAAAAATGTGCTGTTCACATTTGTACATATGTACATATATGTAAATAGCACAGTCAAACAAATTTAGCAAAAAAACAATAAATGAAGAAGAAAAGGTTGGTTGACTTTCAACCAATCGATTAGATCTACCCGAAGGGATAGTATCTAACGCTGACTTGACGGCCCGCCAAAATTGATCCAAATTTCTTGGGCTTGAGTCCTTAACTATAGATTCCACATCATTCCAAAGCTTCACTATTGAATATAGATCTGAAATTTGAGCTGTCCAATCAAGCACCGCTATTTGCTGCTCCGTAAAGCCGACTCTTCACAAGTCACGAAAATGCTTCGTATCATTCTCATGCATAAATGTCCATGATACAGGCATAGATTCATCAGTGTTTGGCTCCATATGGCTCTCTAGAATACTTTTGTACTGATGTTGATCCAGATTGCCACCAATTTTTACGATGGGCTCAACATCATGTCATGACATCGCTGCCCACACCATTATACTCCCGCCACCATGTTTGACGTTCTTAATGGTGCACCTGAGATTGTATTCCTGGTTTGCTGGTCGCCTTATGTGGTTTTTTTCATCCGATCCCAGACGATTGAACTTGTCGCTCAACAAAATGTTCTTTTCAAGAAAACAATGATTTCTCCTTGTGGGCATTATGCAAAAGCAAGTCTTCTATTTCGGTTCTACTGTGACACCACAGGTGATTTCTTGACAATTCTTCCGTTAAACTAGAACTCCATCAGATGACGACGCACAGTTACGGCTGATATGTGGACATCATGCTGGTCACGCAATTGTTCCATAATTTCCCGAAAGGGGTCACTGCAGCTTATCGTGTGTATAAACCTGTCAGTCTTTTTTGAGGTTTCCTCTCTCCATTCTTCCTAACGGGATTAGCTGAGGCTTGAGTGTCCCGTGTGACCTTCATGATATTTTATATCAACTTTTTGGAACACTTTAATATCCTTGCCACAGCCGAAATATTCTCTTCGTCCTGTATCATGGAAGCAATTATTTTCCTACTTTCCTCGGTGCAGTATTTTCGTCTTCCCATCGTAAATCTTGACAAACCATGTAAGCAATTAGTCTAAATTTGAGACTAATATAAAAATAATTATATTCACCTTGTCAAACTTAAGGAAAAGTACTAAGACTCAGAATATATGGAAAAACCCAAAGATGTGCTATTTATATGAACAACCACCTCGCAATGACAATCTCGTTTAACGATGGTAGTTTAGTTAGTTAGCTTGGCTTGGCTGTCCGCACGGGAGTGCAGACAAACGTAGACCAATAAAGGTATCACTTAGACCATGATACCATGGATCAAAAACCAATTGGCTACTCAGGGACTAACAGAACCAACCGGAGCTTTTGATAAAGCGATAGATGCGCATGACGTCTAAGGACGCTATGTCACCAAGGACTTCAAGGAAGGGGGACCCTAAATGAACCATTATTTTATGCGACAGAGCTGGGCAGTTACATAGGAGGTGGGGGATACTTTCCTCCTCCTCCTCGTCTCATCTCCATAAGAGATAAACCGCAGTTGAGAGCGGCCTTTGAAGCACGAGCACGATTCCAGAGACTTGATTGCCGCTTGGCTGTCAGTGAGAATGGTAATATCCCTGACAGATAGTACATTACTCTTCAGCCAGGAAAGGGCTTCCTTAATCGCCATGATTTCCGCCTGAAAAACGCTACAATGATCAGGGAGGCGGAACGATAATTCGAGGTTGAGCTTTTCGGAGAAAACACCACATCCCACCCCGCCTTCGGTCTTAGAACCATCTGTGAAAAAGTGTACCGAGTTACCATCGATAGGAGGAGAATTGTCCCATACATCCCGTTAAGGGATGCTCTTACGGAAGTTACGGTCGAAACACATTTTCGGCGGGGTGTAGTCTGTATTTTCGTGCTTGAAGTTATGGAGATCAAGGATCGAAGAGTGGCCTGTGTGATAGCTAGACCACTGAGCGGAGGCTTTCAGACGGATGGCCGTACAGGCAGCGATCTGTTTACCGAAAATATCTAGGGGCAGCAAGTTGAAGATAATATCCAGTGCCGCTGAAGGAGCAGTCCTCAGTGCACCGTTGATGCACATGCATGCAGATCTTTGCACCTTAGCTATTTGAGTGACGTGGACAGCCCTGTTAAGAACGGGCCACCATACGATCACGCCATAAAGTGAAATAGGCCTGATAACGGACACGTACAGCCAGTGAGTTATTTGAGGTTTCATACCCCAGTTTTACAGGAGTAGCTTAACTTTCCTGATGCGTTCTAGTAGACTGGCTTTCCAGTTTAGTTTTCTGTCCAGAATAAGACTCAGATATTTTGCTTTGTCAGTGAAGGTCAGACTGGTGCCATTTATCTTGGGAGGGTCTATGAGTGGAATTTTATATTTCCTCGGGAAGAGGACGAGTTCCGTTTTGTGGGGATTAACCCCCAGTCCACATTTGGATGCCCATCGGGTGAGCCGAAGGAGAGCATATTGTTGGATTTCCTTGAGAGTAATTGGGTACTTACCAGAGTCAACAATGGCAACGTCATCAGCATAGGCGATCACTCTGCATCCTGTCTTGTCTAGGTCCACCAGTAGCTCATTTACTACCAGGTTCGACAGAAGAGGTGACAGGACACCATCCTGGGGTATACCGTAGCAGACAGTTCTTCTGGCCGATCGTAAAACAAAGAAGAACCCCACTATCATCTTTGCTGTGCGTTTTCACATTCACAATGGTATTATCCTTTCACAGGATTCCACTTAGTGCATTACAGTGTAAATTGCAAAAAGAGATATTCGCATTAGGGTGTGCTATTTATGTGAACACCACTGTATGTTAAGAGCAACGGTTGCTTTTCCAATTTTACAAGAAAGAACCAAATAACCTATTGGGACTTAAATTCTAACTTAAATATAATTTTATGCAGCAATTTTAATAAAACTCACCGTGTGTCACTAGGTTCGTCAGATATATAACAAACATAACCTTGCGGTTGGTGAATCGATGCGGGAATATGTTCAGAGTTATTAATATCAATTTGATTACCGTTAACAGAAACATTGCGACTATCCACCTTGAGGTCGCGCATTAAAGTCACAATTTCACCGCCAAAAGCATTTATTTTTTAAACAATTATATTAAATCACTTTCTGACTTTAGTCGTAGATACATACGAGAAGACCGGCTACAAATTCACTTGTTCTTCTTCCCTTATGATATTTTAATTTCTTTTGATTTATTAATTCAGCGATTTTCGTTGATGGGGTAATTCACTGCTGTGGCTCGCACTGTTGTTGCTCAATATTTTATATAAATCACTGCTCGTTTGATGTAGCTATTGTTATGCTGTTCTTGTTATTGTTGGAATTGTGTGTGCCCGTGGTACACCTCCTCCCTGCTCATCAGAAATTACTCGCACATACATCTCTGACTCGACTGTTACTGCTGTCAATGATCTCTGATGGCGATTTTTTATTATTTTGCATTTTTCTTTTTTTTTTGTATTTATCAACAAAAATATTTCCACGTGATTTATGGATAAGAGAGGCATCAACTTCCTGGATGACTTGTTAGCCGCCTCGTCATATTTGGTCCTGTGGAGGAGCATACATACGTGTGGATATAATTAAATGCATTTTTTATATTTTATTTGCAATATAATAAAAGGATATGTCATCGAAAAGGGATGAGGGGAGGCAAAAAAAAAACAGAAAACTGTTGGTTTACTATGTGTGATTGGATGAATTGTGAACTCTATTATGGGCAAAGTGAGACTTGCATATAAGTCCTTCGGGGTGTGCGTGCTTTTTTGAATTTATTCTCAACTCAGCAAAAAAAATATCCTTCCCCACCGACAACCGGTGTGAAATAAATTATGAAAAATCATCGTCATCAACATCACCATCATCATCAGCAATGGATTGCTGTTGAGAGGAGATGGAAAGACTGCAAACACTATCTCTCATTGTGAGTTTGCTTTTTATTGGATAAATTATTCGGAATCCTCCTCTGGATCCTTTAAAGGTTTTGTCTTTTTTTCCGATTTTATATCACGGATGTAGTGGCTAGCGGTGTGGGGGTAGTTAAATCACATTTTCATTTGTAATATTCGACTGTTAGTAATTTCGCTATGTCAGTTATTCTCCAACAAAAAAAAAAAAAAAAAAAAAACACAAAGCCTACTTCCCACGATAAAGAACAAGAGGGTGGATGGAGAAATGCATGGATAACTCCAGCAACGTGAAAGGAAAGGAATCCTTTCCCCATGTGATTTAATTCTGGGAATTCTAGATGATAAACGAACAGAAGAGGCAAAAAATATAAACATTTTCATATGAACCCAGATGAGGTTGGTTAAAATTTTAAATTACGATTTTGCAGTGAATCCTTTGAAATATGGTCTTCCCACATGTGATTGAGGGAACTGTGTAGCGCAATGATCTCTAAGAGTACATTTATTCTTGTAAGTGCGTCGGAAGACGAGACAAAGAGTGATTGCACATGTCTACTTGTGAGCGATGGAGTTTGTTCTGAATAAGGAGCATGCTGCTATATCTTAAGGTATTATGTTCCATTAAAGTACACATATGTGGGAGGATGTTGGGCATATCAGGTGGGTGCTTATATCTGATACAAAAGAAGAAAGTGATTATCTAGGAAGTATGCGGCAAAACGCAATGTTCCAATTTTTTTTTGTAGGTTTGATTGTTCAGAAACTTTGGCGGTTATCACATTTAGATGTCCCAGAATGAATACTGCAAGCAGAAATCAATGGAGTCTGGGCTACGTTTGACTGGACATGAGTTTATGGTGTACATTGAGTCATGAGTCATCACCAATTATGAGCAGTGAGAAAAATGCAGGATTTGAAAAACAATTGATGATTGTTCGAAGCTCCATTGCACGTAATTACGTTCCTTAAATCTAGTGATGTACTCCAGTGGCATATCATTCAAAAGTGAGCATCAAAGTCTCGATTAACACATCCTTAAAATTTCTTAGAATAGAGCCATACATAGGGACTTTCCCCATTTCCATGAAAGCTGTTAGGGACAGAAATCGTTCAAACCTCTACCAAAGGACTTGAGATACAGTTAATTAACTCGCTGTGTTATATTTCCAACTCACAATTTCGGGGGCTAATCTTTACCAACTCCTTCAAAAGATTCGTACGAATATCACCAGACTTGGGCCCATAAGTACGGTCCAATCAAAAACATAAATTCGCTCTGTGAATGCTTCCACGTGAGATTTACTCGCCCTGATTACACTTACATAAATTCTTAAAGAAATAATCGAAACGCGGGTAATCGTTAACCCGACAAAGAACTCAACACGTGATTTTCCTGGGAGTCGAAAGCGCTCCCAATGGCCCCATACTTTGGCTTAAGTGTGGCTTTATCTAAACAGAAATATCCCTCTAACTTAAACTGACCTGACATCACCGAGATTAAATCCAAACCAATTCGTTTTAACTTGTATTTTTGAAGAAAAAAAAAATCGAAAACAAAAAGTAACAAATTTTCAAGAAAATTTGTTTACAAATGCTTCCGTAATCCCCTTTCACCAAAAGTGAATTTGAATAAACCGTTCGAGAGCATTCGGCGCGAACAATTAGAGAAAAACACAAAAAAGAAAAAAAGGAAAACAAATTATGCACAACCATCCACAGGGAATATCTAAACAAATAAAACTTGTTAAATATCCTGCAGTCCTCAAAATCCGCAAAATTTACCTCCCCTCCTGCAAAGCACTGAATAGAAGCTTCATACTATCTCCTGTATCTAGTCGGGGTATATATAGTATTTCTAAACTTTTGCGCATTTTATCGAAACAAAGAGGCAAAAATATATACGTATACATAAATAAAAGGCTCCCCTGAGACTCGCTGGGCTTTCTAAATCTTGAGGGAAACATTAAACGAACGATACCGGAGCTACCCCAACATAGTGTGTTTAGTAACAACAGCAGCAGTTAAAGTAACGATAATGTAGGTTGTTCCATTTCATTTTTATAAATATTTAATATTTCCCATTATCCTTTTGCAACAACCAGGGACAGCACAGCAGCAGAGCAGCAGAGAACAATGTTAGAGAAAGAAAAGCGAATTACCGACAAAGAAAAACTGAATAACATGAGAATCCTTTAAAACAGCCGAGCAAATGGTATTGTGCCCCACTCTGAAAGGTCTCCTAGAAAATATGGGTCAAATAAGAAAATTTGTGTTTGAAAAGTTCTACAGAAAATATGTTTTTTCTGAATTATTCAGAAAGTACAAAAATATGTTCGCTTTAATACCGTCAAGTACTTTATATACCCAAGCCGCGCCGCGCGCGCCGTCATAAGGAAACCTCATTCTAAGGTGCGAGGTATATCGCCACGCCATACACAACAGCAGAACCCTCGAAAATATTCAAATTGTTCGTTTAGCCACAGAATTGAAACATTTCAGCAACAAACTTCCCAACCACACAGTGATTACTTTGCCCTATTAAATTGCATTTCGAAGTTTTCCACCAGCAGTGGCAACTGTGGCAGGAGCAGTAGCATTTCGTCGAAATTTCCCAGAGGGCTCTGAGCGCGCGTGGGAATGCAGAGCAAGTGTTGGCATGATGGTGTTGGTGCCCAAACAACGCCATTGCAAGTGCAGAATTTTTTCGAAAGTCATTCGAAACCGAACGAACGAAACAAGTCAGCGTAGTTTTGTGGTTTTTTTTTTTTTTTGGAGACCACAGGTTTGTCGTGCTGGGCTTTACGATTATATCTGCGTCAGTCAGATTGTGTGCTACGTCAGTGATAATTTGTAAACTTTTTAATGACATAGACTTGTTCTTGTTGGAATTTTGTTTCGGAATAATTGCATTGTAGGTGTGTTTGTGTTCATGTATTTCCCTTTTACGGAAGGAGGCAAGTAAGAGCTTGCAGACTATAGAAACTTTGGTGTTGATGGGGCCTTGTTTTTTGTTTATTTCATGAAAAGTTTCAAGAAAAGGTCTGTGCACACCTTCTGTGGCTCTTAAACTGAAGCACTACTATAGTCTGGTTGTTTGAGAATTAGAGAAAAAAGGGTGGCATAGCAATGTCGCAACAGATACAATGTGACGGGTACGGGTATTATTACTATTGTTATTGGGCAGCAGTATACCATCCATAGCATAGACGACTAACCATCGGGCCTGTTCTACCCAGCTCCATTTGGGTCCTACTGCCAGTTAATCACTCCAGAGAATGCCAGGGATGGTTGTCGGTGAGATAAACTCGTTGTATTGCATGTGTAAGCCGAGGAACTTCTGTGAGAGTACTGAGGTTGTGAAGAGATGTTCAATCGTATAGAGTCCCTGAAGATCTTTTTTACATATTTACTAAAATTAATGTAGCAATATGGCTAAGCTTCGAATTTCAACTGCGCTTAGGATAAAAGAGGATTATGATTTCGATATCGTGCTCTAGCAACAAAATCTTTTCTGAATTTTTCTAAGATACTTTCAGGATTTCAAATTCTTCCAATTGCAGAAGACTTTAGCCTTGCAGTGAGTGAGAGTGCAGAGCCCTGGTATATTGACAGCCTAAATTTCGAAGTCGATTTCTAACTAGCTGCGCTCCTTAAAATGTAACCTAATGAAGTGTGGCATCTACATAAAAAAAAGCGGGAGGCTGCATCGTTTTCCAGAAGTCTAAAAGAAAAGAACAACATTTTTAAAGGCCCCAGACGTTATCCAGAGTTCTTTTTGAACAGCGAATGTGGAAGCTTACGTTTTACTCACATGATAATTTAAAAAGCTGCGACTGTATTTGCCACGAAGCTTCATCTTATAAAATTTTAAACTTAAAGATCTCAAAATGAGCTAAAGATTCTAAATAAGCTTCCACTTCCCTCTGTGCTAGTGATGTACACATGTATCGCATTTCTTTTCTCTAGAAAGATCGAAATTATGGAGCCCTACTAATATGTGATTCCCACTTAGCATTGTATACCGATGGACGTGTGTGAGTGCTTTTCATTTCAACTACGAAATCCATTGGGAAATACGACATTTATCTTCCATGCTGAATCTTCTCAAGTAGAACTATGCGACAGAGATTGCAGAGGCCAACATTTAAACCTTTACATCTTGTCCGACCATTAAAAAAGGGCATCACAGCTTTCACTTCAGGCATAGGCTTCTTTGGTACTTTATGCATAAATTCAGATCGGATTCACGATCGTTGCATTGAAGGCAACGAAATGACAGATCAGCTCACTGGACAGGGCTCACCATTAACATCCTACTATCTTTCTATGGTTTTCTTTAAAACCATCTTTAACTAAAGCTATACTCTTGAAAACTAATCTTTAAATGCAATTCAACACAAAGCTTATGCTAGGCATATAAATTCATTGAATTCTCCAATTAAAAATGAACTGGTAAAGCGCTAGCACTCAATAAAATCTATTAAACGGTCGTCTCAATTAAACGTACACAATTCCTTCATTCTCCTACCAACTTTGCTTTAAAGATCAAGAGACTGTCAAATATGTTCTCTGCGCCATAGAAAGCGGCAGACTTAAAATCCTTGGAAAGGACTTCAAATATGTAACTCATCCGCAAAACACGTTCTCACGAACCTCAGTGCCATTTGCCTTTGTCATATTGCCTTAGAAATGATAAAAAGGATCTCATTTGGTTGCTGTGTTAGAAATCTCTATACCTCTCTGCCAAGTAAATCCTTAATAATAATTATAATTCCCACTACCACGCTGATGCTCTTCTTCACTACCAGACTGTTCGATTAGAAAAATTAAAAACCCTGCACAGGTAGCCCCGCCGTGCTTGTGCTCATATTGAACCCTAATCTGTCACATAATACATACATACCCTTATCGAATAAAGATAACCCCTTAATTATCTCCAATGCATGTTATCCTGATGAACTCGCCATGTTAACTTCGTTGCCGCAGTTACTACGTACTCACTCATATAAAATCCAAATTTATAGGCAACTCAACCACAATGACATCACCAATCACAAGAATTCCATTAGCCTAATCTGTCTAGACAGAAAAAATGAAAATGCTATCCATGTACGAGTATTCAACATGCGTCCACCCAATGGCTCCCATAACACACAAAATTCCGAATTTATTGTCCTCCATTAAATATTCAATTTTACAACGCCATAACCGCACTGCAATAGGTTGCCACCACCCCCCAATGGGGGAGATCCTAATTTAAATCGCTTCCCGCCCACTCTTAAAATCCACTGACAACGATTCTAGTTTCCAAATCACCTCTCATTCGAAAACACAAGTAATTCCGGATGTAATTTTTCCACTTTCCCAGTCATTTCGTGTAATTGCAGTCAAATTATTGCTTCCGTTTCATGCGTTTGCCGCCACCAGTCGGTCCGAGTCACAGCGAAAAAACAAACGTAAAACAATGTTGTTGAATTCAGTGGTCCTAATTACGGTAATCAAGATCCGAGTGCAACATGGGCTAAAATTGCTGCCCGGGTTCGTTTGTTTTTATTCGCTGCCAAATGGGGAGAAGGACATTTATCTGACCACCAGCTATTGTTACTAATCAAGTACTTTACCTCCATCGGCCATGATCACCGGAGTAGTTTTACGAAAATTATTATGTGGTGATTCAAATCGGATATCCTTGTAATGAATTTGAATAAATTAGTTTTAAATTATTCCATCAAGTCGGAGAAAAACCAACAGCAGACTTGTATCCTTGGATACAGCGTCCATAATAAATCCATACACACATCCTCGTACATACACCGCATTCTATCAAAGTTGATGCGACAATTATTGGCCATTTTATTAACTTGCTGAAAGAGCAGTTTGTGTGCGGTTATCTGCCACCAGCTGGAACTTACTCTCAAGTGTTTCCTCTCTGTGTGCTAAGGCAATAATTTTCATATGACGTACACAATAAAAGGGGTGAAAAGCAACAGAGAACGCCTCCGGTATCCCATTAAATACAGTCATCACGCAGTCAACCACCCGGCTGAAAATAAATATTTAGAATGCCCCAAGGATACCTCCGTTTAAACAGAGAGTGTTTTTTATTCGTGCTCTCTCTTCCTCTTTACGAGTATATTGTTGTTGAGGTTTTTTCGGTTTTTTCGGTTTTGTATCCTTTCGCTTAGACTATTTTCGACATTGTATCTTGCATTGTTTCCCCATCTATTGTGTGAGTTTTTATTTGTTTTGTTCCTCCACCGCTACCCCGCTCAAAAAAAGGCGCAATAGTTTGGGTGAAGGAAACTTTTTACCAGAATGAAAATGATGAACATCGGTTAAATTTTTTAAGTTCTTTTGTGTCCTTTTTTGGAATAGACCGGGGTTGACCCTCAGGGCCATTTCCAGTTTATTATTGTGCACAATAGTGTTGTTCAGACGGTCGCAGTGTGTCCTTTAAATTGTTGTGCTTTTTGTGGTTTTTGTGTTGAAGTGCGGTACTTTTTTTCCAGGTGGGTGCAATGAACTGTAGGAAATGGGCTTTGCTATTATGTATTTTGAAAAAAAGTTAAAATATTAACAAAAAGTGTGTGGAAATCGTATTAATTTCTAGATTCTCTTAGTGGTGCACTCAATAATTTTTAAAAGTCAACGAGTTCGACGTGATTTCTTTGGAATAAGTTTTGAGAGGCTGTGCCAAATACGCTTTCGGTACTCTTACTCGACATCGATTTTTCGGAAGATGACAGCGTTACTAACCCCTTTGTGAGTATTAAAGTGGAAGCTATAAAAGTGGAAAGCTAATCAGGACTAATAGAACTCTCAACATTGGCAACTTGGACAAAAAGCCACAGTTAACGACTACCAGCTTGAGATATTTTTGATTACCTTTTCTACCCAGCTTCCACTGTAAAATAACACACAGCGAAGGATTTGGACTTGGGCGGCCTTTGATTCTAGTACGGTGGCGCAATTTGCCGTATCAGCTGTCAAACAATCGTACTAATCTCACCAAACATTTGTCACCGCGCAGCTGTTGATTGACACTTTCTTTATACAGAAATGTCACAAGCCGTTGTAACTACAAAGATTCATAAAAAACTGACGTACTTGCACCCATAAAGCTATTCGCGAAATAAAGCCACAACCAATTGACAATTTACTGTAAAACTGAGGCGATAGGATGAGCTACTACCAAGCCTGCCACAGAAGTCTTTCGGGGGAAATAGTTCTCAGCAAGGCATACTCTCTTCAATAAGGTAAGAATTTTTGAAAAATATTAAACGATTCATAGTTTGAGTATCAATTTAAAAAAGAAACCAAAAGACGGACCATCCTTTTAAATAGGAGACGAGAAGATATGTATGTATGTACATGCAAAAAGATAATTTTAATCTCTGCTTTGATTCCGTTTTTGACACGCACACGTGGCACATAAATTTGCAATTCACATTAGGAGCCAGTATGCCTCTGGTCCATTTAAAGGTCATAATTCCCAGAATAAGGGCGAAATCCTTTTTGACGTCAATGATTCAATCATGAACTATACGATACAGTTGAAAGGTTCAAATTATTCGCTTACGATGGCTGTGACGCATGAGGCAAATGGACACCAGCACTCTGATTTGAAGATTCTTTGAGTTCAATTCAGATGGACAATGTGGTAAAAGAAGACTGCGTATAAGGTGGTGTATGTAATTCGAAAGAGATCACAACAAATAAAATTGGAAGCAGTAGTGGAGAGCAATTTCGTTGAACTCCTGATTTATCATGGACTGTAGCGCCACCTGAAAAAATCCGAATATTTTCTAAATTTTATAAATTAGTTAATAATGAATAATCTCGGATCAAAGATTTAATGTTCTAAATTTTAAGAAGAACTTCCTAGTCACCATCCCTTCCAGATCACTCTGGGAGGACGATGCATTTTCAGAAGACGAATCGATTCACTTCTACACTGACGGGTCAAAAACCAAAGACGGAGTTGGTGCAGGTGTTTTCTCTGATAGGCTTAATCGTAAGTTCTCTTTCCGTCTTCCAAATTATTGTAGCGTATTTCAGGTGGAAATAATGGCGATTAACGTGATATCTGTTACAGATATCCGCAACTTTTCAGGCAGCCAAGCAGCAATCAAATCCCTGGAATCGACCTCTATGAATTCTTTAGTAGCTCAAGACTGCCGATCGTCTCTCAAGGAGATGGCTGAGCAGTTAAAGTTCCAGGGAATTGTAAGGCCGATGAACTCACCAGAATAGGAAAAACTATACCTATCTTGGCGAACAAAGGTACCTTAGGTATACCAATCGCTACTGGCGAACTTAACACGTTGACTACTAGTGGCGTCCTGAATCAACAGCCTTACTACGAGTATACTCCTATTTGGCAGTGAACGTGTTAAACTTAAGCTGGATGCTGTCGAGAGAACAAATCTTAGGTGGACAAGGGGATCAACAAGCCTAGTGACAAAAAAGATTTGGCCGAAGCTGGATCTAAGAAGCTTTAAGAATTTGATTTCTCTCAATAAATCGCATATGGGCACCAGAATAAATGTCATCACTGGGCACTGTCTAATAGGCAAGCATGCTGCAAGGTTAGGCCTTTTCGCGAACGAGTTTTGTAGAAGCTGCATGGATGAAGAAGTGGAGGAAACTATCTCTCACCTTCTTTGTTTCTGCCCGGTCTCGTATTAAATCGATATAGGCGACCTGATGGATATCGACATTAAGAGCCTCCTACGCTTCATTAGAAGCTCAAAATAATTTTAACGAGTAGGTAGAGAGAAACTTTCTCCCATGATCCACGTGGTATCACTATGGACCTACCATTGGTCTAAGTGTGTTGGCTGGCGACTCCTAGCTGGCAGCCACTTCAACATAACCTAACCATCGCTAAAATGATCTGTTCTTTTTCGATTCGTGAGCACATGCATTTTTAAGCTGGATACACAAATAGTAAAAAACAAGACTGCACTGTTTCTTCTTGATTTCGCAACGTTTTCAACTTACGTTTGTGCGAGCAAATGCCTCCTGCAAGCACTCTTCTGATGATGCCTTGAACATCTACTTTCATATTAATCACCAGCAGGATTTTTGACCTTTTTATAACTTAATCAAGTGGGGGAGATATTGGATATAGCAACGATTTTTTTTTGTTTTGTATTCTTAATGATTCTGAACATGATAAAGATATTCTTTTGGTGTGAAGAACTGGTGCACTGTGCACACTAGTTTGAAAGGGAATCAAGAGTAAATACATTTTTTTTCTTTTTCTTTTCAAAACTCCATCCAACAACAATTTGTGAAAATACTTTGTGTCACTGTTGCCTCAGCAAATAATTCGGTCGATGTTGTTAATTGAAAAGCAATTGGAATTACAGTTCGTGATTACTGCTGAATAATGTTCAGTCCGTGATTTAGAATTGAGGTTAAGAAGACTTTTCAGAATTCGCTTAGTAGCATACAATGTGTAGCGTATTTTGGGGGTAAATAAAAACCTTCGTTGGCCCAAGGCTTATAATGAATTCCATCTGTTACGCAATAGTTTTATTTAAAGTTTCGAATTGGAACGTGAAAGTTGTGGATATTTTTCGATGTTTTCGTAACCACGTGACTCGAAATTTCGCTAAGGAAATGGTCCAGGATAGAAAAATACTTAAGAAAGCCACTAGATTTGCAAAGAGGGATGAGGAAGAGGGTAGAAGGCAAAAGTATTTTCATCAAATTATCCACCTGACGTAAATGCAGATCATGGACTGATGGCATTATCATCAATTGACAGATTAAGGTGGTCTTCCAAAGAAAGAACAGCCATCTTTGAAAAACCGTGGAAACTATGACAGAAATGTGGTTGCAGACCAACTTATATATATGAACATATCATAAGGCTAGTAGAAAAATCCATTCGCCTATCGAAGGCCTTCTTGATACGAGTCATGTACAGACTACTAGTACACACATAATACAGAAATTATGACAACTTAATTAAAAATCAATGCTTTAGTGTAGTCAAAATTAAACTACGCCCTACGACCTGAATTGGATGTGTTTTAAGGTGTGATGCACACTATCTAAGGCTTTGTGTTGTGTATACCAATTCGAAAAGGATACTCAAAACTATTCAAAATACAATAACGTAGTTAATATCGTAAAACTTGTACTACATGCCCTAGGTCGAACAAAGCTATGTTGATTACTTATAATATTTTTTTTTATTTAAACATTTCGAGAGCAAAAATATATTTTTTCTAAATTTCCACTTTGCCTCTTTACAAAGTGATTATTGGTAGAATACTGCTACTATCTTTTCATTTGAATAAATCCAATCATCTATTATTTGAAAATTACTTCACTCACTCCCTCGAACGGGCATTAGTTTTAATGTATGTATCATATCATGATTGAATCATGATTTGCTTTTATTTAATAAATTTGATCATTATGCCTGCACTCGTACACATATGACGTGTACACCGACTGACATTTTTGTACATCATTTGTCTGAATGGGACCAACTACCTCCCGGATATGACGTTACTTATCAGTTTTTTCAGCAATTTTGTGTTGGCGATACAAAATGCTGCTGAACACACTCGTGAACTGGATCGGTTTTTGGGAAAAAAAAATATGCATTTTAGAAAGAGTGATGCATGATAGTAAAAGCAAACTGAGCAACTCATTCCTTGAAAACGGAACGTGAACAGGAGCAGTCAGCAGCGAAGTGTTTGGTAGCATTCAGAAGGAGATAACGACGCGACGTACTATACAAATCACTTCCGTTTCCAAGAAAACATTGCGGTTTTATGTATTAGTGGATCGACCTCAACGACCTTACGTACATATACTTACATAGATATTTTATATGCATCTACGTTTGCTTCATTCGCTTGTTCAAAGCTCTCAAGATTCCTAGGAGTTGATCGTCTCATTTTAGATCAAATAAAACACCTTAAGTCAATTATGTACATACATACATATGTAGATTTGTCTCAAGAACCGAAACGGGTTTGTATGTAATACAAGTTGATAATGTGGTCTAGGAGTACGCAGGACCATGATGAAAAGCCTTTTCAAAAACCTTTTAGACTAAATGGAGTGGGAGATAAAAACGTCATTCTTCTGCCATGGCTTGCAGAAATCGGAGGTGTCGTACCTGAATAACTTCCTTCCCAATACTCGCTTACAGTGTAAGAACATATTGGTCAAGTGTAAATACGTTCAAGCATTGATTAAACGGACCTACAGCTTAAAGCCATATCTGAAGGACGAATTGAGAAGGTTTTTTATGACAGTTATTACTCTCGGACGATGGCCAGACATTCACGAGAGGTGGACCGTGAAACAACTTTTTGGTTTTTTCTATGATTCGAACTTTGAATCTCCCGATAAGTAGTCCAACTGTTTGAAATATCACAGTTAGACGTCTTTATTAGTACAGATCCGATTTATTAGTGCTTTCATAAAACTTTTAAGGCAGATAGTATGGAAATCATTTTTTAAATACAAAATATAAAAAAACGATTAATCTTGAGTTATAATCAAAGAGCTCTTTTCAAAGTGATAAAAAAAGGTATGTGTATCCGAAATAATTGTTTTTTTTTTGAAAAGTCATACCGTCGTTATATTTTAATCTTTACATTACGTAAAACCACGTGTGCATGGAACTAGAATGTGACGATGATGAAAGATAGGGGACGCATGAGCCGGAACAATAGAGATCCGTAACCTGCCACAAAAGATCTGCATCCGTACAAAGTCTTGGTGGCATATGCACCATGCACTGAACGACAATTTTGCTAAGAAAATTATCCTTAGCTGTGAGGAAAATTTTGAACTCAATGACGATGTAAATAAAGAAGATTTTTAAATCTTTGGTACGGAGAACCGAATTGTGACTAAAAGAAATGAGTGGAGTGATTGGGGTATACTTCTTTAAGAATGGGACCGAAAATACGGTTGCAGTAAATGGTTCCGTTGCAGAACAACGACTTGTTTCTTTTGATCGGAATTAATTCGATTTGATTTTGATTTTAAAGACATGTGATCCCAGCAACATAGCACTATACGCGCGAAACATTTTCAAGTCATGTAATCTCAACCTTAAACAATTATTTAGCCAAAGGTGGAAATCCTTTGCTACCATCTAACCAAAAGTATGCAACGATGCCTCTGAAAATTCCATTAAAAGACCAGAGTTTTCCAGTAGAGAGAGATGAGTGGTTCATTTTTCAAACATTCTTATCGCTTAATCGCAATATTTGTACTTAGCATTTAAATAAAAATATAAGGACGTGGAAACAAAGCTAAAAGCATAAACATAATAATAATTTTATTTAAAAAAAACACTCGCGCTCTTCTGGGGAAAGACTTTATAAGTCAACTTTTGTCCGAATCGTGGTATACTGTCCAATGCCCAACCATTTCAGTAAAAATTTCTAACACCGTTTTCGGGAACATAATTTTTCTAGATTAGTACCATTAGTACAGTGAATTATGAGGCTTTTCTACCTAAAATTCCGACATCAATAATATTCACAAAAACTACGAGTATATTTGCCTTAAATTTTGATTTTTCGAGTTGTGCTTCTAAAGTTGTATTTGCATTTCTTTCTCTGATTGTCCAGAAGCTACACCAATGCGTTGAAGTCGGCAAACGTTGTGGATATGGAATGGAGGGATAATCAAAAATCCGGCCTCAAGGAATCCATCTATTCATACATTTTTTTACGTCACACGATTTGCCACAGGTACTCGCATATGCGTATAACTATATTTATTCATATTGCGTGGTGAATAACGAATAAAAATTCATTAAAAAACACTATAGGATTTGGCCGCATTATTATTTTAATATTAAATCAGTCAAAATGAGGTTATTTACTTTTTGAATAAACTAAACAGAAAGGAACCATTGAATAATGTAGCAATTCAATGAAATATGAGTGAAATACAATTTTTGATTCCATCGCGGCTAATAGAGTGAAAGCTTGGTTAATTCAGTTTTAAAGAGAAAAATGGAAATTTTAAAATTTTCCGACATGGATTTGTGTACGTATATATTTACATAGATACAATCTAGTAGGTACAAAGCATTTGAAGCGTAGCAGTGCTGATTTAAATGGTTTCGAAACACTTTAATTGAACCATTAAAAGCAAAGTACTTGCGGTGGAACCATAACCCTAAACGTTTTCGGTATTACCTCTATCACAGCATTATTGCAATTCATGTCAATCTTCTTACGTCATAGAGTACACATATGTGTGCGTGTGGAAGACTTTTATAACTTGGGATTATTTATAGGTTTATTTACCACCTACGATGTTAGTTTTATTGAATAATATTTATGAACACAGCCGTTTATGGCCAAATATGGTCTATAGAAAGCTGTGCCTGAATAAAGGTTTTCTGTGCTCCTATCCTTGGATACTATGAGATAAAATCTTTTATTCGGAATTTGATTAACTGGTAACCTTTTATTTCTAAACTTGTGGGAAAACCTGTAATGTCTGAAAATAAACTTTGGTCACTGGCAATTACTTGGCCCCTATTGTGGAAATTGGAATAGACTGCATACCTGCTGCCTTGCTCTACATTCCACAAAATTCCACTTGAAAGTCTTAAGACAATAAATTCGATGTACGCCCAATATCGGTTATTTTCAGTCATTTTTTCTGAACTCCTGCTATCGTCGTTTTAAATTGCTTGTAAAGCCACCGCAGCAAGGAATGGATTGTTTTTTGCTTCAAGTTTTGAAAACTTATTTTCAAAGTGAGTGCTCCATTGCGAATCTGTGCGTATTTTTAAACGATTTTTTGGCCAAAATGAGACCCTCCTGCTGCGCAGGTAAGGAAATTGAATAAAAAAAATTCGTAAAACTATCGTCCTTGTAAATAAGAAAAATGAACTCTTCCGGCGGGTCTAGACGAAAGAAAATTGTGCGCAAAAACACAACTTCACTCGGCGCAGAGCTCAACAAGTGAACGCCAGTCGCACTTCTTTAAGGACAATCTTGCATAAAGACCTTGGATCTTTATTGAACCACAATGACTATCCGCTTCATTATCGCTTCTCAGTGTCGACTTCAAATGGGTTGGAAGGTGATCATCTTTTGGATGAAACGCATTTTCATCTCTGAGACTATGTCAACAAGCAGAACTGTAGGTGCTAGGGTTCTGAAAAGCCACAAAGTAGCTACTACATCCTCAAAAAATTACTGTGTGGTGGGGGTTATTAATCCTAAATTCCTTGAGAATGGAACTGTCAACAATGTTGCGGTGAAAGGAGTACGGCATAGACATCAATTTAACAGATACCATTTTAACCTGAACAGACTTTGGTTCTAATAATCTGATGCAATAAACAATAGCCAACTAGAAATACAAATCATCGAAATGTTCGCCAAAATTGAATTGACAGGGCGGATTACTAGCAAGGGTGCAGCGGCAACCATTTCAGTGAAGTTGTTTTCAACAATAATTGAAAGATACACTCTCTTTAATAAAGGAAAAATTATTGACAAATACTCAACGTTGTAATGTTACAAAAAATTTAGAAAATAAAACAACATATACCTATCATCGTTGCAAAAAAAAAAGGAACGAAGATCGTATCCTGACGTCCAAGCAATTGGCCAGCATTTACTGCGAAAAAAAACTACAATTACTATGGCGACGCGGTTCAATTTTAAAAACCAGAATTTTATTGTTTATTTGGACAGTACAAATTATTATTATCCACAACTGCTAACAAAATCCTGAATGCATTCAAAAATCTTGTAAGATACTTAAGATAATGAAAAACCATCTAAAGTACTGTGCGCATGGACTACGTCCATTCCAAAAAGGCATGTGTCCAGGAAATTTAGGTCCTAAATTGTTAAGGGAAAATTGTTAAGTTGTGCTTGCCTTCTAAGTTATTTTCAGTTCTCTAAATCTTCTGGATTTCGAGACTCATTTTCTGTTTGGGCATTATTATAGGGGATTCCTCGCACTATTGGAAACACTACCATTTCTGTCAGTACACAGTATGAAAGGATGTGCCGATAAATCTCTTTATCCATTTGTATGATTGTTCTGGTCTCAAGAGGATTTTGATGTGGTTTTCTCCATTTTATAGCTTATCCCAGAATATTTCAATTTGCTTTATGGATACCATTTTTAACTATCCATGCATCAAGGCTTAAATAAATCTGCATACATACACTGAAGTGCAAATGCGATCTGAATTGTGCCACTAACCACTCCTTTAAGCGCACGTAGATGTTGTACAGAGTAACAGCGGTTGTCTTAAATAAATCTTCTTAACTATTGTTGAAATTTGAGAATTTCCGATGAAAGGAACAATACTTTATAGTCACAGTCTGTTCAACAACAAATGTGCAGCAGTTATTCATTGCTGGCGATGGAGGATCAAACGTCCCTGCAACAAGCACTTGTGGATGTTTTTGAGGAAAATGGGTATCGAATTAGTCCAAAAAAGACAGAGTACCTGTACTGCCCGTTCTCTCATCCACTCCAACCTAGTCCAGACATTTATTTGAATGGAAAGGTGATTCCCAAGTGCGAAAAGTTCAAGTATCTGGGATCTATGATCAAAAGTGAATGCTAGACAATGTACAAAAAGTATGGCGGCAAATTAACGGCAGCTGAGATGAAGATGCTTCGCATGACAGCAGGAGTAACAAAGGATGATCGTTACTAAAATTGTTCAAAGGAGAGATCTTACGAACCCTGTCAAAAAGGCAATGTCAATCAACGTTCCTATACAAGCGCGGAAGAGAGGTAGGTCAAAAACTCCTGGATCACACAAATGCAAAATCAGAAGCATTTGATTGGCCTGACGAAGTGATCTGAGACCGGAATGCCTGCAGATACTTTCTGAGGTCGAATCGGCGAACTCCGTAGGGATGCAGTAAAGTGGGAGGGTTATGATCCATATAATCCCGATCATAACCTCACCGAACAAAAAAGGAAGAAGAAGATACACATTCGTGTAGTAAAACTGTTAATATCGAATCCTGAGGCATTATTTTTAACATACCATCCCAATGTGCCGATGTACATACAATTAAGGCAGTAAAGCACTTAGGAACTACCAACATAAAATTACTACAACATGGTCCAGCCACTGCGAATAAACCCGAAACGTCGATGATAAACCAGGTGGAGGATCAAGCCGGACGACCACCTATCGGTATGGTTTCATGAAAATTCTCACTGATATACATGACATGAGCGATAGGCAATCAGATCACTGATTTCAGTAATCTCAATGACTGAGGTTGATTTCCGTTGAGAATAAGAGGACTACCGAACTGGTATTCGTCTTCATTTTTGAACTGCCCTTGTAGATTGCATTTGTAGATTGAATTAAGCCCGGAAGTTTGAATGAATGAAGTTGTTATCCTGCGCCATAATATATGGAACTGTCGCAGCTGTTACTTCTCGGTATCGCACTCTCTTAAACTCCAACACGGGTGTATCCTACTTTTTTGAATTGGATATAGTTGCTGCGAGCTTTAGACGTCCACTAGGACTAGGTATAATGAATAGATTTTTTGTACGGAAAAATGTCCTTAAAAAAATTATTGTTGATAAACCCTACAGACTTTTAGGTAATTTCTTTTTGTTTATTTTGTGCTATTTAAATGGAGCTTTTTCCTTAGACCGAGATACATATGTATATGTATGTATGTAGATCGTTTGCTGCAGTAAAAGTTTCGCTCCATCAATCAAACGTGGATTACACTTCGCTGATTTATTTGGAGATGTCTACGTAAATTGTCGGATAGTCGGAAGCTCGAAAACTGAAAGTACTCTGCATTTTAATGTAGAACCCTTTATAAAAAAAAATTAGATCATGACTGCATCCTTGCTGCAACAATAAACCTCAGTTTCTGTTTGTCCTTGCCTAAGTTGATTTACTATATGAATACATGCGAGTGTGGAAGCAATAATACAGACAACAGTAGAGTCAAAATTATGACGATTACCATGTGAGCTCTGTAAGTTGTATACTCTTATTGAGAAGTATTGACTTGAAATGGCAGGTTTCCTACCCTTGGTTGTAGGTATTCGGTGTCACTAGGTAGGAATCTTCCATGGTATTGATTTGGTATTTCGATTTGTCATCAATGTTGATCCTCCCATGGCAATTAGTGGAGAAATAAAATTTTTCCTCATGCATGCATACATTTGTTGACAACTCATTAGCTGTAATTTCACAGCTTTTTTTCCATATTTACCAATGTTTTCGACGGTTTTCTACCAACCCCCAGAATAAATATGTATACCTTTCAACCTCGTTTTCTTCGATAATACCATCGTTTGTCTGTATATCTTGAAGTAAAACATGTTACTGCTCAGCGGGTATCTAATGTACAATTCGCTAAATTTTTAAAACGTCTACAAGTATATAAAACACATAAGAGCCTGATGGTTTAAAAGGAAAATGAATCCTATAATTTGCACAATCTGCGTGCATGTTACTTTCCTGTTATTTACTATGTTTGCCTATGCGATTAAAAGAGACCAATGTTACCTACAAATCCAGTCGTTCCACAAAAAATGTATAGAATTTATTTAAAGAAATAAATATCTTAGTCTTAAAGAACCCAAGTTAACAAGTACAAAAGTACTTCTCCAACAAACGATTGCTATCGGGCTTAACTCCACCAAAGCAAACAATCAATACCTGTGTGCATCTAATTAAAGCCCCTTTAGAATCGGAAGTAAGTAATTCCTTTTACCAGTTGCAAGTATAAAAGCCTTTAAGCAAATATCGCTCCATTCCTTTGTTAAGGAATTAATAACACTGCAGGAAAACTTGCACCGGAAATCAAACGAATTAATGCAATCAGCTAAAAGCAAAGCAAAACTTTCTACAACGAACGGCACAGCTACAGTGCAACCCCCTAGCAAACAACTATAATCCCTCTTTTGAATAATAGTAGACTGGCACGAGGAACAGCATTGACAGCAGCAGCGTGAAACCCAACAGTTTGTTACCACCAGTAGCCGCCCTGCGCTACAAGGAATCATCCAATTTCACCCCAGCTGCAGCGCCAGCGTAACTTGCGATATAATTAATCGCAGAGCAAGTTCACCATTAGCGCTGATATGTGAGTACGTTTGCCAGCATCGGATATTCTATTAGTAAGATGAAGGACACATTGTCTTCCATCTAGAAACTGTAAATATTTTCCTATTAATGCCGCAGAGTGTTCTATGTGTTGAGAACTTTATCAAATATGTACGCACCAAGGACTAGAGAGTCACTTGCAACTTCCCAACTTGCTGAGCACATTGTGTCTTGAAAATGAAACTTAAAGAAGAAAGAACAATAAAAACAAACGTTTCTCCTAAAATTCCAGCCATACTTGAATTATCCTTTTACGGTGAGTCCGACGACGACGAGCATCCCTGATCCATTAAATTTTTAATGACCTTTTAAATATTTCAAAAACAGAGCCGAAGAAGATGAAATTTCTCCAAGGACTCTACAAACAGCCGCACTTCTTAAATTCTTTTCACTCTTTTCTTTCTTTTCTTTTTTTCTTTGTTTTATTGCACTTTTTTTTGTGAATCCTTTAAGAGGAATCACTAAGAAATAGGACAAAGTCCTTTTCACTTGAGAATCCCACTAACACTCGCCAAACAAGCACTATTCATCGCGTTTCGCACATTATCCCAACCGACGTTAATTAATGATTTTACTTCGTCCAATCACAGCTATATGCGAGACAAATAAATTTGAATCCTTAATGCTCACAAATTAAATATTTACGCCTGATTTAATTGGAAAACACGTCTACTTCCGGCGATACTCCAAAAATAACTGAGCTGCAACGCACACATTCCAAGAGCTTATCGGTAGCGAGAATTTTTGCTGAGGACCGGTCTAACTGCTGAGAACGGTGGGGTTTTGTTAGACTACCCCCAATGCGCAGTGCCACTTTCCCGTAGAGCACCAGGATACATTTTATCCGAACCTGGACCTACCAGAAATATACTGGTGCATTGGAAATATCCTGACGGAGGGGAGGTGGTGGATTTCACTCGAGTAGGATGGTTATTTTCGAAAATTCGAACTGGAACCTGTGAGTCGACGCGAGTTTAAGAGCACGTGGCTCGGAGAAATTGTTTTTGTTGTCATTGTCCCACGAGGATGATTTCAGATTTGTGTGGAAAACGCATAAATCTCATTGGCTAAGGAGCCATTTTTGCGCGTTTTATGAGGGTGAAATATTCCTGTTCGGTGGAATGGGAATGGAGAATGGGTGGATGGATGGATTAATGCCTAAGGAAGGGAATGAGTTTTTTATTAAAAAGAATCCGGTATCAGGTGGCTTACTGCTCACATGCTGACAGGTGGATGGTCACATTTTTATTAGGAAGATATGTACGTGTTAATAGAATATTGTACAAGGATCCTAAACTATAATATCTGTGGCAGTAGTACGAGTAATCTCAAACGGAACAGGACCCAGTTGTGAATCAGTTGATATGCTGTTCAAGATTTAGTTAACAATGTTTGGACTTTCATATTCCCAATAACGGCCCATGATCACACAAGAAAGGATTTTAAAAAGATTGTAACCCAGTTTCTTATGCTTATTGGTCCACAAATCTACAGCAACACTCTTCTTCCCTGTTGATCTCGCTCCTCATTACGCGAACGTAAGGGTAGTCTAAATTTTTACTGTTCCCCTTATGGGGTTGGATATTTTCGGCGAATTTTTGATGAACCGCATTCTGTCCATTCAATTTTGGATTACTAATTTCAGCAATGGTGGCCGTCAAAAACGACATAATTAATGCTGCTTCCTCTTCTTCGTTTTATTCGGCGAGGTTATGATCAGGATTTTAGGAATTATAACCCTCCGACCTTACTACATGCCTACTGGTCCTCATGTGAGGTTCGCCGATTCGACCTCAGAAAGTGTCTGCAGACCTCCCGGTTTCGGGTCACTTCGTTAGTGAGGCCAATCAAATGCTGCTGTTTTTGCATTTGTGTAATCCAGGCCTGCCTCTCTTCCGCGCTCGTGTAGGAACATTGATTGACATTGCCTTTTTGACAGGGTTCGTAGGATCTTTCCTTTGAACATGGCAACACCAACTGACATTTTTCGATCACAGAAGATAGCAAAGGTTTCCTGCCGCTTCATCCACCTTACGCTTACGCGATAATTGACGTCGTCATCAACTTGAACTATTCGCACTTAGGAATCACTTTTCCATTTAAATAAAAGTCTGGACTAGGTCGCAGTGGATCATAGAATAGGCATTACAGGTACTAATTTGTTACCCATTTCCCTGCAAAACATCAACTCATACATCAAGTGCTCATTGCGAGGACGTTTGATCGTCACTTATGATGGCTCCATCACCAGCAAAGAATAACTGATGCACTTTGGGGTCCGTCCCTTTTCTTTTAAGGAGATAATCCAGGACTGCAATAAATAAAGGACTTAAGACACATCCCTGGTGCACATCGACTTTAATAGGAACTTTTCGGTAACTCCGGCAGGGCATCTTACTCTTGCCTTTGCTCCGTCATACATGTCCATGATCATCTGTACGTAGCTGGCTTCCTAGGCCTCAGTTATTCATGGTTCGCGAGTACAAGCCAATGACTTTACGTGTACTTACAGGAAGTAATCGAGGCTTGCCGAATCGCACAGCACGGAGGAAGTAACAACTGATTTTCACACAGTACTCTTACAGTACGATTCTGGGCAAGCTGTTCGCATTGCCATGCCAGGCCTCCTATTGTCCGCGATCAGTAGACGGAGGCTTAATCTCCCTTGGGATCTGGACCCTTTTAGCTAATTGCTTGATTTAGCCGATACCGTCGATATTTCTTGGTTTTGCGCCTACACCCACATCTTAAATTCTTTGCACCCACGACTGTTCTGCTTTACTACTCATAGCTCTACATTCGCCGCAAGCAGAAGGATGGCTTGCTAAGTCGTGGTATACCACACCATCAGGCGCTTAAAAAAAGCTTACATAGTCCGCGCGATTATAGCTAGATGGACCTACTTCTAGATCTAGATCACTCCCCAAGCATTTTTCCTAGAACCGCATACCCTTAAACAAAATTTTTTCGCTACCGTCTGTGTCAACCTAAAGAAGACAAAAAAGTACGCCAAAGCCGTAAAATTTGTCTTGAAATTCATACGCGTATGCACCGAATGTACTCGTAAAAGGTTGCAATGCAAATTGCACCAATCTAAATGTGCAACTTCCCAAAACTATTCAAGGGAAAATAAAATTGCACAAGCCCGTTGCCCCGCCACCGGTTTCAATCCTCTGATGGCAGTAAAACGTCCTCGATTCACACTTCTAAGCAAATTAAATGCGATTATGCAAATTGCTAGGACTTTAAAATTATTTCCTCTTTAAAGCAAACGTGTTCACATGTAGTATCTCGAAATGACTGCGGGTACCGAAGACTTTCCTTTTGGGGGTAGAACAAATGCAATGAGCATTTCAATTGACTTAGAAAAAAGGCATCAACAAGATAACATCTGAATCCGGGAACACCAAAATCCTCGCCTGATCTCGGACAAGTTTATCCAACTGCCAAACATCTTCTGCCACAATTTCTCTGTACTAGGAATCTACAATATGTCCCCTTATATCCTCTTGAATCAGCCTTGAAATCCAAGTTGAACTTACTAAAGGGGAAGCACAGGCAAATGAGGTTTTCCTCCCTGCATCTTCCCAGACAGTAAGTAGCCATATTCGCAAAACGAATTTTCATATTCTCCTGCTGACAGGATTATTCTGTTCGGAACATTTGCATTTTGAAAGCTGTAGTTATCCTTTGCACTATTTGAGCACGAGAAGAAAGTGGAAAAAAGATTATGTTGGATGCTGCTAAGCGTCGTCGAATGATTTTTGTTCAATTTACTTTTATCGTAGTGGGATAAACAGAAATCCTTCCCCATATACCGCTGTGTGTTATCGCAATAAATTTCCAATTAAAATTTTCCCATTTTTCAAGCAGGGATTTTTTAATTAAAATGACAAGGACATACAGATTCGTGACTAATTAAATCAATTCGGTGCACAAAAAGTGGTCTTGGTTGGTGGTCAACCAATTCGAATCCATCGAGCATCTCGATGTATACTCGTATCGATGTATGTATAGAGTGCCAAAAGGACTCGTGTCAGATGATCCAAGAAAAGCGCTGTTACACAGTTGGTGTTGTACACCTTGACGATAGAGTGATTAATTATCGTATAATTGGAATTCCTCACGTTCGAATGTCAAAGACTCCATGTTCAGTTAAATGAAGCATGGCGGCGAGAAAAGGGCACAAAAAAATGGCTTACGTTTCGTGTGCCCATTGCAAAAACCACAAAATCGATCCGTTTGCTCGTAATCAATTAAACTGTCCATTAAGTGGAGTTTTCATGGTCGATCCAATTTGCTTAACATTTGTCCTTGTGAGTGTAGTTGGTAGTGGGTGAAGCGAAAACGTAAGACTAGGGTACAAAGTGCATGGTTCTTGTTTATCGACAGATAGTTAGATAGTTGCTGAAGTGTAAAAAGGTTTGCTGAGAGAGAGAGAGAAAAAGGATGGTATTGTGCGGAACATACTCTTACAAATCCCTCCGAAAGCACTTCGATTTTGTGCTATAGCTGCATAGAATATAGCAGGGATAAGTCTAAAATTGAAGGTGAAACATGTTTAAGATGGCAAAAGGGACCCTATTTGTAGGTAATTTTATTTTCCTTTAATTGAAATTTATTGCGATTTAATTAACGTGACTCGTGCGCAGGAGGTTTCGTATCATTACACCCAAATTGAAAGGAGAAATACTCCCACAATAGGTGTTAAGAAAAAGGATCTGAAGCAATGTTTTAGAGGTGGCCACGAAGTAGTATCGTTTTGCTTGTAATATCAATTACAGCACATCGGAGAAATGAATAAAATCTGAATTTCTCTAATTATTAAGCCAAAAAGGAGTTGCTGCCTAGAAGGACAATGGTGCTTCTGGTGTTTTCTTGTTCTTAAAAAAAATGTTTGAGACGAGCCTCCCTATGGAGTTTTTTTGTGAACAAAATAAAAAAAAATTGGTTTATTGGAATATGTGCCAAATTCACATAAAAATATATGCAAGCATCTGTAGCAAACATTTATTCAATAAAACAACCTTGAGCATCGATAACCATCCATTCAGCCTCCATTCTTGACCAGAAACGTGAGCGTGCTTGACTTAAATGCCGCTTATTAGTGTTAGCAATCACCTCAAAAATGGCACCCTTTAAACTTGGATGATATTGTGAGGACGTTTGTTGGTTTTATGTTCAACTACGCCCCAAACAAAGTTAACCAATGGATTAATATCTGGTGAGTTAGGTCATTAAACTCGTAAGCATTCCTGATTCCTCACGGCTCTGTACGGTGGCGCAAATCCTGCTACAATATGTTTGGTCTTGCTTATCTCACAGTGTCTATCGGGGACTTAAGATCTGTTTCTAGCACCTCGACGCATCCGGCACCATTTTCTAGAAGGCGCTGTGTAAAAAAGAACCATTACAATGGCAAACAACTTGGCGGGCATCACAAGGGATGCCCTTCACACTATTTATCGTTCCTTCTATTGACCTGCTGAAGACAGGGATATGTCGGAAACTTCAACTTATTGAGGAGCTACCTTCCCCGCTTTTTTGTTTCCTTCGACATTAACTAGTCACATCTGATGGCATAAGACTTATAATCGGAGGTTTTCATGAATAACACCGAGAATTAGTCGCTCAGACTGAATACGATGTTGCACTTGTTGAATAAGTTCCTACATTTTCTTCCTGCCCGAATTAGTTAAATGCTCTTTTCGTTTCGAAACAAGGGAAAAATCGACGCCAAAAGGTTCCAATCCAATCAGACAATTCGTTTGTCTGATGGGCTTGGTGGCTGTGATTATGTTTCCCACGGCGGGGCTCGAACTTACACGAACATACTCTGGATGTACACAGCTATTATTAGACCCATACTGACTTATGGCAGTCTCGTATGGTGGCCAGCGCTAAGAAAGTCCACCTGTCGAATGGCACTCACTAAAGTTTAAAGACTAGCGCGCATTGGTGCCACCAGTGCAATGAGAACAGCTCCAACTGCAGGCCTTGAGACTATTCTCAACCTGCTCCGCTAGACATCTTAACAAAAACCATCAGCAGCCATTAGTGCCCTGAGAACCAGTCAGTCAGCGAACTGGAAGTCAAATGCAACAGGGCATTCGACCATCCTTCAAGAATTTTTTGGCTATGTACCCACAACGGACTACATCGCGCCATACTTGGACTTGCCTCTTACTACAGCCTACGCTGGCAGAGAAGAATGGAAAAGCGGACATATAGCTAATACCAGATCCATAGAAATATATACTGAAGGATCGAAAATGGAGGTCCAAGCGGAGGTCTTGGCAGTGACAACAGCCGCCCGTGAGTTTGCCGTAAGGGCAATACCACAGGATGGTATCACCTTCTTTATCGATAGCCAGGTAGCTATAAAAGCGATTACTGCTACTGAAATTAAATCGAAGCTTGTGAGATGCCGTCGCGGAGAGGTTAAGGTTCTTGGAATACGGCACAAGGTATCGCTCTGCTGGGGTCCTGGACAGTAGGGTATACCAGGCAATGAGCTGATGAACTAGCTAGGAAAGGTTCAATAGATTTACTAGAACTAACTGATCTCTCTGTAAGCATCCCACCTTGCATGCTCAAGCTAGAAGCCGGGAATTTAGCCACAGGAAAGGCGAACCTAAGATGGAAGTCCATGGAAACGTGTGACATCGCAAGAAAACTATGAACAAGGACCGAGAGACCTATACAAAAGATAGAGGATCCCTTTCTATCCTCGTGGGTATCATCACGGGGCATAATAGTCTGCGACGAGGGAGTTTTTGAGGACCACCCACTTCCTCTGCCACTGTCCTGGACTCCAACATTCCAGAAACAAATTTCTCGGTAAATACTTCTTCTATAACCTTGAAGAGCTCTCTGGCGGGCTGGGGAACACCTTTCCCCCCTATGGGTAACACAATGGGTCAACACTGACCTGAGTGCGGCAGGAGGCTTTTCTCTCTCTGCCAGCCCGCTTACCTAACCTAACCTACACTGGCCAGACCAGAAGAAATCACACTATCTACAATATCGTCTCCCACCTGGCATCAACTTCAAAGGTTGTGCTATAATTTAAAGGAGTAAAGAGTGTGGGCGCCGTGGCCCAGAGGTTTGTGTGTTGGATTACTCAGCAGGAGGTTCGGGGTTCGAATCCCAGAAAACACCAACAAGTTTCTTCACGGTCTCACCTCTCGCGAATGTCTGACAAACGTCCGAGAGCAATAACTGTCATGAGGAAGCTTCTCAATTTGCCTTTCGGATACGGCTCTAAACGGCCCTTCCATTTGTGTGAAAAAATATAACACGCACAACATGAATGGTCGTAGAAGTTAGGCCCTGGGTCACATGCTGGCTGTTGCGCCAAGTATTTGTATTTGAACTTCGAAGTGATCCAAAACCGGAACTTCGTCAATTTCATGGACCGATTAATCCATAAAAACGTCTTGTACAAAAGTCTTGTTGTCAGGAGTGCACAGGAGCCTGGGATTTGTAACAGGAGACACTTGCCAGTTGCGGTAGGTAGTCATATGCCCGAAATCGTCTTTAAATGTTAAATGATAAAGAATTATCTTTCAAAATTCAAAAGACAATGTCGAGTACTTTTATTTAAATTTCTTTTCCGGACCATCTTATGCAAATACCCTTTATGACCCCTCAACCTTCGTTATTAATCTGATTTCGTTCATTTTTCTCGCTCTACCGAAAAGTTCCAATTGAATCTATGTATATTCTCCGTGTTCCTCAAAATGATGATATTTTACAAACAGAAACAACCAGCATACGTTTGTCTTACGTAGAAACGGCTATAAAAAGAGGGCCAGTAAAAAAAGTAGTTACCCACCTCGGGCCCCACAAACCTAAACTCAGTTCAAATATACTCGTAACATAATGATAGAAAAGCGATTTATTAATAATTCCACACCACTTCTGAGCTGTCAGGAATAATAACAAACAGAAGAGGCCTGTCCACCCTTGGGGATATCCCTCTCATTGCCGCACTTCAACATCAAGTGTCATAGACATTATTTCATAAGAAAAGATGACCGCTCAGAGCGACAGCAATTTAGGAGATTAAAATCATCTACAGCTACACCGCACTCATTCTTTCCTGTCCCTGTAGATAATTACCCATTTTCTGTAGATTTGACAATTAAATAGACATATATCCTTAGACTAAGTGCATCTATCGCTACAAGGGGACACTGACAATCCAGTTAATATCTGGCTGTCTAGAATCTCTACAGCGCAATGTTTAAGGTTGCCTCAGGTTTCATTAACTGCTCCGTGTACCTTTCTCACATTTTTTTGTTGTTCCTTTTGTTTGCTTCCACATTTTTTTTTTTTTTTTGTTAAACACAACAACCTTTCAACTTTGTTAACAGAAAGCAATGTTTTCAACCCCCGATCATATAGTAGAGCGTACACTTTTACTGGGGGTGGGAGGTAAGTGTTGTTTTAATTTCACCTCTTGTTGGATAAAAAAAGAGAAAAAATTAAAATGAATTCATAGCCCAGTTCATGAGGACGTTCAAAACAACGTTGACGACAACAAGGACATGGGCTACTACCACTCTTTGGTACGTTTAAATGCTGATGGCATTTCTCGATAGAGAGTGGAAGAATAATGTGCGGACGTTTTGTGTTTTTTGTACTTACTGGATACCTGTTTGGATTTTGTTGTTGTGAGTAACACAGTTACTGGCAAGGTACTGTGTAGCAAAAAATTATAAATAATGAAAATTTTAATAATGATTGAATGGATTTCAAGGGGAAAATGAGAACTAAGTAAAAAATTTAACATTTGATAGAAAGTAAAACATTTGTGGAGTGATTGCATAAATTTCAATCAGTCGACACAATCCTGCTGTGAAATGTGACCTGCGTCCGATTCAAGAAATTATATCTTCCCTTAAATCTCAATTGTGTGTCCTCTTCGTTTCTGTTCGGCAAGGTTATGATGAGGATTACAGGGATCATAACCCACCCACTTTACTGCATCCCTACTGGTCGGCCTGTGAGGTTCGCCGATATGACCTTAAAAAGTGTCTGCAGACCTCCCGCGAGTCACTTCGTCACTGTGGCCAATCAAATGGTGCTGTTTTCTGCATTTGTATGATCCAGGAGTTTTTTGGCCTGCCTCTCTTCCGCGAATGTATAGGAACGTTGATTGACATTGCCTTTTTGACAGGGTTTGTAGGATCCCTCCTTTGAACAATTTTAGTAACGATCATCTTTTGTTACTCCTGCTGTCAGCGGAGCATCTTCATCCCAGCTGCCGTTAATTTGCTCTTATTCTTTTTGTACATTGTTCAGCATTGCGAACTGTATGTGAGCGCCGGACGGACAACTGCGGTGTAGGGCCTTCCTTTCAGCTTAGGGGGCATTTTTCGGTCACAGAAGATAGCAGAGTTTTCCTGCCACTTCATCCACCCTACGCTTACGCGATGATTGATGTCGTCATCAATAGTTGCTTCACTATTGATCATAGATCCCAGATACTTGAACTTTTGCACTTGGGAATCACTTTCCATTCAAATAAATATCTGGACTAGGTCGGAGTGTATCAGAGAATGGGTAGTACAGGTACTTTGTTTAGATCTCTTAGATCTCTTTGTTGTCTATCGAATGCTTTTTCAAATTCAACCAACACCAGCTGCAAATCCTTTAAGGCATCACAATGTTTTTCCATTATGATCATTTCTTTGGATAGCATCTGTGGTTGATTAGGCATTTGATCCCCACTCATAAGTTTGGAGATGAGAATCATGAGCCTTCTAGACCCGATGTCTCCCATCTTTTTCCAAAACTCAGAGAGTAACTCGTCCGGCCCAACTGCTTTTCGCTTTTTTAAGGATTTATGTACATATATACATATGTATGTATGTATATATAAATAATCATCCAAGTGCGCAAATGTTGCAGCTTCGAAATGACACACAATCGAAAAGGAATGAACAGATGGCCCACCTTTTAGAGAACAAATACATATGTACATACATATATAAAACCTTTCTAAAATCTGACAGGTACAACTCTTCAAATGAATTGACGCTTCATCACTTCGACATTAATACCTCTACGATGACAGCAAGTACAGAATGTCGAATAAACGTTTTCGACAGTCTTTGTCAACGATCGTTCTTCTGTAGGTAATAGACAATCGAGCCTCCATGTCAGTCGCTTCGTCGATGAACTCAAATACAAATACAACTTCAAGCTTAGATTGGTGATAGAATACAACAGACCAATAAAAAGGCTCAATAGATTTACATACACACAACATAACCCAATTTTTCTACGAAATCCCAAACCACAGCGGATCCAAAGAGGCGGACATTGGGAATACATTTTCAACGACTTGGGCCACGCCCGTGTTTAAATTATTTCCTAAATAAGGTAGATTTAAGGAGGCTTCCTTGTACATACATTCCACCGTAACAGAGACCACAATTTGTTCAAAGAGGCGACCTTTCGCATCCCATCACAACCGATACCACAATGGTTCCTTGGATATACGGATCGCCTTACTGCCACCCCAATAATTTGCCTTTTGTCTTTCATGGCAACTTACCGATCTCCTTGCAAATTTACTGCGAAAAGGCTCAGTGAACGCAATGTTCGTCTACTCGTTTGTAAACTGAATCCTGTACGAGAACACACTTTTTGTCCATAGGGCTCTATTTTTTCCTGTGAATCATTTATTTTTGATTTTCAAGTGAGTGGAGAATTTGAATTGCATAGCTGAACTGTATTCAAAATTCGATCGACTTGGAAGTTTCTGCGGCAGGACATGGACTAGAAAATGAAGCACATCAGGAAATCCTATGCATTCTATGCAATGCCTAAGGAAATAATTCTATCCATAAAATTTAGGCAATGAGACTGATGCACAGAGCAGAATTCGAAAAGCTGACATATGTACATATGAGTATGTAACAAGATATTGGAAAAGTAAGCGAATGCGGAACCCGTCTCTATCGTACCACTGTATGTAAATTTTACCAGTGATTAACCGTAGCTCCTTTCAAAACAGCATAAATAACTTTTCGATCGTGATTACTGTTATCACGATTGTTCGCCCCTTATCCCTTAAAACAGCGCCATCTACCAAAAGGATCCACTATAAATATTCATAAAGCGTTCGACCGTGAAAAAGTAACGCAGGAATACTTCATTGCAACATCCACACAAATCCGCATGGAACTCCATATAAAACATAATTTTTCCTTTGCTTTACATGTGCTACAAAGTGTTTTCCAATTTTTATGGTCCCCAGCTGGTGTCGTTCAATGGCACTACCAAAACAAGAGGATGAATCACTACACCATTGCCTCAAAAAGAAAAAAAAACCCAAAACATGCAAAATACAAAATAACGAGAAAGAGTATCAAAAGCGAACGGTGTCCTGATGCGGTGGTAGGTAGTATCTGAAAAATCGCTAGCCCAATACCGATTTGTTGTCTACGATGGGTAACAAATGTTTTGTTGCTCTGCACCACAACCCCATCTTAACAGGCTTCTAGCCCTCCATCGCCTACCATCTCTCACTTTTAAAGCTAAAAAAACATGAAATTTATTTTATGAAAAAATTTCCATTTTATTATCTTCGAAGGATAACAACAGTAACAGTTACTGTAGTAGCGGCACAGCACAGAAGAGTGCTTGTATCTTTTTATCGATGGAAGACATTTGAATCGTTTGAAGCCTTATATGTGCATACGTGTTTCGTTTGTAAAACCATATTGCAGTAAGCGTATACGTGTACATACACATGCAGACCTTTATTCTGGCACGTATCCTACTAGAGAGAGATGGTCCTACTTTCAAGTAAAAATGTACAAGCTCAATTTTTTCACATCGTCGACAAAAGGACTGAATATCGAAAACCGAAAAAGCATCACGAACTGGAAGGAGGAAACACTAAAATTGAGAAAAAAATGTTAATGACATTTTTGCTGGTTGAATTCTAAATCAACAACAAAAAGAGAATATCATAGGAGGCTTGGAAATGTTCGAAGCTTTGGCAAAACCTGTGCAATGTACAGTAGATTACCTTTGCAATTAAGTGTAACAGCAAGATGATTCAGTACATTTTCCGCTTTTCTACTTCGATTTAGTTTTTATTCTCATTCTCGAAAAAAAGAGCAAAAAAGGAAAATCAAAATGACACAGGATACTCAGATTTAAAGAGCACTAGATCCGTTTTTACGTTGCAAAGCCAAAAAGGTTTGCACAAGACCGCAGGATGATAATCACTACATATACGAGTATTTCAAGGACTGAGTAGGCCGCAGAATGTGGTATATGTAGAGTGGAAGGAGGCACTGTTGCACTTTGGATTCACTCGAAATTTTCATACAAGACTCAGAAAAACCGAATGATCACGAAACCAATTCATTTCTCTTGATAAAAATTTAATAAAGTGCACGTACATACATGCATACGTGCAAAGTTCTGTAACTTTTTTCCCAAATGTTAGTAACGTGTTTCAGCTTTAAATTCTCAGAAAAGTTGAACTCCGATGAACCAGAGTAGATTGCTGTTGCCAAAGGCACCTCATAAAATGTACATACTCATGTAAATGAGAGCACTACTATCGTCCATAAAGGAAGTGAATATAGGTTTTTTCTAGGTGAATAATGGCTGTGATGTCTGCTTTAAATATGTTGGCAATCACTCACAATTAAGAACGCGGACGGTACTTCAAATGAATCCTTAGAGCATCGCTGAATCTGCTAACCAATGCTTGCACCACAGCTGTGGTGTGATGAAAATCCTATCCCGAGTATGTTTCAATTACGTAGCAGTTAGCGAAGACTGAAACCGGCGGTTGTCGACTTTGAACTATTCAACTTTCCATGAAAAGGCTTTTAAACTACATTGGCACATCGTAAAGCTCATTGTTGTAATTCACGTTTATTTGTAAATATTTAGATTACAGTTATAAATTTAGATCACTTTTTAGGGACTACAATATTACATTTCTAGCCTTTGAGAGGTACAGCAAAAAATGACGATAGTGCAAAAAGGGATCTGTCAGAAGGACAGACAGAGAAAAATATATACATACATATATCAATCGGAGTAATGGAAATGGAAATTAAGGCGGAAGCCTATTGCTACACTCCCTGCGACTTAATTTAACTTCTGATGCAAGGGTAAAAGAAATTCGCGGCTTCTAAGTCCTCTGCGAACGCCGCAGAATGGGTGATACTGATACATGCCTGTGCTCGTTTGGATCTGGACGTTGTGATCGACTTCCTTCTGGGGCCGTTCTTACAGCGGTGCCATCTAAAGAAGTGTTAGGTTGTAGGTGTTGGTAAAGCCCCTTAATCAATATCGAAGTCTTCACTGGTGGTTTCGCTGGAATTCTGTGAGACATGTCTTCCAGCTCTAAGCTGGTTCTGATGTCGCCTTATGTCCCCTCTAGGTGCTCCTAGGACGTATGTTTTATTTCCGACTATCTATTTAATCAGCCCGGATATCCAAAATGTCACTCCAGTGTAGGACCTAGTGTAGACTTTTTTGGCTAGTACTAAACTTGCTGGAGCAATGTGGGTGTTGCTGGAGTCGTGAGTGCCTGATGATCGGTGACGAGTTCCAAGTGCCTGCCTTAGAGATATTGGTGAAATCTTTTTACACCAAATATAGTTGATAATGTCTCCCTTTCTATTCGTAAATACTTGGCCTGGTTTAATGTTTTTGTAGCGAATGAAATCGATTTCTCCGTACCATCCGGCTGCGCCGGTCCCAGTCTTGGAAGCATCTGTTGCTAAAATGAGACGTAACTTTTCATCAAAATAAACTAACTGCACCGCTTCAATGATTTAATTTTTTAGTACATGAAAGGCTTCTTCTTTCCTTTTTCCCAGATACGAATTCTGTGTTAATTCTTCTAAGATGATTTAAGGCTGGTGCTTTTGACGAAAAATTTGGAATGAACTTGTTGTAGTATGTAGTTGATTTCCGAATAAATGCTTCAACTTCAGAGGTATTTTTGGGATTTGGTATTAACTTTATTGCGTGTATTCTTTTATCTGATGCCCAAATCATACCATGGCCCAGGTTAGAAAAGATTTATTTCTAAGAGTGGATGAACTCCCATACACACACTCGAAGTCATTCAGGATGATTAACTTATATTCCTTTCTTAGGATCTCTATCCTGGGGATGCTAAAATGAAGAGAAAGGCACTTGTACTAGTATGATGAAACACTTAGTATCACTGATGCAGTGAGAATCTCCTCGCTACTATTTTAAATTATCCTACAGCTCCTTTCAAGTGATATTGTTGGCAAAGTGTTGGCTATCATTTCGCCTCTCTTGGCAGTAGAAAGTGCAATGATGCGGTACTGCCAGACGAAAATTCCAAAACAATTTTTCAGTCTTAAATATGTTAGCCATCAAGTTGCACTGGTTGTGAGGAATATTCACTCCTTTGGGATTATTTCTGCCGAAAATTTTTCAAAGCATCCCTCAAAATCAATCTCAAATGGAACTCCATTACCCAGATACCACTAAACCCAAATGGCTTCTTGCTATCTATGTATGTGTGTACTACATTCGAAAAACTTTGTTTGATTGTCGTTAAAAAAAATCAGATTGCGGCGCTAAACTTCAGCTTAATCCATGTTCTGCGCTTCCCTGTAATTGTTAACACAATTAAAACATCTTTCTATAGGTCTCCCCTGATATAGTATTACAAAGTTATTCAACACAATTCCCCAGACTAATCATCATATCGCTATTGTAAGTAAAACACGAAAAAAAGGACTTCCTTCCCACATCATGAAGGAACATCTTCGAACAATCCTTAACATTCTCTGGATGAAAACTTGCTTTCAAGTAAACCACTTAAATTTCCATAATGCCACAAACTCTCCACCGCCATTCTTATCTCGACCTTCTCCTTATCTTCTAGGTCGCTGTCGTCATCGTTGTCGTACCAGTCTTCGTCGTTTTCTGCGCTGCTGTCCGTTGAGGTTTACATCTTCGAACGAGCCAAACAACCAACCAAACAAGATAATACCAAAAAGAACGAACTTTCATAACTTCTCAGACGCTAAAAGTTTTACCATTAAATACGAAAAGTAATGGGAAAATATATTTTAAAAGGGATGCATAAATAAATCACGCTGGAGAGGTCCTATGAGGACGGGAGACTGAACAAGCACATACTCTTCCCCAATACTGGCCGAAGAAAAGCAAGGATCAGCTAAAAATATCTGATGCTGAAGCGGCAACAAAATTTACAAAAAAAAAAAAAAAAACTATCCAACAAGTAATATTCCAGTACATGCCCTGTCATGTCCTGCCACACACCCTGCGTTTGTAAAGCAATACTCTTCAGCGTGCAGCTGAAGGGTCCACCTATTGAAATATCATGATATAAAATTTTAAGTGTTATGAATATCGTGAATACTGAACGGGAGAGTCCTACTATTTGTGGTGCTTCTAGAAGGGATACTCAAACGTCATGCACAGATGAACCACAGTACAGAAAATCCACTCTGCTTGTATTTGCGTTTAAACGACCATCCTAGCAGCAGTGGCAGCAGCAATAAGAGGAATGTCCAACTTGGCATGTAAACAGTGTCAGTTTCAAGGATACCACCCAGGAGAGAAAAGAAAATCACATTCAAAAATTCAAAGGGCTCTTCAAGAGGTTGGACAGACAGAATGCGAGTATTTAAAAATATCCCGTTACTTATACGGAGAATATACTCGAACGAATGTGTACGTATGTACATATGTCCTACCTCGAGAACAGCACATGTGACCGAACACCCCATAAATTTCCGTAAGTCGGAGAACTAATGAAGCTATATTATACATTTAACTACGGGACAAGGATAATAAAATTGTACAAAAGGATAATAATGATGTCGGCTTTGGATCCTTGGATGCCGCAACTCGGGTAGAAGGACGCTAGGTGCACATGTTCAAAAATTTTCCTCGTTTTCTCCGTCGTGTGCGAAAAAAAAGGAATGACTTAATTTGGAACATTATACATACCACACTACGCCAACGCCAGCCCAAAGCCTCTTCCAAAATAACATGTCGGCAGCTGAACACATGTCTTCCACACACACACACATTCACTTCGTTCCACACCCACATCAGACATTTAGGCGGTCCATTGGGCTAGGTTTCACCAGGTTTTTATAATGTGCTGGGTTTTACCCTTTTTTTGGCCCAGGTAAAATTTATACACTTAATCATGATAACGTCTTCAGGTCCAATTTTTGGTATGAACCGTTACTTATTCACTTATTCACCCACATTACCAGAACGACATAAAAAAAAAAAAAAACGGAAGCAGACCAAAGGTAAAGGTTTAAAGTCCGTAAATGGTGATGGGTATATCTACTGGTGTATACGGTGTCTGTGCTCAGTTTTTCAGCACACTTTGGGAGATTATCGCCTTCATAAATTTGCCCATTATTTAACAGAGTGCGATTAATTTAGCCAACCTGTTCATATGGTGTAATAAATTACCATCCTCATTTGGGCGGGTCCGTCTCTATGAGGAGATAATTTTCTGTTCATGTACATGTCATGGCGAGGGATGTAATTGTTTCCTATTTTAAATTGAGTTAAAGTGAAGTGAAAGGGGATACGTGAGAAAGCCATCAAATTATCTTTAGGGCAGACAGCTGATGAGTAATTAATGAAATTTCAAATAAATAGGAGAATTGAATATTCGGTCATCAACTGCAGAGAATCTGGGAAGACGAGGATCGTAACATCTCGGAAATCTGAGCTGAAGGAGTCCGGAGTGCGTTTTCTGTCAATTACTTGCCGTGCACCAAATCCAATCTCCCCATTGTTCACTTTTATTGTACCGGAATCTAAGGAGCAAAGCAAGACAAATAAGCTCATATTTTAAAAACTACTATTTGTTCACACAAATGGAAGGGACTTAAAGTTTAGAGCCATACCCGAAAGGGCCTTTTGTGTATTGGGAAGCTTTCTCAAGAGTCATGACAGTCACTTGCTCTCGGAAGTTTATCAGACGTTCGAGAGATGGGAACATGATAAAACTTGCTGGTGTTTTCTGGGCAGACACTGCGACCTAAAAGATCTATTGTATCATAAGGAAATAATTAATCTAAGAGACTTACTACCTTCCTAATGAAGGATAGTATGTATCAAAAATATCAAATATCAAATGTCCTTAGTATCAGAATTTCTCAATTCCGCTGGCGTATGTACATATGGAAAATAAGTCTCCTTAACCAATGCAATGGTGGGAATTGCAGAGAATGTGTTCTGATGATCCGTCCTCCTCCGAGCAGAACCTACATTCCGTGTCTGAGCTCATATTAAATTTGTTAAGGTAGTATATCAAGCCACAATGGCACGTGAGAAAGCCCACGAGCCTTCTGATACTATCCTAAGGCATGATTAGTAGTTTGGATTGTCTCAACACTGGCACATTTCCCAGTGGTCCAGACGAAGTTTGTGTTCCAAATTACTAATCAGCGCTGTGGCGGAAGACCAGTTGATGCCACAGTAAGGTTCAGGTTCAGGCTCTGAACGCAGATTCGGAGCCAGCCGTAGCTAGTTCGTTGCCTGCAATCCCTTGATGGCCGGGGACCCATCGAAGTTTTACCTTGTTGTGTCTCGCCAAGGACTGCAGTGCATCGTAGCAGAATTTAACTGAAATGAAGTCCATTAAATTGGACGAAAACGCTTTGAGTGCTGCATGTCTATCTGAAAATTTATATATTCTAGTGCCCTCAATGCACTTACTAAGGTTTAACCTAGCGCAGATTTCAATGGCATGGAGTTCAGCCTGAAATACCGTGGGACACATTCCCATAGGTATCGAGACATTGGTGTTGGGTCCAAAGACACCAGCTCCAACTCCAGCACCTGTGATGCCGAGACAGGCAATTCTCTGTAACTTCTGAAGTTTAATTGCCGTTGTCCGTTCAAGAACTTCCGGCCACCAGACGATGGCCGCGTAGGTGATAATGGGTTTCACCACCATTGGTTACATCCAATGTATCATTTGGATTTAGACACCTTGCATAAATATCGCCAAGTCATCCGCATAAACAATGGCGATATAGCCTAATCTAAGAAGATCGACTAGAAGATTGCCTATGACTAGTGACTATAGAAGAGGGAGATAACTCCTCCTTAGGGACAACCCTTAGTTGCGGTCACAGAAACTGACACTCCTCCAGATGAGGAAGTAATAATTCGACTTTCAAGCATGGCTCTTATCCATTTGTCGAATCCTTGATACCTCTGCTACTGATTGCTCTTGCTATTGAGCTGTAGCCAGTGTTATCGAAAAAATCGACATTTGCTTAATTTCTGAAGCACATTTCACAAAGAAACAACTATATCGTTTAAAAATGAAAGGATACTGTGCTTATCATGCACGCATCTATCCGAAAGGGCTAAAGGCAAATCCTCTCTGTTAATTAGAGACTGGTATTGAGCACTCTACGAATGCAAAGATTGAACTCGATGCAACGGGAATAAGTACTGTTGTCGTGAGAAATTTGGAACTTATGCTACAATTTGTTCATTTATTGTCCTTCGCTACACACCTTAGAAATAAAAGACTTTCTTTTTGACTGGTTTGAAATGAATTTTATTATTGTACAAACTTTACAAACCCGACATGCAATTTCATGTTGATAACTTTTCGCCAAAGAAGGCGACATATTGATCCTTCGCCATAGTGAAAGCGCCTGACTTCCTTATTGAAAAGGACTCACTAAAACCTTTACGATGATTGAGGAAAGCCTTGGTCTCTCCACAGATCACACACTTGTCATCTTGACAATGAGTGAATGTCTAATAAGCGCATGGATTAACTAGCAGCAAAACCAACCAAAACAATTGCAAAGAAGATGTATCGGTTAAGACACCGTACCTACACGGTTTATAGACCATGAAATCCCATTCCTCGCGGTCGAAAATTCTTTCAGAAGCTATCTTGTTAGTAGGCCGCAACCAATTATTTTGGTGGTGTAAAATTACCAATTTGCGGATTCGTTTTTTAAAATTGTCCTGCAATTTCTGTAGTAGAAGTTATATTCGCGTTTGTATAGTCGTCATATAGTTTGAAATTTTATTCTAAATGCGTTCTGAAGTGTCGGTGTTAGTTTGGGCAGTTCAGACGAAACAACGCAAAAAGCAAAGACATTTTAAATTTGCTTAAACAATTTGTTCCCACTTTAAAAGTCCTTAAAGTTCATTCTCTTTTTGATGTGCTCAAGATACGGAGATTTCGATCGATGGCCCAGTTTTAAAAATAAAACCTTTTCCTGCATTTCGTTCTTATATGTATCTGTATCTTAAAGAATTATTCAATCTCAAAATTCAACGCTCTTAATCCTACGTCTATCGTAGAACCTTTTCGCGCCAGATATTCTCATGAACGTTATTCCAAGATGGAATACATAATGAGAGGGAATGGATACTTTTCGTAAGAGTTAATTGAAGCAACTGCTGCCACAGCATCGAACACTATCCGGCATTCCACTGCACTGAGCAAATCCGTGCGAAGATGATATCTTTGGATGGCGGCGACGACGGTTAGGGTTGTATGCAGACAAGTTTAACTTTTCTTTCTCGATTTAAGGAAGACTTGGCCCTTGGTCGCACTGTCGAAAATTTAATCTAGGACAGTCTGCTTGATTTCTGTAATTGGTGAAAAAGGAAAATGTGTATCGGGTTCAAGGACAAGGACGGCTAAGGATTGTTGGCGAAAATATGATTAATTATTCGTCTAATGTTGGCCATTGTCGCCGGCAGTTTTATCGTTGATACACCTTAAGATACTCATTTAAAAAAAGGTATCATACTGGACGGACGAAAGTTTTTCGTTGGTAAATAATTGGATGACTAGAATTATGAGGTAGCCACACGAGATGTTGTTCCTTACAACAAGCTGTTGGCATTCTACTAGCCTAAGATAGCGACGGCTTCATTTATGTGGCAACAAATTTTACTTTTCGGATTTTCCATTATAAAAATAGGTCAGTGCGACTTAATAAAAAAAAAAAAATTCAGACACATTGCCTCAAAGTGCTATACATTTACTTCACCTGAAAATAAGTCAAAACTACCGATACATGTACAAGTGTTACTATTTATACACGTGTAAAACTCTTGAAAAAGAACGAGGACGAAACAGTTTTATTTGCTGAAGTGAACTAATACCAAAAGGTCATATGCACAAACGAGAAATATGATGAGAGAACGTCTACACGATAAATTACGCTTCAAGGATAAACGATGCAAAGTATACCCCATTTGCTACACCACCACCATCAGCACAAAAAACCATCACATAAGCACGGTAGAAGCAGCATCAGTGACTGCAAAAGACGTCGAGGGCTTATAAACTCTTCATCCACTTCATAAAGTGCACTTGAGAGCAGCGCGAAAACCCGGGAGCGGCTGCTCAGGATGTGGGAGGGTGAAGCAAAAAAAAAAAAAAAAAACCGAAAAAAAAACTTTTTCTTTTGCCATCCACGTCACGTCGTTCATAATTTCTCCATGAAACCGTTATGAGTCGTATAAACGAATGGCGAAAGCAGCTGAAACGAAGCTTTCGAATAGATAAGGTCCTTTGACTGGATACAAGTGTTGTGTGCTACCTGTATTGGTATATGTACATACATACTACTGACGATTCCTCTTTGGCATCGCGGCAGAGAACATATCTTTCGGTTTGTTATTGAGATACATCGCTCAAGGAGAGGAAGATAAAATTAGTAGAGAGTGATCAATTTCAGGCATACCCACATACGCGAGTGCCTGCCAGTGTATCTACGTGTGGCGGAAATCGCACATAAACTCCTCGAAATGCAATAAAGATAATTCCGTAATAATTCGCAGGAGGTAGCGAGTTTTTCCTGCTCCGATAACTAAACACCTTGAGAGATTTTCTTCTAGCAGAAGAAGGATTTGTATCCTTTCGCGAATTGCTCACTACATTAGGTTACTTAATTAAAGGTAAATGTTTATGGGTCGTAGTTAATTACATTCTGCTGTCTATGTGCGTTAGTCGGACGTGTTTCTGCATGCTAATGTCATACTTTAGTTAAGTTGAGCGATTTAAAGAATAGTAATGCAGAAGTGTGCTGTGCACGAAGCCAGGAGTCTGTAGGTTTGGAGCGAATGTAAAATTATGTGCGAAAGGAATGGGAATAATAGAAAGGAAACTATTGAGAACTCACTTAACGCCATCGCATCACACAAGCAAATGCTTCATGGGATTGAACTTTTAATAATTTCAGAACTTGCTTTCAGGACTGTAGGTTGCCATGGGGTAGTGAGAAGCGTCCCTCACATACTTCGTTCAGTACCACGCAAGTTGCAGTACTGTAGTCCCTTAGAGATCGTTTTCAGATATTAGTTTAACATGGCGAAATGCTATTGGGAAATCAATTTCTTTCACTGCTAATCTGGTAACTAACATCTATGGAAACAAAACTCTTGACCGAGATAGCCTTGCTTGCCAATCCATATTCTCATTCGCATGAATTATTTAGTTACAGCTGGAATAGATGGCAGCTAAGCAGTCCACCTTTAAAGCATGGTTTGCTCAGCAGTTTGCTCATTGGTCCATGTTTTATAAGTTTCTTCTTTAGGTCTCCTGGATGTCTGAAGCAAGCAACGAACCACCAAAGAGGTTACATGTCATGTTATCATGTTACGCATCACAGTGTTGGACGTTGTATGAACATTATAAAGAAAAAATGACAGCGACAGTGATGAAAATGCTGCGGATGTCAGCGGAAGTATCAAAACCGGCCTTACTAGATGTACGCGCATTCGCGGAAGCCTTTATGCAAAGAAACCGATTGTTGAAAAACTCCAGGCTGAGCGCACAGCTGGTAGGTACTGTCACGTACAAAGAAGATCGTCGCGAAAACCCGTCCGAAGAGCAAATGTGTCTGCCGAAAAGAGGCAGACGACAAAAAATTGGATCACTCAAATGCAATAAAAGCAGCAAAGAGGTGATCCAACATAGAGCGGCTTGTAGAAGGATATTGAGGTCCCCAAACTTAGCCAACCCCACAAGCGGCGCAGTAGCAAGGCAGATACGTGGGAGAAATGTGTAGCATAAGATGTACGTGTACGTACGCGTTACATATTTCAATGGTTTATAAAAGAAGAAGATTTTTGCACCTTGCTACCGCTCATTTGTAAATGGCTAACATTTTAAATCTAGGCAAAATCGGTAAATTGTTGAATTTAAAAAAAAAAAACTCTTATTTCGCTCGAATTTCGAGCTTAGATCTCAGCTTTGTAGAAACCGTTCAGTCACAGGTACATACAGATGGATAGAGGAACGGAAGGATGGGCGAACCGATCGTCTTTCAGTATTAAAACGCCGCCGCCGCAAGACTGAGGACAAAAATATTTACGAAAATAGAACTCGGCCTTAGATTAGACGTCCCGAAATCTATATTGCATTACGGCTTGTATCTGCTGTGGTACCGACTTAGTAAAACCACATATTCTCCAAAACTTGTACTTCTATTTCGGTCTCGTCCACCAAAATCCCTCCTTGTCACTCTTTGGAAATGTAAAGGACTCATAAGGACTCATGTACGTAAGCACGTCTTGTGTCATAAGGGTTCTTAGTTCCCCAAAAGCGAGTGCTCTCTTGTTGACAAAACTAGCTATTAAAAGGTCAAAATGGTCTCCCTCATTCATGATCAGTTTCTCGTCAAGACCGGAAATTTCATAGATGAGGTCCAAAATGGGCTAGGGTTTGATGTTGGTGTTCTATTTTTAAATACAGAAACCTACAAAATTCTTCGTACACAAATTGTCTTAGGGGTCACCAAAAAATGAGGAACTCGTCTTGATGATGTTTGTGGTTGGTGTTCTATGCGCACTTCATTCACACTTTTCAGGGAACAGCTCGTTTGTGGTCTACATATATAATCTTTCGCATCCACCATCCCCAAATATTTTTTGAATCGACAGCAAAAGAGCGATGGTTTCTGCGATATTTACGCTGCGTCGGTCCATAGACAAATTGTTTTGATTGTATATTCTCATAAAAGCCCCATGTCCTTGAAGCGTATATCTGTTGCAGCAAGGAAAAACCGCTAATGTTGAGTTTGATAATTTTTCAGGGGAGCATATTAAAGTGTTGCTAAAAAGTTAAAAATTACAAATGGTTCCAGACTATCTACTAAAAGTCGGATCTTTCTGAAAATAATACGAAAACAAAGGAAATTGTTATCTCTTTTGTTTTAGCGATTCAAAATATAGTTATTATTTTTATTTTGGGCGTAGCAAACCAAATAAATACTACAGCTGTTATTGCCAAACAGTATCTGAAAGCAAAAAAATCCTATGTCGAGTTTAGGTGTTATTCCTCGTTGAAGAACAACATTTTATGGGAACAAATTTGACTTAGGCTGATATTCCCTGAACTTAAGAGAACATTTTTAATACTTATCTTGACTTAAGCTGTAATGTCAACAACCAAACTGGACTTTACCGCTTTTTCCTTAACCATCAAGTCAAAAAAGGTATTGAATATCAGACGGAAAAACAACCAAACTCAACTTTAGCTTTTATGTCTTGTGACAAAGAAAATACGGATTCTCTTAAGTCGACTTTAGATAATCAAGTTAAATATTTTTATGAGTTAAGTCGTTTTGGCAAAATGAGGATGTAAAAATTTTACTTTAGTTATTTTGTTTTCGGGACATTGTAGCTCCAATTTTGAAGATAAAGAGCTAGAAAAAATTTATCTTGAAGATTGGGGCATGCTGAATCTAATGGTATCAAAAACTCAATTTCGTCTAAACTCGACTTTAGCTGTTTTTGTTCGTGGCAACAGATATATCACCCATGATCGGCAATCGTTCAATTACTTGAGTCCGAATTTATCACACATTTAAGCCCGTCCTGTATGTACATATGTATATTGCCATTATTTGACTAAACGATATTTGAAAAAAAAGTTGAACTTAAGAATTATTCATACAAATGCACCTCCTGTCTTCCTATCCATAGTACTAAATTCTAATTGAAAATAACACGTAATCTAATTATAATCACACCATTAAACCTAATGTCTAAACCGAAACTTGTACAGTAAGTTGACTTAATCAGCTTAGCATTAATTTCCTGTATGTACCTTCCAACCGACCGACTTCAATTAATGAATGCATCAGAATGTGCATGCATCAAGCACCACTACCTGTGAGAAATAAAGTTTCGCATACACACACATGTCTAAAAAATTTGTTAATTACCAAAAACAAAAGCCGTTTACAAGTACTAATCCTTCCTAACTGTGGCAATCTTCTTGAAAAAGGAACCCAACGCTATGTTTCATCACATTGTTAGTTCTTGAAAAGAACAAAAAGAAACTTTCAGACCAACTCAAAGTACAAAACAAAAAGGAGTGCAACAAGGATGTGGAAATTGCTCTAATTGCACACCATTAAAGATTCAAGTATGCGGAGCGTACTCTTGAAGTAAGCAAAAGTGGACGCAGGAGCAGTTAAACCTGAACATGCATTTATCCAACGAAAAAATTATTCTCCCACTCACATGGACTTACAGAGACACACTGACATCCTTTTCGAAATGTCATTGGAACATAGTATATGGTACCTCGTTTATCCGAGTTATCCGAAGGGGAAATGAGGAGAGCTCGATGCAATAAGATTTCAAGTGCGTTTGCGCCTTACGAGGGGGGTAGATGAGTATCTCGTTAACTCTCTGAAAATGCATTCCAGGAATTTATGAAACGGTTTCAAGAACAAAGCAATTTCTTCTAAATAATTACATTTTGATTGTGGCCTTTAATTAATGGTTGTTTTTTTTTCTTTCCCCGTTTTTCGAAGGTTAACCCAAGAAAAGGATGGTATTCGGTGGGATAGTTTGGTTGTGTGAATATTTATGGAATGCGATATAAGATCAGCGGAATCGAGAGGTTTCATATTTCAAGTGGATTTTAGATATAAGCTTTGAGTATACTCATGTTTCGGAGGCCTTGTATCGGGAAAATTCCCGTCTAATTAAATATAAGTGGGAAGCTCCCACCCCAAGAGAAAGGGATTGGATCTAAGTAGATAAATAGGCCAAACTAATACACAATTGTCATTGTGGCATATTTGGTACATAGCACTCAAAGTGTGGTGGAATGGCGCCATATACCAACCTAAATCAGTTTTTTTTTTTCATTTTGCTGAAAATTTTGGGTTGTTGTGACTTCACTGAACAATTTTATTTTACAACTGTAAATTGAATTAAAATGTAAACTATTCATAAAACATTTTTTTTTATTTAAGGGAACATTTTGTGAAATTTGAAAATAACGACAGGCTTATGGGGACCGCGTCTGGCTATGGCAAACCGAATCTGTCAGTTCAATTTCGGGTCACCTCTCTCAACAATTGTGGCCTTATTTCTTCAATGCTACTAGTAATGTTGGCTTTTAATACGACAATTGTTGTTGAGTTATCAGCATAAATCAGTCACTTATCCCCAATAATCCAAAAGCGTTATAGGCACGATTTTGGAAGCAAATTCGCAGATCTCGGTGAATTTTTATTTTTTTTGTGCCATGGACTTTGCCTCAAGATTGGTTTTCCTCTAAAAACTGGATCCCCTTAAAAGGTCTCATAATTCCCAAAAAAATAGGAATCAGAAGGTCAATGCGATTCTTGTTTTGACTGAATCTTTTCTGCTTTTAGGGAACGTCACCCGCAACGATGATGGTGGGCGCAGTGACTCAGTGGTTAGTGCATTGGACTACTAAGCGGAAAGTTCGGGGTTCGAATCTTAGAAAACAGCAAGCAATTTTTTCACGGTCCCACCTCTCACGAATGTCTGACACACGACCGAGAGTAATTAAATTACTGTCATTGAAAAGCTTCTCAATTAAAAAAAAAAACTACACTGTAGGTCCCTTCCATTTGTGAGAAATAATATAACACGCGCAACATGATTACTCACGAGAAGCTAAGCTCTGCGCGATATGCGTCAAATATTTGTATTTGGTAACATTATTCCGCACAGTGATGAGACGATTAATTTTTATTTTTTTCCATTCGGCACAACGGTCTGTTGGGACCTTTGTAACCTTCTAATTCAAACCTTGATATGAAATCTTAGGATTATAACTGTTCATTATGTACTAGTATTGAAACAGAAGCCGCCAAAATGGAGCTGTAAATGAGGGCAAAACCAAGTATTTGCTGTCAACAAGAAGGGACACACAACATCGACGAATTGGACAGATCGTCACAGTCGACAGCTATAACTTCGAGGTAGTAAGAGACTTTGTCTACCTTAGCTGTGCTATAAATTTTGACAACATCTTGTCAATCGCTGTTGTTTGGGCTGGGAAGGCAATTGAGTAGTAAGGCCCTATCTGGAAAGATTAAGGAGACTCTTTATAAGACCTTAATCATTCCAGTCCATCCTTGATGAAGATATCCTTGGTGGCATCGGGAGAAAAGTTCTTCGTAAGATATACGGTCCCGTTTGCGTTGACGGGCTTTGGAGGAGAAGATTCAAAGACGAAATTTACGAGCTGTACAGCGACATCGACCTAGTCATGGCTATGCAGGAGTAAAGAGTAAAATTTATGGTAAAGAAATACATAGTACATAGTACATATGTACATACGAGTACATCAGGTTTGTTCTATTTGAAATTAGTTAGCATGGCTACTGGAATGCTAAGACCCTTCATGGTTTTCTTTTTAAAAAAAAAAGTGTTGGAAGAGGAGTTTTTATACTTTTGTTGTATTCATCGACATACTTGAGCATCTTCATCTAGCAAAAAGAAACACTAAGTAAAACCTTCCTCAGATGGATTTATTTTATGCTACTCATAAATGAGGCGGCGGAGCAATTGTTGAGAGTAATAACCAACGAGATAAAACTCCTTGCTTACTACTAAGCCTCACTGCTAGAGAGGGGCATGCAAGCAAACATGCACCATAAATGAATGAAAGCTTTTGGTAAAAATATGTATTTACAGTTGTACGTATAAGTACATAAGAATCTATCACATTGTTTCAAGGACACATTCGCCAAATGACATCCCCGACCAGGAATCATAGGCGGTTCAATTTATGCGGATTTGTGCCTATAATCTTTGTGTAGAAGAGCATGAAAAGAGTAAAAAAGGCGAAAGTACACCCTTAGGACATGCTATGCAGGACCACTGCGAAAAATTTAGGAATGGTGGCCAACTAGTTAGATGGGTGCTAGAAATATTGAGAGTATTTTACGTAGTCAGGCAAAAAGCCAGCGTGCAATGGAAGCTATCAAACCAGTAAGCCTTTGTCCGCTCTGTGATTTTTAAAAATTCTTGACTTTTTTTCGTATAAAACTTGTGGTTTAGATTCAGATATAAACGCTACTTTTACTTGAATATAGCAAAATTTTGTGCAGTCGATGGCCGAGACAAAGCTTTCCATAACAAAAGCTGAAACACAGCCACTCGTGTTGCGCGTGTTATATTATTCGTACAGCAGGAGCTATCTATGCCTTATCCGTAAGGCATAATTGAAAATCTTACCATAACAGCAATTACTCTCGGAGATTTTTTTTAGATATTCGCGATAACTGGAACCGTGAAAGAACCTATCCTTTTTTTTTGGATTTTATGTCGTACCTTCCGCTTAGTAGTTCAAAGCGGTGCCCACATGGAAGATGTTGTTTACAGATTTTATTAAAAACTGAACTCTCTCGGCAAACCCCACGGGCGGACCAGTAGGGATGCAGGAAGTGGGGCCGTTATAATCCCTTTGATCCTGATCATAACCTCGAACCATTAGAAAATAACAACTAAATTTTTAAAAAGTTTGGGTTTTAAGTATTCTACACTTTATCAAGTGTGGCATTTCTCTTCAGCACCAGGCATCGTGATTTAATCCTTTTGGAACCCTAAACATCTCACGTGCTTCAAGTTTTTTCTTCTTCTTCATGAGACATATTTATACAAGGCCATCTGGATAAAAGCTTACGTGTTGTTAAATAAAAGAGCGGCCTAAAAGTGAAAGAGAGAAATGTGGCCTCCAAATGGCGCCCCACTAAAAGATACGGAAAATATAAAAATCACTTGAAAAGTATTCATTATCCTGCCACTCATTGGACACTCACGAGTCGGATTCATTAACACTCTAGGTGACGTGTATTTATTTGAAGAGTCTTAGTGTGATTCTATTACTGATTCGAACTGATTTTTTCCTTGAAGTTGAATTTCTACCCACAAGCCATGTTTGATGCAATTTGGGGTTTGAGTTAAGTCGAACGCATTCATCGAATAATGATTCGTGACAAAAACATGCGTTAGTAATGGGTCATTGGTTAGTTTTTTTTAAATTTCTACTCAATAAACTACACCGGTCGCTAATATTTGTACCTTTAAAAAGAAAGAATACCGTCAGATCATTTATCGTAAATAATTTCATTCCATGCCATGTCATGACTCAACAGATGGCCTACCATAAGAAAGCCCTTTGACCTCACTTTTACAGAATGTGACTTGCTTCAACGCGTCATATGCATCAACATAACATTCGTAACCAGAATAAAATTGGCAATCGTAATCGTTTCTATTTTACTGCCCTTTAATTGGGCCATGCTGCCTCAGATGCAACGTCGCCGGTCTTTCACTGATTCCTCGTTCCTCATCCAGCAGAGTTCAAAAGTTTAGCTTGGAAAACATTTCTAATGGACTTTGCATCAGCAGTAGGGGCGGGGGGCGACATGGAGGTGGCTTTTGCGTGCACTGCGGCTCAGCAGTGGCTCCTTAAGTGGCCATTAACAGTGTATCGGGAAGAGACAAATAGTTTAACTTTCTCCTATTCATTCGTATTTGCATACAAATTACGTGAAAGAATGGACAAAGTTTATCGTGTTAATGCGACTGTTATGCAAAAATAATGCTGTTGGCTGTTCTGCCATCGTAGTACTGCTTGTCCTGCCGGGAGTTGTTGTTGTTTTTAATTGTTAAAAGTTGTTCGTTCAAGAGTGATGAAGGAAGACAAGTTTACTGGCACACACAAGCACACTAGCATGTCATGCTGTTGTATGTTTCGTGGTTGCAACTTTTTTTGCAGCAATATGTGCTGCAAGAGGGTGTGTATGTGTAGACTTTGCAGCAGGCTTATAATTTTGGTGAAACGGCCTTTCAACATGGGCTCTCTCCTGCTGCAAACTCCCGAACAGAGATAAGGTATATTTAATGAATTCCTTTTTTACCAGGGTGTGGTAAGCAGATTCAGAGGATGCAGCAAATGGAAAGTCCCTCTGATAGTATCAGGGCGTATGGTTGTGATAAAAAAGAAAAAAATACACCGCTTTGTGAGGGCAAGGCTATAAGCCGGGATCTTACAGTGACATTCCCATACAAACTGTAAATTTCATTCTTATTTTCATCTACGAAACTATCATTTTTCCGTGAAAAATATGCTCAAACATTGTATCACTAAAGCCTTCAAAATTTACCGGTGGTCCTAGATATGGTATGTAGCTCTTTGAAGCCGGCATGTGCATATATCGCACGAGTATACTAACAAATTCTCTAGTAAACAATTTAACATTAATTCCATGTTACAATTCCCATAATTAATTCCACTTTTTTGCAAAAACCAAATTCGATTCTAAGGAGCCCATCGTCTGTAGCGCTATTTCCATTTTAAATACAATTCTATAATTAAATTGTTTCCACATTCAATTTGCAGTGGAGATGTGTTGAACAACAAAGTCAACAACTCAACGTCAACCATACGTTCGTTGAGAGTTAAACAGTTGCACGCATCAACGAACGAAACTCAATCAATTCGTAGCTCAATATTTGCTTAAAGCGGGGTGTGTTCATGAAAACGCTAGCGACAACAACAACATACAAAAGGTGTTGAATATCAAATATGGAGAAAGAGTCCTTGATCAAAGTCAATTAAGATTGACGTATGTTTGCGGTTTTTAATTTAAATTTAACTTTTTTGTCGTCGATTTAGAATAAAACTGTCAATTATATCTTCTATTTGTAACTGTATAAATGCATCTACTAAAGAAAGTAGAAAGAACTGGTGCCAGTTGAAGTTACTTTTCGTTATTAACACCACAGACTGTTTGTCTTTTCGAAATCGCTGAAACGGAAAATGTAGAAAAAAAAATTCATTTCCGATACACAGTTTTGAAATAGAGTTTCAAGTTTCATCCTTCCTACGGGTTGGCTATTATCTAAGTTACTGTATCTTCATCCTTATTCCTTACTTTCGATCGTATCATTAAGGTACTAAAACAGTTGAAAAGGCTGCTCAATCTCACAACTGAGGAATAGCACAAACTTCGTTGGGCTAACTTTTAAAAAAAAAAACAACGACTTTGTTTCGAGAAAATTATAATCCTTCTCCAACGAATAATTGGGAAAAGTACCATTTGCTTCTTTGACTTTTTGTGGATGGAACCTAATGACGTATCCGCTAAAATAGATAGTGTGCAAAGAAGTATGACAGTTAGTACTCCTGAGCGGAGTGATGTGGGATTGCGATACGAACTTAAACTTTGAACAGTGGCAGCTACTTAAACATCGTGCTTACTATGTTCAATAGGTGTAGACTTTAAGATAGAATTGCCTTCTTCGAGGCAAAAGCCGGAAGGCACCTATTCTGGATAACCAGAATAAGGCTCTGAGGGGCCTTCCGAATATTCCTAGGTAGGCCAGAGAAGCACTCCGACATAGAAAGATCTTTTGTGCTATCCCAAAGTTCTCCTAGTAATGGTGGGAGTATTTATCAAGAGCAAAGATCAAGGTCGTGGAGGAACCTTAGAAACGTTTTTGCGGGTGACTGGTTGACTATGTTTGGGGAACTGAACTCCTTTGCCCTCCCATGGCTTCGAGCCATGACGGGACAATCGCACAGGATATGCTCGGCAGTCTCTCGCTCTTCCAGACAAAATCGGTACATGTCCGTAGGACTTATCCCCACAAGACCGTGACAAGCTTAGCATCACGCTTGTTTAGTTTGAGAATTTCCTGACTTCTCTTGTTATCGGAAGCATTGATGAATCTATTGGCTTAACATAGCCCGATTGTTGAGTTCCATTTAGAGATTCTCTCTTGATGATCCCATGAGTTAAGTTCCATTTTTATGTGGCTGGTGGGTAATCCGCAAAACGGAAACGGGCCAATGAATGAAGATTGCGATCCCAGTCTGGCTAGCTCATCAGCAATTTGATTGCCCTCTATTCCCTCATGTCCTGGAACCCAATGAATTGTAATTTGATTGTGAGCAGCGAGCTGCTCCAGGCAGTTCCAGACGAACTTGGACTCGCCGCGTGACTGTCGGAAAAGATGACAATTTGTTTTCTACGGAGGTTGCGTCTGATGCACTCTCTGGCACATAGCTCAATTGCAAAAACTTCGGCTTGAAGGACAGAATTGGAGCAGCTCAGAGAAACTTCTTGTTTGAAGTTGGGACCGTGTATGCCTGCACCAAATCCGTTTCGTTTTCGAGCCATCGTTGTACCACACAGAATGGGAACTTAAAGACGTTCAAACCCCATTACTCCATACACAGCGTTCCAGAATAACGGCTTTGAATGGGCTGGCGAAGTTCATCCGAGAGGGCATACAGTCCGTAATACAAAGCGATGATGAAAGATGAAGTTTTATGGCAGTGGCTGCGGCCGACTTCTTGATACTTGTGTGCATGGGAGGAAGATCAGAGCTGCTGTAGGGCACGAACGCATAGCACCAGTGATGCCAGTGCGGCAAGCCTTTGGAGCCTTTGGAGCCTTTGGAGTGCGTTTTGGATGAAGGTTTGTTCAGCCATTTCCCACCACACTAGTGAAGCGTATGTTATAATAGGGACTTTCACAGTGTAGGTGTGGGCTAAGCAAAACAAAAGTTGGTTTTTAAAAGCTTTTCTGAATTTTTAATTCTATGACGCTTAGCGACATAATAGATATTTTAATTCCAGACCAACTTAAAATATTTATTTTTTCAAACAGCGGCCATCCCTCAAGTCACGGCGTAAACGCTAATATTCCTTGCAAAATTTGTTACTCACGAATGCTGAAAGAGAACTATGTACAAGAGAACTACTTATTGCGTACCTAATGCAGTTGTTCTAAGAAAAAGATGTGTGAACCCTTTACAATAACTAAAAACAGTGCATTACGACTCTGGTGATGTTATGTGCACGACAAAACAGTTACTTCCTTTACGCGAACTTATGAGAACAAGGAAACTTCATTTTGTTTCACTCAGTAATGAAATCAGGACTATATTCCATTCCATCTGCTTTTGTGTGAATGAAAGGGAACAAAGCAAAAAATAAAAAAAAAAGTTTAAATATTTTGGAAATAAATCAGAAAGATTGCACTCCTGTCACTGGCAGCATCAGCACACATTAAAACGCCATAAAACTTTGACACAGTGTTTCCACCATTCTCTTTCCCACTTCCTCGAACACCAACATCTGGACATATGCTGCTGCATAAGCTCCAAGGAATAAACTTTTTGAAACTTTTTTTTTTTTTATTTTGTTAACGACCAAGTCCTTTTTATAGAGTTCTGTCTGCCAGTCTAGGATGTATATTAAATTAAATGTGCAAAAGAAATACAAGCAAAATGTCATTCAACATCTTACCTTTGTAATGTGCAAACTTACACCATCCAAACATGTGTTGGAGTGCTTAAGTAAGTATGCACTCGTACGTCCATATTTCACATCCCGTTACCAAAATTTGAACTTTGCGTGTTGTTAGCTTTTGAAAAGAACTAATATATTCTCACACACGAGCACCCCACTTGGCAGCTTTCCAATACGCGAGTACTATAGCACTACAACTGGTGAAAGTTAAAGTTGGTAGACAAGGCTCTTTAGATTAGGCCACCAGGAAACCCACACGAACAAAGCTATACAAAGAGAATGAAATTGCATTCAGCACTTTCCCAGTTGGCAGTGCAGGGAGCATCTTGTTGTTTGGGTTTTGCCAGGCTAGATGTGTGGGCCTCTTAATTTCAATTAGCCTTTTAATGGAGTTGTAATTAGAAAATAGCTTTATGTGCCATAAAACTTATTACCAGTCCAGAAAGAAATTTTCTTTACGGCGCTTGGAACAAGAGCGAAAAAAATGTATATGTACATGCAGGCGGCTTTTCAAATGCTCAAGAATTATTTATTATTGCCACCATTAGGCGATGCTCCTGCGATTCACTTCGCTACGGAAAAGTATAAAACAAGAGAATTGCAAATTGCTTGCGGATTATATGTGAATATATACATATGTGCAGTGTAAATTATTTCAATTACTTGCTATCCAATTGTGCTTCTTAAAACTTCTTGAAATGCATGTACATTCGCTCATTAAAACGGCGTAAGGAGATGTCCCCCCCACTAAATACTGAATTGTATCAACTGTATCCCGATTTCTGATCATTCAAAAAACTTAAGGCAGCATCAAAGAAAAACATAGAAGTTGCAATCCATCTTGAAAAATTTTTATTAAACTCTATCACTGACTTTCTAACCCACCCAATGCAGTGATGAAGAAATCTAAACGGGTTAAGTCTAAGGATCTAATCGGCTGTCTCCGTCTCCGCCTAAAGCTCAACTTTTCTGTGACACGTCCAACGGGCTGTAGTCCACTGAGCGGGAGTTTCGAGTGCTAAGAAATACCAAAAAGTTTTTTGTGGTCCCACCTTTCTCGAATACCTGACAAACGTCAAAGAGTAATAACTTTCCTTGCGGACATGGCTTTAAACTGTACTTCCACTATTATTGAGGCCACTTATTGAAGAAGATCTTATCATGGAGAACAATCGATGGAAGACAAATCTCTCTAATAGTGACGATACCGCACCTAATAATGTTTTTCTAATCGACAAAAAAAAAATGCAAATATTCGGCTTCAGAGACCGTATGTTGTCCAGGGTCTAGCTTCTCATGAACATTCGTGTTGTACGTGTTATATTCTTTCGGAAAAACGGAAGGAGCGCGCAGTTCCGAGAATCTTTTTTATGACAGTTATTACTCTCTGACGTTTGTCAAACGTTCGCGAGAGTTGGGATCGTGAAAAAATAATTTGCCGTGTTCTGGAACTCGAACCTCCTGCTCAGTAGTCCAACGCATACAGGACTGAGCCACGGCGCCAACTTTCTAATCGACATCGTGGTTAAAAAATTTGCTGCGGGCGCAGAATACTTGTACATTCTTGTATATTAATGAAGCATCGTCATTTTCAGACAATCTGCCTTTCATACCACTAGGTTAGGCTAGGTTAGGTTAGATAGGGTTAGAAAGGGTTATGAGGAAAACCTCATAAAACACTAGGCACCAAAATGAGCCAATCGTGATCCCTTAGGAACCGCCATAAAAAGCAAATGGAAATCTAAACACTTTCTTTGAAACACTTTATTTCCCTACAGAATCTAAGTAGCCTATTTTGATTGATCAGACCTACCTCTTCTAGGTTACTGCAAAAGTAGTTATCTAGCTATTTCCTACGACTTCAAGACGCTAAATACTGGACAAAGAGTGAATGACGGGAGTGTTCCAAAGCAATAAAGCGTTGTCAATATTTACAATGAATATGAATCCACTATCACAGATGAAGCCGAAGCCGGAGTCTTCTTGGTCTTTCACTGAGTACCAGGCGGAGGTTAAGTAAAATAAGTCAACTTTCAATGTCGTACAGCCTTAGTTCTATTAACAGACTACGTATACATACATATGTTTGTACTCACTTAAACTGACAGTTATACATAATGCGTACTTCATAAGCTGACAGAGGAGACACCTTAGGGCTGACAATCGTAGATCATCTCTGGAACCAGGTCACTTTGACATACAGGACAACGATCTTTCGGTACAAACAGAACATGTTTAACCGGAAAAGTTTTTCATCCACGCCAAAGGCGATAAGGCGAAATACAAATGCGAACAACAAGACCACTGCAACGAGATAAAATCCAACCTACTTCTAATATACCAGAAAGATTCCATCTTAAAACTAAGAAACGCCATAACCGGACACTGTATGGGCTTCTACAGAGGTTTCAAAGATGAGTACGACGAGGAAAATATCTCACTTCCTGCCCTGCACTTGCTTATAGGCGAATACTTATTCAACGATACAAATGAACAGTGCCTGCCAAGAATGGAAATGGTTTCGAGAATTATGAGTACTTACGTCCCCCTAATTGTACTCAAAGTACACCTGACCGAGACCATTCCAAATAAGCCAATTAAGCACCAGGCCAAGATGCCTAAAATCTCAACTAGAAGCATTTTGAGGATCTTGCATGAATTGACCATGAACAAGATCAGTATCTGTTGTTGCGATTGAGTTTCGAAAGATAAGACGCACATTTTGAAAATTTCCCAAATGAAATCCAGGTATAATCAAGCAATAAAACTGAATACTACTTCGTAGAGTGCACCAAGGCAAAGAGGGCTAAATTTTGTTCTGTTTTGGACACTTTCACGAGGTATAGGTATTTATTAGGAAGAAGTATCACATGCAGTCTTTGTATTTTCGCAAGACACGGTGCTATGGTCCTCTAGGTGGTGTGGATAGCTGAAATGTTTCTTAATCAGTTAATCAGGAAAAAGGGTACAATAATACGAAGCTAATTTTAAAGTCCATTCATTCTGCAATGGCAAGGCTTTGCAAGGAACACTTTTCTTCTCCTTCGCAGGTCGTTTTCCAGCAGCTCCATACCCGAATATGTTTCCTTTGTGGGAGATGTCTCCAAAAGACTAAAAGTTCATATTAAAGTAGAAGGTAATTCATTCGCTTCTGGCGTTGACCCTGTGCTACAAAGCTTACAGAGTATGAATTCCTGCGAGATAACACAAACTTTAATTTGAGTCCTCAGTTTGGTTTCGCACTTATTATCCCTTATTCCCTCTCTAACCCTCAGATGCGGCCAAAGCCGCGCTAGTAAACCCATGTATGGATAATAGCAGCTTGTTGATAGAATCTTTTTGCCCATCTTCCTTAGCTCTTTCTCCCTCTCTGAACCTGTTACTATGTTGAGGTTACTAAGGAATTGGATGCAATTCTTATATATTCCCTTCCTTTTTGATATATCAATTACTTTCTTCCCGTCTTTCTTACTATGTGAGTTCTAATAAGAAAAAAAATATTCCGCATACAAATCGTTCTCATGTCCGCATCGAAACGATTTTCAGTTCGATTTTTTTATCCCATCTGTCAAGAACCTCCATCCACTAGAGCGTAAATCCCTCGACCATTTAATACGAACTCACATAATTCCTTAATCTCAATCGCATAACATTACCGTCGTCTGTAGCATGATTCTCGTTCGCCGACCATTGAGAATCACCATCACCGTTAGTATTGGAAAGTTGCATACTAATCTAAACTAGGAAAGTTATACTCTCCCGACAACTTCCAAAGTGCGCACTAAAACAATATTTGTCCAATCACTTTTCACAGGCGTCTAGCATAGAGATGCACCTCTTGGAAGGGATTCTCATAAATTCCTTCGACATGCATGAAGGTGCAGTCCTACTCTCGCAGCCACACTCAAATCCCAGCAAAGCGGAGGCGATTGGATTGGAATTATAATTCATGGCACGTTTCGCATAATGACGATGAACTCGTGCAGTTTGCTATACAACCACCAACGGTTATGCCACATCCATCTTCTTGGCATGCACCAGTCGCCCTCTTTTGGGACAGCAGCAGCAGTATGCACCTGCAGGATTCTCGCTGAGATCCGGAGTAGTGACATTTTTCAGTCGCCTTCGTCGCACATACACAAACGGATTTGGCTTACCAACAGGATCATCATTTCATTCATTGAATGTGTGGTGAACGTAATTGGCGTCTGATAGCGATGACGACACGCAGTTTAAAGGATTCTAACCGAGTGAAACATTGATGTTTGCTTTTAATTTGAGCAAAGCAAATTTGCACCCTGCAAGTGTACTAGGATATGGGACTTGTTCTATACGTTATTGCATAATTTGACGTCTGTATAGAAAAACAAAAAAAAAAAACTTTACCTTATATTGCTGAGGTTTAAGGATAATTTTCGTGGATTTCCCACTGATTGCAGGCAGATCTAGTATATTTAAGATTTAATTATTATTCCATTTGCGCAAAAAACATAACACGCACAACACCAATCGAGAGAAGCTAGGCCCTGGACCACATACGGTTTGTTGAGCCACGGCGCCCAAATCGACTTTGATTATATTTAGAAAAATTATATGTATATCCAATAGCAACTCTTAGGATGTCCTTATCCACCGATACTTTCGCCCGGGTAGGAAAATGGGTGTTGTTCGGGATAAATTTTTTCGACTTTTTTCTAGGCAAACCGAAAAATTGGTAGTACAAGGTGGCGCAAAATTAATCATCCAATTTTGGTTTTGAATTACTTTTTTACTAAATAAAAAAAAAAGATTCTAAGTGATGGAAATCTTTATTTGGACCTTTAAATTTTTTTCTGTTAAATGGAAAAGATGATATCCGTCAAGTGGCTGCCGCCAATGTTGACACGCATTTGTGCCCGTTTTATCGCATTTTCCATGACTTTCCGCAAGATTTCCGGTGATAACTGTTCGCATTCCTGTCGAATATTCTACTTAAAGTCTGCGAGGCTTGTTGGCATAAACCCGCGACTTCAAGTAGCCCCAAAGACAGAAGTCTGGGATGGTTAAATCGGGCGATCTTGCTGGCCATGCCAAAACAGGAGATTACGCGACCAGGAAACGCATCCTTCACAATATCCATTGTGGCTCGTGCTGTGTGTGCGGTTGCACCGTCTTATTGAAACCGCATGTTCACCAAGCCCCGCTCATCCAATTTCGGTAGTAAGAAGTCGTTTATCACCGTCTGGTGATGCCCAATTGCGTGGCCCGTCGTCTGGTTGATGTTTATTCGTTCTCAGCGACATCGGCAGCCACAGCCGCAATATTCTCGGCCGAACGAGCGCCGGAATGTTTGCCTAGTTGGGGCAACACGATTAGGAAATTCACGCTGCGCTAACACCACCGACCGATTATTGGTCAAAAAAATCGACACAATTATTCCACGCTCTTGCGGAGTATAGCGCTCCATTGCTTGTCTGTTTGTATACTGCAGCTGTCTAGTTCACAAATGTCAAATATGATTGACGTACGACGCCATTTGCAAAATTAATTTTGAGCCACCTTGTAGCTGGTAGTTCATAAGAACGCTCGATTTTTTAGTCCTCTCTATATTTACGCCATCCAATGCGAGCCAAAAAAGGTGACCAAAAAGATATTATATTTCGGTATTTTTCGCCGCTGACATTTACTGCTTTGCAACTCGAATTTTGGAATTCGTACGGCCCGCTGCTTGACCAAAATGCACAAAAAATATCAAGTTTTTCTCGATGCAACAGAGCTGCTGGAAGTACTGTGGGTTGGCATCGTTCTAAGTTCGACAAAGCCAATCAAACAAAAATGCACATTGTCGCTGAAGATAACTTTTTCACCAAAATTGGGATCTTTTTCCAACTGTTCATGGGCCCAGTTAGTCCACAGCATGCTGTGATATTCTGACATTAGTTTTTCAGTCTTTTAGTCCGTTGATTATAACGACCAAGTTAAGGCCGCGGAATAGCACAATTTTTCGGTTTCGTTTCTTACGCTAGCTGTCAGAATGGATATAAATATTCTAGTTTGACCGAGTGGTGCACCTACATATGTACAGATACTGCTGGATTAACAACTGAACTGGTTTCCTTTAATTTTTCAATAATCTGCGAACTGAACAAAAGTATGCTCTTACCGACCATAACTTCCACGTAGCTCTCTCATCATTTGATGAATAGATCACTAGTTTTTATCTGTACATGTATAATAAATTTTCACAAATTCGACCACAAATTAAACCGTTTAGTTTCTTATAAGTAAATGACAGCTCTTGCAGAACAAAATACATAATAGCATTGCCCTTTCAATTTCAGCCACAACCTGCTATCAAATTCAGGCGTAGCTAGGGTAAAGATCCTGCACTATGTAGACATGTATACAAGCAGTCGAAATCCGATAAATTAAATTAACTTTAGATGCTGAACCCAAATGTAACAGCCATGTGTGAAAATGAAGTGCTTGTGAACTAGTATATCTAACGAATAAAATTACATGTTTCCCGTGTATGTAAAATGATCAATCTCGTAAGTAACTGCTTCCGGCTCTTTCACTCTTTTTAAAAAAAAAAAAAAAAAAAACTCCGTCAATCAAATTTAAATGCAAACATCTTTTAGTTGCAGCCTGTGCGGTGAGCTCTTAACTTGGTACTAGGATAATAAATTCGAAAAGAAACCAAAACTTTTAAATTTGAATAACTACAGAAGACTCAAACAACTAAGTGAAACGAAAGTGGTTACAAAAGTTTGCGACTTATTTCTGCGAAGGCGAAAGTTAATAAATCTTAATTCGTTGATGAATGGATTTCAATTTGATGTATAACTTCCAGCTAAAGATCAACTTAAATGAATGTTTGAGGCAATCGTCACCGCTTGCAATGGAAAACTTTTACGTTGCTTTTGAAAAAGTTTGCGATTTCAACAATTGCATACCATGAAACTGACAACAAAGTTTATTCTATCATGTTGTAGATGTAGTCATACGTTGATGCGTGGTAGACACGATCAAGTTTTCACACACGTGGCGAAGCGCTGCTTACTATAATAATGTATAAGTTCCCAGGATATAGTTTATATCCTTCCATTTGTGCAAAAAAAATATGGCACGTACATACAACACGCGAGGAGCTAGGTCCTGCACCACACACGGTCTGTTGCGCCAAATAATTGTATTACAGTTTTTTTTTGTATTTCAGGCCGATAGGTGGCGCTTAAGACATAACACCATCTCCTAAACCTCACTACGATCCATAGGATACCATGTTAAGGGACCTTGAGATCCATAAGCACAACAGCTATAGTTCAAAAAAAAGAGCACACTAAGTCTTGTTGCCGTCAATCAACTATACATATATGGTCATGCCTCCATCTTCTCCTGACGACAGGCTGCAAATAAGGAGAAACCAAAAGATTTTCATCAGATTCACTGTCAAATCGCCTGATAGAAATGACTGGAAGTATCGACAAGTTATCCGCCGAGGTAACTGGCAATCCACACTGTTCGTTTAATACTGATGGTCGTTAGAAAACGCATCTAAATGAAGTCTCAAAGAAGAATGATATGATGATGTAATAGTGGGGCTTGTGGACATCGAGGTGATGCAAGGATAGCCCCTGAACTGGTCCACTGTAACTGCGTTAATAGTATTCGTGCGGAGCGTGTATCAGGTTTCTACAATGACGACTACAGAAGCTGCAAAGACGCTTGTTGAAAACTGAGCTTTGTGACCTCCTGAAACTCATATTCCTATCTGAGTGCTCCTTAATCATATATAAGTTCTCTCGTTACAGGGTAATCAAAATGTGCACTGAAAACTCAACTGATGGCCTACGTCAGCAGTAACTATCGTCACAGAGCACTCTATAGTCCATATTCCACGATCCACTTTAAACTGTCGAATTTTCTTTTCTTTTTTAAATGGACTAACCTCCAGTCTGCCATCTGATGCCAGAGAGACAAATAAATATCATTCAGGCACTAATACATTTATGTTCGTATAATCCCAATTAATCCTACATCTCCTACGAAAAATTTATCTGCCACATAGAAATTGAAAGGACCCCCCACTGCTGAAACATACAAATCGAAAAAAAACTAACACCGACCAACGGCCGACAGTAGCCTGAGAGCATGTGTGCTTAGTTGTTCATTTCGATCTGGGCCGGGGATAGACGGAGAAAACCAAAGAGAAGGATTGCCAGGACAATAATACACACAAAATCGATTGGCAATTACAATGGAACTAAAAACCCATAAATCCTTGCCGTGTCCTACTTTACATTGTTCTTGCTAAATGTTCCTTTTTAATCCAATTTATTGTTGCGCTTTAGTTTGCATGTCTCCTACATATCTTGGTTGGTTGGGTGTTGGCATGACTGAACCGAAAGGAAGGACCATAAACGATAGCACGGAGGGTATTCAGTTCGACTCATCCTTTTGTGGCGCTGTCTGCCTAAGCTCGATATTAAAAATATTCAATTCAATGGATGAGATATGACATTCAATGGTTTGGGAACCCCAAGGGGACATTCGAATAAGGGTTTGAGTAATTATTTTATTATTTAATCGCCGATTAGGTAATGTATGACATCATCGAATGAACAATGGAAATGTGTTTGATGCCAACGTAATAGACGTGATTGAATGACAGCATAAAGGATGGTGTTCCATTATTCCAAATGGTCTTCAATTTGCATGACACATACATAGTTTCTCTTTGAATTACATTGCTTCAAAAAAAAAATAGCTAGGCCATTAGAGAATCGATCCCAAAGGTTAAAGGGATCCTCTTCCTTTTTGCGGAAATCATGTCGTGGGACTGCCTACATACAACATCGCCAGCGATTACGCTTGCAGTGCAATATCCAGTTAGTACTGTTTGAGGTCCGGTCTGTTGAAAGTTTAGAAGTTGTTCGTCCTCGTTTTAGGCAAAGCCTCGTGGCCAAGACTTAAGAGACGCTTGATGCGAATTTTTCCAATTATTCTAACGTTCTTCGTCCTTCCTTGATGACAGGATTTAGTCATAGACCATAACTGGAATTAAAGGTCGCAGTGGTTACGTACCGAATTTTGATGAAACAGCGTTTTCCAATGCGCGGATTAGTAAGTTTGACAGGAATACCAATACACGATATCGCTCTATATGCATATGTACATAGCTCGTCTCTTTAACCAATATCATCGGTGGCCTTATGGGTTATACCTGGAATCCTTTGATATTTCCCTAGATCTGCGCAATGTGCAAATTTGAAAAACTGTGGACTTTTCTCGACTTAAACCCCGCAGATAAGAACCAATCAGATTGTGGACGAACATTTTTATGCATTCACGCCCTACAACAGGTTGAGGTTTTTAAGTTAGCGCGGTTCAAAGGATCTTCTTTCTTTAAAAACCGGCAAATGGTACTAATGTTCCATTCATCGGTCATACTTTCATCCCACGATATTTTACATCTCATAGCTTACAAATCTTAGTCTGGTGGTTGGAAAAATTTAGCTACTAGGCCGACAACTCCACGGGTCTTAGGCCAACACAGAACGGGTCATGAGCAAACATTGTGGCCACTGGCATTTGACTCACAAATGTTGCCACTTTGAAGGTTATCACTACCATAATGGGACATGTGGATCTGTCAGTTTTCTCGAACAAGTAAAACATAAAACGATTTCCGGCGATGAATAGTAATGTTCGAGAAACTCTTTAAAAACATCGACCTTTAATGCATGAGCAATGTTCAGTGTTCATTATTTATATGGATAATCAAATGGATTTCTCGTGCGAATTTTATTTTATCCAGACAAATTTACCCCACATCACCTTTATTGGTACAGACACAGTTCTACGTTTACTCGTTTAGGTGGTATTTTAAGATCACGTATACTATCTTAAAGCTCCCCCTTCGTAACAATCCCAACACCGTATCATCAAACAAACCAATTAAGCAAAATAATTGAGGAACATCCTTTAGACTTGCTATCCGCTTAAACTATATCTATCTATTCCAGTACCCGAGGAGAAAGAAAAATCGTAATACCCCTCAAATTGGAGAACGAACTTGAAGAAATTATTTCACTCTTCCATTAGTCATGTTTCGTGTTCTCCTTGCATTCACAATGAAATCCCGGAAAGTCCTCCGGCATTCTAGTCTGTTACTCTACGTTTCGAATGAAATGTACTGTGCAGTAATTTCCTCGGAGGTTAATAACTACAGGTTTCAAGGGTTCGCAGTGACCTCATTTAATTTTCAATTATTCCACCTTTACATAGTGCATATAATTGAATTCCGGCCACCATTCTGTGGCATTCATTCACATTTCCACTCCGAGGCTATAATCTAATGGGACTCCAAAACAGAGAAATCCGCATCATAATCATCTTCCGCGTAGCCTCGCTCACAAAGAGAGGAGAATTTTGATCCCTTCCTGGATGGACGGCATCCTTCACCGCCACCATCACCACCACCGTACTTGTAATTAAATCCTCTGCTGGCTATACCTTGTCTTTCGGCATCCTTTTACGCCCTAACGCTCACAAGAAATTTGCAAAATTAATTGAATATCGATGAACAAGATAATTGAATATTGGTTTCACTCTCCGACTGGGTGGTTAAAATCGGACGTGGAACCGAGTAAAATAGTGGAAAAGCAAAGGGAAATCCTGTCAATGGAAAGGATTTTAATTCCTACAATGGATCATAACGTTTCAGGTGAAAATGAGAAATGAACGACCACAGAACACAGAGATGCAGAGAGAGCGAAAAAAAAATAATTGGCCTTCAGTTGGCACGATGTTAATTTAACACTTGGTAAGCAGGAAACTCGTTTCGGTAAACGAGCAAAAAATATCGGTTAAAAGTAATAAATTATCACGACCCATTGAATAACAACACTTGCGTTTGATGTATTTCTTCTCTATTTCGACGACGACCAGGAGCATCGCTAGATGAAGGACTCGTGCCAAAGTGTGCGGGGACACAGTGTGCGTGTCGGGGTTGATGTCTTTACTCGTTAGGTTCGGTGTACAAGGGTTCATTTCAAAACAGACCGGGATATATGTCCTCGAAGATTTATTATGGCATTTAACAGAATGGAATCATGCTAGCGGTGAATAATTTCTGCTTGGTGAAGATGAGACTGGCTTATGATTTGTAAGAGATTAATGAAGACGAAATTAACGGTATTCAGCAAGTTGACTTTTCGGATATTTCATGTAAAAGTTTGGCTTGTGATATCTTCAGTTAGAGTACAAAGAAAGATAGTAAGTGGCTCTTATCATGTACTTAGTTAAGTTTAAATCAAAATAATGCTCAAAGGATCAAAGAGGTTATTTTTGTGACCCTAATTTCAATTCGATTTTTATTTTGCGTTTCTTATTTCCTTTGTCAGTGTCAACAAATTCTATTTCGCTCATATTTTCGTGGAAAAACACCATGTTCAAAGCCATTCCTAGTATAGTAAGAGTGGCAGTATACGTACAATTTTAGAACAATATCTCGCAACTCAGATGATATTTACTAAATTTTTTCGGATCTTGCCTCAGGAAGAATTGCTAGAAATTATTATCCTAGGAAAAAGAGCGTGTCATACTCACGCATATTGCATATCTTAATTCGGAGGACATGTCCATCAGCAGAAAAATAGATTTGAAAAAACTACATATTTTTTCTAAAGAAATTGTTGGAGATATCGTACGGTAAATAATGGCTCATCTGGTGGTATCTTTATGAAATACCTAGTAAAACTACTGTTTAATATTTTACAATATTTGGAGTGGAGTAAAATAATTTCATTCACATCGCTTCTGGGCCTGGCAACAGCGTCATATCGTAGCTCAGCGGTATCCACGGTTACAGCACTTAATGCGTAAAAGATCGAATGTGTGAGGGATGCATCATAGCAAAGTCAAAATTGTCCATCTACAGGTACAAAGAATCAGTTATCCGGTCTCTGTAGCGCTCTCCGTTGAACATAATGTTGTCAACTAATTTTCAAAGAAGTAGGGACGAACACTTCCACCCAAACATCAAGTAGTCACTCTTTGAGTACGGATTTCTTATATCCCAAATATTACAGTTCTACTTTTTGAGATAACTTTCACCCCAATGATTTTGTGATCAAAGTGAATATAATTCTTGAACTAATTTCATGGCCATCCAGTGATTACGACGCGAATGATCACTTAGCTTCAAGTCTTATGTGAGTTGGACATTCTAACCAAAAAATCCGATGTCCTTATGCTACCTTCTCCTCAGAGATCTGGGACTGATGTTGAGTTGTTAACCTCTGCAACGAGTTGAACTTGCAGGGTTTTCACGCACACTTTGAACAACAACAGAGCTCACTTTGGAAAAGATTTTTTTTATCTCCCAGCATTGTTCCTGCATTAAGCGATACATTTCAATTCATGCGCAAATCCATACACTAACCCTTTCGATCCTACTAACCCTCAATTATTAATCGGATCGCGACATTCCCTACTCTAACCTCTGAAATGTTAATACAAGCCAAAAGCTCATGTAAGCCAAGCCAAAAAACATTATTCTCCTAATTATAAATTTCAAACTTTTTGAAAAAGTTAAAGTCACCTCACTGACGACAAGAAGCAGACGAAGTTAAAGGAAAGAAGATGTCGGATACAAGTTCCACTATGACGCCGCCGTCAGTGCCTTCACCTTAGTCACTTAAGTCAACAACTTTCGCGAAGCTGTAACATGTTTTATTTTCGGTGGCGGTGGTAGTGGTGACGGTGTTTGCAATGGGTTGTACATAGATACCATTATCCGTTGCCTCAAAGTTTTTACCACCAGCACCATCACTGCTCGTGCCCATTTCACCCACTACCCACAATATGTTGTCAACATAGTGTGGAAGTTGTTATGCGGAGAAAACTTATCCATCCCCTGTGATTCCTTTGCTGAGTTGGTGTGTGCGGAAGCACACACCCAACAGCCCCATACTCCGACAGAACTTCCATCCTTTCTTGGAGTATTTTTGTTGACTCAGTGCCCTTATTATTATAATATACGTAATTTTAAAAATAAATCAACAAAATGCACTTTTGCTACTGACAGAATCAACACATTAAGGACCCATAAACTTTACGTTACATTATGTGCAACGAGTTGATGCTCCTAGTGTGAGACATGCGAAATTTTTAGTTCACTTCGCTCGTTTACTCTTGCTCTGTCATCGAATTATACAGTCCAGGCTGAAATTATTTGTGCACCTAAATGTATTCATCATTAGCAATACCTTTATCAGCTAACGTAGGAATATGCTTTCGACAGTCTATCAGCGGTCAAAACTTTTAACTCTAAATCTATCCTATCCGAAATTTCAGAAGATCCAATTGTTCCAGCCTACGGATACATACTGTATCCGTATGTATGTATATGTACATACGCATTGAAGGCAATACTATTTTAAGCCCATAAGCCAAAGCTAAGTTCTAGACTTCCAAAACAGAGAGTTCAGTTAAGTACAGTCGTAGTTACGATGAGGGAGAATAAGTATGCAATTGCAGAAACTTATTAAGCTTCGGTTGCACGAAAACTGAAACCTTAAATTCAGACCAAATGACCTAGAAAATTCCGTGAACGAACCTTATCCCGTCACACTAAAGCTTTATTTTAAAATTTCACTGAAATATTGCAAATTAGGCTCCATCTAATTATTTCGTATTTCCAAAACAAAAACAAGGAATAACAGGAACAAGATAGTTTTTCAGGAATGTTAACCCTTTTCGTCAATTTATGGTGCTTTTTATAGTGGCAACATAAAATAAAGACCAGTTATATGTACGTGGAAAACTAAAAGTAAATATACAGACTTTTATTGAGTAATTAATTTAACCCGATCAGTGATTTTTTGATATGCGCTATCACAGGGGTCTTTACTCCGTAACTTGTGTAGAAAACGTTGTTCGACTTCTTCTTTCAAAAATCGTCTATCCAAAATCTGACCCTATATCATATGCTTCTAGATTTGAACACCGCGTTACTTTTACTTTTACTTATTGATCAAAAAGAGAGAAGTTTCTCTTTCATCGTTGGTAGCACTGAATCTGTTCCTCAAAAGCGTAGGATAGTTTTAGTCACGCCGTCATTTACTAGGCGACTTTGCACGATAACACAACAGATTTTTCATTCTTATGACTGAAATTTAACGCTTGAAATAAGTAATAAATAAGAAAGAAAAAAAACACCTTAAATTCGCTCTCTGTTTAAACTACTGCACTCTAGTAAATCTACAGCCAGTCATCAGAGACATCTATCAGGAAAAAACGAAGCTACATTGTTGGTTTTGACATTGGACATATCAGCATATCTGTATACTCGCAAAATCTAAGGACTACAGCAATTGTGAAGGAAAAATAAAAACTAAAGAAGACAAACATTGTTTAATTTCCAGTTTACGTACATAACTACGTTTCCTATAAAGACAAAGGCCAGAGAAGTTTTGTCTTTGCAAACAGAAGTGGTTGAAATTCAAATAAAAGTCTAGAATGAAGAACAAGTTCTTATAATTCCAAGCTTTCGCAAGATTTTATGCTCATATTGGATGCAATAACTTTTTTTTTCTGACTTTTCGGGAATATTCAAGAGATTCCTTGAATTCGAGTTGTTTGTGGTTCCCTTTTCTCGGTATTCCACCACCAAGAGTCCAAAAAACTGGCAATGCTAACTTTTCACTCATTTCTAGAGTGATACAAAACTTCCAGCTTCCACTGTCTGTAAAGTACATAAATATGTTTTGAAGAAAACATCCATTTACAGAGCGTTGAAAAAATATTACTAAAACTTTCAAGTTTCCACACTTTTTTTTTCTGTGTGTCGCTTTTTTATCATTTTTCTTCTTCACGTTGAAAAGGAAATTACATTCACAAAAGAACCAACGCGAACGAATATCTGAGTATCTTTTCTTCTTTCTTCGTTCTGCTGTGCCCCGAGGACGAATCCTTAAAGTTTTCACATTTATTTTACTCTTCATTTCTACAGAACATTTATTAATTTAGAGATAGGTTCTCAGAATAAGAGATACTCCGCGGTGTTTAGTGCTACTCCAGCTGATGATTGAGTGCTAAAATGGAGTATCAACTGAAAGGTAAATTCAAGAAGTATACCCTCAATGCTTTTTCATAACACTGATATTGAAAAGAAAAAAATAGATTAATTTATAATTTTTGTCCTTTCCGGATGAAGTGGATTGTCTTGCGGGGATGCCTCAAAGTGACGTCGAGCAATTGACAAATAACGCAAAAGACAAGCGCTCAACTTTAAAAGAAAAGAGTGTTGAGGTAAAAGGAAGACATTGAGTATTTAAAAAAAAAAATCCCCAAGGGATAAAGTGTGTCCTTTCTGAAAAGTTGCAGCATGGTAACGATAGAATAAAATTGAATGATACGCAAAACAACGACAAAGTGGAACGAATCTAAGAGCAACCGCAAACTAAAAACTACTGCTGCGGTCTGACACCTTAATCTGGAAAATATGACACAAGACGAGTTGAGCTTTTATTTTTCTAGCCCAAGGTAGGACTCGTTGCAACCAACAAACTGGCAATGGTGGGTGTACAAATGATGTTTGATGGTATCTTTGGCTTTGTTTTGGCTAAAAGACAAACACTTTGCAGATTTATTTATTTTTTTCGCTTTCGTATTTATTGTTTTTTTTATTTTCATATCCTCTTTGAATACAGGAGGAAAAATGCAATTTCAATTGTAGCCTTCGCAATGTGTTTTTGAAATGTCATCCAACAGCGGAGAGAAAGAATAAGGCTGTCAAGCGATTTTCTAGTTCTATTTTCGAAAAGACCATGACCTCAGATGGAGGTGTGGTTTCATTGTATTTTCCTTAGTTTTCCGCGAAATAAAGAAAAGTGTTATGTTTGTGAAACTTTGGGAATTATATTCCCTTATTTTTTCTGAGACACCGATAGTACCACAATCTTTAAAACGAACTTTTTTCGAAGTTTTTTTGATTGGAAATCGCTCTCTGAATGTAACAATAATTCGCCAAAAGCACGTTGAAGCAGTTGATTAATTTATTAGAGATCAGCGCCTATTGATTTTTGTAGTAGATTCAGTAGATAAAGGAGCCTATAATAAATATATTTCTAGGCTAGCTTTGTCAGTTGGATACAACTTATTTATTTCCTAATTGAAAGATTTGTAGGGGTGGTTTAAGGGAGGGAAAACCTTCATAGTGTTTTGGCCTCTGAGATATTATCATGCATGGATCTTTGTATTCTCAGAAAGAATCGAAATTCTAATCATAGTTATGATGCAAATTAGATTCATTTTCAAGGTACATTATGTCATTCTCGCAAAGGACTGACGCAGTAAAAGGAAATGCAAATGAATGAAATGAAATGAAAGGAAAATAGTTTCTTCACTTGCGAGGCACATCTGTAATCATCCCGACAAGTCCCTCCCATTCCAATTTATTTTCCAATTCTGTTTTTCCGTCGTTCCACAAAATATTTTAACATTTTGCAAGAAATAAAACTAGACCATCACTCTATGGCTAGAGACCACAAAAGAGTCAATCCAATGCACAACCTTCGCCAGACTAGTCATGGACACAGAAATAGTGTCCGAAACGCAGGTATACTTAATTAAATCTTCCAAATACGAACTCAGTACTGTACTAGAGCCGCCTTAAAAAGAATTGTCTAAATTTTCTATTTAACCCTCTCAAGGAAACTTACTTCATATTTTCTACCGAACATGTCGACTTGATTCTTAATATCGATATTCATTTCTAAACAAGAACATGGTTCCATGGCAAGACTAATGCTTCTATGGAAGAATGGGTATTGTTAATCCCCGCACTTGAAGCATCACCAGAAGTGATTCCCAGGCTGACTTCGCTTTGCAGACTTACCTCAGTAGTAGCAGTCTCTTGGCAGTAAAGTAATGAAGTAATGAAAAATAGTGTGCTGTATTTACTTTAAAGGATTGTTGCATGTTGCTTCAAAGGATTGTCCCCTAAAACGTCCTATAGAGTCCTTCTTGATGAAATTCATCATTCCCATCATTATTCCGATATATATACACCATATATACACCAATCATCACGTTTTGTGGAGCCCTGCCCAGATTTAGCGACGTCCTAGCTTATTATTCTTACTGAACCTCAAAGATTGCTCATACATACAATTTAATGAATAACAGTGTATTTAGACAGCAGTTCTGATCTCATTTTACTTGTGAGCAGAAGTGAACGTTAGGGTTCATGTAGAATAAAATATGGAATTGTCAAGGTGAATACATATGTACAATATAAATATTTCAAGTTCTGATTACAACCACCGTAACTATAAGTAAACATTTTGAATTCTGAAGGAGCTGCATCAATAATACGTCTGTAACCCATAGTGCAAACAACAAAAAAATAATCCCAGCAACATCAACATCTATCCTTCTGTATGGGACACAAAGGGAAAGTTTCTTCGCTGTTGTCAAGAAGGTCAATTAATACTCCAAATTAGATGATTCATCTAGAGACAGATCCGCAGATGAAAGAATATCAAAGTTTATATTTTCCTAAATAGTTGCATCAAAAGGAAACTGTGTACAGGAGTGGGAAAACCTATAGGCTCGTCTATAGTGGGCTGAATTTTAAACTAATGCAAAACGCTTCTACGTAGTGCCTCAATCGCTATTTTCTGCATATGATAAATACAATATTTAAACTTGGTGGAGAACTCATAAATCTTTATTTTATTCCATGCTGATCCGACCTTCCAACTTTATGTCATCTGTGCAACCTTAAAGAGAGGGAGGATTGGTTTTACATGGACTCATCAAAGACCAAGCTTGTCCTGCATGTTTGCACATATCCATCTCTTATTAGCCTGTTTTAGTGCTATTACGGAGATTTTGCATCTATTAGTATATGGGGTACAGAGTGATACAAAGGATCACTTTTCTTCCACACACAAGGAACAGCGGAATAAATTTCAATAAATCCAACTAAATTATCACATTGTTTTGCCATCATCACCACCCCCAACTGTAGTCGGAAATGACCACTGAACTGAAACTTGTTTACAAAAGAGTTTAACTGACAAATGAACTGAGAACTGATGGGAATTCTATGAGTTACAGTTTCAGTTAAGCGTTTCAGTTTTAGCATTTAAACATCAATTTAACTGATAACCTAAGTGAAAGCTCAACTGAAACTGAAACTGAAATGATCATCTAAATGAGGCTTAGCTCTACAGTTCGACAAATTATATTAAACGACTAAAGCTGTAGGGTATGCGTTTGTTGTCCTGCTTGTTTCCTTTTGTTTCTCGAGACGTCATGGTACCAGAGCCGATTTAAATGGCTTCTGAATGTTTTCGTTCCTATGTTTCCTTTAAGTATTTAGATTGCTCCGCCTATCTCTCTAGGCAGTTTTAAATATTCATACTCTGGTTATGTAGGTACTTTGAGTATGGCTAGGCTCGTCGCTTGAAGTCCAATCGCAAGTTGCCACAAACTTCAGCTTAAAGCCTTAAAATCCAACCGACGAGTTTCCGATTACTAAACACCAAACCATGTCTACGCAAAAGACCTTAATATCTGCTGAAACTTACTAGTTCATTGCACTTCATTCTGCATAGCCTAACAAACCCCAAATGTCTGTTTAAGGCAATTATTCAGTCGGTTTACGACCAGAAGTAGATGTCAGAATCCAAATTTCATTGCGAGGCATCGCCTTCAAGTGCACACAAAGTACGAGTATGTGGATTTTGCAACTCTGGCCAAGGAACGTATCAGGACCCATGCTACCCTGATACGTTTTTAATTACAAAATGAACTTCAAATGGAAACTGCGATTGAACATGACGGGAATAATTTGCACAAAATTCCCTACATCATCAGCCTCCTCCAGATCGAGCTAAGTGCATCAAACAAACACACAAGCACTCACTCAGTGCGAGCATGCAAATCGAAAATGTGAAAATTTATGGAAAAAATTGACACGTCAGTAGGGCGAAATGTCCTTCGTCGCATACAGAGTGGGCGCGCACATTCCCATGATGTATTGTGTGTGTGTCTTCACATGGAATCCTCCCCTTGCCATCAACTTTTCCCTGCAAATGAATGCCAGATGGGAATTTCACTTTACTCTTAAGAAGTGAGAAGGAGCAGGCAGGACGAGCACGCAGAATGACTTCTGGGTGGGAAAGTTGCTGAGAAAAGTTTCTCATCGTTGTCGTCATCTTCTCTGCTTACAAACTGAATGCAAATTTAATTTTCTGCACTTTAAATTAGATTTTGTGAAAATTAAACGCAATTTACTCTACCAAAAAGGTTGTAGCGCCCTCCAAGGAGCATGTGAGGGTTTCGTGTACATGTGCTAGACTAGACACGAAGCACACACATGACTTAGTTTTGCATAGGGCGCGCGTAAGGGCCGTAGAAAAGGAGACAGCCCCCCGTGCAGCACATATAAATCAGTATGGGAGGTGAGGAGGCAATGCGAGAGCACCTCAGCCACAAGTCCTACTGGAGGAGGAACATTTGAGCGAGCATAAAATCATAGTTTATGAGTTTTTACGGATTTATGGAACGTTAAGTACTTTTGAAATAGTTTTCATTTAATTATGTAGCTTATGTGTGTTTGTGCAGGAGTAGTTGTAGGAGCGGCGGTAAAAAGGAATCGGGGGCATAAGCCAGAATACGATTGCACGTTATGATTTCTTCGAGTCGAGTTCCATTTAATGCCAACGTCCGCTTGTCATCGCACACGACGACAACGACGCACGAGTATATCGCAGCCTCAGCACCCTAGAAGGATAAGGTATGTGCCTGGTATGCAGTTTGTAGCGAATGTGGGCCAAACAACAGCAAAGAATTAGAGAGTGGGGAGAAACTTTGCGCTATGTGTGGATTAAGAAATGTTGATTTAAGGTCTTGGTAGGAAAATTAAATTAAGATTTATGAGTGAGAGCACTTGTGAAACACAAATATTAATTTGAGAAGTTCTCTCGTAAGGATTAAATTTTAGCGAAACGGCCACGGTGTGGGATAGAATACGAGTATTGTATCTACCGATTTATTTCTGATGAATGTTTTAATTTATTCAAGGAAACGATACATAGTTGGTTATGTGGCTGATTGAGTGTACTTTGCCAAAAAAAAGTACCGCAGCACCTAAAATAGGGGTAGTCCTTCTTGATTTAAGTCGTCACGGATTATTCTAGAATTCCGCACACTATTTGCATGAGTACACATTTGGTTGTATTCGCTTAGCAATCTGTTAATTTTAATCCTATGAAACGGTTCTGTAATTTCATAGTTATGAGGCTTTAGTGTGAACTTTTACATTTACTAAGGAATATGCAGTATGCGTGGAGCTTTACCCCATTCGCCGTCAAAGCACTAAACTATTTGGCTTTTTTTTTATACTCGCAGGTATAGCATTGAACGTTCAGATGCAGTTTACCTTCGTTAAGATTATCGTTGGTAAAGTGAATTAAGTAACTTCTGTTATCGGATCGCGAGTGATGACACCTTACCTTAATGATTTCTTTCCCGACATTCGGAGGAAGACGAGAAGGGACTTCAGCGAGGAAAAGCTTGGATGGTCATCAGTCACTACGTCGGCTGGACAATAAGAGAGAAAATGTTCAACTCTGTCATCGCCTTCGTCACATGCAGCTCAGATGGTTGTGTCACTTAAGTACAACACAAAGTGATTACAAAAAGCGAAGTCGTCATCTAAACTAAACAGCTCCAAATTCGATGTTCGAATTTGTTCAATTTCTTTAAAAATTTCTTGGCCTCATATCACACGTATGAACAGAATTAAATGCAACATAGGGCTGACACTTCATATAGTCATCTTTTGAATGTTGGGAAATAGGAGGGGGGAATTACCAATTTACCAAAACCACTTTTGTAGTTGATCACGAACATTTCAATCCACTAAGACCAATGTAGACTTCTAAGCCTCCTGCAAGGAACTTCGTCTTAACAGGTGGGTTTTCGGGTGAACATTTGCAGCAATTCATAGTTATCCAGCACACTGTCATGCGTATAAAGGTATACCTTTATTTCTATGATAACCCTTACCAGGTATATTCAAAATTAAAGAATCAGTTCAATCATTACTTTTCGCTTTTTTATTTTACAAATAACCAAAACTATGGTCTCAAATAACGTTTACTATATTTTTTTCATAACAAAGCCAAAAAAACAATAATCTTTCCGAGCTAGGTGTACGTATCCTTCAAAAAAGACCCTACCAACATGACCTCATTATTTTTTCCTTTCTCCCTTTTTTCAAAGATTAATTTTTGGAATAAAGTTGAAAATTTTCAAATAAAATTTTATAATGCCCATAATTAGTGTCAATCCAAGAGTGGTCTTCATTAGAACGTGAACCAGTACTATCCTGCGAATGTGATTACAAAAAGGACTCAAGGTAATTAAGAAGTATTTAGCGTGCACCACCATGAAAACTTTTTTATTACTACTAACCTTCGATAAATCTTCTTGCGCTGCTCCAATTTATCTTCCTTATCCTTGAAGAAATACTTCCGTATACCACTGAGATAACTGCGAAAGTACTCCGGCCAATCAATAGACGCCAAATTAAAGGGCAAAATCGCCCGATCACCCTTTGCAAGTATTCGGTCCAACTCGGCTATGTTACCATTCGCAAAGTTCCATTGTTTCAATCCAAACCAGGACATCATGTCAATTACTTTGGCGATTTTTCTGTATGACTTTGCGTAGCTACAAATATACACGGACTACATTACAGGACACAACCATAAATCACTATCAGCCAGCGCAACTTACATCCTCTTCTGTCCAGTTGCCATAGCAATTAAATCTAAAATATAGCCAGGAATGTTGTGCAGAAGAAATGCTAGGATACGATGCACTGGTTTCGATGGAATTATAATGTAGGAGAAGCACCTGAAAACACACAAACGGATGACAGAGTGTGGTATGCGCACACATGGCCACATGGCTGAAAGCTTGCCACTGCTGCTGCACGAAATCAAACCCGAACCTAGACCACATACGTAACTTACATCCACACCGAGCTCCATATGCTTCAATGCCGATGAAATAGAGTCCAACAAATTCAATATGTGAGCACGGCGGAGACAAAGGTTAGCAAACCAAAACTGGATAAAAAAAAAAAGAACGCTCCACGACTCACATCCTAGCGTATCGTTGGCTATGTAAAGAACAACAGGAGAGATATAAATTCTCCGTATTCTTGTGAATTTATTTTTTTTTTTCCTTTTTGAACCGTCCATTCTGCTGTTCATAAAGATATATGTGTACGAAGCAGGAGCTAGAGCATTGGTCCCCCCGGGATAGACGGACGGACGACAACCACCAGCATTGGCATTGTGTGTCTAGTTCTAGTACGTCGATGTTCCGTGTCCGGGTCTAATGTTCCGACAAAAACGCACACGTGCATGCATTTATGGATGAGTGGTGTGAAAAGGGAAGCCGATGCAGTATCCAAGCCGGACAAACAACAAAAAGAAAACGAAACGAAAAAGGGAAATTTATTGATCCTAGCGGACTTACCATAAAGCCTTGTCAAATGGCTCGTGGAATCCCCTGCGAGCCAAGTGCATATACTGACCCCAGGTCAAATTGTTACCATTGAAGATGTAATTGTATACTGGTATCTCGGCCGGTTCGCATTTTCGCATTTGGTATCTAGATACATATTCAAAAGAGAAAAATCCAAGTCAGTTTGGGTGTAACAAAGAGAGAAAGTGGCCTGCTAATGAAAATATACGACCCCGTATAAAACGTGTGGCGAACGTTAACTTACCTCCTAGCCACATCCCAAGCACTCGCTATCATAGCATTGACACAATAATCCGCCGGGACGAGATTCGCATTGCAGTGCGGATTACCATGGATACACCGGACGAGTCCTCTTGCTGACCAGGTACACATACCGGATGGTCCATACAAGTTATCTGTCCAGCCGGGCATAGGTTCCTTGTACGTTGACATAACTATAATGAATGACGCCAAAAGGAAGGACCAAAAGACCTGTTAGTTGGTTCACATTTATTTTTGAAGGATAAAAATTACAAAAACGCAAATAAGTTCTGTTGCTTGGTGTTGCGTTGGCCTCGAGCTGTGAATTGTAAACTGATATTTGAAAAGTTTTCGGTTGTAATTTACGACATAATATACGCTTCTGCTATTGCAGCAGCGACCGACTCAAGAGAGCAGTGGACCAACCGATCCTACACCCAAACGAAGAAGTTTCGCAACTATGTCTCCTGCAGATAGAAATTTTCTAGAAGATATGCGCTGACGATGCACATTTGTGGCAGCCGCCGTCGCTCCAATAAATATTCTGCTTACATGCGGGTAGTTTGTTTCAAATTTTGTGTAATAATTCAGGGATTTGCAAATATTGCAATTTATCTTAATTATGTTAGTCCCCGGGGAGGCAACTGGAAGTTTGTCCTTGCTTTTTGGTTTCGCATGTGCTTGTGGGGAAAATTGGAATCAAATTTGAATTTGTTTCGAGCCTTATCTTTGAGTTTTAAGTGAGTGTCTACTAATTTAGTTATATACTCGTATACTGGGATACGATTGGCATAGTTTCAGAAGTCGGACCAAATCAGTTAACTTTTGGAGTGTTTTAACTGATCCAATTGAGAAATTGGTCCTTTGGGCCATGGTGTGCAGTCTCACGATTTTGCAAGACTATTGCCTGAAAGTGTGATGGAATTACGAGGCAAGGAGAAGAAAAATTTCACGAATGAGTTTGATGTCGGCATGGAGGACATGGAGGCATGGATTCTTGAGAATGTGTTTAAGGCACTGCTCAACCCTTTGACCAGCTCCAAAATCGCTCGGGAATGTTAAAACACTTTGAACACGATTGTAAGGCTGAACTCTTTAATTCGTGTCCAGGCCACAGGTCTCATTGGTGTCTTTGGGAATGGGATATCCAATGAGATTGGGAGACAAGGTTCAGTGGATAATTACCCAGGATCTATTCGGACGGTAATAAAGGAAACATACTGCCGTCAAAGAAGCGAGCTTGTAAATCTACAGAAAGAAAGTGTGTGGAAGTGCCTTGACATTCCTTGAATTAGCCAATGTCTACAATGTTACTTATTACGGCAGATACCATTAGAATTGAAACAATTGAAACTAGCAACAGATTTGTAGTACCTCAAATGTTTTTCGGAGTGAAAGGACATACATATCATCCGGTCATAATTTCGAAGAATAGAATACTTTTGAATTAAAAAATGTTTGTAGGAAACTTTGAAAGCTGAAATTAAACTTTTGGAAACTAAGTCTACAAAATGATATCTATGGAGGGTTCTAGGCTAGGTTTTGTAATATGTACTGTGGAACCCTGATCACATAAGAATTAGCTGTGTATATTTGGTAGCTGGTATTAGTGCCAGTAAGTACATATGTATCCTATCAAATGTAAGGCATGCTGCAACAAATCAAATCTTAAGACAGAGATCAATCGAAAACGTCATTATGCAAATCTTAACAGCTCATCATTATCCAAGCTACCCATTAACAAATTTACACTGTTAGAGGCCATAACACAAAACCCTTTAATTAGGCAGATTAAAAATACCCAGGAAATAAAAAAATAGCACCATAGTGCGATGGTTAGCCCCTCGACTCTAGAAGGCATATTTAGATTCGAGTCCCAGAAACATTTCTTCGCTTCACTTCTTAAAAATGTCTAACAAACTTCCGAGATTATAAACCGTCATATGCGATGCCTGGACGCCGTGGCTTTTTTTTATATGCGATGCCTATAAAACCCACCACATTTTAGATAGAGGTGTGGTATGTAACCCTTTTTCTTGTGAAAAATATAAGATGCGCAACAGAAATGGTTGCGAGAGTTTGGTCCTATACGAGTCTATTGGTATGAAATATATTTAAAGAAAAAAAAGCCTCTACCTAGTTGAGAGAATGTGCCTTCATATAATTGTTCGCCAATCTTAATTTATTCATATAAACAAGAGCTTTAGATTCTTGTTAAAGGACATCGAAAAATTAATGAAAATTTAACTGATCCATTTGTTTCCTCATCAAAAAAGATAAATCAACAGAGACTGCATTAGATGAACTGATGAGAATTAAGCATCAAGTCAAGTTGTCCTTTATTGTCTTCTTCGATACTAAGGGAGCTTTGAAAACTCTCCCCACGACAGAGCTGAATCTACCCTTAGTTTAAGATTGTGGATTTCACACTAGTAGAATCCTTAGAAGTAGTGGAAACCGTTTTTGGGCAATGCAGGCGCAAAACAAACATACGTCAGGTGAAAGCAGAACCAAATTCAGCTTTAAAATAAGTCCTTCTTAAGCTCGCCATCGAAACTTGAGCTCTCCTTTAATTTTTTGCTTTTTCATTCGCCCTTTCGGACTTAAAGTAAAATATACCAAATATTATTTTTTTTGTATATCTGAATGCTAAGGCTACAGTCCGCTTAACCCTATAATAGTCAAAAACTACGAAGGCAGAACTGGAAACCACACTTCTTTCACCATCAACAGTCTGACTCGCATAACTAACTGTATCAGGTATTTAAAGTGAGCCAACAACAACACCTTAAAATAAAATAGAACACAATTAAAATTTTTACAAACCAATGGGCGGCCTAAATATTCCAGCTGGAAGGAAATAGGCATGATGGTTGACTAAATTTTCTGCGCACTTTTTCGTCATTGTGTACGTGTTTGGCATATCTCCAATCAGGCAATGTCGTATTTTCTCCAAAGTTTCATCGTCAAAAACACGATATATCTGCAACAAAATCCATTCCATCATTTGACTTAATTTCCCAAACGATTAAAATCAAAACGCATAAATTTTCAAGAACACAGCCAAAAACACAATCCAATTTAATCTAGCGGTTTACTCACCTGCATAATTTTCTCATAGCCAATTTCGTTGTCATATACCTGCTCTTTTATAAATTTCCGATTGCAATTACAATACAATGTAGAGATGTGTACAAATGACTGCAATATATACGGAGACAAAAAAACAAAAAAAAAAATAATAACAATAAATAAATAAATTTTATTCATTTCAGTACAATTGAATTTTTTTATATTTCCTGCTATGTTACCTTTAAATGTCGCATTTCCATCACCAAATCAAGAATTTTTTTCGTTCCCAAGACATTTATATCAATTGCATCGCTGAGTTTTTCATTAAATTTCACCGATGCAACTACGTTGAAAACAATCTAAAAAGTAAAAAAAAAAAAGATTCGAAAAGCAAAAAACACGCACATCCATTGGAACACTTATGCAAACATGCACTTTTTGATGGAACATACACAATACACCGAGAGGGTTGTTATCCTTGTCGATGGATTGTGCCTGTAGATACACAGTGCAATAACAATTTCAGGACTAGAGTAATAAAATGTTTATCTGATGTGGAAAAAAAGGAAATGTTTATAATGTTTGTGCGGCTTATGGGGGAATTGAATTGAGTACGCGAACGCGTTGAAACATAACAGCCTTCAAAACAGATACCAGGTATACAAGAGTATTAAAAAAAAAAAACAAGTATAAACAACAGGTGAGTGATGAAGAAATGAATTTTTTTTATCGAGTGTGTTCATTTTGGTAGGAAATAGAAAAGTTATTTCAGTACGATTGGAGAGACTGCCGTGTTGGCGGAGTTTTGTTAAACAATATGAGTAACTTGTTCTGAAATGAAAAAGCGCTTCAAAGTCCTGGTTAATCGAATTACATGATTGTTTGCTCTTCTAAGGTTTAGTAATGGTGCTTTGAAAAAAATGAAAACTGAAGCGGATTGGAGAGACCTGAAGAGAAATTTAATATTTACTGAACAAGGAGTCACTAAAGCATTAATACGCCTGCTTATTGCTTTGATGAATATCCTTCGTATCAAATCTGTCCGATAGTCGACGAATTCTATGTGATGTTTAAGTAGAGAAGATTTAATAACAATTAGATGTTTCCTTGGCATCCTGCCTTACGAGTTTCAACGCTGTAACTAAAGTGCAGCTAAACAGATTTGGATGTCGCTTACTTTGTTGATTGGAGAATTTCTTAAGAAAAGTTTGTTAAAAGTAACGCATTCCGCTCTGAGTTATGAATTCTCGTCTTAGCAAAAATTAAAAAGTAATACCCTCGATTCACCTATAAATAAACAATTCAAAGTTAATTTCTTCTTTTTCGATTAAGTATCTCATACTCGATTATTCGTTAGTCTTTCACGTAATCCCAAAGCTGAGCAATGAGCAAAATAAAATAGATTTTTCATCAAACCATCACCGTCAATTTCAATCAGCGGATTTGGTTGCCACAACAGTGTAGAATTGGCTTAAACAATTATCTATTCAAACTTGTGCCAATGTAAATAGATACGAACCGTTAATGTTTGGATACTTACTAGGTACCTAGGTTTATCGCAAAGATTTCTAGTTTTGTGGGTTCTAATTGTTACTATTCGAAAACATACATGTACATATGTATGTATGTACGTATATATAGGGGAATTTATTTTTGCATAATACAAGTGAATCAGGGCGCATGCTGGTAGTCTTTTATAAACCCAGCAAACAATTGGTCCTTATATCTACGCAGCGACATAAAAGTCATTAAAGGACATTGGCACAGAAAAGTAAATAGCATACAAATCAAGTAGCGCTGGTGATACATTCTGGAGTTTATGAGACCCAGTATCGCCGTATATGCTTTACTGGTTTTTCAGGAAGGTTTGCGCATGAATCGCACTAAGTCTAAGTAACTGCAGCGATTTAATCCATCTTAACAAATAACAGCTTATTTCAAAATTCAGTTTGTAGGGTATTTAGTTAGCATATCTAAAATAATTTGGAACAATCTGTCATGTGTGCTAGTGCACTAGAAATCGATAATTAAAAGCGACTCATGACTCAGAAATATTAAAAAAAAAAACTGCAACATGACCATTGATCAGCGGAACATTTCATGTCTTGTAATAGAACTGTTGTCATATTTTAAAGAACTAGAAAAATATTTTCAGGAATATAAGACACAATAAGTAACATAGTGGTCTAAAGGAAACGTCTGCCTTGATCGGAAATGAACCCTATCTTAGGGTCATAAAGAAAAAGGTTTTCATCGAGGTGCAGCATTCAAATTTACACTAAAAACGAGAACAAAGTATGACTAGCAACCGTTGCCTATAAGATCCGCTGAAAGTACTGTTAGATACATTGTCTAGATGCATGCATACATATGTATGTACGTCATTTGAAGAGAGCAGTGATGGCTGGCATGCAATCACTTACTTCTTTTGACAGCATGAACCTAAGCTATTAACGAGTATCTCTTAATGATTTTTATAATTTGTACATTTCACAAAGAAACTGTTTTTAATTCTCTTGTTTCCGCTTGTATATGCAAAACTGTAGTAAGTAATACTAGGCTACAAGGACTTTCTATCATAAAGCCCGGATGAAGAGCAATGTAAATAAGTTGGCATGTCATATATATTTCCCGAAAATTAAGTTTCTTCTAGCTCCGATGACATCATTAATTTATATTCAAAATAATATGGCAGCGACTTGCAAGTTGACTATCTCATCGCACTTAGTCTCTTCGAAGCTTTATGTATTTAGACCGCATGGGCTTCAGCTTTCACACTTCATTTATACTCTCACAGAAAAACCGCTCGAATACAGAAGAAAAGTTGTTTTAACTTTTATCGGTGTAATACCATAGAACTAGATTATTACCAGACTGTTACAGAACGTATATAGCGCAATACTAGCAAGTGCACAATTGCATGAATTAATTGAAAAATACCAAATACCGAGGATAAGAATATAAAATATCTCCCAAACTATTCAAGACGATATAAGAACATGTGTTCAAATGACTAAACTATCCACCCAATGGAACAATGAAATCAGGAGGACAGCAGGATATAACATGAATTTGTCTCTAAATGGAAGCGAGTGGACAGAACAGTTTAGTCTTCAACAGTGGACACAGATGGTTGATTGAAGCTTCTTCAAGTTAGAGTTTTTTAATCAAAAGAATTGCTGTTTAAAATAAGGTACTATAAGAAATCGAACGCGTCTATCCGTATCGTTTAGAAGAAGCTAGGCCTTGTGAATCAAATAAAGAATTGAGGAGCAATCAGAAATATTACACATTCCTGTAGAAACATATCTACCCTTCAATTTTACTTTTTTGGAAATACGAATGAAAGCAACATTTGAGATAAAAGATCGTCAGAATTAATCAGTTTTTCTTTCCATAAGTAAAACCATTACGTTTCAGAACTTTTTTTCCACATTATACAAGTATTTTTCCGGTAAATCTTTTCCTAAAATTTTAATATTAAAGAAACCCAAAAGTTAATCAGATTTTAAATACGAGTGCTCACGACTGTTTTTAAAATCCACGCGACAATGTAACTAAATTAAAGGTAATGCTGTGGTAATAACCATAATAGTCGGCATGTAAGGTTAAGGTTGAGGTTAAGGTTCAATAGAAGGTCCAAATGTATATCTTAATACACCAGGGCACAAGAACTGAATTTAAGTCCTATTTATCTACTACAGGTAGTAGACTTTCGTCGAATATTATAACATTTCAAGTAAAGAAAAATTCTCGACTTTTTGCTACGATTGAAAAGGAAACTACAAACGCCTGAATGCTAATAACAGTACACACTTAAGTGATTAAAAACAAATTTAAAATAATATGTTGCTTATTTTGTTTGGAATACCTCCACTTCGTTGCAGAGCAGTTCCCTATCTGAGGGCAATATAGCTAGATCGATCGCACTGAAATCGGCATGAATTGGCTGCACTTTACTAAATAATCCGGGATTATCTTCACGAATGGTGTCAAATATCTGAAAAAAAAAATTAATAAAAAATATAGTCTACAATAGTTGATTCTAATGCCAAATATATTTAGTAAAGTTATACATATGTATATAAAAAAAAATGTCAAAGCCGTTTTAGTCCGGCCTCGAACAAGGGCCGCTAAACAGATTTTGATGATGATCTTTGATCGAATGTTTAGACAGTAAGTAGAAGAAGATTCTGGTTGATCTAATTAGCTTTTACATTTTGATAGGCCACATAAGAAAGAAGACTCAATAACAGAGGCACCATAACCCTAAACATCGCGTATAAGATATTATATTCCATATTGTGTGAAAGCCTAAAACCGTTCGTCAATAACCTGATTGGCCCCTTTCAGTGTGGTTTCAGGTCAGGGAAGTTCAGAGTCGATCAAATTTTCACACTCCGGCAGATATTGGAAAAAAACCAAGAAGTCCAAATCGATCTAATTGATCTAATTAGCTTTTACATTTTGATAGGCCACATAAGGAAGAAGACTCAATAACAGAGGCACCATAACCCTTAACATCGCGTATAAGATATTATATTCCATATTTCGTGAACGCCTAAAACCGTTCGTCAATGACCTGATTGGACCCTTTCAGTGTGGTTTCAGGTCAAGAAAGTTCACAGTCGATCAAATTTTCACACTCCGGCAGATCCTGGAAAAAACCCAAGAAGTCCATCTTTTTATCGATTTTATGGCCGCATATGACAGCATTTATAGAGACGAGCTATAGAGAGCCATGTCTAGTTTTGACATCCCTGCCAAATTCGAACATCTGTGCAAGATGACGATGGAGAACGCTTGCTGCTCCATCAAGGTCGGTAATGACCTCACTGAGACCTTCGATGTCAAAAAAGGATTTTGACAAATTGATGCGCTGTCATGTGACTTCTTTAACATCGTACTTGAAAGAATTTAGCGAAACTCATAACCCAACATCGGAGGCACAATCTGTCAAGAGTCTGTGCTACTACTAGCTTACTTCCATGACATCGACATAATTGATAGAACAGAGCGGGCTGTCGTCCGTGCGTTCGCTAGTATTGAAACAGAAGCCGCCAAAATGGGTTTGACTGTAAATGAGGGCAAAACCAAGTATATGCTGTCAACAAGAAGGGACACACAACACCGACGAATTGGACAGAACGTCACAATCGACAGCTATAACTTCGAGGTAGTAAGGGACTTTGTCTACCTTGGCTCTGCTGTACGAGTTAATTCTGACAAGAACATCTCGGCGGAAATTAATCGAAGAATAATTCTTGCCAATCGCTGTTTCTTTGGGCTGAAAAGCAATTGAGTAGTAAGGCCTTATCTCGAAAGGCTAAGGAGACTCTTTATAAGACCTTAATCATCCCAGTCCTGCTTTATGGCACTGAAGTATGGACTCTTTCGAAAATGGATGAAGATATCCTTCGAGAAAAAATTCTTCGTAAGATATACGGTCCCGTTTGCGTTGACAAGCATTGCTCCGACCCTCGGAGTCTTCGAATCTAACCCGGAGGGACAACGCAGTAGAGGACGACCTTGCCTAAGGTAGCGCGACAAGTACAAGGGGACCTCAACTAAGTTGCAGTTAGCTAAGGACCGGAATAACTGGAGAGGCTTGTTGGTGGAGGCACAGGTTCACCCCAAACTGTAGCGCCACCTAAGTAAGTAAGTAAGGCCACATAGTGACAGCAAAACGATATTAAGGCTGACCACCAACAAATATTTTTTACTATGGTTGGTTGGTTCATCGCATATTATATTTCTGGACAGTGTGCACTGTCTGGTGTAAGCTGAGCACACGGACAGTTAAGTGCGAGCGTGAAAAAGTATTTTCTAGGATCCGGACATGCTAACCACTGAGAGACGATGCCTACAACCGCTATGCATATAAATGAAATAAATTTCAATTGATCTGTAAGTAGCAGATAAAATTTCAGGATCGATGGTTCGCATATTTTTTTAACATACGTTTTCTTGGCCTTTGCAAAATCTTTCATCTGCAAATGCATCCCTGTAATGGATTTCTAAACAAAATATCATAGCTGATTCGTTGTTTGTTCCTTTTTACTTCCTCAAATTAAGTATGCCTTTCTTGGAGTGCCTGATGGCATCGCAGCCCACACAGACATTGAAGTATTAATTAGGGGGAGAAGAAAAAATAAATTAAACCAACGCCACCAAACCCTTAAGGCTCTCAAGCCCAATCAGAAATCGAGGAACTAGATATGCAAGATTAGCGACAGTGAAATTGATATTTGTAATAGTGCACGAAGGTTGTGAATACATTTACAGATTTGAATACGGCGCATATCTGAACATTTTTTTAGTATATGTAGTCCCGGACTTAAAGAATTGTTTAGACTTTTAAGTGAAACGATTCGAATTTTCTTGATTATCTCGAGCTTATCATAGAAGCATGTCTACATTTCCAGTCCATTTTTAATCCCTTCCATGAACCAATTTGATTACGCATGTTTTTAATTTAACCTTTATCAGCTTGAAAAAATAACAGCCGCCCATGCTCGTACTGAAACCTGTAGAGCACAACACGTAATACGCCCTTACCTTGTCACTAAGCAACACCTTCACAATTATGAATTCAAAAACAACTTTCACTTTGATAACTTAACTGGGAAAAATTTACAATTCAACATGTGGCTGTAAGCACATCAAAGAAAGTGCTCTGACTTTCAAAATCAATCACTTAAAATATTAAAGATTAAAAAAATACCGAAAATTATTGAATGACTCACCGTTTCTTGAAAAAAAGTTTCCAGCCGTTGTTTGGCATTCATATTTTCCTTAGCCCTTATCAACATGTATATTTTCTTGATTCGGAAAGCTCTAAGAAGTTTCTGAATAAGCACTTTGCCAATAAATCCTGTTCCACCGGTAATTAGAATTGTTGAATCACAATAGAAATCGCAAATTGGTGTCGCAGACTCGTTGACAGGTACTTGTTGTTCTAAAAAATTAAAACAAACAAATTAACCGAAAGTCAGTAATATAGCTGAAGCTTTTGCCAGATGGCATAAACGTCAAACAAAATTATCCTACCTTCAGTTGAATCCAAGGAAGCTTCCATATTTACACTAAGAATTTAAAGAATAACCAACAATATCAACTAACACCCTACGTCGTCCTCGTCCAACTGAATCAAAATAAAACAAACATTTAATCGGACGTTCGATTCATGTGGAATTTTCAAAAATAAAAGTAATTATCAACCGATCAATACTGACAGTTTTAAATTCTCAAATTTTTTCCCACACGGCATGCCGCGTCGTCGTTGGAAGTTCATTCATGTTATTTGGGATAAATAATTAAGTGTACAAGTTGCTGTAACTGGGGCACTGTGTAGGAGTATAACACGCATGGAGACAAACAGCGAATTTGTTACATCAACCCTTATGGAAATTATGGGAAGAAAAATGCCTTAGCCCTGTTATTTCCGGTTTGTGTCTTCGAAAATAAATCGTTAAGAAATACGCATTCACGATGCAAAGAAAATTCAAACTTTCTCTTTATGGCAAGTTTAAGATGCGTGTGTTAAGAAATGTATTTAGATATCCGAAGCTTGTTCACACAACTTCACCATATAATTGTAACTTTTAAAAGCTTGCGAGTACATTCATGGTTTATGAATGAGCTGGCATAGGGTGGCCGTTTTATTATTTTCATAACACAAATTTATTAGAATTTTCCCAGTTTCAATCTAAGGCGTCGTATGAGCCGAATTTAGTCCAAGTACGGTGTGGTTTCTGGTCGGATCAATTAAGACTGCACATCGCATAATTTTGATAATAATATCGCATAATAATATAACATTTCATCTCTTAAGTAAGCTCCTTTAATGAGAACGCACTTCTAGTTTATGTTTTGCTTTCCCTTCTGGATTCTGGGATCCTTACTATCCCTTATGGTTTCGGACCATGTACTCTCAGCTCTCTCCAGTTATTTCTCAATTTTTACAACTTTTTTGACTACTCTAGGGGTGTGTTTGGTGAGTAAATGCTAAGTAAAGGCTTCTCACCAAAATGATCCTCAGTCAATCTGGATTAATAGCTTTTTTAATATTTGAAGATTGGTGCATCTGCTCGCTATCAGCTTGACATTAGCTGTTAAAATATTCGAGCTGTAAAAAAAATTTAATTTTTTTCTTCACCCCAAAGACGAAATTTGTATTTTATAAACAAACAAAGAATATTTATCTTATTAATTATATTTTCCTTTTTTCCTCCCCGTCCATTTTCTTTCAACGAAACACAAGAAATGTCAATAAGCGGAGGGCCTACCAAAGTCTAAAAATCAAAAATCTAAAAAAAATCCTTTCAGCGCAAGCTATACATCCCAACTCACTTTTCACTGAAGATAAAACATAAAGCCAGTCATTTTTTGTTGTTGTACTCCGTGTTATATTTTACTTACCTGAGTAGCGAAGTCTCACCAAAACACGCCTTCTGTGCGCTATACTTTGTCGATCCGATGTTCGACCATCCTGAGATCAACGGGTTCCATTGCATGGTTAGCTAAAAAGCATAGCTTATGTCAATTCTAACTGTCGATCGGTCTGTTTATATGTAATTCTGACTGCAGACTAAGGGGCTAGATGAAAGTTTGACCTTCCAATCCAAGACAGCGCTAAACGAGTTTTCCACGGTCCCACCTCTATTTGCTAGAGGCGATTCAAGCCTATTAAATGTTGGTATCTTCGATATTCTGAAAGAAGTGTCTTTGAAGGGATCTGAGATGGCATAGACCTGGGCAGTAACAAAAAGTGAGCGGTGATCTCACTGACCTCCTCGTCTCCTACGGAGATCATCCGCAAGTAGCCTTACATTTTCTATATGATATCGCAGAGTATTATGTCCTGTAATCACTCTTACATGATTTTAGCAATGGGTCCTTAACACTTGAATTCAACTTATTTCTTCACGTCACAACTTTTTTTTGATATGCCCTATCATGGGCGCAAGAATCATTACTCTTTTTTCAATTCTTTGGCTTAAGTGGTTGAAGAGTCAGAAGACCAACAGACACCTGTCTGTTAAGACCACAAGTGAATCATTGTGTGAATGTGACTTATTTACGAATAATTTACCAAAATCTATGCAGTAATTCTTGAGCAAGGCGTGTGGGAAGGAACAAACACCAAATAAAGCAAAGTTGTTATGCTCCAGCTTTTCGGAAGACGATTAGATTTCACTGAATTTTAAAAAATTAAAATCTGAATAAAATTTAAAAACAGCAGTAATTGCACCCACGCATTCTTCGAAAACCCTTTTTTATCTGACGGAGTTTAATGACTACTCTAGGGGTGTGTTTGGTGAGTAAATGCTAAGTAAAGGCTTCTCACCAAAATGATCCTCAGTCAATCTGGATTAATAGCTTTTTTAATATTTGAAGATTGGTACATCTGCTCGCTATCAGCTTGACATTAGCTGTTAAAATATTCGAGCTGTAAAAAAAATTTAATTTTTTTCTTCACCCCAAAGACGAAATTTTTATTTAATAAACAAACAAAGAATATTTATCTTATTAATTATATTTTCCTTTTTTCCTCCCCGTCCATTTTCTTTCAACGAAACACAAGAAATGTCAATAAGCCTACCAAACTCTGAAAATCAAAAATCTAAAAAAAATCCTTTTAGCGCAAACTATTTATCCCAACTCACTTTTCACTGAAGATAAAACATAAAGCCAGTCATTTTTTGTTGCTGTAATCCGTGTTAGATTTTACTTTACTGAGTGGCGAAGTCACCAAAGCACGCCTTCTGTACCATATTCTCTGTCGATCCGATGTTCGACCATCCTGAGATCAATGAGTTCCATAGCATGGTTAGCTATAAAGCATACCTTATGTCAATTCTAACTGTCGATCGATCTGTTTATGTGTACTTCTGACTGCAGACTAAGCGGCTAGATGAAAGTTTGACCTTCCAATCCAAGACAGAGCTAAACAAGTTTTCCACGGTCCCACCTCTAATAAATGTGCGATTCAAGCCTATTAAATGTTGGTTTGTTTTTTTACTTTCGTATTTTCTATTTCAATTCACCATTATTTTTCGAATAACTTACTAAGTTTAGTGAAAAGATCCCTTTGCGCAACACTCAGATCAGAATAGATCCATTATGACGCCCATTTGGGGGGAAAGTATCGCCTACTCACAGAGCAATCCCTAAAGCTCTCTCTTATTGTCTTCGGGCTTAACCACCTTGATGTCCGTCCTTGATGGGTATGCCACATTGCTCTTCGATATTCTGAAAGAAGTATCTTTGAAGGGATTTATATCTGAGATGGCATAGACCTGGGCAGTAACAAAAAGTGAGCGGTGACCTCACTGACCTCCTCGTCTCCTACAGAGATCATCCGCAAGTAGCCTTACATTTTCTATATGATATCGCAGAGTATTATGTCCTGTAATCACTCTTACATGATTTTAGCGATGGGTCCTTAACACTTGAATTTACTTGAAATTGGTAAACAGATATTTCGATAAAAACTTTAAAATACGACTTAAAAAGTTCAATTCACAGCTATCCGTCCTTGTATACTCCACATATGTATGAATGTACAGACATGATTCATTTCATTTTCATTCACTTATTGTGAGACCAGGAAGTTGGGTTTTGAACTGCTACTGATTACCAAACACTTTTTGTAGAAGTAGCTTCTCCGAGAGCAAAGCATCACAAATCTTAACTTTACTAAAACAACTTTGCCATTACGTGCACCTCATTGTAGATTCTTGAATACTGTAATACATTCCAGATGGTGTTGCAGACAGACGAGAAAGAAAGGATGTGTACACCCAAAAAGTACCTATGTCATGATTTAATAATGAAACTTTTTACTGACTGGATGTGTATAGGAATGTTACAACATGTCCCGTAGCATTTATTTTAAAAAAAAACTTTTGAAAATATCGTCACATCATGGCTAATTTGTATTCAGAATGTGTGAGGACTTACAATAGGAATATTAGAACATCTTGAAAGTCTTCGTCTAGTAGCGAATGCTCCCCTAGAGGCCGTGATATTCGTTCATATGCAATTGGACGCATAAAAAGTTTCATTTTATATTCTCTCAAGTTAAAGTATCTACATAGGTCTTAGTGCATTCAAATGTACATACTAATGTGTAGTATTGATGTGATAGGTAGACCACAGCCTTACAGTATTGATTTATATGCTCTCTTTTCTAGTAACCATAAAAGCAGGTTCAGCACAACAATACTTTCACGGAAAATTGTAAAAGTAACTAAAGGAAGGTTAAGAGATACATATGAATGCGATGAATGGAAAGTAGAACACCACTGACTTTTTGATTGCACAGCGATATACAATCATTATATCCGCGTCTGGTTCAAAATTTTTAAGCTCCTGCATTGACATATGTATAATTCATATGTACATATATGTGAACTCAGTAAATGACATGATTTGAGTCCAATTTCAAAACTAGCTGTCAGTATTTTGATGGCGACGTTTATGTAGTCAACCCACAGCGAATATGAGAGCTGAAAAACAAGATATTTCAAATTCAGGGTTTTCGAGCTGTCATCTATGTTTCATTTCTGCACGATTGAGTTATTTGAGTGTTAACTGACTTACGTTTTCCTCATTACATATTCCGTCATCAACTGAAATAACTGGTGCAATTAAAAAATATACTGAATCAAAACAATGACTTTCAAACTGTTAAGAAAAGGTTAACAAGAGGATCTAAGCTATTTAAAATCACATAACCTCTAGGCTGGCTTATAAAAGGATAGGAGCCATGTTGCATTGCCTATAAGGCAAGAACGAAAGCCTGTTGACAAGTAAGTAATCGATAATTTTAAATGGTCTAATCGTGCACGCATTAACTGACTGCATTGAGCTCACGAAACATTTTAAATGTAGAGACCCATAACGGTCGAACAGTTCACTAGAAAATCTCTTTATAAAGATGAATATTACATTATTCTGGCAACTCTTTCAGAGGCAAACTACTAATTTAAAATAAGGCATGTCCTTGATTTGGAAAAGGTTGGCCCCAGTAACTATTGCATTCCCCTTCATTCAAGACAATGCTTTTTAGTACCTAGAGTAGTAAAGCTACAAAGTTTGCTTTCGTCAAAAGATGCGTGAACACTTTTAAAGAATTTGTTTTCTTGATTGCGCCTAAGTTCATTGATAGATTGAAAAATTCTTCATTACTTGGCCATGGGATTTCTTAATCGTAATAGGTCCTCCACAACCATCATAATATAAAGTTAAGTCCCCCATCTTCTTCTTCCTTTTGTTCTGCGAGGATATGATCAGGATTATAGGGATCATAATCCTCACATTGTACTGCATCCCTACTGGTCCGCCTGTGGGGTTCGCCGATTCGACGTCAGACAGTATCTGCAGGCCACCATACCAGTCTTTTACCTTAGCAATGAGATCTCGGATTATCCACCACATGATATTCTCGAAAGATTGGATTTCCGATCTTTAAACCGAGTTTTGGTTGCTCATGAAAGCGATGTCTTGATCGAAATGTAAAAATGCACCTTTTTGTCAAATAAGACATTACGTATATTTCAAAAAATTATGTCTCCAATAGGTTCTTGTATTAAGTTACTGAAAATCTTAACAAATATTATCTTATTTATTATTTACAAATATTATTTACAAGTGTATTTACTGCTTTTTATTAATGCAAATGAAAAACTATTTGTTCGATACTTCTAATTGCATACTTATTGACACTTGTCCTGCACATAGTACATACCAACACTCCTGAACTTAATTAAATACTTTTTAGTTACAAAATTCATTTATGCTTATTTTACAGTGCCTTCCATTCGTTCATATTTATAAGATCACAAAAATTCAAAAAATCACAGTTTTAGACATCATTTCGCTTGGTTTCGTTTAGCAACGTATACTCGCTCATCTCTAGACAAGGGTCATTCAAGTCATCACGGTTGTTGTTATTATTGCTGGTATCACCGAAAAATATCGTCCTTCGATACCTTTCATTACCGCTCTTCACGCGTGACACCTCATTAAGTATGCACGAGCCATCACATTCGGTTCGACTACCCAATTCATCTTCACAAATACAGGACCCAGTACTGGGCACAGCCCCAGCAGTGGTAATCATGTTGTTGGTTGTGGCTATTGTTAAATCATTTGGCGTCGTTGCTGTCATCGTTGCTCCTGTTGTGACACCTAAAATAGCGACATCATCCGTAGCCTCGATTACGTTCGGGTGCAAAGGTTTGAAATCATTCCTCCGCCAATGATAAACTGGCTGTGCGTTGTCAATTTTGAAACCATTTAGACTTCCATTGCGGTGTAGTTTCCTCGTATCACTAAACGTAATCACATTGTAGCCCAGTTTGGTGGCGTTGCTACCATTTTTGACACTTCCATTCCTCAAAAGGGATGTTGGAAGTGCATGCTGATGGAGACCGGTGTGGTTGTAATTGGTGGCATGAGGACTGAAGACATTGTTTCGTATTCGGGTTGATGAGTTACCGTAAGTGGAACGTATTGAGCTGGCCCTTGTGTGTACGGATACGTTACGATCCTGGTTATCGAGGGTGGTGTGAAATTTACAGAAACACACCGAAAATCGCTTGTTAAATTCACGTTTAAATTTTTCCTAGAAATAGAAAAAAATCAAGCAATTTTATGAATGGTTCAAGGAAATATATTTATGTGGATAAAAATGCTAGAATATTTCAAAATTATGTTTGTGTTTTACTCGTTGGTTACTGCGACTTCAAGCTTCAAGAAGTTTAAGACGGCAAAAGCAACCGTTTGTGAAAGGTCAATTCGAATACTATAGCTAGGAATTGTTCGCAGACAGTTAGGAGTTTCTTAAAACTAACTTTAAATCAGATGTTTAGCTACAATCTAAACCCTTATTCTACTTTACTGTCGTTATTTGTCGCGCCTGCTGCAGTTGTATGCATTTTCATTGACCTTGCGAATATTGCCACACCTTTACTAGTATCACGCTTTAATGTAATAATAAACCAGCCACAAATTCCCAACCCAACCCCAACAAGATTACTGTTTTTAATTGCCGCCGAGTGTATCTCAACCTTGACTCCACAGTGTGGTGAGTGGTTATCCTAGGGCGCCTTGTCATTCCATATCAATGAATTCAAAAGACAACGCGACAAGTGATTCTCCAAAATTTGACTGCAGCAGCGGCATTTGCATGGATTTTGTTAGTACAACCACGTCAGAATGAAGCAAATTATAGACATATCCTCTAAAATTTTATCACTGCATGTAACTGCGAAAAAAGTAATAAATGGACAATGTCACCTCTCTGAATCTAGAAATCCGATATCGTTTATATTTAGCGAATTGAAACTGTTCTACTTATCTTAAATCCTTCATCCTTTCCACGGGATGAATTCCTTTCCCTCTTATTTGCGAGTTTTCTTCCAAATTCTCCCACTCCAATATCCCTCTGTTATCGTAATACCTTCCACGATTTGTACACCATTCCAACAATTTTCAAAACCTTTACCAAACCTCTTGCCAATTCACTCTCTGTGGTGAATCCCTAGGAACCAGTAATAACGATGTCAACCAACCAACATTTTCTGTAACAGTAGAGGTAACAGTCAGGAAGTATTCAAATACCAAAAAGCTGTCTATCTGTCCTTTCAAATCGCCCATCAGCAATTCACGATTCCATAACCTCCTACATCCCTAACCCACTGTACCTGAAAACCCAAAGATGTTTTTGTGCTGTAATCTAAGCTCATAAAACTCCTAGCAATAAATTGAGAGAACTTCAAGGGACTTCCCCTCCTAAAAGCCATAAATTTCGAGATGTTCTACTGCGAAGATGTGATAAATAGAAATTTTTGCGAGCATTTAATACGAGACGACGACCATTTCATGCGTTTCATTTTCTGGCATTTAATTGAGCGGATTACTAACTAAGCGACAGGCACACTCCACCAATGTCAAGGTATTTAAATGATTCGCAAAAGCATAAAACATTTTCCCACCCATAACGAGAAGCCAAATACTCGTCTAAATAATGACAATAAAAGAACAAAATTACTCACGTTGTAGATGCCATAAATAAACGGATTGTAACAGCTGTTACTCATTGCTAGCCAATCACAGCAGAACCAAATAATGTTGATGAAATGATACTCATTTATTTCCGGTATAGTCACATAGAGGATGTTATACGACTGCAATGGAAGCCAGCACATACCGAACACCACAACCACAATAATCAGCATTTTGATGACCTACGAGAGGGCGGACAGTTCGAAAAGTTCCCATGAAATATATGTATACGCACACTAACGAGCTTCTACGCTCTATTCGTATTTTATTGTTCAAACCTTTTTCTTATTCCGCAAAAGTGTTATGTCCCTGGAATCTTGGGCATTGCCCGGCGCTCGAGTACCCCAAAGTTTTACAGCCATTTGTATGTACACGAAACTGATGACGCAAAACGGAACCAAATATTGCACAAATACCAGCGAGTATCTATAGGTCTGTAATTGGTCATCAGATAGGTTGATATTTGAACAGAACTGACGCGTCACGTTCTGTACGTCACCGTGCTCTGAAACGGAAAAGGACTCTCATAAATATTTCAATCATGAAAAATACTCTACTCATACTGACCTCTTATCCTTTCGTATAGCGTTTCGACACGAAACGCAATCGCACAAGGAACGGCAAAAGCAATCGCTGTGACCCATATGGCAGCAATAATGATTTTCGAGATGAATTTCGTTGGGCGAGCTCTAAAAGAAACGTTAAGAGTACGAGTTTTTAATAAAATGTAAATGCTAAGGGATAGCACATACAAATCTCCTAATAAAGTTTATAGTTTACGTCTTAGACATTGTCATTGAGTATGCGTTACAACTTTCAAATAAGAATTAGGATAAACAGTTTGAATACATTGTGTGCTTTTTACTGGCACTTTGAAACACGAGCGAAATCGTCCTATAGGATGACACAGATAGAGAGAGGAAGAGAGAGAAGGAATTTAGGGATAAATATATAACGAGCATTGAAGAGCCTTGGTATTCGAAAAATTATGTGGATAAGTATCTGTATAGGAACAATTAATCAGAAAGCATATTGCGGGGTCGGCAAACGAAACGAGAGGACTTATAGCGGTGTTTTTTATAATGATCCCCTCCGAATAAAGATGATTTCCCAATAGTCAGGAATAATAACACATAAGAAGGGATGCCCTGGGCGTTGAATGATGTTTGGAGCCATTGATGCCCAGACAGAATTCTAAGAAATATTGTGAAATGAAATTCGCAGGCCATACCAGACGCCAGCCAACGTGCATGATGATATTTGTCAATCGTTGATAACAAGGTCACTTAAGGTGTCTGGTGGTGTTTGACATATGCGAGAATATTTCATTATTTGCTACAAAAATGTTATCACTTATGTGAGTTGGCAAGACGATTCTGCAAAACCCAGGGCTACGCAATGACAATTGCCTTCGACAACACTTCTGTGTCAAGAGGGGTTGAACTGCGAACATAATAACAACACGGATTTATATGATGTTAGATACGAGAACCCTGCAACAGTGGTGGGACAAACTGGAAAGCCAATGAAAGGCTCCTATTACACTTAATATGTAGCCAACTAGTATACAAACTTCCCGACTGGCGGTGTTGTGGGGTAAACGGTATTGGCCACGTTTTCATATATTCATAAGCGATAGCAAAGCAACACTCTCCAATAAAAAAAAGACCTTAAAGATACGAAACTGAGGAATGGTATTTCCAAGCTTACCTAAACACCTATCCAAGATCATGGTAATACAGCGTAACTTGTACTGGAGTCCTCATGTAGCAAAAGCGGCACTTGGAGTGAAGAAGTGAAGTTGCATGTATCTAAAGATTGCGCAGAAGAATTATTAATTTTATTTATCAGAAATTCAACGTTGGAGTTAAAAAGCAGATTTGTTCAGTTGAACCCTTTAACATATGCGGTGCTATTCTAAATATGTATCGGCTTTCCAAGAGAGTCTTCAACTTACATATCTTTAAAGTAATCAAGGAGTTCACGTAGATTAAACAAAACAATGGAAAAACTGAATTGCTGCATTTTGGGAAATCTGTAGGGCTTCTATCTTTCATATCATGTGTGGCTAGTACTTAACTATGCGCAGAAGGACTGAACAAATTTCGAATCCTTCGCAAGCAAAATAATAGGCCAGTGAAAGAAGCTCAGGCCTAACGACTACCTACATAGACTGAGCCATATGCGGGCAACAGGATATTTAAATCGCAACTCCTGGGGACGCCAGGCTTAAGAAAAAGACAAAAGTCAAACCTGAATTTAATCGAAGAGTATGGAAAGATGATCTGCTCTTCATGTATCGGAAACCCATTGAATAAGTAGGTACGCTTTTACAAATACTGACTAGCAACGTTTCGATTCTTTTTTATAACAATAGCATCGTTTGTCGCTTTTACTTTTCAAATCTGTCGACTCTCATTCCAAAGTAATAGGCAACAAAAGATATTATTTAAATTTTCTTTAACAACGAAGCAACGGCCTACCAGCAGATTTACAGTGATTGAGCCATTTATACCAATAAAATGAAAAGAAAATAAATTTAATGTTGCTGGAGGAAAGTCCTTGTCATCCTAAATGTAACTGAGTACCGAGATATTACCCCAGCAAAGCGTTTTCATGTTGCCTTGCGATACAAGTATTTATTTCCCACCGTAACCAATATTGCTGAATAAAGCACCTTTTCAACAAGCGATATCGAGTTGCTTGGGTGTGAGAATTCAGATTTAAATTCACGTTAGCTATGTATATCCAGCAATAATATCATTTCTCATCAATTAAGAGTTTTTATTGTCTAATGCTCCAGTGTGAGAGCCATTTCCAAATCCACATCATTTAGAAGCCTGACATGAACTATTTTGCTGTGTGAAGCTTAAAGAACTCAGTAAGTGACTGAACGTGGAGTCCGAGTAAGTAGAGTTAAATTATCTTAACTTGATTATTGGTCAATCAAAGTTGATTTCGAGAATTGTTGCTCTCCCAGTTCACGTTAGTACCAACGAAGCCCTCATTTAATCATTAGTGTACTCCGATTGTGGTGGCTCTTTCACAACCACTTTAAATCCCTTAATTATACAAAGGATGAACCTAATAAATCGTTATTTGCCATTCAATGTTGCCACCCATCGATGAATAATTTCAGAATAATTTGTATGAAAGGAAATAAATAATCACTGTCAACATGTGCTTTCCTTAATTCTGAGGATAATTGGTGCTCCTGCCTCGAAACAAATCATTCACGTTCTATTTCAGGTACGTGCGTTTGTAAATTTTACCTAAGAATGCCCATTATCCTGGTCAGAAATCTTTTCAGTGATCCATACCTTCGTCGATTTAAATATCTACGTATTAGGCATAGACTTACATCTAAAGCAGTAAATATCTGCTTTTACCAAAAATTAACACGAAACAAAAACAAGGATTGCCCCTCGTGAATGAGCAAAGTAAATGCGTGGAAAGAAAATTTCATCGTCCTTTAACGACACCTTAAGGGGCGCGGTAAAAAACTCGAATACATCTTGGTGCAAACTCTGCAAAGGTTAATTGGAGATGAAATTTCAGTAATTCAACGTGTTTATGGAAATTATGCAAAAAGTTTGTACGCAAATGAAATCTCATTCGCAGCCGAAAAAAACTCTTAATTTTTCGTTTGAGATCGAACGATTTCCTATAAATAGAATCTCCTGTGCACAAGTACACGACTAAATCAAAAATATATCGAGCATAAAAAACTGGCAGCAAAAGCAATCATTGTCAGAAAGATCTATGGTTCATGAGTATAAATTTATTATGTGTGGATAAATGAACGTTTGAAGGGAGATTATTTTCAAGAAATATTGCGAAAATCTAACGCAATTGTAATGTTGCTTTTTCATAGATTTCCTAGGAATACGCATTAGAAAGCAGAGGGACTTGAAACTTTGCAAAAGAGATTTCCATAAATGAATAATAAATATTTAAATGTAAATTTTCGAATTAAGAGCAATTTCAGTTTAAGGCGATGTATTCTTTAAATCAGTGGAGCGGGGCATTTATTAAAAGTTTTTCTTTTTAGCAGCTCTTAGGTATCTAAGGAGCTTGTCCAGTTTATGTTTGTATTTGAAGATATACTTACACAAATTCATTAAAAACTCTAATGAATCGGAAATTTTCCAAACATGCACGCTAAAGTATAGGACATTCATCTTCTGGGGTTTCAATCCACTGAGAAGGTAGACACTCAGCAAACGAGAAAAAAAAAACCATTAATTTTTGGTGACTGTCATTATTCTTCATTTCTTTTGCGGTTCATTGAAACTTTTTCAATTACAAGACCAATTCTATGTTTTCTTCTCTCCTGCATCTTAGGGAGTTCCATCCAATATCCATCCATTGTGTGGTCTTGTACATTGCAAACCATTTGTCTTTTGACTAAAGTTGTCATTATAATGGATTTGTGCTTTGTATTGAGGTATTTTTATTGATTTTTTAAGCTTTGATAAAGGAATTCTTTTTTGTTTTAAAAAGATTTTTGGAACCTCCCTTAGTGGATGTTCCATGGGGATTCTTCCGTCATTCAGTTCGAAATTTTCGTTTTCCAAAATTGTCATATTGATTGAGTCGTATTTAAGCAGTTCATATTCTGCCCATTACACTCTGAATCTAAGGCTCTCCCTTAAACTATGATATTTTTGCAGTTTTGCCTAAGAAGCTAAGGAGGAGGTAACATCAAAAGGCGATGTAGCCTTTATGGAAGTGTTTGAGCCTACCCTGAACAATAGCGGAAAATTCACATAATATATGTAAATGTTTGTTTCAGTGTCCTCCCATTTTTTTGAGTGATCGAAATCTTTATTTGGACCTTTAAAATTTTTTCTGTTAAGTGGAAAAGATGATATCCGTCAAGTGGCTGCCGCCAGTGTTGATACACATTTGTGCCCGTTTTATCGCATTTTCCATGACTTTCCGCAAGATTTCCGCTAATAGCTGTTCGCATTCCTATCGAATATTCTCCTTAAGGGCTGCGATTGTCTGAGGCTTGTTGGCATAAACCCGGGACTTCAAAAGTAGCCCCAAAAAAAGAAATCTGGGATGGTTAAATCGGGCGATCTTGCTGGCCACGCCAAATCGCCAAAATGGGAGATTACGCTACCAGGAAACGCTTCCTTCACAATATCCATTGTGGCTCGAGTTGAGTGGGTGCAATGGCTCTTCGTGCATCACACGCGGATTTTCAGTGCCCCAGAAATGAAGATTTTGCTTATTGACGTGACCGCTTAAGTGGAAATGCGCCTCGTCGCTCAGGATGATTTTCGACACAAAATCGTCCTCTTCGTTGTTGAGATTGAGGATGGCTTGACAGTAATTCACACGCGACTAACGGTCAGGAGGCATTAACTGATGCACTGTTTGCACTTTGTACGGGAACATGTACAATGTCTGGTGATGCCCAATTGCGTGGCCCGTCGTTTGGTTGATGTTTCTTCGTTTTCAGCGACATCGGCAGCCACAGCCACGACATTCTCGGCCGAACGAGCAGTCCGGTGGCGGCCACGCCCTGCATGGTCTTCTGTGGTTCCAGTCTGTTCGAGTCGAGTAGCTAAGCGCCGGAATGTTTGCCCAGTTGGCGCGACACGATTAGGAAATCGAAGTCGAAATTCACTCTGCGCTAACACCACCGACCGATTATTGATCAGAAAAATTGACACAATTATTCCATGCTCTTGCGGAGTATAGCGCTCCATTGCTTGTCTGTTTGTATACTGCAGCTGTCTAGTTCACAAATGTCAAATATGACTGACGTAAGACGCCAACACCTTCCGATAGGATGATTAATTCTGCGCCACCTTGTACTTGCTTAAGTGGCGCTATAGTTCGGGGTGAACCTGGGCCTCAACCATCAAGCCATCAGTAAGCCCGGTCCTTAGCTAACTGCCTCTTGTTGCTCACTCCAAGTTGGTTGAAGTTCCCTTCTACTCGTGCGCGCCACCTTAGGCGAGGTCGTCCGCTACTGCGTTGTCCCTCCGGGTTAGATTCGAAGACTCTGCGGGCCAGAGCATTGGTGCCCATTCGCTCTACATGTCCTAGCCATCGACTGAAGCGCAATTTTTTGACTAGGTCGATGTCGCTGTACAACTCGTTAATTTCGTCGCTGAATCTTCTCCTCCAAAGCCCGCAATATATGGTCCCGTACATCTAACGAAGAATTTTTCTCTCAAAGGGACCAAGGATATCTTCATCCCCTTTCGAAAGAGTCCATGCTTCAGCGCCATAGAGAAGGGCTGGGATGATTAAAGTCCTATAAAGAGTCTCCTTAGTCTTTCGAGATAGGGCCTTACCACTCAATTGCCTGCTCAGCCCAAAGAAACAGCGATTGGCAAGAGTTATTCTTCGTCTGATTTTCGATGAGATGTTATTTTCAGAGTTAATAGCAGAGCCAAGGTAGACAAAGTCCCTTACTACCTCGAAATTATAGCCGTCGACTGGGTGGACTTATAACATTTTCAAATCCAGCTCTAGGTTCAATGTTACGCAGAACCAAGCAGTTACTTTTTAAAGTTCTACTCAAAGGAAATACCTCAAAGTTGGCCAATTTTTTTACAGTTCATCTCTTAAATTCTGCACTGTACAAACAAACACACTAAGAGTGTGTTCCGTTTTCTTATGTCATGCTCACAGATTTTTTTTGTGTGTAAACATATTTCATTCTTCTCGCTTTCAGAACTTCTCCCCATATTTTCCGTTTTTGTTGCAAAACTTTAACAAAATTTATCATTATCAGAAAATCTTCACAAACTGTCCATCCTTCAGGAAATTAGCACACTGCTTAGATATTTCATAATTTAAAAAAAAAAGATTTATTGGATACCATCACAATTGCGTCTATGCTAAGAGTAAAATCCGCACACAGGCATTTCAGTATCTTACACTCCAGACGTCAAGATAAACATTAATAAATGTGTGTCTGTGGTTATGGTCTCTATAGTTTTTGTATCACAAGATCCCTTCCTTTTGAAATTTTCGACCTCCTTGAAGCCAATTTAATTGGCTTTATAAGTATAAAAATAATTATAAGTATACCATTTCCCAACCTATTTCACAGCAGATTTAATTTCTTTTTCTGATTCAATCAATTCAAACAGTTGAAGCCTTACCCACTCCATTTGAAGGAAACATAAATAAAGTGTTCTATACCTCTACTAACCACTAGTTCCAGGTAGTATCTCATCAGATTTTGCATAATTACCATGACAAGCAACACACGGCAAGGAATATGCTCTTCTACTGACGAGAGAAACAAAGTGATACTCGACATGGGTCATAGAATTTCCTGCTTCTTAAACGCAATAATAAAACCATTGGCCCTGAAAATCCCTCTTATTTATTCCAGCAATCCCAGACTTGAATCCAATATTACTCTGAGGATCGATAATTGAACTGGAAATGCTTCAATAATTTTATTACGCTTAACGTAAGTCTGTTTGGGGGACCAAAACATTCGCATTTACGTTCTCCCTCGAAAAACCAATATCTTTTATCTTTCCTTGTTTTTTGCCCGAATAACTTTTCCAAACTTCACTAGGGAATTAAACTAATTCCTTCAGGGCGTCTGAAATTGACGATATATGTCCGGAGAACAATAACTAGAGGGGAGTCACATTAATGCGATTAGTTAACCTAAGCCCACCGCAACCCAACCAAAAACTTTTATATGCACAAACTAACCGAATATCATAACACACGCCACAGTCTTTTCGACACTTTCTCGCACCCTAATTCGATCAATCGAAGTCTGTTTCGAATCAAAACTCAATATAATGTCCTGAATTCATTTATGCCAATGACGCCGCCGACGGCTGTTCATTTCAGAACGAAATTACATTTCGTTGTTATTATTAAAACCGAAAGTCTTTGTTTCCCTACTCTGTGGTAGTATTTGAAAAACCAGATAAACGTCGAACAGGGCGGGTTTGAAAAACAGCACAACTCGCAATTAATAATGCCCAATACCAGTTCAATTGTAACGGCGTGCGCCCCAAACTTACCTCAATGGATTGATAATTGCCCGATGTCGATCAATAGCGATTGCGGTCAGTGTGAAAACGGATACATTGACGCTAACCGCCTGCACAAAAGGACAAAATGCACACATGAAGTCCGGTAGGGTCCAGCGTTGCAGCAGCGCAGCTTGGAACTGAAAATTAAAAGTAAAATGGTTTGGCTTCATTCAAAAACTAAATATTATATGCGATATTTGGTAATTTGCGAATATGCGACGCACTATGGCTCCTGGGGTCGATTGCATTCCAAGCCGGAAATTAAATAGCCAAGGATTTTGTATACGATCGATAGCTGGAACGATGCCCGTGTACCGCCAATTTCCTAAATGGATTTGGCGGCGTTTGGCGTGAATGTGTTGTGCACATTTAGCATGACAGCGATTTAGGTAATCGAGGATAACAGGAAGGGATGATGGTAATGATGATGGTGAGGGCAAGTCTAGCAGATTTAGGTTTGAATATATTACACTATGCTGATGATGCTCACCTGAAATGGTATGCAAAACATTCCGATGATAACGTCGGCGAATGCCAAATTAGCTATGTACATGTTGGTCACGGTGCGCATTTGTCGGGTGGTAGCTACCACCCATATCACCAGGGTATTGCCGACTATCGCTATTATGCTTATTCCGCCGTAGAACACTGACAGCAATGCCACTATCTCGGCCGGTGCTGAGTACAGTTTTTCTGCGAAAATTTAATGCGGGGTTTCAGTTCAACATTGTTTTATAGAGGAGGATATCATTGTGGATAAGTAATGAATATTTAGTTGTATTTCGTTGTATGCGGTCGTGGTGAGGATACTAACCATATTCCTCTTCGCCGATAATTTCATCTGCTGCATGGGTATTAACGTGAAATTCATCCATCGTTTTCAGGCGGGACTCAAAATGTTGTGGCAGTTGCGGCTCTGTTCTCTGGCATTAAAATGTACAGTTTTGGATTAATCTGTAAAAACAAATAAGCGGGCAAAATGCCCTTCATTATTTATGCCGACAGTAGTTCTAATTCAATTAAATTACTTTATATATAAATTTAGCCAAAAGGTTTATAATAAATTATTTGGGTTACATTCAAATTAAGAGGATTTTTATTGAATAGATTTACCCCAGCTTCTGGTGAAAGATTATTTCAGATACGTATATCCATGTGTAAAAGGTATTTTACTTAGGAGGTCAAGAAGTTTTTTTTTAGTATCGAGTCCTGATTAAATTTTTTAAAAAGAGAGGAAATCACCAACTGAATTCAATGAGCTCTTCCGGTGCAGAGCGCTCGGTAAAGACATTGCTAAAAAAAAATAAGGACTTCACCATGGAAACCAATAAGTTGACTAAGAAACATTTCGCCGAGATGCTAAGGATGCCACATCTAACATTATTATCAGTTAGCCGGTCCTTGCTCGAGCCAGCGTGTGCTCCTGATGAATCTTGTTATTCCGATTAACGATGCTTATGCCAATTAGCCCAGTTCTCCAAAGAATCTGTTCCCCATATGTAGGAGGCGACAGTTTTGGAGATTTGGGCATTCACAGAGCAAGTGTTTGATGGTCTCTGCCTCTTCCTCGTCTTGACAGTTTCTTCAGAAGTCCGGGGAGTTTATGACCAGCCTTTTGGCCATAGTCCCGATCGCGCAATGTCCCGTCCGTACACCTATCATGATGCGAATTTCCTTTTCACCATGGCTAGTAAGCATTTGGTTCTTCCCTCGATTAGTTGTGGCCATAGGCTTCGGGTAATCACAGAGTCTCTTCTTGGTAGCCAAGCGGTGTTGGTTTGTACCCTGGTACTGGTATTTATTATTTCTTTCACTACACCAATAGGAATTACCATCTATATGTGCGTATTTTTGTACCTAGTGCTGATCCTTTCGTAGCCAGTTCATCCGCTATCTCGTTCCCTTCTATATCGCTGTGTCCAGGAACCCAGCAGAGATTGACCACGTGGATGCTGCTAAGTATATTCAAGGTTTTACATTTACAAACGGTCCTAGATTTTATTGTCTCACTATCCAGTGCCTTGATTGTTGCCTGACTGTTCACAAAAATTGTAATCTTAGATGGATTTATTTTCTTTCTGCTCTATTGATGGCATTCATTTGGGAGTCCTTAATCTGTAAGCATTTGCAGAATACTCTGGCTCCGGTTCGTACTTCCATCTTAGATCCATCAGTGTAGACCTGAATGTCCTGTTCATTTATTAGTGTGCTTTACTCCCAGTCTTGTCTTTTGGGAATAAGGATGGAGTAATTCTTGATTAAATCTTCGTAAGCAATAACAGAATCAGAGTTTGTATTTGGGTCTTCGATTCCATGGCTATGAAGCCGAGATGCTAATGTTATCAACTATTTAGCGTATTTTGCTTCGGATTATCATAAACAAGGTCAGTTGTCCTTGAATGCCGACGGTTGAAAACAAGCGTCAGCAATCGCAGGCAGCAAGCTTGTTAAAGCCCGATCTAATGTAATATCGTCCATCGTACAGTGGCATGTGATGTACCAACGCAACCACAGAGCCAAACAAAAAGATACGCCGAAAAATTTGTATACAACTGGCTCAATTGTCAACTCGCATGACTCGCAAACGACTGTATCTTATTTCTTTTATATAATTAAATTTTATTTATTTTTTTTTAATACAACTTGTCTCCTTGGCTGGAGCGGGCTAATGTGACCTCAAAATAGCGGAGTGAAAGTTGCTTGCTTTTGATCTGAATAGTACTAGCAAGTTTCTCAGTTTCTTCAGTGAACGTCAAAGTTCGAGTTTTTTTGTCAAACTAAAAGTGTTAAAATTTCTGCTTTTCTTCATGACAGTAGTGGAAAGCTGCCCATATTCTAGAACGTAGTACTTCGAAACAAAATCGTTGGTGAAGATAATAAGTCAGTTGGGATATGAAAATATGATGACAGAAATGAACTTGAAAACACACCTCAATTACGAGCAGTTTTTGACCGATAAAGAGATCAGTGCCACTGTTTCGGAGTATTTAGACAGCAAGGATTAAAACTGGGTTTCCTCCCCACCGATTGGGGCACTAGAGAAACGAATAACTGGATATAGTGAGGAGGGTTCAGAGCAAAAAGTAATCGATACAATAGATCTTTTAAGCCCGAGTATCAGCCAAACGGGCAATTAAAAAAATGATCAGAAGCATACAGAACTTATCTACCGTCGAGTGTGCATATTTTGTATTGCTACAATGTCCTGCCATTACTTCAAGGATCATTAGCAGTACCACATAACTTTTTAAAAAGAAAGAATGCTCGGTATTATTCCCCATTCCACAGAAGCACTTGACTCTGTGTGGATGCTAACCGTGTGACATGTGAATTCTCATCTTCCTATGTTCATCAGTTTTACTTATTTGCATACAAATTGACCTGGGTATGAGGTTCGCCACAGAATATGTTTTTTTCTTGTGTAACTTTTATAACAAGCATTAGCACTCGTTGCGATTTCAAGTACTGCGACATTACTTAATGGTATACCTTGTGCATGACAGGTGTGAAGTTACAGACTTTACCACCCAAAAACCACGAAAAGAGCTTATGTACACCAACCGAAATTTAAAATATATACATATGTATATATTCCCCATTTGTGTGAAAAAATATAACACGCACAGCACGAATGGTTGCGAGAAGCTGGGCCCTGGACCAATTCGGTCTGTTGCGCCAAGTATTTGTATTTTTTGTATATATTCCCATAAGGTAGATACATATACATATTTATGTACTTTCCCCTATTTGTAACTTAATTACATAAGTCATTACTTTACCTTGCTTTGAATCTTTGCTTACAAATGATGAGGTTTACTAAACTTTTTGCTTTAAAAAAGTATCAGTTTTTGAAAAATAAAACCATTCCAGCGGTTTTAGGAAAATTTTCATATTCTTCAGGTGGAAAATATTTAATTGTTTGTTTTACTTCATCAATTGATCTTCTTGAAGATGTCAGTTTTTTTTTAGCGTCGGGTAAACTTCACATCTTACTTCACGAATTGCTATGAAACGTGTGTTTTCAGTTAGGAAAACGCATCCGACTTTTTCCACTCCTTTGATGTCAAAAATGGATTTAGCTGAAGTGAGGCACTGCCATTTGATTTTTCAAAATTAGACTCGAAACGATTGTGTCAAACTCATAGACTGAAAATGTCCAAAGTTTGTAACAAATACTTGCTTAAGCGAACTCTGTTGATATTGATGACAGAAATCAATGGTAAAAGCAGAAATTAAGTGCATTCTGCCAAATACATAACAATTAAGGCTAAATAAAAAGGTGTAAGGAATGTTCCGGAAACTGGCATTCTTGTGGATAACAAAAGCTATCCGCCTGCTCGTCCGGTGGGCTGTTGCCCAAGTGTGCTTAAAAACCCAAAAATCGTTAACTCATATCTGAGCAGAACAACTTATCATCAGTTGTAGTTCTCTTAAGAATATATTACATGAAGGCTTTAGATTTTACGGGATAAAAAAAGTGCTTGCAACAGAAATTATGTCAACGAAGTTTTCTGCTGCAGTTTTTCGCCACAGTTTAGGAAAATCTACTCCTGCGGGAGTGTCTGCCGAAAATGTTGAGGTAGCGAAAAAGGCTACCATGTGTTGGAAATTTTGAGTCATGGTGCAAAACTGTAACTCTTATTGCAATTCACACATGTGACTATAAGAAAAATTAATTTGTGTTACACAGAGCTACGTAATCCACGAGAATTGACTGGGATATGAAGCCTTAGAGATGTGTCATCAGATAGGTCATCCAATGCACACTATACCCGAAAAACCTGAATCCGGAGCATACTCTACTGATTCTACGAACCACCCTTAAAACATGATCGTTAAAGCAATATTATATTAAGTGAACAATACAGAAACCCTTGAATACAATTGAAATTATTTAATTTCTTGTTTATTTTATCCCCAACCAATTGGAAGTACTAAACAGCATGAATTCCCTGGAAAGGTGTATTGATATGAACCTACCGAACCTTTCGGTTCAATTCACCCCAGACTCTTAAGATTCCATTTCATTTGCCATCCGACAAGTTTACAACTGAAGATTCAATCTTCTTGTGTAGCGACACAGAAGTAATGATTCTTTTTAGAAAATGCAGAGATTCCTTTAAAGCAAGGGTCCAGACAACATTATTCATGAAGATGATTACCTATAGTTAGTTGACCCTTTCACTGGAATTACGCTTCCTTAATGTACACATTTTGTTCTTCGAGATATCTTACCCATGGAAGGTTCATTTCTAAACACTTTATTCGTAGATGACTAAATTGTTTGGAACTAAGGCACTAAGGCATCATCTATGTTATTCATCCTGATGACTGCATTATCTTCTTAATCAAAACTAGGATCGGAGCCTATTCTACTAGATTCTGTGCGAGATCCTTTAGATTGACACACATTTTATCTCTTTTTCCTTGCATCAAATCACCAGATATGTGAGTGCAGCTGTTCAGAAGTGGGAATACGTATGCGTACACGAGATGATATCCATTGCTGCAATCCCTAATAAGCAGACTACTACGTAATGCTAATATTTCTTTAAGACTACATATTTCTATCCACTACTGCTTTGCTTAAGTATCTCTGTGAATAAATGGGGACTCTTTCATTGAGAACGTTCACTGATAATCAACAAATTATTTCCCGCCACATCTAGTAGCCTCGTAAATAGCTTTATCTACGCACTGGTTCACATAATTTGTGTTTCAATGTTCGGTATAAATATTTTCATCCCATTTTAAAAATAGATAAGGTTTCTGTTTGCATTTCCTTTTTGCGAGTCAGAAACATATTTGTTTTCTGCTTATAAATATCAAAAGAAAATGCTTTTGTAAAATAAATAATAAATCGATTTTTTTCCAAGCATTCAAAACCGTTTTCAGTGTTGAACCATGGTGAGTGACATTTTAATTTGAATTTGGATTTCAGGAGAAAAAAAAAAATGAAAATATAATGGTGGGCTTCTGGAGTACTTTAGAGGTATTTATACGTCAATGTACGAAAAAAAAAGAAAACAATTTTCCAATGTTATTTTTAAGCATACAACGCTAGTAGTGTTCTGGTATTGAACGAGTGTATAGCCTGAACGATTGATGGGATTATTTTTATTTGTTCGTACAAACACGTATTCTTTCCTTATGAACTTTTACATACTTACATACATCTGTACATATGTACAATGAAATTTTCAGAATATCTCTGCCTTACATAGTTTTGGGTTATTTTAGGGGGAAAGTGTGATGCATTGCCCTCCAAGGTCAATTTTACGATTTTTAAATTCAGTTCTTGTGAAAACAATTGAAATTCACTTGTACTGCTTCTGGTGCTGCTGCCTAGACATTATATGTACAAATATTACTACGTGCCACGAATTGTAAGGCTTCTGCGTTTGTGTTCCATTTATTTAATGATCATACTCGTATTCAATTTATTAAAGGGAACATCGGTAACAGAGAGTGCATAACAAGGAATGGAAGTGTGAATTCCGCCACACTTATTTTGTTTCAAAAGATACAATGCAAGGTGTCAGCTAACAATCGAAAGCGTATACGAAGATGTCATGCTATCAGTGATGAAATGTGAAATGAAATGTGTGTGCCGGAAGTTCATATTGCAAGAATAAAAAATTCCGGAAATCTTCTGAAGAATACTTTGATACTAAGCTAAGTGTATGTGCATACGTATGTGTGCTTGTATGATGCATTGAGTAACATCATTCGGAAATTGAAATCATTCTATTTTTTTGAAGCATTTACGGTTTCGAAAACTACCCCAAATACTCTTTAGAAACACCATTGTTGAAAATAAAAACAGAAATACATAATTTTCATAGAATTTACATTTTTATGATGCTTTGTTGCCGCACAAAGCCTGATCATTACAGAAAAGCAAAGGCAGTCTAGGGCTTATATAGGATGAAAATTACAGAAAATCCGTGTTTAAAATAGAGTACAGCGCATCACAGTAACCCTCAACATATGTACATTGCCCTGGCTTCACATCCTACACTGTCATCCGCGCATATTTCGCACCCATCTACCTACACTGTCTTTCGCTTTTTTTTTCAAGATATCCATATCTAAAACCACACTTCTTAAGCTGTTAATTCGTTCGGAATCACCAAAAAGAATGAAGACTTTTTCTGCTCACCAACGACTTCAAACAAGATACATACATACGTCAATAGCAAGAGTAATGACTTGTTCATCGAATTCATGGAAGAACAACCCCTACTATCATGCCCAGCGACACTACGATACGCCACATCTTTACAAGCTACCTCAGAAGGATGAAGATACAAATCTTCGATTTTCTGCAAGATGTATAGGTATGATAAATTTCCACAAATCCTTACCTCGCTGAATGGAAAACTACTGCTGAAAAATCGATAACTGTCCAAGTACATCTGTTCTAATTCTTAAGCCGGCTTAAGGTAACCCATCTATGGTTACTTTAACAAATTCTTTCATTCTTTCTTCCGACCTTCATTTACTCAAGTGGCTTAAATTACGGAAAATTTAAGGTTAAGTGCTAGCTTTCATTTGTCAGATTTCCCTTAACTAGATATGAGGCTCATACATATGCTGCTACAGATGATACGCTACTGCAATGTCCCATTATTCAAAAGAACTTATGTCAAATAATGTTTTGGAAAACCTTTCCTTCGACAGGTATTTTATTCACCAAATATTAAGCAGCAAAAAGAATTAACAATCCGACACGCAATAGTGATAAAGGAAAGAAGACCACCCAAATGGGAGGCATTTCCGATTTTTTTATGGTTTCTCAATTTCAAATTTATCGATATTTCAGATCTGGGCTTAAAATTAGAGAAAGTTTTTCTAACAAATCAATAAAAATAAATATAATGGTCTAAATCAACAGAGAAACTTTACGCAATAAATGAACGTAACTGGGGGCAGTGATTAACAGAGCAAGCTAAAGTGAGTATCAGGTGGGAAGCATATAAACGTTTTGTTAGAAGACGAAACCTATTAATTTTTCAAGGTTCTTTCCGTAGGACCACATCGATGTAATGGAACTAGGAGGTAGAAGTGAGGAAAAAACAATTTTTAAATGCCACCCCCAATACTAACTTTCGCCACAAAGGAGATCGTCCCTAAAAAAAAAAATATTCCTAGCTGAAATAGCAAAACAGTAGCTCTAGCTCTTGAAATAAATTTCTAATAATCATCTCCTTTCCCCTGAACCTTTTAAAGCTAAGTGGTGCTTTTTTGGGATAACATGCTGAATATGGGAGGAACAGAAGTTAATTATGAAGCAATGTCATATACATATAAACTGGAACCTAACCAACTGAAAGTTTTCAAATTTAAATCCCTTCAAAGGTGTCATATTATACTGTTCGGTTATATTAACAGCAATGTAGACATGTGACATGTGTCAAGTAATTACTTTTAACCCCAGAAAAATGTTAACATACTCGTATGTACATATATCTTTTGAAGCTGATTGCTTTTATACACATTAAAAGTGATGTGGATACATTACCCCAGTATCCAAAGCTACTATACATAATTAAGGATAATGTATTCATCATGGAATATACATATATACAAATAAAAGGAATATCTTGTTTCAGCATTCCCAAATTTCCTAGCCCTTTCCGAGCGGAATTGCTAATTTTAATAAATTCGCAGAACTATGAACCTCTTTTAAATGCCGTAATTACTCTGCGAATGCAAGTCGTAATATTGGAATCTAGAATTTTCTTATTTACGTAACATGATCCGTTTCCAGTATACGACGTTTAACCTTAGCCTCGATTATAAGATAATCCTTTCCGTCTGAGAGATAATATTTTCAAATATTTGATACCATTACCATTGCAACCGGCCTTCGGCGTTATTATTTCATTTAGTCCATCGGAACGTTGAACCACCGCCACAGCCCACAAGAGCATTTTTTTCATTCCCCGGACTTAATTATCATCGTAATCTATTTGTAGACTAATATTTCCTTTTGCTAATTGAGTCAATAGCATGAAGGAAATTTATTAAATCCACCCTATCTGTGTTTATTAAAGAACATTGGATATCGCATTTTATGTTGTTAGGGGAAATTATTTCGAAGTGCTTGCAAGACTTGCAAAATTGGCTGTTGACAATTCCTGCTTATAGTAGAATGTACTTGCAGATAGAAAACTTTTTTTTGTGAGGCGGACACACCCTACCGGAGCACTCAGGCTATAGTATTGGTCCATTGTACTACCAGGTAGAGAACCCCATTTTAATCAATAGTTTTTTCGTCTTACGTAGAAAGTCGAGAAGGAGCTTCAGTGATGAGTAGCTTAGATCATCAGTACTCACCACATGAGCACCGAAAATCCGCCACCTGATCCGAGCAAAGGCAGGACGATCACATAGGAAATGTTCCACCGTGACGCCGCCTTCTGCACAGGCGTCGCAGATAGGGGTTAAACCTAGCACACTAAGGTGTTTGGCAAAGGTGTAGTGGCCGTAAGAACGCCAGTAAGTTGTCTACAGTCCTTCCTGCTAAGGGATATCAAATAAAAACCGCCGATTTCCTACAGACGTCAGGGGCCATTCCTTTTGTTTGACTACATCATGGAGAGCTATGCCACCTTCGATTGTGCTCATTAAAAACCCAATCGTCAATGGAAGCCCTTACCAAGGACGCTGATAGCGAACTCAACTTAAACTTTTAAGCATTCTGTGGTGCTATAGTAATAAAGTTTGCCTCATAGCAACTCGGAAAACGAACATTCCTAAGCAACTACAGCAAATCATAACCAGAAACTTGTTTTTTCAGAAGGGGAAGTAACAGGCTAAGAACTTTTCTGATATTGATGCGAATCTTAACCTGCATTTCTCTTCCGAATAAATCTCAGGCCCAGGGAACCAAATATGTTATTTATATTCAACATAAAAGCATGCAGATATTTATATTTATTGGCGAAAAAAAAAGAAGAAAAATGTTTCCCCAAAACATGGGGTGGAACAAATTTTGATAATGTTTCACCCTTTTCAAATATCCTTGTCCAGGAAGAATACGTTTTGTCCATTTCACGTGAATCAAATTAACCCTTTTATTTATTTCGTAGCGTAGACTGGCCAACGAGAAATGCTATGGGTACCCCTGGTACTGCGGTTTTCTTGAAAAGGATACATGATATGTATTTAAGGCGTAGTTGAGGTTGTCGAAAAATGTACAATGAAAGTAAAATTTTGCTAAGGCAATGAACTCGTCACAGAACATTCACCGGCTGTTGCGGTGGAGAGTCGGGTGTACTAAAGGAATGTGAAAGTCTACTCGCTCCTCGTAGATTTATGAATACATGAGAGATTTATAAGATGCATATGCTATTTTCGGGAGCAAAGGCCAGTGAGGGCACTTGTCGAAACTTGTGGCTAGACTCACAAAAAGTTGAACTTCTACGAAAACGATTTCACAAAAGATAATTTACATCTTATTTGTGAGACAAAAAAAAATAAATCAAATGAATGAAATATTCCACGTTTTGCTGGGGGATTTATTTCAGTATTCTCAAAAAATGTCTGCATAAAAAAATTCAAATTTGGGGTATGACTTTATTTATTGATTTTTCGTTACTGTAGCGCAACAGCGATGTATTTAGTCTGTTTGAAATAATAATTTTAAGACGTGTCAGATTTATTGACTCAGGGCCTAAGGTTTCAGAACACAACAAACAAATTTTGCCATAGTCCTGCCTATCCTGAATGTATGTCACAATTAAATTTTGACTTTGGCATACGGCAATAAATAATAAATATATTTTATAGCTGGCCCCCTCCATGCGCCGTGGCTAGTACGTTGGATTACTGAGCGGGAGGTTCGAGGCTCGAATCCTAGAAAACACCAAAAAAGTATTGTCACTGTTCCACCTCTCGCAAATGTCTGACAAACGTCCGAGAGTAATAACTATCATGAAAATGTAAAAACTTAGAGTCTTCTAGATATGTCCCTAAAAACTGTAGGTTCCTTTCATTTGTGTGAAAAATTTAACACGCACAACACGAATGGTTGCGAGAAGCTAGCCCCTGGATCACATATGGCCTGTTGTGCCACGTATTTGTACTTATTTTGTAGAATTTTTTATCTAGCCCCCTAAGTCATACATATATAGTTTGGATGCTCAAAATACTCTTAGTCGAAATAAAAGAATTGGGTGGTCCATACTTCAAATTGTAGACGTGACAAACCTCCTACGTCGACTACAAAGAACGCATCTTTTTAATTTAGTGCAACAAAGAGTAGCTACGTAAGCGCATATAATGGCGGTATCAGCGTGTGTTTTGAAAGTACACCTGCCCAACACGAATATTTTTGAAACTTAAACTTCTCCATATACTAACTTTGTTGAACTTAATAAGAAAAAGGTGTTTTAAGTGAGTAGGAATCTACCAATATTATAAGCATGCCCATCGTCCTAGCCACAAAAAGAAAAAAATTGTGTTCTTTTATTAATGAAATATGGTAAAGATATCCATTGCGACAGAAAATTTCCAGCTAAGCCATGTAGTGAAATTAATTTATCAAATCCTTCCCAAGAGTCGATATCCTAAGCAGGCGTGGTAAGTTTTTAAGAGTAATTCAAAAAGCGTGCAACGCTCCGGACAGTATATATACATATGTACAATAGTATGCTAGTTTTTTGGTGTCCTCCAAAGTTTTTTTGCAAGAAATTTACTTACATATTTCGAAAATCAAATAGAGAAAGCTGTCTACATATGCAATCATTTCTGAAAGTATCGGTCAAAACAATCCCTTTTTATTCTGTCTATTTCTGGCTGGATGTGCTCCCTTACGTTGAACTCAAGGATTACCATGAAATTTGAATTGCGCCTTTGGAATGATATTTGTGGAGTCGCATAATGCTGGATTATTAAGGCGGACTTGTACATGCGACTTCTGAAAGTATTCTCTTCCTTAACAACTGCTTGTATTACAAATACAAATACAAATACTTGGCGCAACAGACGTTTGTGGTCCAGGGGCTAGCTTCTCGCAACCATTCGTGTTGTGCGTGTTAAATTTTTCACACAAATGGAAGGGAACTACAGTTTACAGCCATATCCGAAATTGAGAAGCTTTCTCTTGACAGTTATTACTCTTGGACGTTTGTCAGACATTCGCGAGAGGTGGGACCATGAAAAAACTTTTTGGTGTTTCTGGGATTCGAACGTCGAACCTTTCGCTCAACGATCCAACGCACTAACCACTTGAGTCACAGCGCCCTGCTTGTATTGCCGTTGCCCAAAAAAACATTTTTTCTGAATATTTCTCTTTCATTATTTTGATTTATACCAATCAATCTCTTCTACAAGACAATGACGGACATGCAGGTTGAATCCACAAGTATTCCATGCTACCATATCATACACTTGGTTTTAATGATTTTAATGAGAAAATATTTCGCAAATCGAAAAGCAAACAAAAAATACGAAGCTTTCAAAAAGGATTAATTCTGAACAACATTTCAAATTTAATACCCCTTCGTACTTATATTAAAACCTGAAATAATTACCCAATAAAAGGATTACATTAAATACACAACCTTCTCTTCAAAACACAGTGAGGAAGGCTGTAATGGCTTCTGTATCCTTATTTGTTCATGGCCATGTGAAATTTTGCACAGTAGGTCCTCTCGTATACTTCGTATGCTCTGCTTATTATTTACCCTAGTGTATGTATTTAGAAAACGATTTTCAAAAAAATTCTCATTTTAGGTCTCATTTATCGTATCTTACCCTCATTTTCTCTCCGCAATTTATTTATGAGCATTCCCCTAAAGCAAAATAATAATCTCAATAAACTGTGGCCAACCAAATATAAGTCAACAACAGCTTTCACGTATCATGACCCACATTGCTAGCTTTGTGGTATTTCCTTCTTAAATTATCCATGAGGATATTAAGGTGATCCTATTTGTCCATATTACCATCAACAAAGTACAAATTGCTCACAGCAGATAGACAACATTATTCCATTTGGCTTTCTTCTTTCTTTGTAAGTAATTGACGGGCGCAGATTAACTTAATTTACTCGACCTGTAAATTTTTCCCCCGCAAAACACTAACCACATCAAATCTGTAATATGTTTGCCCTTGGCAGCGGATAAAATTTATATATTGAACCGCCCGAACATAATCTTCTAAGTGGCCTCAACATCAGCCTCAACAGTCAACACTAATGAAATTCATACGAAGTTTTATTGTTTCAAATAGTTTTCCAGATTTTGGCGTTTTTATGGTTTTTATGCAGCCAATACAACAATTGCTTTACTGAAGATACTGATTAAAATACAAAGGAAGCGTGTAAGATATATCCATTTGCAACCACTCTCCACTCTCATTACCCGGAATGTCTACACGCGTATGTACATAAGCACTTTACTGAGGAAAACTTTATTGTCTGTACATATCGCGGTGGAGAACCACGTGCGGCTATTCACAGTCACGGCTCTAATCCTTAACGGCCTCCACACAGACAGTGTCTAATGAGATTTCCTCCTAAATTCTCGTCTTTTTTAACCTTCTTTATATGGACTTGGTGCAAAATGCTTTAATCTCAAATGGCAGACGTACATTATGTGGACTCAGCCGGAAAATACACTAATGTCTGTCTTTACTGAAGGGACAGTCTCAGTTCATAGAGCTCTATGCCTGTGAGTAAAAATTCATTGATTTCAAAATATTTTTCAACTTTTCCTCATCATTGTTATTTCTGTATTTTTAAACACATTATTTTAGATTCCTCAAAAATCCAATAAGTCCTTGAGCCAAAATAACCTACCAAAACCAATAATCAGTTTATGTGGTAAGGCTATCAATCCCAGCGGTCGTCGGGTTTAACTCGTTCGAGAAAGATGTCCAAAACATTAAACACACCCTTTCCACCTACGAAATTAATGCTGTGGGCATACTTGCCATTCGTTAGCTATGCAACTTCTTGTGGTTTTCAAAACTCAAATTTAGTTCCACTGAAAGGCAATTAAGTCCTTAAAAATTACCAACAATTTATTGTTTGTCCCGGGTAAATTAGAATTTCAAAGTATACGTGTTTACTTTCAATTTCGAATACAATACAGAAAAGTATCCTTCACCGTTGGCTTTGCTTACTCAACAACCCGCACGTGTTCAGCGAAACCATAATCAATTTAAGTGGTTTTCAGGGTTCCTAGATCACAGACAGTTCGCTATCAATGTTCAATCAGGTGTGATAAATAAAGGTTCAGTAGCCATTAAAAGTCCAACCGAAAGCTGAACCATTTTAACCTAAAGTGTCTTACAGTCAGCACAAATGATATTAAAGAGATAAAAGAAAAATTAAAGGATATCGAATTGTTAATCGCTTCTACGCTTCTAAGGGGTGGGTGGTGTTCAGGATTCCGTAAGTAAAAAAATGCAAAATGATTCGAAAGTTCTGATTCAGCTTTGGGGTGTAATTATTACGAAACTGTCGTCACAATGCCGCTTTGAGTCACTAGTCTTAAGGAATTTAATTAGCTTACCATTAAAGTAATTATCTCACAGTGTGCCAAACTATATAAGAAACTGAATACTGCGGGAGATTAGGAAAGTCAAAGGCAAAGGCGTCCTTGCCAGAGGCGACTCCTTGGTTACTTGGTGAAAGTTTTCTTCCATTAAAACGTAGATCGAATTTCGGTAATGGATCCTTTATTGCGCATCATTATACTGAGTATTTGATACACGCTTATGAATGAGAAGTTTCGTAAGTGATTTATTTTCAATAGCTGCCAGAAACTCATTGCTGTCGATAAGGTTTCGTAATTAATTAATTTTAGAAAAGTTTAAAATTAAAAAAAAAAAAAGAAAAACTTGTACAGGATGCCTCCAATGCATAATTTCTTTGTTTTTTTTTTCACAAAGATAAAAAATTCAAGGGATACACTTCAGAGGCCATACTGCAGCTTATATAAACAAAAGTCTTATCTGAAGAATATCGTTAAGGAGTTGATAGCAAATACTGAATACGAAACTCTCGCATCTGAAGCAGGATGCCCTTTAAGGAGTCTAATTTTGCGAAGCTAAAAGCGTATTAATGGAAAAAACGTGTCCGTAAAGAATTCCATTGATAAGCAATATTAAAAGAATAACAATTAAGACTTTACAACAAACAAAAATTTGTTTTGTCCTTGAAGCTCTCTGTACACACAAAGCAATATTTATTGTATTTAACCGTTGATTAGATGCAGCCACAAATATGTAAATAAGGAAGTGAGCTTGCAATTGCTCAGATTTAACGTTAAAAAAGGTGGAGATTTTGTTCGTAAAATATGATAAAAAGTTTAAAAAAAGTATGACTACACTCACGCATTAAGGGTTCTGTAAGAAAGGAGATGGTAGCAATTTAAAATTATTTTTCCATGCAAAGAGATGACCGTGTTCGGGATCCCACCCAAACTAATCCAGCTGTGCCGTCTTACGCTGGAAAACACGCTATGCAATGTGCAGTTCGGTAACAGTTCATCTGAACTATTCCAAACGTGTGTCGGATATCGGCAAGGAGATGCGCTTTCATGTGATTTCTTCAATCTCGTGCTGGAACAGATAGTGCGCACGGCAGGTGTCAGCACGGAAGGCGCTATCTTCAACAAATCCCTTCAGCTGCTGAGATACGCAGACGATATCGACATCATCAATCGCTCCCAGTCATGTCGTCATAGAGGCTTTTACGACAATTGAAGAACAAGCGAAACGAGTCGGTCTTGAGGTAAACGAGGACAAAGCAAGGTATACAAGGTATACGTTATCAACAAGCAAAGCAGCATCTGTTCACCATCTAGGGCAAAACGTCACTGTTAACAGCAGTAACTTTGAGGTGGTTGAGGAGTTTAAATACCTCGGAGTTAACATCAACTCCACGAACGACAAGTGGAGATCCGACGAAGACTAACTCAAGCAAACCGCTGCTACTTTAGTTTGGCCTAACAACTGGGCTTTAAACTTCTAACTCGGAAGACAAAATGCATGCTCTACAAAACACTAATCCTGATACGAGTGATGGACGATAAGCAGGAAAGTGGAGCAGATTTTGAATACATTTGAGAAAAAAGTTCTTCGTCGAATATTAGGTCCCATATGCGAGGAGGGCGAATAGAAGAAAAGATATTACCGCGAACTACCTGAGATGTACCAGGATGTGGATGTAGTCCAAAAAGTAACAACGGTCCAGCCAAGAGGATCTTCGAATCATAGCCCCCAGGTTCGAGACGGCGAAGAAGCCCGAACCTCCGGTACAAAGACCAAGCTGCCACGGATGCCAGAAAACCACTTCACAACTGGAAGCAAGGAAGGCAGCCGTGTCTCAGGCAGAACTATTGAGTGCAACAGCACAATATTTTCTACATAATTCTTTAATTTGCTTTTTAACATTCTGTTGAAGAAATAATACTGGAAAATTTCTTTAGCACATGAATTATTATTTAATATTTGACAAAAGGCGACTCATTCTAAGCGCCCTCCATTTGGTTGGTGATACCCAAACCAGCATTTATATCAAAACTGTCATCAAAGCCCAACCAGGAGTTTTCCGGAAACAGTTGATTTAACATAGGGGTGAGGAAATTACGTCGGATGCTTTATTAAAAACCCCAACTGGTTCTATCAAAATAGATCTGTCTTTCGTTTATCTGTGTCTGTTATATCAACTCTGGGCAGCCACTTGAACCTATCCTTACTTAAAATGTAGATCTGTAACTGTGTATACCTTTGTCACTGCAACACATAATTCGAAACATAAACATAAGAATCCACGCGTTTGCTTTTTGTAAGAAGATTACTTTTGAAGGGCTGAAAAGAGAAAAATGCAATCCGTCGAAGAACGATCGGTTACAGGATCGCCGAAACGTTTCGTCTTGATTTCGATCCAAAGTCCGTTTCACAACCAAATAATGTTGGCATTTAAACGAACGATGAAGGACATACATACATCACCCAAATAATGTTGGCATGCTCACATAATTAATTATGTAGTCTATGGTTTGAATGATAAATATGAAAGCAACAAAGAAATCAATTTTCCTTATTAAATTCCAATAATTTTACTTTCACAACAGTTATTTGAGAAAAAACACAAATCGTTATCGAAATGGCAAACAAAATACGCACTCACCTATCAATTCAGCTGAAAGGATCATGGAAAAATAGACGCACAGGTGGAAATATTAAAATAAAGTCTCGTAATTCAATGGTCCTTGTGACGAAAGGCATGTAAATAATAATAATCTGCAATCTACGTGAAATGTATTGTGAATAATGCCTTCGATATGATTGAAGAGCATAAATGACAGAAGAAGAATTTGAAAAGATTTTCCTTTTTTTTCTTCAAAAGAATATTATAAATAGAAAATGTTGCGTATACGTCACAGTTCAGTGGAAAGAATAAAATAAAGATACGTTAGATAAAATATTGGCAACAACCATTGCTTGAGTTACATTTGACTGAAATGTCATTATATCCTTGAATAAGGTTATTTTCCTTATGAAGAATAGGTTGGTATCTTTTGGTATCTAAGGAGAGCCGATTATCCATGAATAATATTTCCAATCAAAAGGCTCATCTTCTCAACCAAACTGTACTTGAAACTTTAAATTAAGTGCAACGATTACAAATATCCTTAACAGTTTCTCATAAAAATTGGCAACAATGTTGGCGTTACATGGCAACTGTTTGTTGCCTTTAGAACGGCTGATAACTTAAAATGCAGAAGACTGATTCTTTGATGGTTGAGATGGCCGCTGCGTCACAGTACTAGCACCAGAGGTTGTCCAAGTCCAAACTATCCAACTGCGGCCAAAATAAATGAGTTATAACTTCCGTGTAACACACTTCGTTCACCTTAAGGTTGTTAGCACTCCGTTCCTAATGAAATTGACCATTTATGGGACCAAATCGACGACATTTTTAACTTATTTGAAGCCCACGCAATGAAATTGGTTTCCTTAAACGGAACTCAAGATATTTTACTGATCCGTACACTTTGAAAACCCTTTTCATATCTTTAGTTAGACCGCACTTGAAGTATTGCAGTATTATTTGGAACCCATCATATAATTTACATTCCTATCGAATTGAAAGAGTTCAGAAATGTTTTACCAGATTTTAATTTTTCAAATAAAATTGGCGAATCGAAGCGCCTTCCTATAAAACCAGATTGTTGTTAATAAATCTAAATACTTTAGAATGTCGTCGTAAATATTTTTGTGTCATGTTTATCAGAGACCTAATTCATTGTCAAATTCAGTGTCATATTTTGCTATCTATGCTTGATTTTTATTTTCCTTCCCGAATTTTACGCGGTCAATTCCACTTCCGTGAAAGGATGCACCGAACAAATTATGCTCAAAATGAACCAATTGCTCGTTGCATCAATGAGGCTAACTCAATATCAGCATCATTAGATGTTTTTGAAAATTGTTCTAGATTGAATTTTAAAAGAACCTGTTATTAGCTTTATCTGGTAACATTTGATTGTTGAAGTTTCCTATCCAATTATTAAATTGTATAAAAAAAAAAGTTTATTTTTGAATTGTATTTATTGAATGTACGTAGTATTGTATAGAAGTATTATTATCCCTAATACTTCATAATTTCGCTATTTAGTCGGTAAGAGATTATTATACTCTGTTTGATGAATAATTAAATGAAATGAAATTATAACGAAGCAGATAGTCATTTTGTCTCAATTCTAGAGTGAATTAGATATGGTTAGGTTATGTTAGGTTGGCTGTCCGCACGAGAGTGCAAACGCACTTAGACCAGTAAAGATCTCTTGTGATACCGTGGATCAAACCATTTGGCCACTCAGGGACTAACAAAACCAATAGCAGCTTTTGATGCACATGACGCCTAAGGACGCCAGATCGCCAAGAAAGGAGGACCCTAAATGGAGCATTCTTTTATTCGACAAGGCTGGACAATTACATAGGATGTGGAGCATGGTTTCCTCATCGTCCCTGGAGCTCCTGCAGAAGCCGTTAGAGAAGAGGCCAAGTCGTCTGGCATGTTGGCCAATAAGACAGTGTCCAGTGAGGACACCGACAACGCAGCTGATCTGTGATCGCTTTAGTTTGACCAACTCAGCCCTACGTTTATGATCTACCCTAGGCCAGATCGTTTTCCCATCTGAGATTGATTTTGCTAAAAGCGTTCTTTGTTGTGAATAAGATGTCGTAAGCAAATAATTTAGGGTCTTTTTCAACATTTCGCAGGGTTATTCAAGCATAAAATGATACTTTTCTTGTCCTGAAGTCTTAACACTATGTATATACTATGTACTTACGAAGTTAGTCGACCTATGTTAACTCTCTTATTTTTATTTTTATCGATATAATTTATACGCACTTTTCATTTCACTGCTTTAAAAAGAAATCAATTTAAGCAATTGTCTTCAAAATAGGAAGAAATAGTGGCATGGACTTCTTCATCAGTCAAAAAACGCTTGCCTTTGAGCTCTTTTTTCAGGTTGGGGAGTAAAAATTAATAGCTTAGAGCTAAGTCTAGAAAATACAGCGGATATGTTATGTCTTTTTTGAAGGATGCGCAATTTTTTGAGTGGGATATAGTGTTTATGTGACAAATAATCAGTCCGTAATATTCCCTTCTCATCCCAGAAAACTGATTGAATTTAATGGGGGCTGCCATTGCATGCTTTGTTGTCTTGTTTCAGCATCGTAGTGATGGATACAAGTCTCAGCACATGTCACAATGCGATAAAAAATATAGTTCGGGCTATATCGGAACATTACGAGGACAATAATGGCAGCCACCAGTCATCGACATTTGTTATCGATTGTCAGCTTTTTGAGCACCTAATGATAACTGACCTTATTCATGCCCAATTTTGCTTTCAAGATCCGCAATACACTTTCCGCAAGATCTTAAACATCTCTGCCAACTTTTTTTCGTCAATAGACTCCACGAGAAGATATTCAACTTTTTTGGCCATCAAAGATCTACAGTCACCTCCACAGGCCATCCACTGCATGGATCATTTTACAAGGACTCTCTGTCAAATTTGAATTGACGCATCCATAATTTTACAATGGAAAAGGAAAGTGCAGTGCTCCCATAAACAGCAAGCGTTTGTTTGTTGAGAATTTCATCACAGCACAACGCTCAATTTATCTGTTTCCAAAAAAATACTTAAGTGTTTTCATGCAGTTTCTTCCCTAATTTGACAGATTGAAATGTTTTTTTTTTTTAAATAAACTTGGAGGGAAAAAAAAGAGAGTTAGGTGGCGCGTTGACCTTAAATCTTTGCAAATTATAAATTGATGGAAACGCTGAGGAAGGTAAGTCATTCCACATACGTGTTGAGTGGCTAAAGAACGAATTTCTGAATTTCACTGTGCAACCGAAGATAGATTTTAAAAGATAAGGGTGCGCGGAAGAGGCCGCTCGTGTAGTAGGTTTAAACTGACGGACAGACGGGACACAACTATAGATTTCATCCGAGCATCTGTGGTGGAAATATCGCTACAGGACCGATAAGCATCCAACATTCCGACGGTGCTCCAGCGAAGGGATTTGGTTGCAAATAGACGGGTCACCAATCAATCTACATGCCTGACGCTCGACACAATCTAGTAATCTCAAACAAGTTGCGGAAGCTCCCGCCCAAACATGTGTGTTGTATTCGAGTTTCGGACGAATATAAGCTTTATAAATAGTAGCCAAGTCTGCAGGACTGAAAAAACGTTTTCACCTCTTGAGGTATCCGAAGCACCTTGCGCCACTTTTCGCAGCTTCGGAAATCATATTCTTCCAGCGAAGGCCTGAGGTAACTTGCATGCCGAGCATTGACAAGTCATTAGATTCCTCAATATCAGTTCCATTCACTTTTAGTTTGGCTAAATTAGTATCCCGCTTCAGAGACAGGAGACAGCACTGGATTTTTGACTAATTGAACTCAACTCGGTTTTTCGCACCCCAATTGATGATTGCATCAATATCGGAGTTGAGCTCGGTTGACATCCACTGCCGTTGAGACTCCGATTGGAACTTCTGCATCAGAATACAAATGTTTCCACCTTTTTAAGCACCTGTCATTATTTCGAGCGCATTATTTTTTCCAGTATACAAATACCACGCACTGCAAAAAGAAACCAACAAATGTCCCAAATTTTTCGTTTTTGCTTCAGAAAAGTTTGGCTTTACTTTTTAAATAAAAGTTGTAAGCCGGCAACTATTAACGATACAATCGACAACTTATTCATTGTGTAACCACACAACACCCGTGATATATAGCCCTTTCCCTCCACGGGCTCATAATTGTGAGCTTTCGAATTTTTCCTCTAAAATGAATTACAAATAAATAATTTGGTTTACTCCTCTTTCACATAATTGTGAGTTTAACGACGATTCATTTGTTGCCCCACATTGCATACTTACGCTGTAATGCTGTGCGTTAATGCTTCAGTCAAATGTGCACGTCCCATATGTCTGGTGTTCAGGAGGAAAAGGGTAGGTAATAATACAAATAGGATTAAATAGTAATAAGTCTCTGAAAACATGGTTATTTCAGAAAACGGAACGCAAATAAGAAATGAAGAACATTCATTCAGTGTTAGTCCTTTTGTATTTTCGAGAGACATCTTTCACAACTGTCCCAAATAAATTAGATTCTTCTTTTTTTTGACGGGTACTCATACTAGTTGTTATGCCTATTGTTCAATTTCAAAGAAGACATATGACATAATCCAAATGACAACCAAAGTACTCAATCACCTTTTATCTATGAAACCTGCAAGTAACAAAAGCATTGAAATATTCAAGCCATAAACAATGAAACGGTAAATTCAACTTCAGTGGACACAAGAGGGGAAAATTAAGGACATGAAAATCAAATTACAATAAAAACAGATTCTGTGTTCATGCTAATATCGTTAAAAAAAAGTTATGGACGACTGAACGTAAATAGTATATCAATCTATCAAATGTCTGAAATAAATTTGCAAATGATGTCTCAATGACTAAAAAAAAGCAATCATAAATGGAGCATCCTAAAAAATAAATTTCTCTTAATAAATGCAAAAAAATGGTACGTATACGCCATGGTTGCCAAGTTTTCAAATCGATTCGTTGAATTTGTTTGCATGAACAATTATTATATTCTCAAGGCATGAACACAATTTTAATACACATCTGAAGAAAGTTACTGTTTGGAGGTCGAGATATCTGAAGGTTTTTGTACTGCAAAAGAAAATCTGATAAAGTGCATGACTGATTCGCATGGAATCGTTCAAACACACATGCACAGAAATTTGGTTCAATGAAACAACGTACAATTCTACGAATTTTTTCAGGAGATACAAATTTATTATTGTTTACTTTCGAAATATGAATGGGCGAGCTTTCCAAGGCATGGAACAGCTGCAAGTGGTATTTGAAATTGAAGCTGTCAATGCACAGGTAACGCTCTGAAAGAGGGCATTTTGTCCTGTTCGATAATATTCAAGGACACGCATATAACCAATAATTTAGACGAAAAATTATGAATCATGAAATACTCACATTGCACTATCTTGTAAAATATTTCAAATAAAAATTAACCAATCCATGTTCACAGAAGGTTGTGATATAAAGGAGATATGTAAATATATACACAATCTTACTACTGTTCTATACGATCTACACACTGACTTCTAAGCCGGTTCTCTACTTATATACTCGTACCTTCTGAATTTTTAATTACTCTCGGTGAAACAACATTTATTTGGCTAGGGAGGCCTTCTTGAAAAGTGCTGCCACAGACATGTTTTTGCGGTTGCTCCTTTAAAAGGCGTAGAAAATGCCATGAATTTGTTTTGGCTATCAAAATATAACTAAACAGCCTTCGTGGTTTATTATTAAGATTTTTCATGTGTCACGTAATTTGGTAATTTGACTACAAAAGACTATGGTAAGAAAAATTTGTAATTAATGTGACCTTAACTATTGTCGAACGCACCATTAAATAATGTTTTTTTTTTTAAAGAGAAATGATGCCAGTGTATATGTTGGGTTTTTATTTTGCATATGTTTTCTAAAACTTAGTCAGATAACTTTTGGAGTTTAGCAGCTTGTATGTACATACTAACACACATGCCGACCAACGGGTGAATAGAAAAATGTAATTTTTAAAATTCAATACTTGAATCATTCTTCGATTTTCGGACATGGTGAAGTTCACATTTAAGATCGATATCAAAATAAATAATGGTAGAAACAGGCAACAGAGGACTTAAAGTTTTTATTAACATTATTACCTATAAACGAGAATCGAATAACGTTTTGATGTTTTCCGAAACTCGAAAATCGAATCTACCGCTCAGCAAGGTTCGGACCTTACTCCAATCTGAGTAGATCTACTACGCTTTTTAAAAAAAAAAAAACAAAAACTGCTCCGACACATCATTTTGCTTAAAATCCACTCCAATTTTTAACCAAATACTGGAATGGCAGCACTGATTATTTGGAAAATCTGTTTAAAAAAACTCTGAATATCTGAATCTAAACTGAATCCAAGTTTTTCTTGTTTCTTTCTCGTGTTGTCGTTCTTATTTTTATCTGAGTGTGCACAATTCTGTTTTGTTTGTCGTGACTCTGTTTTGCTTTAATTTTGTGAGGCTTTTAACACTATGTTATGTTATGTTATGCTATTTAGAAATAACACTATGTACTTATTACTATTTTTTTTTTTTTTTTTAATTAAATTTTTTTAAAAATTAATTGTTTTTTTACATTTACAAATCTACAACTAAAATTTTGGTTTTGCTCCGCTTTTTTCTTGATCTACTCCGAAATTTTAATTCTGGGGTCCGAACACTGCGCTCAGTATTCGAACGTCGTTGAGCCCTTTCTACTGACAACTTAGTCCTCGGTCGTTACGGTCTTTGATTATGCAAAAGCACATCTCATTTTCAAGTAACAATTAAACAATTCTAAGCAAATAGCAAAATTTTACAAAATGCTTAAAAATTGTATTGTTTTTCTTAAATTTGTGATAGATTTTATTACAAGCTGCATATTTCGAAAGCATTTGCAATAGTTTATCGGTATATTTTTTTTGATCTTTGGTGAACTCCAATTGTTACCACGTAAACGTAAGTTTACGTAGAACTATATTGAACCCTTTTTCTAGGTCTACGAAAACCAAGTGAAGATTTTATGTTGGAACTCCTCAGTGATAACTCCTACTGTCTGTATAGCATGTAAACATTTTGTTTATGTTTTCCTCTGTAGTGGAGGTTGTGTACGGAATCAATTATTTACAGCTTATTCTTCCACTTTTGGACTACCCAGTTTTAAATGTTGTTTTGGAGAGAGCACATTCCCCGAATCTTCATGAATCTGCTTCAGAGAGTTAACAGGAATGTAATGTATGTATATTATAATACGATGGGCGCCTTGAGTCAGTGTATAATTTCTTGGTCGAAGTTCCAATCTAAGAATATACCAAAAAGTTGTTTAGATCCGTTCATTCACTTAAAATAATTTCGACGATGGATCGCAGACTTTTGTGTAAAATATGTAAATCCGATGTTCTTATTGAGATATTTTTACACAATGTAAAAATATAACTATGATATGAAGAAATTAATTTTTTTATTTAGCAGAGTAGAAAATAAAACATTGAAAAAATATTAAAATTAAATTAAAATCAATTACATATTGATCACTATTTTATTGAGTTGGAACATTATAGCTCAGCGGCTACTGAACTAGATGCTGCTTACTTTATTGATCGGGGAGTTTTACAAGAAATATTTTTGAAAGCTAAGTATCTCTCTTTCTTTAAGAGCTGCGCATTACGAATCCACGCTGCACAAGAAAATTATACGTTTTTCGCCTGAACTACGTAAAGAAATGCATTCAATTTAAATGTACTAATGTTGGCCGCTGGTTTTGTAATAACAGAGCATAAATAATTATTCAAGTTATCTTCTAAATTTTAGTAAAAAACAAAATGAAATAGATCTTTCATATGATTATCATCATCAGTTCTTAAATAGTGGATAACAGCTCCATCAAAAATGCAAGAGTGGATGGATTCTGTGTAGTTATGCTTACTTGTATGTCTGTTCCTAAAGTACTTTATTTTCATATTTGTAGGTCAGAATTTTGTTTTAAGGATCTTAATACAATATATTCAATTTAAAGTCCATGTATTGAAAAAAAAATAACTGAGCACTCAGTACAATTGAATTTAAGATAGAATTTAAACAAAATTTATTTTAACAAATATTCGTAATATATTTATGTATTTCAGAACTGAATAAGAGAAGGTTTTATTTTTTACCATTTAAGTACGTACACCAAAATTAACAGGAATAATTATATCCATAGACGCAGGGTAATGAGCAACTTTATTACAACGCGTTGGCGTCTTAGGCTTTTCTTGCTAATGATTTTCGTTTCTCTAATTAAATATTCAGTATTCAACTTAGACGACATCTGAGGGATGAAGTGATAGATAGCAGCAGATATAACATAATGATTCCATTGATTGCAATCTATTAGCCAACACCAACCCCATTCATTTAACTTCGATTTTCTAATAACATGGAAGCCAACCCTTAGCGCGATTGAAAAAAGTGTCCGATATAAAGTCAGATTCTCATTATCAGGAAAGTTTTTTTTCTATGCGATTAATTTTACAAAATGCTTATTGAAATAATGACTCGAGACTTATTCGATGTCAATCCTTTGGATGTTAGTGGAACAATTTTGCCCACATATTTTTTGTTTGTATACAAATGCAGTGACATGAATTATTAGTGTGTACAATGCAAGGACACAATGATTTCTTCGCAAACAACAGAATTCCATTAATGCACATGCCAAGAAAAGAACCAATTTGGGTGTCGGGTTAGTTAGGGAACAGTAGCTAAGAGTCCAACGTTTGTCCAACCATATTCAAAATAAAAGCTTGCTGTAAACTCTTCCTACATTCAGGTAAACAATTAGTTGCCCTTTTTGTTGATGCATTTCAAGCTGATCTATAATCCGAATAAATAATACCAAAATTAAATGGTTTTTAAGTAACCTACCCTAACAATAATTACAGTTCTTAACAGAAACGTCTAATTAGAAATATTTATTTTAAGATATCCAATTTTAACAACTCTGCTGATTCGCCATTGCCTTGTTAATGTTATTTGTCGAATCGTTGAACTTTCAGGACATTTTCCGGAATCGGAAAATAATTGCTTTAATTACATTGTGGCCTATTAATAGATTTATCATAAAAAAATCAATCAGCGTCAATGACAAAGTGCAAATGTAAACACTTTTATGACTAACTTAATTTTTACTGTGTATGTATATATCCCGCACTTACATCAAAATCTGAGGAACAATTCCTTACAGACTTACAGTATAGATAATAAAATTTAATATATGTACATATCATTCAGGGTCGTACTTTCTTGGTTGCTCCTTACTAGCTCAGTTTAAAGAGAGTATTATCCTGTATTGAGTAAGAGAAGTTCTGATTTTCTGATAGAAAAATATACATACAGCTGTGTTCAAAATAATAGCAGTGGTTCTCAACAAATTATGTAAAGTAGCTTAACGTCGTAGCCAGAATTAGTTTTGATTTAAAAATAAAGAGACGCCAATACTGAATTGTTATTAATTTTTTTGTTTAAATATTTACTCTATTGTTAACACAAAAGTTCTTTGTTCAAAAAATAGAAGTATTTGCTTAAATATAAAAAAATAACAAAACTTAAACAAAACTTCTTAAAAAAAATAATCAAAAACCTTAAATTAAGCTCAGTACTTTGTGGTAAACCCCATATTATTCAAAACCGATTTTCATCGGCTTTGCATAGAACCAACGAAGCCCTGGCATCTTTACACCACTCATTCTTTACCACCTGCCAAAGCTCCCGATTGTTAGGTGGTCTAGCACCCGCACCTTCCTTTTAACGTCACCCCAAAGGTTTTCAATAGGATTTAAATCCGGTGACTGTGCGGGCCATGACATAACCTCAATCATTTTGACCCGAAACCACTCTTTGACTTTTTTGCTTGAATGTTTGGGGTCATTGAACTGTTGGAATACAAGCTGATACATTTTCTTTAGTTGGAAGCTTCGGCTTGCGGGGGCTCCTCCTTTACGAATTGTCACTGCACTAACAGGCAGTCTTTTTGAATGATTATAGAATACGCAGAAGGATCAATTTTGCTGTATCAGACAATACGCCTGTCGTCTATTGTCGAAGTTTCCTCTTCATTCCTCTAGTTTCTGACTTGAAATTAAATCTTATATCATCAGCAACCATCGTTGTTTCATCATAAATAATATTTCAATTTCCTGGTAGGTTTTTCCCCCCTCGCGTAGTTTCAGAGGGCGGTCTCTCTTTTCCTTAGTGCAACGTTTTGCTCGGCCCACTGTTTTTGATTAAAATTTATGTGTACATTTATGAATTTGTAAAAAATTCGTTTTATGAATGTATGCCCATACTTACTATTCAATTTTATAATTGTTCTCACTTTAGTTAAATTTTTTTTACGTCAAATAGTCCTCAAAATTTCATTGTGCAAGGCTAAGTATGTGAAATAAATAATTCCGTTTAAAATGTCTGCCGGCTGAATTCAGATTTTGAATGATTCAACATGTTAAAATATTTTATACAATAATTTGTCAAAAAGGACTACTATTATTTTGAACACAACTGTACATACTTGCCACCTAGGCCCCCTGGAAAATAAGGTTAGTTTGCAACTGCAGTGCGGTTTAGAGCGTGTCAATATTGTATTATTTTCAATAATTTTGTTTGTTTAGATGAAAACTTCCCAAAGTAAACAGAAACGTATCCGTGCTTGTATAGTTCTAAGGAATGTTTTCAATGATATTTGTATACATACACATACCCCCTGGTCTGGCACCGTGGCTAAATGGTAAATGTTTTGGACTACTAAACGAAAGATTTGACGTTCTAATCTCAAAAAACATCAAAAAGTTTTTTCACTGTCCCACCACTCCCGAATGTCTGAAAATCGTACGAAAGTAATGACTGTCATTAGAAAGGTTCTCGACTCGCCCTACGGATATGGATTAAACTACAGCCAGCCCCCTTCCATTTGTCTGAAAAATATAACACGCACAACACAAATAGCCGCGAGCAACTAGACCCTGGACACCATTTCTTCCGTTGCGCCCAATTTGTATATCACGCCTAGTAGTTTAATTATATTTATTGCCAGTCATACTTATTATTAACTAAATTATATTGTTATTCAAGAATAAAAGTCTTCATATCTATTTTTAAAGGTTCACGTATTGTTTTCTTGATATTTTTCAATCTTGAAATTTTGATCCATTTCGGTTAGCTAGTATAGAGAAACTTGCAAAGAGAAGCTCCGTTCAAAATTTGTGTCTACATAAGTCACATTAGACATGTTTAAGGACGAAGAATTGAAAATGTTGTCAAGTGAACAAAAATGTTTTATGTGAGCAAAACTTTAACGTATTTACTCACTACTTTTTGAAATTTAAAATATCATTTAGTTGCAAATACTTTTTACAAATTTTGTTCAATGTCTTGCGTTAGAACGTAGAATTATTACAGCTGTTGAAACAACGTGAAAAATATCGGTTCATAGCAACCCACCTTCTGTATCATGTTTGCTTGTTCTTAGAAGCCTTGCGTAAGAACCATTGAATTCCGCTTGAATTTTATTTCGTCTTGAGCAACAATCTGCGACCGGTTTTTGATAAGTGTGTTATGAGTAAGCTTAGATATATAGGTTCTATTTAAATTTATTGAAAAAAAAATTGTTTACAATACATTTTCGTATTTTTTGAGTCTTCAGCTTTTATTTGATGTGATGCAAAAGTGAAAGCAGCATTTAACTTTTTTTATATACACATACATATACGAGTAAGTGCGTATGAATCATCCAAAATAAGTGTCATATCATAAACAAACAAATCATAACTTCTCTGAATCCTAATTAGAGTTCCCAATTTCAAAATGTTAAATGGCAGACAGGTGAAAACCATACTAAAAACAAACAATATACATAGGTATAACATAAATTAAAGTAGAGTATAAAATTCTGTTCAGTACAGCTAAATCCGACTTTAAAAACTAAAACTAAAAAATTAGGACAGAGAACTCAAAATAGTCTCAAATTATTGCAATCATTGTGAGAAATATAAAACTATAACCCCTTTTCGAACATTTTTTGCTCTCGGCAAGCCAAAATATTAAAAAAAAATACCAAAAATTTCAAAGCTAAAATATTTTGGCTTTAAGTCAGCATACCTAGTCTTGCCATAAGTTTTTGCCAAATTTTTGAGTTGCTAAAACTCGGGCTACTGGTCGCTTTGGGGAATTGTCTGGAGTAGAGGTCAGGCCTATCGTCGATCTACGGGTCATCTTTTAACTCCTCAACTGAAAAAAATTAAACTGGAAAGATGCAAGCGACTTTTGCAGTGGCACGCGGACAAGGGCCATGAAAACCTTCTGTTTACGGATGAGCAAATTTTTGCCGTGGAAGAAGGTTTCAGCAAACAAAATAATAGTATCTATGCTACATCATCTATGGATGCGAAATAAGTGGTTCCAAGGTTTCAACGTGACCATCACCCCGCTTCGGTAATGGTTTGGTGGGGAGTCTCTCACTAAGGTGGCACATCCCTCCATTTCGTCCAGAAAGAGTGAAAACTGGTGCACAAGTTTACCAACAAGATGTGCTAGAGGGTGTTATGAATGGTTTGACCAATACCCTTTTCAATTGAGACGATGGATCTTCTCGCAGGACTCGGCTCCAGTGCACGAAGCCAAAACCATGCTGGTGTGGCTCAGGGTCAATATCAATGGCTTTATAGCAGCAGAAGATTGACCGTCTGGCAGCCCAGATTTGAGTCCTTTGGATTACGGTTTGTAATCAAAATTGAACAACACGCAAGACTCCTCACAGAAATTTGGAAAGCCTCAGAGCAGCATTGACCGCAGCAGCAAAAGTTCAAAATCCAGAAAAAAAAGAATTCTAAAAGATTACAATTCACAACAATGCCAAAAGAAAATTAAACGAGAAAAAGTTAAAATACTTTTAGCGTATCCATCTACTTTGCCCTGGTATAGTTGCTTTTGCCAACTTGTCAGGTGCCAAATATGAGGGGGGTTGAATTCCAAAGAATTCTAAAATAAATAAATTTGAAGTACGAAATTCCAAAGAATTGGAATCCGGCTTCTCGCTTCCAGGAATTTTTATTTAGAAAAGCAATGGCTTAGTGCGAAATATTGCGGTAATTGAATTTTGGATTTCAATCTCTAAATTTTGATCCATAGTATTATCCATAGTATTATATTTGCTCATATATTACTTCTACCACAAAGTAACGAATAACTTTGCGAACTGCGAAAATACATATGTACTTTCAAATGCACATACTCCTTAGGTGTTGTTTGCGCTTTAATAAGACTTTGTTCCGCATAAAACAAGCGTAATTAAATAAGCCATCTTCAAAGCCTCCAGACAGTCGGATGTAATATAAAAATAATTGACTTTCTAATTTAAAATAAACTCCTGCCGTATTCAAAACAGTACCTTCTACGATAAAAACAAGGAACTCATTAAGGATATTCGTATCTTCATAAAATAAGAAGACAGAAACGCATTAAGAAAAGTTTTTAAAAGTAGGGCGATTCTACTCGAATTTTTATCTCTGTGTATGAATATCTATAAATAATTGTTACAAGTACCTAATTTCAACATTTTTCATTTCAAGATTAAAACTCAAAATCTTTCTAATTAACGCTAAAAAAGTATAAATAAAAAAAAACAGAAACCTGAATTTTTTCAGAATAATACATTTTCTAAACACAAGAAAACGAGCATCACCGGGGATTACACTTTGAAAAAAATAACCAGATCCTCATCTCCAGAAAAAAACTTCGCAACGACACTGATTCCCAATTCACTTAGTCGTTGCTTGGTTACACCCACAAAAAAAAAACGTTAAATTAATTGAGGGTAAAAGCATGTATAATTGACCACACATCTGCAACATTACCTCATACATAGATCCTCCTTAAGGAGTCAGCTCATTAAGAGAAAAAAAAAGTCGAAACAAAATGAACATAAACTCACTTATCCTTCCGAAAGTCATTTCATCATGTGTGTAAGTTTAAATCCGAAAGCTATCCTTTTCTGCTAATTAAATTTCCAACATTCAGTAGTAATTTCTCACTATGCCAACTAATTTTTTTTTTTTTTTTTCACCACTCACTCAATAGAATGTATCAAATCAACACTCGTGCACAAAGCGAATCTTTATTTATTGCCGTCTGTGGTTGTGTTAATTGCAACATTTTTAACAGCGACATGAACCATTTATCCTCGAACAACTTCACACAACCCTCTAATTTCATCAAATTTCAATTTCACGGCATTTAACTAAAAATTAGGATGTAACGTTCACTTTTGGTCTATCCAATAAATTTCACGAACGAGACACGTCCTTTTTGGGGGAATCAAGTTCCTTGCGGTGATTTCGTTCTTTACTCGGCGAACTCAAGAAACCAACTAAACATACTGTCGAACGGGCATGCTGGCAAACAAGTGGTTGCTTAGAAGAGCTTCAAGGGTATACACACTTTGAGTATCTATACCGACTAAGGAAGTAAGTTTGCGCCGTCAGATTGCCTCGTGAAGCGCGAAAAATACTCGTGGAATGAACACGGACTTCTCGTCCGTATCCTTTGTGGAATGAGAAAATTTAATGAGGACCATGGAATGCAGTAGCTTATTGTTGAAAGCCATCGGCTTATCTCAGGCACCTGATTCTAAGAATATGTGTTTTCCGGGTGTGTGTTCGAAGGAAAGGAAAAACAGCGGTGCAAACGATGGATTTTTATCATGGAAAGGACTTAGAAGAAAAAGTGAGAAATTGCGACTGTTTTAGATACGTTTAAACTCTGTTCGAAAGTACGCAGCTCTGATAGAATTTAGATAATAGGATTATTTGGTGTCGCTGCTTTGAGAAAAGGCTTAAATGCTTGTATAAAACCGCGCGCACAATGGCCTATCTGTTTTTATTATCTCACAACTTTTAACTGGAAAAAGGATGCCTTCGATTTATTTTCAGGAACACAACAAACCCATTTAACAGCCATTGTACCGTGTGACCAACTTTAATCGAAACCGAATTGCATTAAGGGAGTCAGTGGGTAAAAATTCCAATTTGGATGAAGTGTGTAAATGACAATGTACGAGTATGTGTGTATGTATATTGAGGGTCCATTATGCTGGCGGTAGCGCCCACAATTTATTTTAATTAAAAATGGGAAGCCTATTTTATCGCTTCGAAGTTTTGGATGTGGATTCGGTCATTTTTTTTTTCGATTGAGGGCAAATTTACAAGTCATCATTTTTATGGAGATGCATGTCAAATTGTTCCAGTGGTCAATCGATGGGTCAAAAACGGTAGTGTTTGTGGTTCGAAATTATTATTATTTTTTTTATCTTTAAATTGGATCGGTATTTTATGCAATGTATTCTTAAAATCAGTGGTAAGTAAATGCGAATACACACATGTAAGTGGCACTTTTAGAATTTTGTTGTTAACATTTTGTGTGTGGTGAAATGGCCAAAGGACGCTATTTTGTACTGCTGCCATTGATCCCATTGTTGAAATGTAATTCTCCCTTTTGATGTTCGAATGAATTCAGAAGAAGGCAATCGTAAGGAGGGAAGGAAATTATGTTTCTTTTCAACTTTTGCTTGCCATAAATCAAAATGTGGATAGTTTCCAATATTTAGAAGAAATTTTTGCCTTAAGGACATTTTTGCTTATTCCTTTTGATTTTCTGTTTACAAAAATCCTGCCAACTGGAAGAATTTAATGAAATACACGCAAGCAAATGTATTTTTTTTTATACAATAAAATAAGCATGTGTTTAATTAGATTTTTAGATCAAAATATGGTTCTTTGTTGTCCTCTATAACCTGGAGTGTAAACGCATTTCTGTAGTTATTTTTTATGACTACTAAGGGTTTTCAAAACGGGAAGAATGGGAAGATATCAATGATCAAAGCGAAAATAAATCTTCCATGTGTATGTATTTAATGGGGGTCATCCTGGTGGAAATAAGTACTCGTACGTGGACCTATTGGTTGGTTCTACCCCAATTATCCGCAACCACACTCACCGGAATTTGAAGTTTTCCCCCTGGTATGCCAGTACCCATTGAAGAGCGTGTGGTATTGGCATTCATTTATTCCTCATCCAATGGATACGTATCGGCAATCATGTATAAAATATATGTTTTTCTTCCTTGATTTACATCCGTCCTTCTGACGGTTATGTCAGACATTTTTATACATTTTTGTATATTCTAGTGCTTGCACTTCTGTAGTAGCAGGCACACTCAAATATCAATAACTAACAATTATAATCATGGAATGGATTATCTTTTTCTTCCTTAGCTCTGTATTGAATTCAGGCACTGCCAACTGAGTATGCTATTAGGACTTAATTCATTCACAATATTGGGCAGTTTTGTGGTGGTTGAAGCGGCTTTGATTGCCATTTATTCATTCGTGGAATCAACTGATTTTTTCAGTGCGCTGTACTTGGGATGGGTTGCAATTTTTTTAAGGATGCATATATAGGGATGTAGCTGTTGAGGTATTTTACTCGACTTTCCGTTGAATGAAATTCGATATTGTTTTCTGACAAAACCAAGAAGTAAAATTGATTGCTGATAAGACGTGTACATATGTATAACTTTTATTGAGTTACTTTTACAATTATATAGTCAGCAAAAGACAACAACTAGTTTCACACTTTCTAAAGTCAATTACACTTGTTTCGTTCCTGCAAAATTTACTCATTAAATTTCAAAGGCAAGAACCCAAGCAAAGAACCCATTTTTGCTTCATTTTGCGGTGGTGTAAAAAGGATACTTAAGAGATCGTCATCGTTTGTCGAACTGATGGTTCACAGTTCAATCCCTGATGTCAGCAAGCATTATATGATAAGGGGCAGTCCGATCAATTGCGAAAGTTTATGACAACACTACTGCGAAGGCATAACACTGGCAGTAGGTTTGTCATTTGGCTGGAGAAATTGTTGGCTCTGTTGATGATTGATATGCTTATGACATCAGGTGGACTGCTAAAAAAATACTGTGAATCAGAAGCGAAGGCAAAAAATAAATGACAACAAACAACACCACTCTCTTTCTGTCTGTCTATCTATCTTTCTAACGCCCGCACCGTATGAAAACATGTAAAAGGGTATTCATAACCCCTTGAGTGCGTGCAAATTATGAAAAAAAAAAAATCTCAAAAATACACCCCGCTACGGTTTATTTACTTTAAGGCATTTTTTGTAACATACTCGTTGGACCTACGAGTATTCCCCGAGAGTATATACGAATGAATCCGAATGATAAGTATGAAGAGCCAAATCCATCTATTTGTATGGAGCTTTGAACTTTTAGGAAATACTGTGTACACAAATGTAATTTTTGACCCTATGTAAAGCATTGCCCATTGAGAAGGCTTCATGCTATACACGTTACAATAATATGCAGAGCACTTATTGACAGGCGCTATGATAAAATATCGATGACACAATAAAACTGAAGCCTCTAATTGGTGGAAATTGCTTTCAATCTAAGAGAGATATTCTTAAACTCCTATCAAACGTAGACGTCAAAAGTATCTTAAACGAGAAAAAAGACCTAGAGATTTTACGCAAACTTAATAAATTTATTACCATTATCAAAAATTGCCATAAAAATGTGATTTACGATCAAAAGAGGAAGATGTTTCCCTTTCATTGGAAAAGGAATTAATTTCTAATTTAATACAAATCCATACGATATATAATTGCTCGCTATGAAAGAGCTATAAATCACTAATAGAATCATAAAACTGCTGCAATAGACGAAACTATAAATAAATATATACAGAAAACAAACATTAAACATCGTCACTAAATTTATAGTTCGAATTTTATTCCTTATACATAATAACAAATGTCACTTACACTTATGTACATATGTATGTATGTTTACCGGAAGTTGAGAAGCCAACAGTTCATGATTTACGAATGAATATGTGAGCATTATTTCTGGCAATGAAGCAAAGCCATTTAATGATTCAATGGTTGAGCCTTCTGTTAGTTAATTTTTGAGTGCATGGTATTTTGACCCTGGCAACACTAAAACGCTTGCGAAATTGCGAAAACTTAAAGAATTTTTGAGGGATAGTTACGGGTATAAAGAGTTGGAGAAACTTAAATGCTTATGGATAAAAACCTTATCCACGTGCTCATCCAGTCTGATCAAAGAATTGTTGTTTTCTTTTTTCTGAGAAAAATATTGTATAGAGAGTAGGGACTATTTGCTTGTAAGGTCCAGCTCAGTCAGGAGTTCAAATAAACTGACCGCCCGCTCCATTATCGCTACTATGTGTGAGTTTTAAAGGAGTTGGGAATAATGTCCATTTTGTTCGCAAAATTATCCGTATGAAGCTTATGTTAGTAAGTAAAACTCAAGGATTTGAAGTTCCAAAAAATTCACACGTAGTTGTAGAGACATCCTTAAAGAGTGACCGTTTTGTTTTGGTTTTAGAGTGGTGGTATCATTAAAAAAAAAAATACAAATTCTTGGCGCAACGGACCGAATGTGGTCCAGGGCCTAGCTTCTCGCGACCATTCGTGTTGTGCGTGTTATATTTTTCACACAAATGGAAGGGACCTACAGTTTAGAGCCATATCCGAAAGGCAAATTGAGAAGCTTTCTCTTGACAGTTATTACTCTCGGACGTTTGTCAGACATTCGCGAGAGGTGGGACCGTGAAAAACTTTTTGGTGTTCTCTGGGATTCGAACCTCGAACCTCACGCTCAGCGATCCAACGCACTAACCACTTGAGCCACGGCGCCCACCATTAATGGTATGGTGGTATCATTAATCCTTACATTAAGCTGGCAGCAATATTACTATGAATCGAGTGCACTGCAGACACGTGATAGCTAAATTTTTATGGTAACTAATTATGTAGAACTAATTTCAAAAACATGCCACACCAGCCTTTAAGCAATGGACGTTTGCGCACTTAGTTCTTTAAACGTGTTTTCAGCCATTTTGGAAAAATGTCTTGACCACCGTACAGTTGTGATTTGACGCCGTTGGACTGATTTTAATAGAAACTTGTTAGAGCCTACTATTCGCGAAATTCAGATCACGAGCAAATGGCAATTTACTGCGAAATTGGGTTGACAAAATGCGTTACTGCAGCAATTTGAATGCAATGCAAATTGTTTTCAATAGATTACAGGAAGGTAAATTGTTATTAAAAAATATTGAACAGGTGAGTTTTAATAGTAATTTAAAAAAGACAACTTATGACCCATATTTAGACTATTTTAGTTTATTTTAACAAAGAAATCTGCAACAGAGGTGAAGTAGGTATGTACGTAAACAAGAATAAAAAGAACACAACTTCCAAAGTTACAGGCAAACATAATTTTGTTCTCATCTCAAAAATATTTTCAAAATATGAATAAATATCACAGATATACATTATTAAATGGCCTATCTGTGTATGGGTGTAGCGAATACAATTTTGGCCAGTGGAGTAGCTTTTTATGATTATTTCGATTTTTTATGATTACTAGCGAGTAACCGGCGTGCGTTGCTGCGCAGTTGTTAAAATTCAGCTGTGGGCAAACTACTGGATCAATTTTGACCAAACACAGAAACACTCTCGGGCCAATATCGAAGATTGCCTGAAAATTTGAGCTCAATCAGTTCGGCGGTTTCGGAGTGGCATACATACAAACATAGGTACATAGGTTCATAGGTACATTCAGTTTAATATATATACAGATTTGATACTTATTTTTAGTTACTTACTTAATTCCTCTTAAAAATGTGATTCAGACCTAAATAATTTACTTGGTTTGCTAAATGGTCATAATTGGTCTTTTCCACACCCAACAACTGTAGAGGAAACTTTACCAAGTAAGTCGAGATAAAATTCTTACATAAGTAAGCAAACCAGCCGCCGTAACGCAAAATGCGTCTGACTACTGAATGACAAGTTCGAAGTTGAAGTCCCGAAAACACCAAGAAGGCTTGCCAAGGTGTCACCTCTTACAAATGCCTGACACTAACTATCATGAGAAAGCTTCTTAATTTTGCCTTTTTAGTACCGCTGCTTCCTTTCATTGGAATAAAACCCTAGAATGCTACTTCTGCTACTTCAAATATTTGTAGGCAAAGACTCCTCACCAAATAAAGTTGGCTGTCTTTGGCGGTTTTCTTATAGATGTAAGCCTGTAGATTTATTCGACCTACTCTTCAGATGTTTGAAGTTCTAAAGTGAATACATCTAAATACATCTTAAGTGATAAGAAGATTATCCTCATAATTTAATTTTGACAACCGCCCATCTTGTCATGATGCTCGAATCCCAGTTTAACAAAAACACGGTTCTCAAAACACAGCTTTGTATTTTGCCTTTCCAAAGCTATAGCCTTATTCATTCTCCACCAATTTGAAAAGAGGCGAAGTTGTTAATTATTCTCCAACATGATTTCAGTGTCTGGTTCTGGAATGTCGCTTAGTTATGTCTTTGATTTCATTACTCTAAAGTAAGTATTTTCAAACTTAATATCTTCTGCCAGGGACACTGGAGAAGCATTGTATCTCTTCCAATGTATTCTCCACTCAACATAAAATCAGCATCTCCTTTCGTGCAATAATTAAAGACTTCCAGTCTAGTACTCTCAACAATTAAGGTTCCACTGATTGAATACCAAAGTAATCAAACCTACCCCCAATTGGTACCGCAATCAAACCACCTCCAATAATGAACTTCAGCTTTTAGATACTTCTTTCCTAAAGTTTCACCCGTTTTTCTTTTGTTGCTACGAACAAGGAAAATGTAAGTGGAATCAAATAGCCCATCCGACGTAAATGGAGATTGACGCGTAACCAAGTTGAAAATACAGACTCAATGTACGCACTTTATAAAGTAAAACGAGTCCTTTCCTAATACGATTACCAGCCACCTTGTCGCTAACGCTTTCCTGTTAGTGAAAGCATCTGCTGACATTGAACCTTTTATGGGCCCGATATCATTTTAATGCTTCATAGACAAAAAATTCCTCACACTCTTATACGCCAGTCACAAAAATTCTTTTCCGAGGACGAAGAGCAATACTGTCAGGTTTCCGGTCGATCTTTCCTTTATCTTGTGCGATTGCTATTAGAGTTTGACTAAAAAGAAAATACCAATCTCCATCTCATACCACACACCATCGGTCGGTTTTTCGGTTTCTTTTGTGAGTATTTCTTCTTAGAAATGATTTGTGATTCAAATTTCAGTGTTTTCGTTAAAAATAACTTTTCGAACTTAGATCAAATTATTATTCAAAAATTTTAAGAGTTTAATTCCTTTTTCTAAGGACTATTTGATTATTTTTCTCCTCAGGAGTAGGTGGTTATGTTGGTTGAGATAATATCTAAGCTTTTGGAATTTTATTAGCTATGAAAGTGGTTTTCAACAATTTTCTTATCCCCGCCACACTTAAGGAATTGCGTGTCCTTTGAATCTAAGATAAGTTAATTGGAAGATTTTGTAGTGAAAGATAAGGTAATAATTCTAAAATTGAATTATATGCCAGGTTACCATCAGGGATCTTATAGTAATCAGAAATGATGAATATTGACTTTTATGTCTGGTATACGTGTCCATGTAAAAATAGAAAGGAATACGGGTGGTATTTTATGAATTTTATGTCGGAGCAATCAGTTTCGATGTCGCATCTCACACCATTGGAACTCTTTTAATTTATTTCTAAATACAACTTTTTTCTTTAATGCAGAGAATCTAAGCATCTATAATCGTTTATGAAAAAGTCCGAGAACTATAGCAACCATTTGCTGTGCCTTTGTTATACAGTTTAGCATTTTTTTTTAATTAATAATCGTTCTAACACACCATACCTTTTTAGGTTTTTGTCAGAAAAAAACCCTTAATTTAACGTTTGTTAGGTTCTGGTCAATCACTGAGAGATATCACTGAGATGAAAATATAAACCTCATTTAGACATATTTCCTCGCTTAATAAAGTTCAGTAGAAATGAATGCAAGGTGAAGCTTAAGTTCTAAGATATTAAAATAATTCTTAATATCCTTCACCCTGTGCCATCCTTTGTAAATAGTGCTTTTTATACTTATATTAGCTGTGCATATGTCAAATAAAGACATCAATTAAATTCTATGTACTCAAATTTAACTCCATTCCTTTAGGTTGTCATTTCCATTTCATTTTTATAAAAACAATCAACATTTGAAATTAAAAAATAATTTTCAGCAAGGAGCGAATATTTGAGTGTAAATAAATAAGTACATTTTGGAGCAAGAACTAAAAGTCAATGTCAAATGGAATATCTCTCAGTGAGAATCCAAATACTACTACTAGTAATGGTAGAGAATTAGAGACAGAGAAAAGGTCGTTCACTGAACTTCGCGGTGTATAGACGTGTTACGGCTTCGTTGTGAAAAAAAAATAATAGTAATAATAATAATTCCCTTTAGTGCATCACGCAGTACATTTTTAAGCGGCGACGTAGCCCAGTGGTGGTGTTTTACCAACCGTTACCCAACGGGCTCGGTATCGCGCCGCGACGGGAGAAAACACCCAGGTGTGTGTGTGTGCTTGTTGTTTTGCGTTTAAGCAAAAGAAAATAGTGATAGAGACACAAAAAAAAAAAAAAAAAGTAAATAAACTAGTGATAGAGACACCAAAAAAATTTAAAAGACCAGTGACAGAGACACAGAATAAAATAAAAATAAAAAGTGATGGATATTGAGGGTTCCGTTATCCCCATAGCGGGAGTAGGGGGAAAAAAATCCGCATCAGCCGATGAGGCAAGTTTGGGTAGCCGCGTACCACCAGTGGCTACAAAAACTATAATTAAAAGGAAGGCCAAACTAAGGCCTACTCCTAACTTAGTTAAGCGCCTCTCTCTTTCTACTTCAGCCAAAAAGCTGCGGGGCGAAGTGAGGATGGGGGCGCCTTCGGCAAAAAAACCAACAGCAGCACAACAGCAGCGTCATCGGTCGGCCGACGGTGATGAAGAACAAGGTATGGGTGATAGCAACAGCTTCGCCTCGCTAGCCGCTTCCGAATCGGAAGATGAGGAAGACGAGTTGGAGTGCCTCGACTCCAGCATTAGGCAGCTGCAGCAGAGGGTGCTCGCCATTAAGGCCAAGCAGACGGCCAGAAGGGAGAAGGAGCACATTGAGCTCCAACGCTCCCAGGAACAACAACAACAACAGGAACAGCTGCCAGAAAATAAAGCAGCAGCAACAAGGGCAGTTGATAAAACTGCAAAGAAAGCGGTAGCAACAACAAAGCTGCCGCAAAAATCGAGTCAACTGCCAGTAAGGCAGCTGCAACAACAACAGCAGCCAAAGAAGCAGCAACAACAACAGCAGCCAAAAAAGCAGCAGCAACAACAACACCAGCAGAAAGAACATCAGCAGCAGCAACAGCAGCAGCAACAACAACTGCAGCAGCAACAACAGCAGCAGCAGCAACAACAACAGCAACAGCAGCAGCAGCAGCAACAACAGCAACAGCAAGTACAAATGCAGCAACAACAGCAACAGCAGAAAAGTACGAAGGTGAAGGTGCCGCCTATTAATACGTACAAAATCGAGCTAAAGGACACCATAGACCTATGTAAGTCGGCCATAGGTCACAATTTTTATATAAAACGACTTAGTGAGGATAGACATGCTATCCACTGCAAAACAGTGGAGCAGTATAGAAAAATAAAAGAATTATTAAGGGACTCGACGACGGAGTTCTTCTCCTTCACCCCGAAGGGGGAAAAGCTGCAAACTATGCTGCTGAGGGGGATGGATTCGTCTATCGAGCCGGAGGAGCTCCTTCAAATGCTGAAGGATAAACAGTGCGACGGGCTTGAGTTCGTGGGGGTCAAGCCGTTTACCACAGCTAGGGCAAAAAGGGAGAAGCGAAAGCTACCGTTCTTCCTTGTTCAGCTTTCGCCCAGTAGCAAACTGGATGGTCTCAGGAGTATTAATGTCCTAGACTACCAGGTTGTGTTATGGGAAAAAGTAAAAAGGAGCGATAGCATTTTACAATGCGTTCGCTGCCAAAGGTTTGGGCATGCCGCGTCGAACTGTGAAATGCAGCCTCGATGCGTGAAGTGCGGTAAGAACCACAAAGCAGAGGAATGTTCTCTGGGTAAGGATGGGGTAGCAGATAGGGCCCAACTCTCATGTGCTTTATGTGGAAACTCGGGACACACCGCAAACTATCGCGGTTGCCCTAAGTTTCAATACATGAAGAAAATAAATCTGGTTCGTCAGCAGAAGGTCGAAGTCAAGCGTCCACCTGCTTCTACTCAAACACCAGCCGTTACTTCCCAATGGACTTACGCCGAAATGGTGTCAGGCCGGGGAAATACGGTACAAAAACAACAACCGAAGGTTGCTTCACAGGTCCCAGTGCCTAAAGCACCTGAGGCTCAGCCTGACATGCTGGCGATTTTGCTCTCTATCCAAGGGCAAATGAGCCAGCTTCAGCGTCAGTTACAAGAACAGGCGAAACGGGTGGACCAGATCTACGCATTTCTGCCGGACCTAGCGCACCACCAGTCGTAATGGGTACGTTGGCGGAGAAATCATTAAAGATCCTTGCGGTGAATGTGAATTCACTGATAAGGATCGAGCGAAGAACAGTACTTTTTAAGTTGTTAGAAGACCAAAGCCCTGATGTACTTTTGGTTAGCGAAACTAAGCTATCCCAGAAGCACAAACTATGGCACAATAAATATAATATTATAAGAAGAGACCGACCCAACTCCATTCAAGGGGGAGGTGTTGCGATATTCATTAGAAAAGATTTGCGTTACAAGGCTGTGTACAGCGGTGAAGTGCGGAGGTTTCAGGAGCTGGAGGCCTGTATCGTGTGCATCCCTCTCCGTAGTGGAAAGAGGTTGTACATGGTCGCAGTCTACGCTTCCGGAGCTACTCAAACCACTTCATTTATAACAGAGCTCGAGACACTTTTTCGATGTCTAAGGCTGGAGTCGGAGGAGAACTATTTTATTATGGCTGGAGATTTAAATGCCAAGCATAGTGATTGGGGAAATAATATACCAAATTCTAGGGGGAACCTACTACTTAATTGGTGGGGTCTACACAATGTCGAGTATAGACTCGATTTGAAAGCTACCGATAGTCCGTCGTATCCTAGCGGCGGCTCATATCTGGATCTTCTGCTGTTCGACGTACGGTTACAACTGACCAACACGAACCGACAAACGAGAAACTGCCTACATACATTCGTGTATGACAGTGACCATTGCGGACTCAGTGCCGAAATCACAATTTCCAACGAGATTGCGGAGTTGGAGGAGTTTGTCCAAACGTACCCCTACAATTACAGTAGGACGCGCTGGACACGCTTCTCCAGAGTATTGACAAGAGCACTCTCCTCGAACTCGCTCTACCCACCGTCCAATAGGAACCTGTCAAATGAGGAGATCGACAGATACCTACAACGAATGGACGAGACAATTAAACAAACGATGGACAGAACGATACCTCGGTATCAACAAACTGACAACGTTGACATATACCGCAATGCAACAATTGACGCACTTCACTTACAAAAAAGTAGACTTCTGTCAAGATTAAAAACCTTGTACAGACGGTTTACTGACAGACAAAACTCGGAGGTCAGGACACTCAAGTCGTTGATTAAAAACCTCCAACAGTTAATAAAAGAAAATTACAGACTCTCTGTAAGTTTGCACTGGAACAAAAAAATTCGGGCTGTAAAATCCAGCAACCCGAGTATGTTCCCGCAAATAAATAAAATATTTCGGAGGAATAATCAGAACGACCTGCCATGTCTTAAGATCCCCCGAACGACGAATAACGAACAGATACTCATAACAGCAGGCATAGATCCAGGGAACGCCGTCAGTGATGACAACTTCTTTGTGATCGAAGATCCGCAGGAGAAGGTAGAGGCTATAGGAGCGACTTTCCAGGAAGTGTATAAGGTGAATGATAGTATTTGCCCGAACCACGACCTGGAAAGTCGAGTCCTTGTGCACAACTTTAACCTTCAAAATGATATACAGCACTGGCGATCAGAGAACAACGGTTTCACCGAGTTCAATGACGATAATATGGCAAATAATGTCATCGCCAATGTGGAGGTACATCCCCCGTTCATATCGAAGGTAGAACTTCAAGCGATCTTCGAATCATTGAGAAGGAAGAAATCCGTGGGTATCGACGGAGTGTCTAACATTGTGCTAAGACATCTCCCTCCAGAAGCGGTGAACATTTACACCATCCTGTTTAACAATGCGCTGAATAATGCACATTATCCGGCGCACTGGAAAACAGCGGTGGTTCATCCTATTCCCAAAAGGGGTAAAGATACGTCCAATCCGGCAAATCTCCGGTCGATAAGTCTCCTTCCGAACATCAGTAAGGTATTTGAGAAGGTTGTCAATAGAGCCCTGTCTAAGTGGGTTGAGGACATGAATATTGTTCCGGATAACCAATTCGGTTTTAAGGCGGGGCATGATACAATACATGCCGCGTCTAAACTGGTGTCGGATATCCAATGGAACAAAAGCAAGAAACAATGCACGGGTGCCTGCCTGGTTGACTTGGAGAAGGCCTTCGATACCGTATGGCTAGAAGGACTCTTCTACAAGTTGAGTAGGCTGGGCATAAGTAAACCACTGCTATACATGTTTTGTAACATGCTCACCGGTAGACAGTTCATTGTGAAAAATGGCAATGTGACTTCTGCTGGTACGTTTGATATTAAAAATGGTCTGCAACAGGGTGCGGTAAATTCGCCGATCCTCTTTAACATTTACACAAGTGATCTTGTAGGATCTCTTCACCATTCTATAGCGTACGCCGACGACTTGATAGCGTACAGATCAGGACCAAAGATCGAGGTCATTGCAATACTCTTGCAGCGTGACTTCGATAAGATCAAGCGATATTGCGACGACTGGAAGTTGAAAATCAACTTCCAGAAGTCGGAAACCATCCTGTTTAGGACGTCGTTATCTGGGGCCTCTGCGGATACCAGAAAGAATTGGCGAAAGTTCTCAATAGTCGGACAGCACGGACAACCATTAGCGTCTCGAAATGTAGTCAGATACCTTGGGTTCTGGCTAGACCAGTATCTATATTTTAACAAACATATTGATGCTGCTCTGGCCAGAGCCAAAGCGGCTTTCGCCCTCACAGAGAGACTGTTTTATAGCAGCCAACTCGATGCGAGGGTGAAGGTAATCTGCTACATGGCCCTCATTCGGCCCATGCTCGTATATGGTTGTCCCGTGTGGTTCAACGTGGGAGCAAGCTCGATGGAAAGGATTCGGGTGTTTGAGAGGGCTTGCCTTAGGGCCTGCCTTCGCTTATACAGAACACCAGAGTCTCAGTACATAAAATTCTACTCCAATGAGATCCTTTATAACAAGGCGGACATAAGCAGGGTGGATAATTTCTTGATCAAGATGATTCGAAGGCACATTGCAAGAGCAATGAACTCGATGAATAACCTGATCTCTGGGGCCTACTACCCCAATGACATGTATCATGAGAGCGTGCGCCTTAACGGCTTCATTCCCCCAGAGGCGTTCCTCTATTTAGATAGAGAAGGTCTGATACAGGACAAAGTAGCGGTGCCGCTAATCTTCCATGTTGCCCGGACAGCTGTGGATAGGCGACTCAACTACGACCGAGACGTCGCGCTCAGCATGACGGAGCGTCTCCGGTTCAGTAGAGCGATAGCAGGTCGCGATTTGCGAGACGTTGTTAGGCAGCATCAGAGATTCTGGTGGTTAGGGGACGGAGAGGGAACTCCCTCGTCGTTTCCTTTTGATTCAGGGTAGCTCCTCCTAAGGCGCAAAGTCGGCCTGGCCGGCTTACATAGGTTTAAGATTTAGGTGTAGGTTATATTTAGGTATATAAAAAAAAAAAAAAAAACAAGAAAAAAAATTATATGTATATGTACATGCATATGTATGTGCATATACGTTGTGTATATATATGTATATATATTACGTATATATACATGTATATATATAGTTTAGAATAAGGTAGTTATAAGGTTTATTTTTAAGGTAGTTTTAAGGTTTATTGTTAAGGTAGTTTTAAGGTATTTTTAAGGTAGTTTTTAAGTTCTTATTTTATATTAGTTTTTTATAAAAAACAAGTTCGTTTTTCTAAGTTTTTATATTTTTCTTAGAAGTCTAGTTGTTAAGCCATTTAAATAAATAATTAATTTTAAGTTAGGTTACGTCGAAAGACATAGTTTTAAGCATTAGGTTTAGCTTAGAGCACCCGCATAGGGTCAGTAAGTTAGAATAAGATTAAGTTAAGTTAGTTAAGCTAGTTTTAAGCGTTTTTCTCTAGCTCATAAGTAATAATGAATTCTTAAAATAAAATGCATTGAAAATGAAATGAAAAAAGAGACAGAGAAAGGCTTGTATTTGCGAAAATTTGGTTTGTCAGTCGCTCAAAAACTGGAACAATTATTTGACTCAAAAGTTAAACAGACTCAATGCGTATCAAATTTTGAATATTCATATGGCGGGAATTTCAAAATCAGAAAAAAATTAGCAATAAAATAAAATTATCAAGATCCTGAAATTATAAGATTTTTATCCTTACAATAAACGATTGTAAATATTTCTTTTCTGGCTCAGATGTACCCTTTTACGACGACATGAAGTCGAAGCCATACTTTAATTCACTGAGTTTTGCGTATTTTTAACGATGTTTTTGAAAGGCTTACTCATCCGTAAACTTTTTCCTTCACCTCCCAGGTGAATTTCGGTCAATGACTTGAAAAGATGGATTACACTGCCGGACTACCGAAACTACCGACTTATTAAACTCACAATGTGATAATAAATTCGATTTGAGAAATGGACCAAATGGAAGGGATCTACAGTTTAGAGCCATATTCGAAAGGCTTGTTTCTAATTGTGAAGCTTTCTTATGACAGTTATTACTCCCGGACATTGTCAGACACTGGAGAGAAGTGGGGCCGTAAAAAAAACTTGTTGGTGCTTCTGGGATTCGAAGGTTGAACCTCCCGCTAAGCGATCCAACGCACTAACCACTGTCGCACTTAAAAATATATATATATCACCTTGCCGCATCTGGAGAAATTACAGGAAGACATACTGTAATACCAGAATTTTTTTCCTCTGAAAGACTCCTCAGTTAAGTCAGATACTACCGCCAATAAATTTCAGAATCTCAACCAAACTTCAGAGCAGTAAGCTTTATTACACTCTACCGCACTCTTACAACAGGTAAACTAAATCTATTCATTCAACAATTCTATTAGAATTGAACACACCTTTCAAGAGAGAATATCAATTTTGAACATTCCACACACTTCACTGAGAAAATATACATCAATTCCACGATATTGGAATTCCGCTGGCTGGTGCGGCGTGGTGCTTAGATCAATTCGAATGAGGGTTTAACTAGCAGTAATAACAAACTATTGCAAAATGCAGTCTCACTTAGAAAACGTGAAACGAAAACTCTTCAGTATTCGGCGCACGTTTGTAGAAAATGACAACTAATCTGACCTCATCTGTGAGATTGAGAAACTGAATGAAATCGCCCGCAATAATAACAAAGGCTCCATAATATCAATTGAAATGGGTTTTTAAGTTACCCTTATACATTTCCGATTCCAAAAAGTATGCTCTATTGTACAGTTAGGGGAAAAAAAATTTTATAATTTGCAAAAAAAAAATTATTTTGCTGAAATGCATCGCAGTTGTTCGCCAAAAATCAGTTGAAGCGTGCTTCGTGAAGCCATTCCCGGTGATATTCGACTAGTAACTAAATTGAACTAATATTATTTTTCGTGTTTTTCTTGGGTAATTGTCCTTTGAAATAGTAGAGACATAAAAAAGATATAATAATTTATATTTAAGGCTTCTTGCTTTTGAAATGCCTTCACGAAGAAATCTAATGTAGAAGAGAGGCTCAAAGTAGATTTTGAAAACTCCAAAATTTCAGCGAAGTTGGAAGGCTTGTTCAAAATAAATCCAGAATGTGTAAAAAATTGTCATAAAAAACAGGGAGGAAGTTACATTGGCTGACAAACCTCGATCTAGACGCCCCAAGGTAACTTCGGCTAACGATGATGGGTTAAAGGTGCAACTCTGCAAACGAAACCTCAAGATAGTTGTTCGAGAGACACGAGAACAGCTTCAAGAAACAGGAAGTCCGGTCTGTCAAACTACCATAAGCAGACGACTTTATGATGCCCAACTACAAGGACGTGTCAAAAGCAGGAAAGCAGGTTCACGAAAGCATCGCCTCGGATTCGCTAAAAATATGAATATTGATAAGCCTCTCGAATTTCGGAAAAAAGTTGTGTTAACGACGAGTTCAAGTTTAAAATATTTGGAAATCGCCAAAGACAAACTGTATGGCGTTCTAGAGCCGACAACCCATACCATGAGCGATATCTCCACCAAACCGTAAAACATGATGGAGGAAGCGTTATTGTGTGGTTCAGTGTGTGAAGATTGCATGTGATTGAAGAACAATGACAGCACAAATGTATTGCGACATTTTAGAAAGCAATTCGAATCAGTTTGCTGCCACAATGGTTTGTTTTTCAACAAGGTAACGATTCCAAACATACCGCCAAGATAACAAAGCGGTATTTTAACACCAACCGGATAAATCTTTTAGATTGGCATTCAATGTCACCGGACTTCAATGCTATTAAGCATTTGGGGGATGAAATGGATACCAAACAATTCCAAAAAATACAGGAATCCTAGACTAACTTACCCAATAAAATCTTGGAAAACTTGGTTGAATCAATGCCCAGACGCAGTAAAGCTGTTTTACAGAATAATAAGGGACATACACAAATTTATTTTTTCTCTTTACAAATTGATGGACATGGAATTAGTTAATCAAACCGCTTTTTTCAGAGATGAAGGCATCAATGGACGCACATATTTTGCGCTTAATGTTTAGAGTGCTGTGCAACCGAAAGTCTGTACTACAGATTTGTCATCTTCAAGCGTAGAGTGGCAAAAATTGATGCTCATCTCGATTTGTTTAAGGTTTTAATCTTAATGTTTACGTTGTTTGTAGATATGTCTGAGACTTGCTCTCGACAAAGTTGAATGACTGAATGTACTTATTGCTCGGGTGGCTACAGGATTTATTGTGCCAATAGAATAAAGTTTGATTGTGGTGGCTTTGTGATTTACGTGATGGAAGGTTTATCCTGCAAAATCAAATGTAAAGCTGAGTACCAAAGTGAGATGTATTGCTTGTTTTTTATTGAGGTGGTATACAAAGGATAGACTGCAGAGTTTGTTGGAAGTCAGTCATTTTCTTTCATTACGAGAAGGCTTTTTGATAAATGCTTTTAAAATCAACGTGGTTATATGAAGCCATGGACAAATAGTTGAAAAAATGTACCATTAATTTGGTCCTTTATTTTGTACATTGGATCATTATTTGCCACAGTGTTCTCAAATCACGATTACAAATACTTACTTATATGACTTTTGAAATGATTTTTGAAAGGTGGTTCGTTTGAATGCATCATAAATGAAATGCTGAATTGGATAAGTCGGTTAACAATGCTCGACAAAGTGCGCAACGAACACAAGACTAGTTCTTACATAAAAACTACTGATCACAGAAAACTATTTGAAATAGTACGGCCACATCATGAGAAGACTGGATGAATATATCGTCTTCATTTCCTTTTGTTTGGCGAGGTTATAATCAGGATTATAGGGGTCATAACCCTTCCACTTTAATACATTCCTACTGGTCCATGTGTGGGGCTCGTCGACTGGATGAATATATAAAATACCAAAATAAGGAACTCATCCCTCCCGAAATTTCCTGAAAACCCCGTACATCATAGATGGACCATTGTCGAAAAAAGTCATGAGAAATGCAAAAGTAGGCAACAGCACAAGCCAAAGTTATATCACGTGGGGACTTCTTAGTAGAAGATTAGACCCCAAACAACTATGATGATGAAGAAGGTTATGCCTTAGGTCATTGTTAAATTTTGGAAAAGGAGCAGAGTACCTATGTTGCCCGTAGAACTGGGTTTGATCATATTCTCCCGGTTTTTTCATACAGGAGAATACGCGGATTTGTATGTATGTTGCTACATGCAGAAACGACTACAGAATCGGATTGCACATAAAACGTTGTCGCCCAACTACAGAATTTCCACTTGCTTTCCAATTTTTATAGCTTTTTAGAGTGGGGATGAGTTTGGTTTGGGTCTCCTACCAGGCTCAAGGCGAAGAACCTGGATTTTCCAAACTAGAATGTGAATGTTGTGGAAAGCATATTATCAAAGATCAGCGACGGATGAATTTGTACCCCCACAAGCTCTGGAGTAAATTAATGCTATATATCCATATCTCTATGGCCAGTCTTCAATAAGAAGAGATCTTTGTCTAGTCAGAATTAAACGTAAAGAGATTCTTTCAGTCGTTGGCATCTCGACTGGCAATGCTTGATAAGTGAGTACTCTTGCACACAACGATTTAGTCACAATCTACCCTGTAGCTGTCCCGCACTAGCCCTAAAAAATATGGCTTTTAACAGGAATTTCTTTCGAATTACCTAGAATTAAATAGAGAGCTTAGCAAACTTTTTCGATTCATTCAAATTTAGGTGGCGTAATTAACGGTTGACAAATTTCCACGCATATTAAGCAAACTGGATACAAAGTTCTCAAAGTTCTTTCTCTCAACAGGGGCACACATACATCTAACTAAGCCAATTCAAGAACTCCCTTTAAACATTTAGAGTCTTTCCTTTCAATGCGTTGAAAAAAAGGAATAAAGTAAACCTCGCCACAATCATTGACCTTACTACCATTTAAAACGCGTGCATGCCGTTAGCAGGTCGAGAGAGTACAAATTCTTGAATAGCAGTAGCTGCCTTTGGCATCTTGTCAAATATTTACAGAAATTGTGCAATCAACCAGAATATTAATTTATAAAAATTCCATCGTTCAGTGTTAATCGATTTTGCAAAACAAAGTGATGGAGAAAAATCACTGCACCCTCTATGTATGGATAAGAGACATCAGTCTAGCGAGCTTGAAATAGATTACAGTTTGCCTAGTCCTTCCGACAGAACATGCTGTTTTTTTTTTTTTTTCAATTCAATTTCATCCATTATAATAGCGATCTGGTTGATATTTTTCCAAAAAAAAATGTTTCCCACCTTACTATCCCCGCTGTGCACTTCCTTTTAACCAAACCTCTATTACTTTTCAGTAATGGCATTCCATTAAGTAAAACAATCTCTCCACAAGAATCTCATACAATCAAGTTCTTCCGTTATTTTGTCTACAAATTTCCGTAAAATTATTACGGTCGTTAAGTCGTTTACGACAATAATGTCACCTAGAGATACATTTTCAGATGTTTCAATCTTTCTCACCGCTAAAATGTTCTTGCTCCGATTTCAACGCAATCCTGTTACACTTGTTATTCTTTTTTAAGATAAACTGAAAAAAGCAACCAAAAAAAAAATCAATATACATACATATGTAAGTAATTTGTTGTTTATGACATTTGAAGAATTCAATCCAAAAATAACAGCGTCTCTTGTGAAAGCTCTTTATTTCACAAAACATTATGTTTATCACATTTCTCATCAGTGGGGATGTTTTATCCGGTTTTACGCTTCACATAAAAATGAAGAATACTAATCCCAGGGATTGAGATTGGGAAGAGCTCTTTGCCTTACCTGTCAGCAACGTACTCGAAATAAGAAATAATAATGAATGCGTCTTAAGAACAAAAAAAAAGTGGTGATGTTCCATTAATGGTGTGGAGATAAGGGAAGCATTTCGCCGCCAGATACTTTCTTAGCAACTCAAGTTAATTTCATTGCGAAAATCCTGTATGCACTGGACGTGTCTGAAAAGGATTATGCTAAGGATATGCGATGAAACACGGATTGAAGAGAAACACACGTTTCCAAGTACACACGCATATTGAACAGGAAGAATTATAAAACATGAAGGCGTCGTTTTACGAAAAAAGAAGAAAACTTTCTTTTCATGAGGGGTTTTGCGAAAAATCGGCGTGGTAGTATATTTTGATACTGTTGTTTGTTTTTCACGCAGATTGTGGTGTAGGTAGCCAATAAATTGTGGTAGGTTTTCAAATGATGTCTATGTACTCATGTACTCATTTATGCTCCCCACTGTACATATGGGTGTTAAATGTACCTACTTGGCAAAGGATTAGGTTTACTTAACAAGTCAGTGTTTGAAGTTGAGTTTATTTTGAAGGTTTGAATGTACATATATCAATATAGATTTAATTATTAAGCTTTAATGTAATGAATTCGTATTTTAATACCCGCAATGACATCCTTTAAGCTGGATCAACCCTTTTGATGGCAGGATTGTAATGCATCCATAAAAATAAAGTGGATTGACCAGACGATAAAGGCAGACTGATTGTGTAACTCCCCATGTAATTAGACCTTATTGGCCTATTATTCAGCCCACATTACATTTGTTGGTCGTATTGTCAGTTCTAGGTCATCAACCTATAATGAATTTCAACATCTTACTTGCTCAAGTGAAGGGGAAATCTAATGTAATCGTTAGCTCCTAGTCGCAGGATAATGTCTTTCCTTTTGTTTATAGAGATGTCTTACTTGATTCTGTCACTTCAACAGTATTTTAATACTCTGACAAAATTTACGATTGTCATAAGACGCAGCCTTTGAACAATTGCTGACTATGTCATGTCCAAGTTTTACTACGTCAAGTACTTAGCGGGAAATTAGTCGTTAATATTTGTCCAGCAATTGTGAGTACATTGGCCTTTTCATCACATGAACTTTCCAGTGTTAAGGGTATTCAAATAAAAACGTCAAATTTAAATGTAAAAATGAATCAATCTATGAAACGTATCTGCCAATATGGTGACTAATAAATGTGAAACGTTTGCAAGACAACTCCTTACTACAACTAAGAATCTTTATAAAAATGGACAAAGTTTTGCCGAAATTGTTGGCTATCGTCGTGGAATTTTTAGTCCAAATAATGCATCAAATAAGTCATCAATCATCAATTTAAAAATTAATTTAAAAAATTGAAAATTTCGATTATAAACAATTAGTCAGCCATGTGCCTTGTAGCGCAGTGAGAGAAAGCCTTCCGAAAACCCCAGGGACAACAATTCGTCTTCGCAAACAAGAATTAGACGTTTCAGGAAGCATTTTGCAGAATATTCGCATAAAATATCGTAAAAATCCAAGGGAGGAGAATTTGTTGAATGAATTTGAATTTGTTAGTGAACGATAGAAAATATTTGGAATCACATTGTTTTTGCTAGTCCTGAATATCATAATTTTTTCAAGTTGTCAATATTGTGACCATTCATGTCTAGGGTGAAAACTCTGAGACAAAAAAAAATTATTTATTTATTTACTGTCGTGAACTAAGGTGAGGCCACGGAGGTAGCTTCGGTGCAGGTGAGAAGGACGGTGGGACGTTTGCCAACAACATGTTTATTTCATCAACAACCTTAGCTTAACACATTACGAAATAATGATTGACTTGAATTAAGGAATAGAAAGAGATACAAGTGAACAAAGTTAAATGGAAAAATATATTGAAATTAATGATGATAAATTTAAAGTGAAAAAGTTAAAGGAAAAGTGACGGACTTCGAAGTGCATCAGTTATTCTTCGCTGACGATGGAGCCATTATAAGTGAGGATCAAACGTCCCTGCAACGAGCACTTGATACTTTGGTATCGATTCAGTCCAAAAAAGACATAGTACCTTTACTTCCCATTGTCTGATCCACTCCGACCTAGTCCAGACATTCATTTGAATGGAAAGTGATTCCCGAGTGCGAAAAGTTCAGTATCTGTGATCTATGATCAATAGCGAACAAACTTTTGATGACGACATCAATCATTCATCGCGTAAGGGTAGGGTGAATGAAGTGGCAGGAAAACTCTGCTATTTTCTGGAACCGAAAAATACCCCCTAAGCTGAAAGGAAGGCTCTACACCGTGGTTGTTCACCACGTCACGTCAAAGAACCCATCTCGAAAAAATTGGAGCATGCCCGGCTCAGTTGGTATTGTTGGAATATGTTTTAAGGAGGGATCCTATGAATCCTGTCAAAAAGACAATGTCAATCAACGTTCCCATACAAGCGTGGAAGAGAGGCAGGCCAAAAAACTCCTGGATCACACAAAAGCGGAAACAGCAGCATTTGATTGGCCTCAGTGAAGACATCGGGAGGCCTGCAGATATTTTTTGAGTTCGAATCGGCGAACCCCACAGATGGACCAGTAGGGATGCAGTAAAGTGGGATAGTTATGATCTCTATAAACCTGATCATAACCTCGTCGAACAAAAGGAATAAGGAGAAGAAGATGATGATAAAATTAGAGTCTGAGAAGAAACTTAATTCGCAAACAAACTTAAAAGAATGTGTTTGACGCACTTAGGGCCTCTAGAGATTGGCTAATTCTGGCAAAAGTTTATACTTTGCGCTAACTGAAGAAACAAATATCGTTCTCTTAACGTCCGTTTCGGAGGATATGTTGTGGGTATGCCTTCTTAGATTAATAGTCAATATACCTTGTAGTAAGCATCTTGTATTATAAGATGGTTCATTATTCCAAACGCATTTTGTAGAAGGCGGATTTTCTTAAGGGTTTCTGCACTCTTTCTACAGGATTGGAATGAGTCTGATAAATCGGGTTCCAAATGACATCGGCATCTTCAACTACAGACCTATCCAAGACGATAAAAAGAGATACGAGAGTAAGAGTATTAGAAAAATCTTTTCAGTTCCTTTTAATATACCCAACCAGGCCTTCGTTACTATGTAATTTCAGTCGGAAGTAAAAGTGAGCTTTGTGTCAATATTCGCACTAGGGCCTTTTACTCGTATCTTCTAAGAACGTATCTTGAATACAGTAATCACAGAAATATTGCACTCGAGTTTTTAAAACAAAGATAACCAAGCGGGTAATTCAACATTTTAACCTTAAGCATAGCTACACACTAGTTTTATAAATTGTTTAGATCTGCTTGTATCGTTCTGAAATCATCTCTGCTTTTTAGCTTAACTATTTAGTACTTTCGCTTCGAGATACAATTGGTGTTTTAAACTATTCGGCAGTTAAATCATGTCAAAATACCGGAGTCCATAGTCGGAAGTAATGGGTCCACATATTAGTACTCCCAAAGAATCAGAGCTCATCCACAAATTTGTTAACAACCCCTAAGTCTTACCCGAGTAAGCCTTCTTAAACATATCCCCTTGTCATCATTTCCTTCCGTTCAAAAAAAGACTTAATTTCACAGCAAAGGCTACGTAACAATTCGTCTTTCCTTCCAAATTACGAATGCAATAACATAATGGAACGCACAATCCCAAAAGCGACTTAAGGGCGCATAAGCACACACAAGCATAGCAAAATACATACGTAAGCCTAAAACACTTGAACTGTCTGCAGAGCAAATCCTGTATACCAAATGGGTCTCAAAACGTATATAATACATTCAGTGAACGAATCAATCTTTCGGAAAGGTCATGGATACAACTAAAGTCGGTTCAGGACTCGTACCTTAAAATTGTTCCTCTCGTAGTCGTTTCCTTTAAGTGATGAAATTGATTTCGATGATTCACGCATTTTTAAGAAGGAAGTCAGTGATGTACTTTCTTTTAAATGGAATTCAAATTATAATAACGTGTTATAGTATTGGAAAGTTTTAAAAATATAAACGAGTGAAGAGGGAGTGTGGTGGTTCTTGTGAAATACTCTTAAGATCTAGGATTTTTGTATCTGTATTTGTTTAGACAACGATATTGTGGCTTACGTACTTATTCACTTATATCCTGGCACTCCTCAACAACGATGGGTCGATGGGTCGGTAAAAAGTGAGAAAATTCCCCAAAAGTGTCAAGTCAACGTTTCTGAAAATTTTAGAAGTGTTTTTCTTTTTATCGTTTTATCGAAAAGGGGGAATATTTTCCGTTTTTGAAAATTAGAAGTTTCCTCAACAACATTCGAATTATTTTTTGAATGAGTTCAACCCTTCAATTATTTGCTTATATGATACAACACACTTAAGGCTGGAGTGAAATGTTTCATTGTTGCTTCTCGCTGTGAGTCTTAGATGTTTCAGAAATGACAACGATTTCGGTCCCAAAATCATCTTTTCGGACGAAGCTCGTTTTATTTCAGAGGCTTTGTTACCAAGGAAAACTGTAGAATTCGGGGTTGAAAATCTACAAGTAATCGGAAAAATATTGAAGGGTATGGCGATAGCAATCTCAAAAAGAAACCAACAGATTGCCCGACTCATACCATACACTATTGATTTGTTCTCTAAGTGATGAACCAAAAGCACAATCTGTGTCACTTGTCAGTGAATCTAAGTTCGCGAATAAAATAGTTGAGTTACATATATTCGCGACGACTTTTCAATATCTGACAAATACCAGACTTAGAAAGGAACGGCACTCCTTTGGGTGCTGGGTCATAGCAACATCGAGGGAAATGAGCGAGCTGATGATGAACTGGCGGGGCGGTGATCTGCTGTTGATGGTTCCCTTGCGGATGAGGTGAACGTCCCGTTGGGGTCCTCAGAGGTAGAATCTTTTCGCACTATCTACTATAGGCTGATTGTAGATGGCAGAGAGTGCGAGACTGTGACATATCTGGCCCAAATACTACTTAAACCGAATACAAGAGCTATTAAAAAGAAACCGTGCAAATATTGCAAGAGTTCTGGCAATTAGTACTGGCCACTGGAGCATCAGGGTTCATGCGGCTAAAATAGAAATTATATTTAATATACATTGTCGCAGTTGCAATATTGCCAACGAAAAAGAAACAATGCTACATTTCCTTTGCAAGTGTCCGGCTCCAGGCAGGGCCAGACAGCACACATTAGGTAAACCCTTCTTTGACAGCGTAATACAGTTAGCGGAGGTACGCATTGGGGATTTGAATAATCCTTACTCTTTTTCCCTTATCGCTATTAATATACGCTCTTATATCGGAGAGGTCACTTGAATTGTGGTACTAAAACGGCGCTTTTGCGCTAGTTATATCTTTAGCTTGGTTGGCTGGTACAACCACTTCTAAGGGACAGTTTTTGGAAAAATTGGGTAAGTGCGAGGCAGGTGTCAACAACTCATGTCTGACTTCACATTCGAAGTTCTTAAATGTGCTTAAACTCGCTGTTATGAGGCCTGCTTTCTGACGAATAAAGTAGGTGGATTCAACTGTATAACAGATTCTATATCAGGATTGGCATACCATTTCAGATCGTCATTCACAAAAACAAGTTTTGATAATAAATTTTAAAATTCCAAAATTTCAAGGCTAAGAGAATCTGTATTTGAAAATACTCTATTACCCAGAGACATGGTGGCTGATAATTTGTTACATACTTCCATCCATACCTTTTAAAAAGGTATGCTGTTGAATACATAAGAAATTTTTTAGTATGACATTCTGTATTGTTTGTGATGGTCAAGGCCTATGAAACAGAACGCCAAGAAAATCTGGTTCCCACAGGATGTTGTGCAAGTCAGACAGACACAATGTAAAATCTGAGGTAAATTTCAAACCAATTGATGTTGTGGAGACACCATTGGCAACACTGTGACAGCTGGCAGTCAATCGCCTACGGCTTGCAGCTCACACCAAACAGCTAACAAATTCACAATCTGGCAGCCGGCACGAGGTTATGGCTCAACGAGGATGGTGTAATTTCTTTCATCTCTTTTCGGACGCCATCACGGGTACACATTGGTATCTCCTTCTTCCCCCAATATTTTAAATTGTGAACTTTATATAGACGCATGTTAGTTTGTTAGTTTGGGCGTAACATTTTTCCTTTTTAATAAATTATTTAATTGTTATTCAGAGCATTTCAATCGTCCGAACAATGTCATCAACCCATAAAAAGTACAACTGCAGTGCCTTAATGCCCGTGGCATGACAAAACATGCCAGAGTAATGAAAATCCCCATGAAAACTACCTAAGTGCAATATAACAGCTCATTCAAATAAGTTCCGAAAAAAATCTTAAGAATAAAATGACATATCCACTGTAAGTTATAATAAAGAGTAGACCTTAAAGAGACATCTGTGGCTTTAATTTTGATGATCGAAATACGGAAATCTTGCACTTGCTCGCATTAATTGTCTTCGAATGTTAAATTTATTGCTGTGAGTTACGAATCTGTTAAATCCTAAAATTCGTCTATTTTCATACTTATCATAATGGGCACTGGAAACTCTAAGCGTCTGTCTGTGCTGTAAAAGTACGTACATTTAACGTTTCGAAAATAGGGCAGTGTCTATGGCGGCAGGAATATGTAAATATGCCAGATGATAGCAACAAAACAAACGAAATATGCAAATTTCAAAAGAAAAGCACACAAGTATTGTTCATTTGGCCTTCTCCCGATTGCGTAATAATATTATCCTCATTATTATTTTTACATTCCCTCGATTGTTACCATAATGAAAAACATCTCTACACTTGTGTAAATAATTCTTCTTTTACAAGACATCCCATTGGCACAACACGCTTGCTCTATTCATTCATCATCAACGTGTCCAAATTCTTAGCTGCATGATGCCATCATTAATCTCAAGACTCATTTGCACTCAACAAGTCATTTGAAATGATTCGATACTCGTTATCGACAGGCATTCCATTGGGAAGCCTTGTACACTCATATCACATTTAGGTCCTAAAATCAGTCATTCATCAAATTGAGATACAATTTTGAATTCCCACGTACGTAGATACACATAGCATAGTGTAGATACTTTTTTCTATGTGTAGGTGACGGCAAGTGCATTGGTATAGAATGTACGCACCGAATACCAGTTATTTAAATTATTTTGTTCCGACAGATGATTGCTATCTACACTGCGACAAGTGAATTTTATCTCAAGAAAAAGGAAACAAGAGCTTTCCGAATTATTATGTCAATTTTATTTCCAGTTAGTTGTTCCTTTTAACCTTGCTACAGATTTTAGCTCAGAAATGGGAACGTGACGTAAAATATGAAAGAATTTCACAAGGAATTCTTGGATGAAAAGCAGTACTTATCCAGCCTCCAACTACCGACTTATTGCAGTTATGTCCTTTCTTTTTAGCTTCATAAAAAAGCTGATCGTCTGCTTATATGAAAACTTGAAAATTCGTTTGCTTTACATAGTACCAAGTCAAGAATTCACCAAATAAACGCAGGAAAATTAAATGAAGCACGGTTTTGTCTAGGACGCTTCTTCTCAGTCTTAAAAATGATTTGGCACTTTTTCGCCTATACATTGCTTAGATAGCTAAGCTGATGACAGTATTCTTACTGAGCTTGCTCTTGGAACTGAGGTTAATGAGTGCGCTTATTTCTCAGATCTCTCCTTTTGTCTCCAATGTATCGCAAAGTGTAATAGGAAACTTTCTAGGGTCAAACATATACACATGATATATATAGAAGGTTAATATGTGCACATACATGTACATGTGTTTAGCAGGTCCATCCAAATAAGTTTTGCACAAGGAGGTGAATGCAGCAAGCAACTATTTTCTGCCTCAGTCTCTATACAGTCTATTGTACTTCCAGGCAGAAACTTATTTTTCTGATGTGTTTGGTGGGTGTGATTGCTATTGTCCTGGCGGGGCTTGAACTAAGACCGACCATGTCAAAAGCAAACACACTACCGTGCCCACCTTATAGTCAGTTCGGTCTCCCTACCTGTTACTTACTTACTTATTTTGTAGGCCTGCGACCCTCGGAGGGTAAGAGCCTGAACTGCTGCCTTCCATCCTTCACGGTCTCGGGTTCGCTGCTTTCAATTGGCAAGACCAAGATTTCTTGCGACCGAGATCACTTGGTCCTTAAACAGGAGGTTCGGTCTCCCTTTTCGGCAGGGATTCAAAGACTCTCTTAGCTGGAGCGTTGCCGTCCATTCGATCGATACGACCGAGCAAGTGTAGTCGACTGATTTTTGCCTTCCGGACTTCAAGCTTTGCACAGCTCATAGAGTACGCGGTTATGTCTTCTCCTCCATTCGCTCTCCTCGCAGAGATTCGATAACGTAAATGATTATGTGCATATATCGTCAGCATACCCGAAGAGCTGACCGGATTTGAATAATCCGTGCCTTCCATGTTAACACCCGCCCGCCGCACTATATGTTCTAACACGAGATTAAAAAAGTCACAAGACAGCGCGACTTCGTGCCGAAATCCAGTGCGTGTTTGGAAAGTTACCGTTTCTAAGATTTTCAACAGAAAATTTTTTGTTCATAATCTAAAATCCCACCGCTGTATATCATATAAATTATTTATTTCGTTTTCACGATCGTTTTATTTAAACTTAATCTCTGAGCATTTATATTTGCTAATTTTCGAATTATATTGCCTCACGTGTGGTCAAGATTATAGGAGGCATTAAGTATTCAATCACGAACCATTGACCACTTAACACCGTTTGTAGGTTCTGTGTATCTGCAATAAAAAGACATGGTTTTGATGCGTGTGTTACCTCATAATAAAGACATAAAAGTACAATTTACGAGCTCTGTGAAATTGGATACACATTTGCCAGCTTTCGGCATGTCATGTTTCATTCGAGTTTCAATGTCAGTATTCTACTGCAGTTGTTATTTTCCACCAGTTTATTGGGTTATAACAACTCCTGTCATAATTTCCACATTCTTAACGTCACCAAACAGTGGTTCAGTTTGCATACTCCACAATTCTAAGAATATAGATTGCTTACATATATTTTACCAAAAGATTTGTGATCAATTTTGCCTCCAAGTATGGAAAGAATAAAAAAAATTAAGAGTATAAAAAAATCCGGGGTACTTTTCATTTTCCATTTGAATCTCATACTCCTCAAACAATCTTACCGTGGGCAGGACGTGACATATAGACCCATCGAATGTAGCCTTGATATTAATTTTTTTGAGAGTACTTCTATGACGCACAGCAAGTTGAACAAATTCACTGTTGTATGGTTACCTCTCCAGTTTCCCATTAGAGCCTTAGCTACTCGAATAGCAACCTCCACGCAAATAGCTCTCCAGTTTTCACAGTACGTTACATTTCCTTTCGGTGCAGGTGTTTTCTCTGATAAGCTTAACCGTAAGCTCTCCTCCTGTCTTCCTAATCATTGTAGCGTGTTCCAGGCGGAAATAATGGCGATCAAAGAAGCCCTATCTTGGCTTAAGAAAAACGTGATATCTGCTAGAGATATCCGCATCTTTTCTGATAGGCAGGTAGCAATCAAATCCCTGGAATCGACCTCTATAAACTCTTTAGTAGCCCTAGACTGCCGTTAGTCTCTTGTGGAGATGGCTGAGCAGTTCAATATTCACCTGTGTTGGGTGCCGTTGCATAGAGATATTCCAGGGAATTGTAAGGTTGATGAACTCGCCAAAGAAGGAACAACTTTACCCATCTTGCCGGACAGTGGCACCTTAGGTATTCCAATCGCTACTCGCAAACTTAAACTTAAGCTGGATGCTATCAAGAGTGCAAATCTTAGGTGGACAAGTGGATCAACATGTCTAACGACAAAACAGATTTGGCCAAAGCTGGATCTAAAACGCTCTAAGAATTTGATTTCTCTCAATAGATTGCACATCGGCACCACAATAGGTGTCATCACTGGACATTGTCTAATAGGTTAGCATGCTACAAAGCTAGGCCTCTTTTCGAACGACTTTTTTAGAAGCTGCATGGATGAAGAAGAGGAGGAAACTATTCCTCACCTTCTTTGTTTCTGCCCAGGTCTCTCCCGTAGAAGGAAACTCCACTTAGGAGCTCCCTATTATAATGATATAGGCGACCTGATGAATATTGACATCAAGAGCCACCTACGCTTCATAAGAAGCTCTAATTGGTTTTAAATCGAGTTGGTGGAGGGAGGCTTCTCCCATGATCCACGTGGTATCACAACGGACCTCATTGGTGTAAGTGTGCTGGCGAATCCTAGCTGGCAGCCACTTCAACCTAACCTAACCTACATTTCCTTTTCTAACGAACGTGGCCATCATTCCCTGCTTCTCCATCAGAAAAACTAGAACTGATTGATATTTTCAAAGAGATTATGCATCAGCATATAAGGACGGGTCAAAGAATTTATCTTCTTCTCTTCTGCAGGAGTTGTAAAGATGAGCGGACTGAGGAAATAACTCTTAATCCTTTTAACACTTTTCAAAATCTCTTTAAAAAAAGGAAGCGTCTTTTTGTGAGCAAACCTTTCGAGAACCTTTTCATTGTCGCAAACATGGGCATCAACAAATATTTATTGTGTTCAATAAGAGTCTGGGAACTGGTCCACAATACAATTATGGATGCCACTGTTACCATTTCTTTTGATTTGAGTCGCAAACAACATCATAAAGTTGTTTTCGGTTTAGAAACCCGAGTCTAAAGAATATCTGGCAAACATCAATTCCATGTTTTAGATACGATAATAATCTTCAAGACCCTATGCCCTAATGTTTATATTCTTATTTAATTATTTATTTTACTGTTACAGTGTCCAACGAGGTTTTCGAAATTTGTAGTTTAGAGACTGAAGGTTGCTTTGTAAAAGGACATACAAAAATTGTCCTTAGAGTCATTTTTTTGGTATTGCATTCGACTGGATAAGGCTTATTAGGAAATATTTTAGGAGGATAAATTACCGTAAGGTGCATAAAGCTGTGTAGAAAAATATTCAATTTAATAGCACATAAATCCAACGAAGAAGTATTCCGAACTTCGAATCGTATCTTTAAAGCTATGGTGTTACGCAGCACACTTTTTATATCAAACACTAATCAGAGGATCTTATACCCATTCCCTGTGGTAACCAGGAATTCAAGGATTCTTAATATCTGTATATCAACAAAGTATTACTTCACCTTCACTTTCCAATTATTTCCCAGAAATTGTACAGGTTACACAATTACATTTTAAAGGTGTACATTCATTTCCCTCAATAAATGTCGTATACCTGTCAGTTCATTCACATCTATGATTTGTCGAACTTGGGCTGTCTTCAACATTCTGCTTTCCTTCGAACTTTTTCAAATGTCATCGTCAATCGCAAAATTCTAAGAAACTGTACAATCCGGATACTTGGTTACCTTGAATTTCTCTCCGTTTCCTCAAACGAGATCAAGTGATAAGCAGAACATCCTCCTCTACAAAGGATGAACCAAATCGTCGAAATGTGTCTTTTCACCCACTAATTCCTTACGAAAATTAATTAAATTTATTCCGTCCATCGATCATTTTCAAACGCCAAAAACAGGTGTTTCAATTTAAAAGAACCGCTTTCAGTAAATACGCAAAGACAAAATTATAAATTAAGCTTTTTGAATTTCTAAATAAAAAGTTCATATTTCCTTCCTTGTCACCTATTAATAGTCATGACAAAAAAAAAACGCTTTTAATGTTTCGTCGTAGACTTCTTTTGTTTCGATATTATAATTTTTTCGATTTGAAGTATTCAAGGACATCAGCATGAGTCACATCAAAGAAAAAACAAAAATCCTCAAGTAAAACGAGAAAGAAAATCTCCTGAATAATTGGGTGTCTGCACTGGCATACAAATACACGAATCCTGCTGAAAATTTAATACTGCGAGAGCATTTTTTCTATATTTCCAAGGCATTCACATCCAAGGAGGACTTAAAATCCACTTTGGATTGTTATAAACGCTGTAGGGGTTGGTTCAATTGCTCGAAGGATTCCATTCTCCTTGGATTTAAATTTTACTAGAATTTTTTCGCTTTTCATCAGAGCTCCGTCAATTTTGTGAGTTAATGCCCATTTGCGCTGCGTTTGCAAGAAATTACCCCAACCCCTGTTTGTGTAATTGTAATTTAATTCGAGTTAAGCAACTGAAGGGAAAAATGTAAGGAAACTAATTTGCGAATAAAGGGAGAATGATGATTCTCCTCGAAATTGTTATTTATAGGACATTAACTTCAATTAGGGTGTGGAAGCATCAAAAGTTCCTATCATGCTCAAGAAATATTCTTTTAGCAGTCTAATTGTTCTGTGCTAATGCTTTTGTATGAAGTTAACAAAGATGTTCTTAAGTTGTAGAATTACAGGCGACAAGTTTGGGCTTGTATCTTGTAGAACATGATAACACGAAAGTTTTAGTTGTTAATTGGTTTTCTTTTTTTTCGCCGGTACTCGTAAAATAGAATTTCCATTGAAGCTTAAAAGTATTTTAGCTCATTTGTGACATCTGTTGATGAATCTGGAAGCACAATTATAAATTGAAACTATCGTCGAATGACGAAGCTGTGAACATCCTTAAGTTCTTTGAGAGTTTAGTCAAGTGGACGGTTATTATTTTTCTGTAAGGGTATCGCTATATATTGTAGTATAGTGAAAGAAGCAAATTTTTACATCATATACTCTAGGCATGCATTTCTTTGGCAGACCATCTGCACAGGTTAAACGTGTGTACAACCTTTTGACAGTATGGGACGCGATTACCTAAATAAGACTCGACGGGTCGCATAAATTTATTTCTTTATTCTAAATTCAGCCGTACGCATAGAGATTTCTACGATACAAAGTTGAAAGCCAACAGGTATGTACATATATGTATATCAATGAATTAGTATCCAAACTTATCACCATCGTTGTTTCAATTGAGAAGAAATATTTACCTCTGCCGAAGTGGTTGCATTTCGAGAAATACTCTCGGGAAATTCGCTACTCACACTCAGTTATAAAAACAGATCTTGAGAATATCTTGGCAGCCGAGAAATCTGAGAGTCTGTCGGAATAATAGATGCAATCATCATTCGCGGACGAGTGAAAATTTCTGAGTACGTCACTAGCTTAAATTTTTTGAAATGCAGATAAAGGGTGCCCCATAATTCACGCAAAATGTAATTACAGATTTTTAATTAGAAAGCTTAAATTTTTTATTGATTCATAGAGTATACAGATTGAGGTTATGTATGGAATAGCACATCGGATAATTGGCCGCCACGGCTTTGCTGGCTAGTACGTACTCTTTTATTGAAATTTTCTATGACCGTTTCGTATAAATGTGGCTGAATTTCATTAATACGGCTCCCAATTTCCTCTTTCAAGGCGTTGATGGTCGTGGGCTTGTTTGCAGACCTTTGACTTCAAAAAACCCCAAAGAAAAATGTCCAATGGCGTTAAATCGCAAGTTCTGGATGGCCAATTCTGATCGCAAAACGGCCGATTATTATGACTCATGCAGTAATTGAAGAATGGTCCGATAATGCCTCCAGCCCAAAATCCGCACCAAACAGTCACGCGTTGTGGATGCATTTGATTCTCAACAATTACTCGTGGGTTTTCTAAACCCCAAATGCGACAATTTTCACGATTAACGAAGATATCAAGATGAAAATCATCTTCATCACTAAAGATGATTTTGCTAAAAAAATCAGCATCCATTTGTTGTTGTTCGAAAATCCATCCAGTCTTTCGTGAGAATTCGCTGTAGAGACCTTCTCGAAATGCCCAATTCTTGACTACGGTGCAGAATTGATGTTCATGGACTGTCAACAGTACTCTCGCGAACTGCTTCGATGTTTTCTGTTGAACGACTTGTGACAGGACAGGACAGAGTGTTTAAGATCACTAATTGATCCAGTCTCCCTGAATTTTACAATTAATCTCTTCACAGTTGATGGTTTTAAATCACTATGACGGCCATATTTTGTACGAAAATTGCGGACTGTAGCTGACAAACCTTCATTATTTTTAAAATGTTGCTCAACAATGAAAATGCGTTGTTCTTTCGTATAGCGCTCCATTTTTACTAACCCCAAAATGTCGGCTGTCACATTGTTGCCTTTTTTCGTTGGCATCACTGTACTATTAAATGGCGCAAAATTAAAATTTTGCGTGAATAATGGGACACCCTTTAGAATCAATCTCTAAAGTAGATTCATCAAAATCTCGATAATAAAAATGGTCATTAAACCAAAAACTGACCTTCAACTCATAATGCAATAATCCCCGACGAAGTAAAGACTGCCAAATAAAATAGTCCAGATGTTAGTTACTCTACAATGAGTCGTCTTCAAAATATCATAGATACACACATGTATCTTCAATTCTCATGTATTAAATTCGTCTAGTCAATCGGTAATAAACCTCAAAATGTTCCACGCACACTATTTTATTTTCAGCTGTTTCTACCTAAGCACAATAAAAGATCAACTCTAATCGAATACACGCGCCTTTGAAATATATTTTTGTTATCCTTGCTTTTGATAAAGAAATAAACTTTTCCAATTTACATACTGATAATTCTCATGAAATGAGGCCAATCACCGACTGTGTTCTTGAACCTAGTCACTTTAAATTTTTGAAAATACCTCATCTTCTCCGTCTAGAACTCGTGCTGTGCTAACTTCCAGACACAGACAACAAAATATTCTCTCTGCTTAATTGGATTAGTGTCTCTTAAGCATTGTTTCATATCCGAAACTATTAATGGTATTAGCAAGCTTTTTTAATGAACGCCGAGAGTGTGAAATTATAATTTATTCATTTTCGAAAAAAACTTTTTGATTCGATTAGGTAATAATCTACAATGTTATTCGAAAAGTGTGAGGGGAAATTATTTGTTTTGACGTGGGCGCCTTTATTTACAAATGAATTTAATAGTGTAGAAATGGCTAAAGAAAACTATTTGAAAATCACTTCCATCGTAACACAAGTGTCACTGGAAAATATTTGTCAAAATTTACTTAGGGCATAGAGACATACGGAGCTTCAACGTAGACATAGAACAAATTTAGCGTGCTAAAGCTCAATTGGCATTCAGAGCAATAGAAAAAAAAAACATGCGGCATTATAAATCAAAAAACTCAAGTAGATATGTCAGAGAGAAACCCCGCCTGTTCAATGTTATGTAGTAAAGCGGAATAACTGCCCTTAGAAGTAGCAAAAAAAAAAAATATTTGCCACACCATTATCTTGAGAACTATCGTTAAATATATAATGTAGCCGTTGTGTCGACATGCATAATACTGAGTATCAGCAAGGAATGACTTCTTATTGTCCTGATTAAAGGAAGAAATATGGACTCGTTGTTGAATACAGACACTCGTGATTCATAACTTTTTATCAGGAAAACTTAAAAATAATCAAAATACGGCAGTAATAAGGAGCACATCCAACAATTTCAAGATTTTTATTTTTACGAACTGCGTTTATTACCCCAACTTTATTACACAAAACCAATAATAAACGCAAGGAATCGTGTTATATTTACGCGTCTATGTGTCAACTTGGCATTTAACTTGTTTCCTTAAAGTTATCTTTTTGCTGCAAGTATATGGCTGGTAAAAGGACGAAAGTTATAACTACCTCGTAAAAGTGGTACCGATTTAATTGCATGCGCTGAAATTAGTTAAGTCCTACTTACATACATGTATGAGTGTATCTTTGTTTTACTAGGGGGGACATGCGTGTCTTCAGAGCCCTGTAAGCCTACTTTCTGATGATAAAGGCGCTTAGGTACATAAATAATTTTACAGCTCTATAAAATTATTAACTAAATGACTGCACATTGACTTCAAAAATGGAGATATCCCCAAGAGATTGTTAAAGTAAGAGACGAGTTGACATAAAGCGTGTTTAATTACCTTTACTTAACATATCTGCAGATGTACATACATAAATAGTAGGTACTTGTGAGTGATGAACTCCATGACTCAGAGCTTAAAGTGTTGGGCTAGTACCCTTCCAAAAAGTTTTTTCCACGTTTCTACCTCTAGCGAGTTTCTTAGAAACGTCGTAGATTATAACTTTTAAAAGAAATTTCTACTTTTGGACACAGGATTCAAATTTAGGTCTCATTCACCAAAAAAAAATAGCACGCACAATACGAATTTTGGGTCGGGCCCTATGCCCAGCATGGGCTGTTTGCTTCTTCAGATATCTATCTATCTAACTTTGCAGTGAAGGCTATTTATGAGACGAAAATTTATGGTTTGTTTTTTGTCAAAGACTGCAGTAAGACTAGGTTGGATCGCTCTGCTGGATTACCAAAGAAACACATAAACTTATTCCTTATTTAACTTATTGCTCTAATGAGGTGAAAGTGAAATGGGAGGACAAAGGCTTGCATGTTCTTACGAACAGCAGAATTTTGTCTAGTGAAAGTAGCTGTGTAAAACCTATTCCCGAATCATAATAACCCAAGGTACGCAATCTCTTCTTGCGAAAGCCGGGTACTGGAGACGTAGAGCTCCATCGTATCCTCGTCTTCTAGAGAAGATTCACATGTATGATCCGCGGTAATTGCTTTAGTTAATGATCACATGCATTGTCGTCTCACGAAAGACTTAGTGATTTTTAGTAAGTCCAGACCTGATCATCTTCCTTTGTGTTTAGTATGTTTAGGGACCACATGAGAGTCGATCCAGTAGAGGCGTTTGCTAACCTAAGACCAATTATCATTTCCGGACATAGGGGAGTAGTCTCTGAAGTGCATCGGACATTGCCACGGTTTCGCTCTAGCTGGGTATGTACATATATGTATGGTTGGTTTAATTAATTCTTAAGAGTCACTTTAAGTGCAGCCTGACCATCATTACTGACACTGATTCTACCTCCATGCCATCTTTCATCGTTTATGTGGTCCAGGGCCTAGCTTCTCAGACATTCGCGAGAGGTGAGACCGTGAAAAAAATTTTAGGTGTTTTTGGGATTCGAACGTCAAACCTCCTGTTCGGCGATCCAACGCACTAACCACTTAAGCCACCGCGCCCACTTTGAAGACAGTCTGTATTTTTCTCAGAGCGCGAGAGCATTTGGTCCCATCGTCGTCGCCCAAGAACCAGTCTGCTATTCCACTAGAAACTGACTAGAGCTGTCACTATACATGAGATTTGTGAAATCCTTAAGAAGTTCATTTGGATATTCCCAATTGATCTTCTCAAAGAAATCTTCTCATATCTACTGCCAAACATGACGACAGGCAGTATTTTTGCATCATGAGCAAAAAAACGTCTTGGATTACGTTCTAAGGAAATATGCTATAGATCTCACTGTTTTCTATAAACTGACTAAAGAGGTTGAATAGTTCTTCTGTTAGTGTTCAACGAATATATTAATTCGCATTTGGGTTAATTGATGTCATGGAAACGGATTCAATTAGCGTTGTCTCGTCATCGTCATTGTTTCCATCAATTTACTGCCGAAGGGCAACCCCTAATATTTTTCAAATTATATTTGAAGTGGTTTTTCTTGTCCTTTTTTTTGTTCTCTACTCCTATTGTTTTCGCTCCGCATCTTATTCCTAATCATTCTTTTCGAAATTCGATGTTTCATCTTGACTACAAGGACATTCGAGCAGATGTATTTATTATTTAGGGGGCAAAACATAATTGATCATTTTTCGTGTCTAAATTCAGGTCTTATCTCCCCAACCCTTAAATCAATCAATCAATCACAAAAAGTGTCAAAAGTGTATCAAGCTAGTATAGCAAAACACGTTCACTGGTATGGCTTGATTTTGTTAAATTGAATCGTCAACAAGGACAGTTTTGTGAAATAAATTGCTTCAATTGTGTTGTTTTTCTTTTTTTATATGGAATTGCGTATATTCAAAATAATTTCACTTTCTATCACGAACTCAATCGAAAATTTGTTGCCATCGATCTTAGTCTATGACATGTCAAATGGATTATTAGCCCTGTAAAAGTTGGAATGTACCCCCTACAAATAAGAGGATGAACTCCGTCGCTACTTATGTAAGAACGATAGAACAGATGAATTCGAAACCCTTCGTACAAAGGAAAGACGTACAGCTTTGAATATTGCCAGCTATGACTGGATTTGCCTTCTTAACCTTTGTCTAGTTTCAGGTTTTCGGCTCCAAATGATTGTTTTCTTAAAAAATTAAGAAAAATTTAAGACATTTCCTAGTCGTAGTAGTAGTCTATTGTACTTAGCATTAAGCCACTGTAACCAGCACAAATTTGGAGTATTTGGAGTGTCAGCTCCCTAAGCATCGTTCTTCTAGGTATTCCTTAAATTTTAATCTAAATACATAGGCATAGGTGGTGGTTCAAAAAAAATAATTGAAAAATAGTTACTCCGGTCAATTAGACTCCTAGACCAGAGAAGGACTTTCTATCCGTACAAACTTCTTGTGCACTGGCTAACATTTTGAAAGCTACACTAGGTCATTAATGCTCTCAATGATCTTTATAACACCTCTACGGCTAACATTAATAATTTCATAAAGAAAGTAATTGGATCCAGGAGCGGACAGAGTGACCTACCTGCCCCTACCTTGTGGCAGCACAATGGACCTACTCTGGTCTAAGTGTATTTCATCGAGGGCCACATCAACCAACCAACCAACCAATAGTCAAGTGAATGTCTTTAAGGCACTCATATCGAAAATTACGGCTCTGAGTAGGTGACTTCATCAAACTTGAAGAAGCAGATTCATTGCTAAAGATGGAGTCTCGCCGAAGTATGTGACTAACAGCGACAAGGGTTCCCGCATAACAGATATAAAAGAAGGAAGTTTCAAATAGCAAAGAGTAGGTGAGACCTAAAAAAACCAATAAAATGGGGCAACAAGACATAAAACTTAGCAGATTCTTTATATCAACTGTAACATAAGTAAAAGCAGGACATAAAAACTCTGAAGAAGACGCCTTAAACTGTTTGTGTCAATAACCCTGAATAGCGCATATGTTCATCACCGATATCTATACTGAAGATGTGTACAAAGAGAGGTCGAAAAAAAACTCCTTTTCGTTTCAAGCGGTGAAGTGTTTATCCCTATCAAAACCCACTAATAGCCACTCTGGCTTCTATTTTCACATTTACTACCTAAATGACACACAAATGCGAGCTGAAACTATGGCTGCTTTAATGTCCTTCAAATCTAACTTAAGTTCCTTCATTAGTTGAAGAAAACATCACAACTTAATAGACTTTTATTTCTGCGTTTCATTGCAATCTTCTTTCATATAAGAACTAATATAAAAAATTATCACAATTTCAAAGCTCCCTTTTCATATTACAAAATTACACGTACTTTCAAGAGAGCACATTAAATCTTTTAAGACGTCACAGCAACTGCCAAATGAGCGAATAAGAAATGATGGAGCATGAATTCATTTTTCATATAAGTCCTCGTAGCTCATTATTGAAGGTATTGCGCTACATATTCATTATTCCAAGAAATTTATTGAAGTCTGTATAGAGGGTTATACAGAAAAATAAATCTCATTATTCCACATGAGCCATTTTAGTCTTTTTCTCGATTTTGCAGCGCACAACCAGTTAAGGGTTTATTATTTGTCAAGCACGGAGGGTTCTTCTTTAAATTCATCCCCTTCAAATTTTCAAAAACACTTTACAACGAACAACTTTAATCGGATCCCAAAAAGTATAGTACTCTTGCTTGCAGAGTAAAATCATTTATACAAAAAGGCGAGATATGCCTTTTCTGTTCCTTGAGCAAAGGTATTCACCTTTTCATCGTCAAAAGACAAGACGAGACTGCCATTGTGCCAATTTTTCTTTGGGGAATCCTTAAATTTAAACAGGACCACAAAATTTCCAAGAAGTTATTACCTTAAAGAGAACAAACAAAACCGAAGGGTAAAGAAGGCAATGAGGAAAGATATTTAAACAGCACTCATCAAAAATATTTTAATGCCCCAACGAGACCTTTTTTCGGGAATGTTTTACAAGCGATACACTTTTTTTTTATTACTGTTTACTTTTAGAACCTTTGTAAGTGGCCTGAAATAAAATGTTTTACCACCAGCACGTACCTACATAATTATGTTTGGTGAGAATTCTGGAAAGTAAATTGAAAAATCTAGAGTTGTTGATTTCAGGGCGGTTTTGAAAGGTTTGTAAACCATGATTATGTTTCCTTGCAATTCAGAAGCGTGATAGGGAAGCCAAGCAATTATTTTCAAAAACTAAGCAGGAATTTGTTGCAATATACGTACGCATAGGAACTTGACTCGGTATTAGTGAACCAAACAGATACCCTTTCGATAAACTGTACGGAACGTTCAAATAAAAAAACTGCAGCTGCATTTCGAAAATTGGATTAAACTTGAGAAGAAAAAAGATTTTGCCCATTAGTGCCGATTAACAGTGCACGTAAACGGTGTTTTTTTTTCAGTGGCACTTTATTTTCAGAATCAAGGTTGTACATAAAGTCTACAGCTCTCAATGTAAGCAAACGAATAATAACAAGAGCCGATATCCTAGCCTCATCGAAGAGCTCTTCGGTAAGTTTTACTAGAAATATTTACATTGCGAGGCTCAAAAACATTTCAATTAAAAAAATGAAAGACAAAGTGTATTGGATAGCAAATCCCGCACGACCTCAAAGTCGAGTTAAAGCTGGACGACCTTGCCACCGTACGAAATATATTAATTTGCAGCACGACTTTCTACATCTGAACATCCATAAAGAAAATTAGAAGTCAGCTGATTAATAGCCCGTATCCAGTTAACCAAATCGATTCATTACTGTTTTGCATCGAGGGTGTACTATCTTCACTGAATATTACTTCGATGCTGGCAACACTTATGTGCTTGAAATATTCACAAGTGTATAGTGTCTAGCATGAGCTGTATGAAATGTTTCGCTCTGCGATTTAAAAATACTGGAAAATGTTGCAAAAAAAATTTTGTGTTCACCCTTTTCATGCAGAAATACATATATGATGATAGCATTGACCAATGAGAGCCTTCTGCGCGGAGAAGCTTTAGGCTGAAGGCTTCAATTTTGCTCCCAAAACTACAAAAGCAGCAAAAGCAAACAGAGGCGAGTTTCTGCCACGTCTGGATTCCTAAGTTTCATTCCATCGCTTGGTTAAGATTCGTGCTTTGAAAGATTATATGTACAGCCAAGGTAGAAAACTAAGTAAAGTCGGCCATGTAAAAGGAAGACACTGACGAAAACACATTCTCAGAAAAGGATAGAGGCAAAGGAAGATTAAGAAAATAAAAAATAGACAAGAAGCTTCACCACCTCCTGTCTGAAAGCTAGACAGTTTATGACTCACAATGATTGTAGTCTGAGCACCAAAACTTGATTACTTCAGAAATTCGTTCTAAAACCCGTGTGGGATTGTAAAAAGGATTTCAGATTTTCAGGACACATACAACTACGATGTATGCATTTGTTACACATTATATCCAACACTCTTAATCTAATCAAATATACCGATTCAAGTATACAGTATAAACATGGGTACGTTACATTTTAAATCTGAAGAATCGACAGTCAACCATACCTTTATAACCTCCCAAATCCTAAAGACCCAAGACTCCGCATTTGTGTGTACATAAAATATACATAGGTTCTGTCAATCCTATCCACAAAAAATATTCACACCACCAACCACTTGACCCGAATATTACAAGCACTGATGTATGGTAATTAGAGTGCCCTTGGAGCTTACGGGTGAATAAATTTCGTATGATTGACATATGTACACTTCTTAGAGGTTCATCGGCCAGAAAGGAGTTTCTGATGAAGAGACTTGTTATTTATGGTCCATGACTCTCACGCACAATAACAGCTTTAAGAGTTGAAAAGAAACTTATCCACAAGTTCGTCATACACCCTGCTTTTACTACGCACCAAACTCAGAATCCACCGAACACATTTTTGAAACAACTTTGATTCAAAGTTCGATACCATCACTTAAAATCATCAAAATTGAGGAATAAAATATGGGGCAAGCAATTTCAAAAATTGCTCCCATTTGCAGAATTTATTGGGTACTATCACTTGGGAACATTCTTCTTAAAATATATTTCGACCTGACTTAGAAGAAGTTTTGCGAAATAAATTTTCTGCACGAAAAAGGTTGACTACTGGGAGTTCTCTAAAAGGGCAACGAAAGATACAATTACCCCAGACTATTATTATGCAAACGCGTCTAGTTTCCACACGCCAATGAAATGGTAACACACTGAACCAATAAAGCGCAATTCAACTTGTGGCCACAACAGATGGTTTCAATTTCACTTTCACATGGAAGGGAAAGACACACATTAAGGGAAAATGCGTAAGACCAGGAAGGGCTGGTCCGTGACTTATCTTTCTTCTGCTATAAAAGCTGATCGTTGGAATGAGTAAATCATCACAATCGCTTTGTATTTCTGTAGAGTAACAACGAAGAAAGCCAAGTCTCATCAAAATGTTCAAATTGGTAAGGCATCAGTTTATTGCAGTTGAATACTCGTATCTTCAATCCTTTATATCCTTAGATTGCATTGTTCGCTCTCCTCGCCGTGGTTACTGCCCGTCCTGGACTCCTAAGAGCTCACACCTCACTGGAAACAATTGGTGCGGTTGTAAATAGTATTCCTACGGCGATTACACACCAAAGTCAAACTCAAATTCATACCCAGCCGATAATTAGCTCAATCGTATCACCAGTGATCAGATCAATTGCTGCTCCAACGATCCTGCAAGAAACAAGGCCAATTCTGTCTTCTCCAATTCTTTCGTCGCAGATCCTTTCATCGTCAATTCTCGAAGGACAAAGACAGATTCTGTCTAGTGGTGGTTCGATTCTCAGCGAACAGGCATCACTGCTCAATGGACAAGGTTCAATTGTGGAAGATCAAGGTTCATTGGTCGGAGACGAAGGTTCATTGATCGGAGATCGAGGTTCATTGATCGGGCATCAAGGTTCATTGATCGGAAATCAAGGTTCATTGATCGGAGATCGAGATTCATTGATCGGAGGTCAAGACCTTCTTCTTAGAGGACAAAGTGGATTGACTGGAAGTGATGGCTCGATTTTTGATGAGCAGAGATCACTCGTCGGTGATTCAGGACTATTGCGCGATTCAATTAATGTTTCTGGCTTGGAATTGAATGGCCTACATCATTGAGGTGATAGTGTTTCGTAGATTGTTTAAGATTGTGATGCAAATAATAAAATATCTGTGAGGCAGATTGTGGAAATTATTGTATGATTTCTTGCTATGATTAAAAATAAAAAAAATGGTTGTTTCTCTGCCGTATCGGGAATAGTCAAAGACTGAAATCAATGGACGTCATGTTCAGAAGTCCAAGGATATATGAATATCAGGTACTGTTTTCGGTTTATGATGGAATCACTCGATGTTGGGTGACATGAAGAGAGTTCTGTCCCTGTGTCTTTTCTCAAACACGAGTGATCATTAGCATACGAATATACTTTAAAGTGTACCTTGGGCGAAAAACTAATTTCAGAAGTTCAAGAAAACGACAAAGTTTCCTTAGTTAAGCAGCTCATAATAGCGGTGAGTGCAAAGTATTTATGAAAAAAAAAACAATTGGAGGATTCCCTTCTAACACACCTTCCTCTGCTGAATTCATTTTACTATCCTTCTACGTAGAATACAAAGTATTTTAGGTATGACTCTGGAAAGGGTGCTGCTGACGACTTATACATAATATCTCATTGCATGCTCAACGGTCTCTACAGGAGGAGAAGTCAAATATACTTCTCTGCAGACAAGAAACAAGATTGAGTTTCGATTTTCTTTTATCGAAACGTTTAATAAATCCCAGAAGCCCAATAATAACTTTTCGACGTAATTGAGTAAGCATTATGCACACGTTTATTATAGGAACACCCGCTGATCTTAATTCAAAAAGTTAACCGTGTTTCTCTTTATAATTTGCATCCTAGCGTGGTCGTATAACAAACCCATATCAATTCTTTCTCGTGAATGAACTGCTAATTCATATACATATGTACTTAAGAACAAAACTTTTTTCATAAAAGAAAAAAAAAACAATGATTCCTTAAATATATTTCATTTAATTAAAATACTGTATTGTCATGCCAGGCTGCGTCGTTAATTACGCGTCTCCTTGAAACAAAGCACGCTGCTGCCCTTTCCTTTCGCTTTCATGATTCATTTAATTGAATAAAATTATCTATTTCAATGGAAATATTTCCAATATTTCTCGAGGATTACAAGGACTCAGAAGCTCGAAGTGTCGGTGATTACAAACCGTGAGACGCATATTTTAAGAGCTTTCATAGATTGTATCCTCCAAACGCTCCTCTGAATCTGTACTTAAGGAGTATTCTGCTGATGCTACAATATTATTCTAATAGGTTACGCACGAGGACTTCTGATTCATTACGCAAAATTGTCACCGCCGACCTTACCAGCAAGGGTAACACACAGGTGTCGTAATGCGATGTGACGTCTTGTGGTAAATCTACACCTGTCAAAAATGCGAATAAAATACTTTCTCTGTACTGTCGTCATAGATGTGGTTTATATTTTAATATAAGATCAGAAACTACCCACGCGTCGCTGGATGGTATACATACATACATATGTATATGCGGTTACTTACATGTTTTCCAGGACATACGAAATCAATAAGAGAATTTCGGAATTCATGTCTGATAGCATGATGGGTGGAATTGATATGCCGGTGTAGTTCGCCGCAGTTAAATAAAATGTGGCATTGGATATGAGTTTCCTTGGCAAACTTTCACAGGCAAGATAAGAATAGGGGTGGTACCACACATTATTTTAAATAGAATTTGGGAGCTTTCTGCAGACAAATCAGTTTTTTTTTCACAGGAAGTGGGAAACCTTTTTGAATCAATGATAGGAATATACCTGCGTAGGTGCATATAGATAATGTTTATTTGAACTGTGGAGAAATATGTTTGGGGAAGTAAATGTTATTGAGGGCAACTCAAAAAAGGTACGCTTGATTTATTTATTAAATTAAATATAGATATGCGAATTCTTTGCATACAGTGTGATAATAATGGATGATATTCTGGTTTTGGAAAAACTTTTTAACTGAGATGGGGTTTTAAGTCATTTTTCAATGGCATGGAGGTGTGGAAGCATGGTTTAATGAGTAACGAAAGGAAGACAGACACCAACCTTTAAATCGGAGTTTTCGATTTCGTCTCCGGCTGTGGTAAATCCCGGATCACCCGTTGTTTCTAATGTACCAGTCGCACTACTCTGGGGAGGATAGTGCATAAAGACTTTGGTTTCTTTACTTACAACGCCCAATTTATTGAGGAGTTGAAGCAAATTGCCCAACCGCTTCGATATCGCTTCTACATACGTGGGGTTGCAATGAGTTGGAAAGTGACGTCGTGGGGAATATCATTCCTGAACTCATCGGCTAAGTTGTTTACCGCTGTCTTTTTCGAAAGTCTTACCGCCTTACCTACACGAATTCCAAGCAGGTCTTAGTACAAGATATTCAACCACAGATCAAATATTTACACTTGTAAACATAGCAGAGACCCATAAAAGGAAGCATAAAAAACATTCTTCTATAAGCTCTACAAAATCGGATTTTCAACAAAAGTCATAAGTGTTTTAAGGGCTATGTATGAAAATAATACGGCGTGTATCTGGGATGACACCAACTTATCTGAGGAGTTCCAAACGACAATGGGTGTAAAACAAGGCTATATTTCTTATGGAGCACAAGTATGGGGGTACCGTCCATACGAAGAGGTGGAAAAGTTTCTTCTCTATTACTTAAGAACAGCACTTAGGCTGCCGAATTGTTCGCCCATTTACATGCTCCACTTAGACTTATAGCTCCCATGTTCTTGGATTTTCTCAAGCTCCAATTAGATTATGTGCTACGAGTTATGGCGATGAATGAGAACAGACTACCAACAATAGTTCTATCCCATATGCTATCAAGCAGGGAAATCTGCGTACAAGAGAGGGAAAAACTAGCATCTGCTTGTGATTTTAATACAGCAGTTAACCCCAATGAGCAGTTAGTATTTCTGAAGGTAAAGTTTAAGATCCTGCCGGAGCAAACAGGTCATAGATTGTACGATAGATTCGTAAGAGAAGCCCAAGCATCACAACATAGGCAATATTAAAGCAGAATAAACTACCATTTGCGAGAAGGAACATACAGCTGGCAAATCCATCGACATGATGAGCACCATCTTTGGAATAAGAGGGGAACTTCTACCCCTTAATTATATCCCACACCGCCCAGAACTTCCTACACTGTGTAATATATGCAACCGGAAAGAACGCGAGGAGGTAGTATATCTTTTCCTAGCAGTATGTCCCATTCTTAAAGTATTCCACGTAAATATCTTTGAATATAAGCACACTTGAGTTGGAAGAGGCGATAAGCAACTAAGGCTGGGGGATCTACTCTATATTTATACGACGAATGCCCTACGCTACAGGAACTATGGCATCGATTTTAGACACAAAATGATATTTTTGGACGCAGCCCTTTTTCATATTGGAAGCTCTGTCAACAAGCAAAACTGCCGGACTGGTCACTGCAAAAATCTACATTTAGTCTAATAGAATACACCGCACTCTGAAAAAATAACTATTTTTGGCGTCAAACAATCCTTCTTTTGCACACTAGATTTGGTAACCGCGTTATCAGGCATTTTTGCGACGTTCCATGATATCTAAGACTGGATGCCATTGAATTTTAATTTATGGAAAACTCTTAAAGATCATTTTTACTCAAAGGAAATTATCCATCGAGCTATTTGCGAACTAGAGTTAAAAAAAAATCGACAATGCACTGAAAAATTGTGGGTTCACGTGATGAACTATTGCCAAGTCATCTGCGGCAGCCATATGAGTGAAAATATTTTCAATTATTTATCAACAGGTACCCTCCCTTCCACAGAGTAACAATCATTGCAATTTCAGTAAGAAACCAACGGATAGCCCATGCCTTGTCTTATCGATCACCCATTATTCTGCGTGCTGATTATGTAGCGGCCTACTCCCAGGGGAAGTACATACTAAAATTCAAAAGGAAACAAAATGAGCTGATATGCTCCCGTAAATGAACTACAACATCCATAAGGAAGCATGAATAATTTATGTTCAATAAAAATAGAGAAATCCGTATGAATAAACATTCAACTTGCACATCCGAATGAATAAATCAACTTTTACTCTCATACTGGCACCCTCACCAGTCTGCAGCCCGGGATAATTCTAAATATAATCTGCCGTTAAGGAAACCTTTACTTCATGTATGTATGTATGTATGTATATGAATGGTAGTAGCAAAGTGATTAGCTCTCCAACCACGAAAAATACAAAACTTCGTCGCAATTTACTACTCATACTTGTAACTTTCATACGAGAGGATAAATTTCTAAATTAGTATAGAAAGCGATGCGTATAGCTTTGCCAGGAATAGAAACTTTGCCTTAATTATTCAAAACTTAACGTTGCTCCTGCCTATTTTACTTACCATTACACCAAAAAAACATGCCAATCATCATTTGTTTTATTCTACGTATTTCAAAAGCAGGTGTATTTTCGGACGAAGGATGACCTGCGATTGGTGCCGCCACACTTCAAGTAAGTTCTTGTACATTGTAGCTAAGAGCAAGTGTTTCGCGCAGAAACTAGCAAACCTTTAGTGGACACTACGATCTTAAGCGATCAGATATGCCATAATGCAGAGAATAAAATTAACAATAACAACTATTCAGTACTTTGAAACTTTATTTAAGTTCTCTTTTGTCTTAGAACGACGTAAGTAATTGTTACTGCTTGTGCAGAGATAATATTTGACAACGCTTGATGGACTGCTGGCGAGAGAATGAATTGGGTTTTGCGTTCCCTTTCCAGTGAAGCCAGTGGATACCATGGCCTTGACGATGCGTCTCGTTCACTGACCTCAAGTTCCGCAGATTGTCCAGGTCCAAGAACTGCTGCTACAGGACCACTCTCATTGCCGTTGACCTAGTCCATCGTTTAGCAGATTTTTCTTCTCATTACCTTCCCCGCTGATGTCTTGCCATCCATAATCAGTGGGAGAAGTACCAGAGAGCAAACATTGCCTCTTCTTTGCTGTTCCTTTTCGTTGATCAGTGGACGTTATGCTAGAACGTAGATCGTAAGTTCTCTCTCCTTTGATGCTGATGAGTAGTGGGAGGTGACATAGACAAAAAAACATAGCATTTTTTGCATATGCGACCTTTCACGTGTTGCTTCACACGTCTTTTTGGATTCCGCCTTGTCATCCATTATTTTCTTAGTGCCATTGCCGACGGCTCTTGTAGAAATGCGTTTGCCGACGGCAATTAAAAGTTATGCCTATGTCTTTTAATTGTTGCGTTTGCAACAGCAAGACTTTCAAACTTTTTTTAATTTCAAGTCAGAAAATGAATTCCAAAACTTTTCTTTCTCATCTTAGAGAAATTTATTGTTTTTGTGAACTTTTTTTTTGATCGGGAGTATTGACCAATCTCTGCTGATGCTGATTGAGAGTAACCTGTTGATTCACCGGGGTGCATGACTCTGCGGGCCATTTTGCCGAACTTTAAGAAAGGTCTCTCAATAATTTTGATATATGAGTCTATACATATTTTGTATGATTAAGGCATTGCCTTGAGTTCAAAGAAATTATTTGTTCGACTTGTTTCACTATTTCCTTTGGATAGGGATCATAACCCTCCCTCTTTAAGCTGGAATACAAACCACTTGGCAAATGTTACAATGTTTTGACTAAATTGCAAGCACATTCAACAAAAGAAACAAAATTTCTAAGTATCCAGTCAGAATAGGTTCCTTCATTATTAACATTTCAGCTAAGATTTTGCTCTCTATCAGAACGAGGAAGCTGACACAATCTACTCCACCAATGCTTAAAGTTGCCACCATCTCCGTTAAAATTAACGAGATTTATATTGGATAGCAGACTTCTTTGATCATAACATGTTAAGTCGAAATCAACCAAAGTGCAATCAACTTTCTGGCAGTCCCAAGTGTGCCTTTGGCGAGAGGCTCATCTCCGAAAACGATCCTTTAAGACCATATAGCAATGGTAAGACCTATCCTCGCATACACATCGGTTATTAAGTAGAATAACTTTCTCGTAAATACGTCACTTCCTCTTTTAGTGAACTTCAAGGAACCGTTTGTCCCGGCTGTATAAGAGCCTTCATACAAACTTGACTCTGCTTTGGATGTCAATGGGCTGCACACTGAAAGCCTCCTCCCGCCTAACAGAAAAACAATGCCTTGATCTTGGCTGAGAAATATCGTAGGACCCCAATCAAATGAATGTGCCCTCCAATTGACACCGGAAATCTGATTACGACACAAATTCACAGTGGAATATTTCCTGGCCCTGGAATGGCTTTACCCAGCTCTGATCCAGGTGAAAGATGTCGTCGTATCTTGAAGGATGGCACAGTGATGACTACTGACCACGGTTACTGCAATGAAGCAGTACTTCAGTGTGAGTAACAGACGTTTCTGGGTAGTTCCAGGCATTTTGTTCCATATTAAACAGTTGAGAGAGTAGTATGCGCTTATTTAAACGGACAAACATGCAGAGTAGCAGACAGGTTTGGAATCGTATTCAAATTCCTGCCTGAAATTCGATTTCGAAAGACACTAAAATTTTAAATTTCACAAACGAACAGTACGTATTTATGAGCAGGTAGAGAAAATTTAGAAGTGCCCTTATTTTTATCGGATACACAAAAGTTTCTCCAACACATTGCACATCGAATAGAATTATGTATTCTTAGCCCAACTATCCTATCGTCCTTCTTGCCCGACACTATTCTAATAGCCAACTAGGTGACAACCACGTGACGTTATACACCCACTCACCCACCTTTACGACTCACAGGTACGCCTGCCGAACGCTAACCACTAGAAAACTAATGCCTATTCGCACCAGATGATGCGTAGTGGTACGGGACACGCGTCATCAAAGATAATGAAAAGGACACCTGGAGGCACACATCAAAGCCACAAGAGCTCCTTCAGGTCATGATAATACTCGCGCAACAATTTTGCTTTTTTTTTCCTCAGGGTCAAGCACCGTAATACCCATGTGCAGCATGACTGCCCACTGAATATACATATGTACATAGAAGGACACTAACGTATGTGCACTCCCAGTGGAAAGAGAAAATCTCTCTAAACTCGAATCCGAAACTTCGACACTAACTGCTCCTTTAATAGACGTAAATAAACGTTTATTTGAAATTGATTATAGTGTGGGTGTTTTTATTGCTATTTGAGGAGCATTAACTTAATTGAAAGGTACGTTTATGAAACATTAAGCGCTGACATGCAATTTGCAGTGAAACTAAAGAAATGACGAATAATTTTTAACGCGTAGGTGATGCGATTTTTTAACGTTAAGTTTGTGCTTTTTCAAATTGAAGCCTCCTTAAATCCCTACTACTTAGATATGTGCTCCCCTCTCAATCATCGCACATAAAAATGACAAAAGTGATTACTCGTTATGTTATGTTATAATTTATGCCTGTGGTAAAATATCCATTAACTCGCAGTCGGGGTGAAAAGTTCCCAACAGAATATAACAATTCTAATACACAGCCGAAACGAATGTAAGAGCGAGAGTGCGTATAAAATTTTAAGGATACCTTCCTTGATACGTGTTAATCATACTTATTACTCAAGGTTTCTGAAGAAAATGCTTTTTACTTTATTACCAATAAATTTTGTATTCTTTAGAGTGTCTTGGTCTCACCTAATTCTTACGACGTTGTAATGATGATACATGTCCTCGAGCGACAATTATCATAGGAAAATACAATTTTTCAGTAATCAAATTTCGATGGCAAATTGAGAGAAAGCTTGAGGATATTGAATTATTAAATTCTATTCGTTCCCTTGAAACCGCTGAAGACTATTAAAATATTGTAAAGTTATAGCAAGGACAAAGATTATTATAAAGGGTGGACTTTTTGTTGGTTTCCTTTTAAAACTGCATCAAACACATTTTAAGGAGAAGATAAGTTATCACACGAAAGCTCAAACCTTAACACTTTTCGGTCGGAAATCTAGTTGTTTAGGAAAATTATCTAGTTTTTGGAGAAATATCTGGATGAAAAGAAAATTCGGAAAGTAGAACGTCTCAAAGAGATGTGTACCACAAAAACTAGTAAACTATGTATATGTGCATAAGAGTAGTAGAATTTTTATAACGTACTATGTCTCGATAGTGTGACCATAAAAATCCTAAGAAACGAAGCTATAAAATCCTTAAACCCATGAAGAAGAGAGTAACTAACACGCCTCACAGTGGTTTGTTTTCTTCAAGTTTTTAAATGACATCAGCGCAGTACTATTTGCGTACGTAATACGACACTGAAATTCTTCAAAATTAAAATAAAAGAACTGAATATGCCAAAAACAAAAAAAAGGAGGCATTATTACATGTCACAGGAGTCTTGAAACGCACTATTCCGTACATTAAGCCGAAGTGCTACACGCGATGGACCACTTTAAAAAGAGTCAGGTGATGGAGAAAAATATACCATGAATCAATCAGTAAATGATCTGAGCCCATGAAGCCGACAGCGATTAACACATCCATAACGATATAGCGTTTTCAAAAACTCAACGAAAGCGCAAGAGGAGAGACAGAGCATTTAGAAACCAGAGCACTTGATGAATTTCATCAGAGCTTCCGTTGGCGTACTGGACATTTTCTCCAGGTTATTGAAGAAGTGTCTACCCAAGAACTTGTATCTTCAGTGTTGCAGGCCGGGGCAGTGGCATCGACAGTGGGCTCAATCGCTTCCATATCGCCACAGCCTCCGCAGAGTTCCTTTTCCGTCAAACGCAGCTTTTTTATATGATACCCCAGAGTGTTGTGCCCTGTGATAATGCCCACGAAGGTGGAAATGGATTCCCGGTCTTTCCAAACAAGTCTCTCGGTTCTAGCTTTATCAAAAGTGGGCCATAGTTTCCTTGTGATAACGCCGGTTTCTATGGAGTTCCAGTTGTAGTTTTCCTCTCTCGTGGCTTTTTCCCTGCTTCAAGCATAAGTGTACAAGGCGGGATACTCACAAATGGGTCTATCAATTCAGTATTCGATGCCAAACCACCCCTTGTCAGCGCGTCAGCCTTCTCATTGCCTAGTATTCCTTCATGTCCAGGAACCCAGCAGAATAGAACCTTGTGCTGCGTACCAAGAGCCTTAAGTTCTTCGCGACAACACATCACAAGCTTCAATTTTATCTCAACGACAGAAATTGCTTTAATAGCAGCCTGCCTGTCAATAAAAAAGGTGATACCTTCAGGAGGTATTGCCTTACCATTTAGCTATGCGTTTAAGAAAGGAGGAACAGACAAACGAAAGAGCAAAGTTAGCAGTTTGGACTTGAAACCAGAAAAGAAGTCCAATTCGTTATACATTCCTTCTACCTCCAACTATTCAATTTAATGACAGTGCGTAAGAGCGTAACAAATGCATTTTTATAAATTTTTGCGAGTGTAGCAGATTCATTACAAACAAAGCAAAGAGATAGAAGGAAATGTAAAAAATGTAGTGAAATAAGGATAATCTCTAGAATTTCTGAATCTTAGACCCTTTTTTAATGTAGAGGAACTGTAAAGGACTTGGTCAAAAAAATGTTCACTAATGCACACGGAAAACGTCAGTCAAAGTATAATAAAAATTTCAACAATTTGTACCAAGTGAGATATTAGGGTAAAACATAGCTTTCTGGGTGAGGATACATTTGGCGAGGCCCGGTGGGTGTGCATTGTATCAATATCTGACACTAGCTACTAAAAGAGGACATATAACAGACTATAAATAGTTAAAAACTGAGAGGATTAGCTAAATATTCTTCAACTAAATATCAGGTTTGACGTGAGTGATTCGAAACAGGGAGGCAAAAGAATCCTAACAACGTGCTCTGGATTCCCTTTATAATTGCGTTCACACAACCAACCCTTCAATTAAACGAAATTTTAATTAATAAAGATAACGCAGATATAATGAACCTATGTTTTATAACTGTGGCGCATAAAAAGGGAAAGTTTAAATTGTATAATTCTGAGTGCCACTTAAAACACTTAAAACAACACTATTTTAAAGAATTAACATAAATGTAATAGAATTTCTTAATCACGTACTTCCCCTGCAACTTATTCGCCAAAATGAAAACTTTTAAGGCGTGAAGCGAACATGTAAAAAGCCCCGTAATCGTTATCCTTATTTCAGTTTGTCCATTTAAAATTCTTTTGGAATCCGGAAACCAGCGATTAGGTGTAGTGGATTCTTTATCTTCCATTGATAAATGGCTTAATGTGCACGTGCCATCACGCTGAGTTCGTAATCTCGAAAATTTAATTTTAAAAGTTGTCTTAGTAAGAAGCCTTTTTTTCGCCTGGCAAACCCTTTTTCTACAATCCATTAGACACGTGTTGTGCTGACTTTTTCTCAAATATATTTTTTTAATCGAGGAGAAGGAAAGTGATAACCAGTAGTTTAGAGTTTAAATATATTTTATGGAAAGGCAAATATAAATTCAATCTTGATTGCAAACACAGGAATTCCCAAAAAGTATTCAGTGTAATAACTATTGAAACCCAGTCAGCGATGGCTCTGTAAGCAAAATCTTGCTCTTTTGATGAACATGGATGGACAATTGTGGCTGAATGCTGGCAATAACATATTGGATTTCCGCTTATAGCTCAGAAATTGTTTCTGGTTTGGTCGGCCCTACCAATCCACCAACCTAAAAACGTTCACAATAGCATTGGCGTCTTTTAAATTTTTTACTGGGCTCCGAAAATTGGGCAATTTTATGTAGCTAATGAGTTTTTTTTTTTTTTATAATTTACCCGCACTCAAGGAGTTATGAATACCCTTTTACATGTTTTCACATGGTGCGGGCGTTGGAAAGCTAGATAGAGAGAGAGAAAGAGATTGGTGTGGTGGTTTGAAACTCAGCTGTATTAGGTTTCACATTAGCTCCAGGGGTGGTGTCCAGAATAACTGGGGAGATTTGTTGCTGTCATGTATTTTTGCCTTCGCTTCTGATTCACAGTATTTTTTCCCCGCTCCACCTGATGTCATGAGCATATCAATTATCAACAGAGAGAACAATTTCTCCAGCCATATGACAAACCTACTGCCAGTGTTATGCCTTCGCAGTAGTGTTGTCATAAACTTTCGCAGTTGATCGGACTGCCTCTTATCATATAATGCTTGCTGACATCAAGGATTGAACTGGGAACCATCAGCTCGACAAACGATGGCGCTATCACTACACCATTGCCACCCTTACCTTGAAAGAATACCCTATTGCCAACAATTTTTTTATTTTCAGTCAAATTCTCGTGCAATAGATTATGTTTCATCAACCAATTAACAAATCTTCGTCACTTAAACGGTCTTTTGGTTCAAGTTCTTATGCCAGTAGGATCTTGTACGTATGCAGATCCAAATGCACTGGTAACCTACGGATAATGTCCACAATCGAACCAGTTTTTCAAAATTTTTGAATTTGTCTTTGAATTGCTTATACTCATTTGGAGCATTATTTCGACTGAAAGTTTCACGAAATTTGTAACCTTTTCAGTAAAAAGTTTTCAGTTCTTTAAATAAATTTTAATAATTATTGTTGTTGTTTTCTCATGTAACTTTACATATTTATTAATAGCAACGTCGAAAAATATCATACATGAAATTTTAAGGGTTGCCAACCTCACAGGAAAAAATTAAATCCGACGCTCTTATTGGAGCACCCTTTACATAAAATACGTACGCAGAAGTTTGCTGATTGAACGTGCTATAAAATTGTTTATCCAACTCGAAAATCGTGCAGATCATCAATGATTTTGAATTATCCCCTCTCCCCTTTTTTACCATTTGTAAACATATTTGGTTTTGTTTTTTTCTTCTAAATTGTTGTTGACCTAAGACCGAACTTTTCTTTTCATCATCACTAACGTATGATGTAGGTGGCTGGGATGTGTACGAAAAATTTGGCTGTGACATATGCATCAAGTTCCTAACACTTTCAATTTCATTGAAAATTTGAAGCCATTTTTATTTAGAATGCAATACTACGTTAGGGATCATGACTAATGCAAAATCTATTAATGTTTTGGAACTGAGCCATATTATACATTATTATGTAAACTAAATTTTGGCTCTCTGAAAATAATCACAAAGCAAAAATATTTCAAAAGCATCTGTTTAGTTTTTTTTCCGAAAAGATCGATGCTCTCAATCTACTGGCCGAGTAAGAATATTGCCCGCTCATCGTTCTCTCCAACTCCAAAAGACTTATCCTCTTCCAAATCAAATTCAAAATTCAGATTTTGATATTAAACAAAAGACGATTAATCGTGCAGGCAGCAGTGTAAATAATCATAACCTTAAACGATTTAATCGTTTATTGAAAAAAAGATGATTACGTAAAGGACAGGTTCAAATTATGTCAGATGAATTAAACTTACACATCGCACTAATAATACAATACTGTTGTAACTCAAAATTTTTCAAATTTGAGATAACATCATATTCAAACGTAAAATTGGATTTCCTATGCGTTAATAAGACCATCGTTAGAATAGTGCAAGAAACAAATAAGAGATGGCACTATGAGTCATTGTTCATGGTTGACTGACTGTAGCAAACCCCCACCGATATTGCATTAACTTTAGTTACAATCGAAATTTGTATTTTGACTTACAACAGTATTGTATTATTAGTGCGACATATGCAAGCACTTTTTGCTTGATGGTACTAGCCTCGAATGGAATTTCGCACTTTTAAATGAAAGCTGAAGGTTGTGGGCGCCATTATTTACTGGTAAGTGCGTTGGGCTACTGAGCGGGAGGTTCAAGGTTCGTGTCCCAGGAAACACCAAAAAGTCTTTTTCACAGTCTCGCCTCTCGTGAATGTCTGAGAAATGTCCGTGAGCAATACCTGTCATGAGAAAGCTTCTCAATTTCCATTTCGGATATAGCTCCAAACTGAAGGTCCCTCTCATTTATGTGAAAAAATATAACACGCACAACACAAAGGGTCGCGAGAAGCTAGGCCGTGGATCATAGACGTCCTTTGCTCCAAGTATTTATATTTGAATCAGCATACATCAGTAACTTCACAGGGGCCAAATTGGGAAAGAAAAAGGTACTTCTCCCATCGGACTTTAAGTATTCTAACACCAAAAATCCCCAATACTTGCGAGAAACTTTTATGCTTTAAACCATCCTCTTAACTTTGGTATCACATTTATTGAGGTACACGAAAATAAGAGCGGCATCATTCTTCTCTTTCGTAAATATCGTCTAAAACCTCTGTCTCCAACTCTTCTAAAAAGATTGCTTCCCGCCTTTCTGCCAATTTTGGTACGTGGGTGTCGCCGCACGCCATAATTATCTCATTTCCTTCTTTATGATTCTGTTGTGAAGTCACCAGGACTGTTCCTAGCAGCAGTGTTCTTGTCACGCTGATAGAATTACATTACGTGACCTTACTTCCCCATTTAAAAGCAAGAAGGATAACAAATTCCATCGTGTGGATTAATTTCCTGTTCTTACATACTCACACGCTCAACCAATCAACACCCGTATAACATACTGATTTTTGTAATCACCATTATTCAGCATAAAATTCCATGTACTATGCATGGCCTTGAGATCAGATACAATAACAAAAAATTGATTTAAATTTAAACCTCTTGTTCAGATTCAGAAGTCGACTACTAGGTCACAAAAATAGACCAAAATTAATCCCAAATGATTGTCATTCACAGCAACCACAATAAATTTTGATCAGCCAACCGCTCCCAAAGGAATTAACTTATTTACAGTTCTTCAAAAATAACCTACAATAAATATTTTGTTCATTGATTGGACTCCAATTTTATCCGAAAATTAATGAGTCCATTCCGTTCACCGACCAACTGCTTTATTATGAATAATCTAAACCGTTTTGCGGAGCTTCGTGAGATATTTTCAAGAAATGTTTACGCCAAAGTTGTGCAACAATTTACCGCCCACAAGTTCATCTAGCACAGCAGCCGTTCTATGAGGAGTGGAATCCATCAACGCCTCCATTCCCATCCCCTGCGAAAGGTAGTAAAGCCTCTTAATTTATGGTTATGGCATTTTGCTTCGATTGCTTACAAGAACGGAAACATATGTACGTCGCAATGAATTTAAATCTGACATTTACTGAATTTTGTATCAATATTTCCCTCCATTGGGAGGAGCCATTACAATTATTTGCCCGAATTAATTCCCCAATGATTATTAGATGTCGCTTTGCGCCGTTCGTTATGATGGTTACAGGTGATATTGGGAAAGCGTGTGCTAGCCTTGAGGATTTTTGGGGATTGGTTCCTTCCATGGAATGAGCGTACATAACTCTTCCTTTATGGGGCCTGATAAGGACTCCATGTCTTAGGTGTGGTAGTATAGTTGTTGGGCGACAATTGCTTTATTCAATAGAAGGTGAGGCCTCTTCAATTAAATCAACAAGACAGGGAGTGTGAGGTTCGTGAATAAGCTGTTTAGTGTCTAACCGTCTTCGACAATATTTACATTATTATGCGTTGGGGAGGGCTTTCACCCCCGATTTGAACCAACTTAGGAATATGAAATTCTACTGGAATTGGGGCTGTCTGCTTAAGCAATATGATTCCGTTATTGACTTAGTCCCAAGGGGACGAGAATTGAAAAATGTTGTCTCAGGCGTAACGCTTCTTTAATTTGAGATCGAAACATGGCACGCATCGATAGAGTTCAAGCAATTTAAAGAGAAGATGGGAAATTATAATTTGTGAGGCAAGGAGGACCTTTAAATACATATAAAACGCACCGTGCATTCACTTTAAAGCTCTTGAAATCGATTAAAAAAACAAAGATGTTAACCAAATAAAGGTCCCGATGTCGGATTGAAAACAAGGAATAAAGGATTTTGGATAATTCTACATGAATTATACGAAGAAACAATTTTATTTTACAAGTACGAATGTACTCGCGTTGGTGTAAGCACACTTATAGGGATCAACAATAAATGAACTCGCACAAGGCAGACATGGTTGCCATCCTAAATGTTCGATGGGAAGAGCCGGACACTTCAATGGTGTGTGCTATCCCGAACAGAAATAGCATCTACTTGAAAATGACTTTATTCTCCAGGGACATACTTAGGCAAAAAGTATTGAGCTTCAAGCATATGAATAAACGTCTGTTAACAGTTCGTAAGGCGACGAAGGACTTCGTTTTTCACACACTTTGCACTAAATTGCCAACCAGGATCATATAACAAAGTTATTGAAAGCATTGCTCATATGTTAAACTTGATTGAAACTTCTATTCATCCTGCTGAATTGCAAAATAAATAGCACACTGCAGTAAACAGGGAGTAATGCCTTATAATACACTTTACTCCCACATACATATGCGCTGATATACACGTCTCTGGTTTGCCGCAAATCAGTAGAATATATGAACGTCCACGTAGGTGACCAAGTAATTAAATCGAAACAGGCCAGCAAATACCTAGGGGTAATGATAGAAAACCGGCTGAGCTTTAAGCCGCACATAGAGTATGTGGGGAAAAAGGCGTCGATACTACAATCATCGCTAACGAGGATACTGCCAAACGTCGCGTCGGTGAACCCAGATATAGTCGCAGAATCCTTTTTCTAAGCTCAGTGCTACTATACGTATCTCCAGTGTGGGCTGACGCTGTGGTAACAAAAGAATGCAGGCGTAAACTATCAACTGTCAATAGACCCAGCGGCGTAAGGACATATTGCACCTATATCACAGTGTCAGAGGAAGCGGCATGTACCGTAGTTGTCTTGATGCCCATCGATAACTTGGTGAATGAAATGAAGCGAGTATACCATATGAAATTCGGGATTCGACAGCATGTGACAGCGATCTCAATAGCAAAATGGTCAATAGGATGACGCCACAACAGGAGTACCGAGTTGCCTGTCGACGTGGGTGCACGCGTTTAACCTCTCCATCAAAAAAAAAAAAAAATAATAATAATAAACCGGTTACGACAAAATACAAAAATAAAAAAAAAAATAGAAACAATTAACAATCCACCCAACATCAAATAAACAAAAATACAAAATACAATAAAACATAAACCAAAAATAAAAAAAAAAATAAAAAATCATTAATACAACAAATAGACACATTAATCGCGCGCGCTTAATATCACTTCAGTGAAGTGCAGTGGTGCAAAAAAAATAAAAAATCAGTGCCGGGCCCTCCATCTCTCCCCTCCCACTCACTCGCTGTTAGGCTTCTCAACCAACGCAACAGTTGGATGCACTATACATTCTTCTGTTGCGTTGATTGAGAGAGCGTAACATCTGATGTATAGCGGGCCGTGAGTGTTTATCCGAATAGCGGACCACAGCTGACTGTCGTTTGGGCATAACACCTGCGACAGCTTGTTGTGGAAAACTATTCTTAGGATCTACACTTCGCGGCTACGCTTAGTTTCGTCAGAGTTGTGTTTTTTGTGTTTTTATGTTGTAATGATGAGGGAATTCAGGGTGGATTTTTCTAACATACGTGGGCTACGAACAAATTTCTTTGATGTGTATGCCCACACCCATTCCCACAAACCGGCTGTTCTGGCACTTAGTGAAACACAGGTAGTGGAAGAATCTTCTGATTTGGAACTGCCTGGATATAGCCTAGTGCCATTATTCTTTCCCCACCGCGGCCTCGCCATTTACATCCGTAGTGATATCGCTTACCAAATTCCGTCACAGTATGGCCACTGTTCCAATCCAGAGTTTAACTTCAAATGGCTAAAATTCACCGTCCGTAAGCAAATTATCCACTACTGTTTTATATACAGAAGCCCTAGTGCGGACAGCAACTCAACCTTTAACGAGTTTGATGCGCTGTCCGATTCCATCACTCGAATTGTATCCCTGTATCCTCGTACTGAAATCGTCATTGCGGGCGATTTCAATATTCACAATTCGAATTGGCTTCGACACTCTGGCCAGACAACACCCGAAGGAAGGTATGTTGAACTTTTCGCTGAGATTAACAACCTGACTCAGCTTGTAAATGAGCCGACACGAATACCAGACATTGCAAGTCATTCCGCCAACACCCTTGACTTGTCAGTCGTTCACAGAACTTCGCGGTGTCTACAAGTGTTTCGGCTTCTCAGTGAATAGTGAGAAATAAAAAGTAGTGCGGTAGCAGGTAGAAGTTTAGGCGACGACGCAGCCCAGTGGTGGTGTTCACCAACCGTTACCCAACGGACTCGGTATCGAGCACTGGCGGCAAAAAACACCAAAGTTTGTGTGTGTGTTCATTTTATGTGTAAATAAAAGAAAAAAAAAAAGAAAATAACGTGATAGAGACACAAAAAAAAAAAAGAAAAACAACTAAATTTAAAGTAAGTGACAGAGACACTAAAAATAATAATAATATAATAATATTATTCGTAATGGATAAGGGCGAAAGGTCTGTTACCCCCATAGCGGGTGTAGCGGAAAAAATGTCTGCATCAGCCGATGAAGCAGTTGTGGGTAGCCGCATTCCAGCAGTGGCTACCAAAGCAATAATTAAAAAGAGGGCTAAGTTGAGATCAACGCCCAACATGGTTAAGCGCCTCTCTCTATCGGCTTCAGCCAAAAAGCTGCGGGGTGAAGTGAGGATGGGGGCGCCATCATTAAAAAAATCAGCAGCAGAACAACAGCAGCGTAAGCGGTCGGGTGACGATGATGAAGGGGAACGAATAGGTGACAGCAACAGCTTCGCCTCGCTAGCGTCTTCCGAATCGGAAGATGAGGAAGACGAGCTGGAGTGCCTAGACAGCAGCATAAGGCAGCTGCAACAGAGAGTGCTCGTCATAAAGGCCAAGCAAACGGCCAGAAGGGAGAAGGAGCACACTGAGCTCCAGTGCTCCCAGCATCAACAACAACAACAGCAGCTGTCAGCTAAGAAAGCGGTGCTCACAGCAACAACAACCGCAGTTGATAAAACTGCAAAAAAAGCGGCAGCAACAACAAAGCTGCCGCAGAAAGTGAGTCAACTGCCAGTAAGGCAGCTGCAACAACAACAACAGCAGCCAAAAAAGCAGCAACAACAACAGCAGCCGAAAAAGCAGCAGCAACTACAACAACACCAGCAAAAACAACAACTGCAGCAGCAGCAACAACAGCAGCAGCAACAACAAAAGCAGCAGCAACAACAGCAGCAGCAAGTACAACAGCAGCAACAACAGCATCAGCAGAAGAGTACGAAGGTGAAGGTGCCACCTATAAATACGTACAAGATCGAGCTGAAGGACACCATAGACCTATGTAAGTCGGCCATAGGTCATAATTTTTTCATTAAACGCCTTAGTGAGGATAGACATGCTATCCACTGCAAAACAGTGGAGCATTATAGAAAAATAAAAGAATTATTAAAGGACTCGACGACGGAGTTCTTCTCCTTCACCCCGAAGGGGGAAAAGCTGCAAACTATGCTGCTGAGGGGGATGGACTCGTCTATCGAGCCGGAGGAGCTCCTTCAAATGCTGAGGGATAAAGAGTGCGACGGGCTTGAGTTCGTGGGGGTCAAGCCGTTCACCACAGCTAGGGCAAAAAGGGAGAAGCGAAAGCTACCGTTCTTCCTTGTTCAGCTTTCTCCCAGTAGCAAACTGGATGGTCTCAGGAGTATTAATGTCCTAGACTACCAGGTTGTGTCATGGGAAAGAGTAAAAAGGAGCGATAGCATTTTACAATGCGTTCGCTGCCAAAGGTTTGGGCACGCCGCGTCGAACTGTGAAATGCAGCCTCGATGCGTGAAGTGCGGTAAAAACCACAAAGCAGAGGAATGTTCTCTGGGTAAGGATGGGGTAGCAGATAGGGCCCAACTCTCATGCGCTTTATGTGGAAACTCGGGACACACCGCAAACTATCGGGGTTGTCCTAAGTTCCAATATATGAAGAAAATAAATCTGGTTCGTCAGCAGAAGGTCGAAGTCAAGCGTCCACCCGTTTCTAGTCAAACACCAGCCGTTACTTCCCAATGGACTTACGCCCAAATGGTGTCAGGCCGGGGAAATGCGGTACAAAAACAACAACCGAAGGTTGCTTCACAGGCCCCAGTGCCTAAAGCACCTGAGGCTCAGCCTGACATGCTGGCTATTTTGCTCTCTATCCAAGGGCAAATGAGCCAGCTGCAACGTCAGTTACAAGAGCAGGCGAAACGGGTAGACCAGATCTACGCATTTCTGCCGGACCTAGCGCACCACCAGTCGTAATGGATACGTTGGCGGAGAAATCATTAAGGATCCTTGCGGTGAATGTGAATTCACTGATAAGGATCGAGCGAAGAACCGTACTCTTTAAGTTGTTAGAAGACCAAAGCCCTGATGTACTTTTGGTTAGCGAAACCAAGCTATCCCAGAAGCACAAACTATGGCACAATAAATATAATATTATAAGAAGAGACCGACCCAACTCCATTCAAGGAGGAGGTGTTGCGATCTTCATTAGGAAAGATTTGCGTTATAAGGCTGTGTACAGCGGTGAAGTGCGGAGGTTTCGCGAGCTGGAGGCCTGTATCGTGTGCATCTCTCTCCGTAGTGGAAAGAGGTTGTACATGGTCGCAGTCTACGCTTCCGGAGCTACTCAAACCACTTCATTTATAACAGAGCTCGAGACACTTTTTCGATGTCTAAGGCTGGAGTCGGAGGAGAACTATTTTATTATGGCTGGAGATTTAAATGCCAAGCATAGTGATTGGGGAAATAATATACCAAATTCTAGGGGGAACCTACTACTCAATTGGTGGGGTCTACACAATGTCGAGTATAGACTCGATTTGAAAGCTACCGATAGTCCGTCGTATCCTAGCGCCGGCTCCTATCTGGATCTTCTGCTGTTCGACGTACGATTACAACTGACCAACACGAACCGACAAACGAGAAACTGCCTACATACATTCGTGTATGACAGTGACCATTGCGGACTCAGTGCCGAAATAACAATTCCCAACGAGATTGCGGAGTTGGAGGAGTTTGTCCAAACGTACCCCTACAATTACAGTAGGACGCGCTGGACACGCTTCTCCAGAGTACTGACAAGAGCACTCTCCTCGAACTCGCTCTACCCACCGTCCAATAGGAATCTGTCAAATGAGGAGATCGACAGATACCTACAACGAATGGACGAGACAATTAAACAAACGATGGACAGAACGATACCTCGGTATCAACAAACTGACAACGTTGACATATACCGCAACGCAACAATTGACGCACTTCACTTACAAAAAAGTAGACTTCTGTCAAGATTAAAAACCTTATACAGACGGTTTACTGACAGACAAAACTTGGAGGTCAGGACACTCAAGTCGTTGATTAAAAACCTCCAACAGTTAATAAAAGAAAATTACAGACTCTCTGTAAGTTTGCACTGGAACAAAAAAATTCGGGCTGTAAAATCCAGCAACCCGAGTATGTTCCCGCAAATAAATAAAATATTTCGGAGGAATAATCAGAACGACCTGCCAAGTCTTAAGATCCCCCGAACGACGAACAACGAACAGATACTAACAACAGCAGGCATAGATCCAGGGAACGCAGTCAGTGATGACAACTTCTTTGTGATCGAAGATCCGCAGGAGAAGGTAGAGGCTATAGGAGCGACTTTCCAGGAAGTGTATAAGGTGAATGATAGTATTTGCCCGAACCACGACCTGGAAAGTCGAGTCCTTGTGCACAACTTTAACCTTCAAAATGATATACAGCACTGGCGATCAGAGAACAACGGTTTCTCCGAGTTCAATGACGATAATATGGCAAATAATGTCATCGCCAATGTGGAGGTACATCCCCCGTTCATATCGAAGGTAGAACTCCAAGCGATCTTCGAATCATTGAGAAGGAAGAAATCCGTGGGTATCGACGGAGTGTCTAACATTGTGCTAAGACATCTCCCTCCAGAAGCGGTGAACATTTACACCATCCTGTTTAACAATACGCTGAATAATGCACATTATCCGGCGCATTGGAAGACAGCGGTGGTTCATCCTATTCCCAAAAGGGGTAAAGATACGTCCAATCCGGCAAATCTCCGGTCGATAAGTCTCCTTCCGAACATCAGCAAGGTATTCGAGAAGGTTGTCAATAGAGCCCTGTCTAAGTGGGTTGAGGACATGAATATTGTTCCGGATAACCAATTCGGTTTTAAGGCGGGGCATGATACAATACATGCCGCGTCTAAACTGGTGTCGGATATCCAATGGAACAAAAGCAAGAAACAATGCACGGGTGCCTGCCTGGTTGACTTGGAGAGGGCCTTCGATACCGTATGGCTAGAAGGACTCTTCTACAAGTTGAGTAGGCTGGGCATAAGTAAACCACTGCTATACATGTTTTGTAACATGCTCACCGGTAGACAGTTCATTGTGAAAAATGGCAATGTGACTTCTGCTGGTACGTTTTATATTAAAAATGGTCTGCAACAGGGTGCGGTAAATTCGCCGATCCTCTTTAACATTTACACAAGTGATCTTGTAGGATCTCTTCACCATGCTATAGCGTACGCCGACGACTTGATAGCGTACAGATCAGGACCAAAGATCGAGGTCATTGCAATACTCTTGCAGCGTGACTTCGATAAGATCAAGCGATATTGCGACGACTGGAAGTTGAAAATCAACTTCCAGAAGTCGGAAACCATCCTGTTTAGGACGTCGTTATCTGGGGCCTCTGCGGATACCAGAAAGAATTGGCGAAAGTTCTCAATAGTGGGACAGCACGGACAACCATTAGCGTCTCGAAATGTAGTCAGATACCTTGGGTTTTGGCTAGACCAGTATCTATATTTTAACAAACATATAGATGCTGCTCTGGCCAGAGCCAAAGCGGCTTTCGCCCTCACAAAGAGACTGTTTTACAGCAGCCAACTCGATGCGAGGGTGAAGGTAATCTGCTACATGGCCCTCATTCGGCCCATGCTCGTATATGGTTGTCCCGTGTGGTTCAACGTGGGAGCAAGCTCGTTGGAAAGGATTCGGGTGTTTGAGAGGGCTTGCCTTAGGGCCTGCCTTCGCTTATACAGAACACCAGAGTCTCAGTACATAAAATTCTACTCCAATGAGATCCTCTATAACAAGGCGGACATAAGCAGGGTGGATAATTTCTTGATCAAGATGATTCGAAGGCACATTGCAAGAGCAATGAACTCGATGAATAACCTGATCTTTGGGGCCTACTACCCCAATGATATGTATCATGAGAGCGTGCGCCTTAACGGCTTCATTCCCCCAGAGGCGTTCCTCTATTTAGATAGAGAAGGTCTGATACAGGACAAAGTAGCGGTGCCGCTAATCTTCCATGTTGCCCGGACAGCTGTGGATAGGCGACTCAACTACGACCGAGACGTCGCGCTCAGCATGACGGAGCGTCTTCGGTTCAGTAGAGCGATAGCAGGTCGCGATTTGCGAGACGTTGTAAGGCAGCATCAGACATTCTGGTGGTTAGGGGACGGAGAGGGAACTCCCTCGTCGTTTCCTTTTGACACAGGGTAGCCCCTCCTAAGGCGCAAAGCTGGCCTGGCCGGCTTACATAGGTTTAAGGTTTAGGTGTAGGCTATTTACAAAAAAATAAAAAAAAATAAAAAATTATATATGTATGTGTATATCTATATATATATAAATATATATATGTGTATGTATACATATATGATTTAGAATAAGGTAGTTTTAAGGTTTATTTTTAAGGTAGTTTTAAAGGTTTATTGTTAAGGTAGTTTTAAGGTTTATTTTTAAGGTAGTTTTTAAGTTTTAGATGTAAGACTTTTATTATAGTTTAAAAAACACGTTCGTTTACTAAGTTTTTCTAAATTTTTCTTAGTTATCCTAGTTGTTAAGTCATTTAAATAAATAATTAATTTTAAGTTAGGTTACGTCGAAAGACATAATTTTAAGCATTAGGTTTAGCTTAGAGTACCCGCATAGGGTCAGTAAGTTAGAATAAGATTAAGTTAAGTTAGTTAAGTTAGTTTAAGCGTTTTTGTCTAGCTTGTAAGAAATAATGAATTCCAAAAATAAAATGCATTAAAAATGAAAAAAAAAATAAACACCCTTGACTTGTTTCTTACTTCTCACCCTGATAAATACGTCATCGATGTTTTAGCGCCCCTAGGCCGGTCTGACCATAACATCATATCAGCTAAATTCTCGTACTCCGACCACACAGTTAAAGAACAAACTCCCAAAAGAAAAGTATGGCGTTACGAGAAAGCCAACTGGGACGGCCTTAATAGCTTCTTTAGGAGTTTTAACTGGTCACTATGCTTCCTCGATAGTGACGTGGATGCCGCCGCTGATATGATCACCGACACGATTCTCTTAGGTATGAATGACTTTATTCCTAACAGAATAAAGAGCATTAAACCTAAGACAAACTCATGGTTCGACCAGAGCTGTAAAGAGGCTATCAGGTTGAAAGAAGTAAGTTTTCGGTCTTATAAAGCCAACAAATCTGAGGAAAACCGAAAGAAGTTCAAACAAGCAAGAAATGACTGCAACGCCCATATTCGACGTGTCAAATTTCTACATGACCAAAAACTGAGGCAAAAAATACTACAGTGTCCCAAAGGTAGTAAAAATTTTTGGTCATTCGTCAAAAACATTAAAAATTCTGCCTCATCCGCCATCCCAACGCTCATTTACAATGACATTCCAGCTGTCAGCTCCTTAGACAAGGCCAATCTGCTCGCTGCACAATTTGCAGCCAACTCAACACTGCAAGATAGTGCTTTGTCTGTCCCTGTGCTTGAGAGCGTCGATTTTTCTATGGGACAAGTCCATTTTCGCACTCGCACAGTTGCAGGAGTTCTCAAAGGTCTCAACATACACAAATCCGCTGGTCCAGATGGTATCCCCCCAATAGTTCTGAAGAGGTGTTCTTCTTCGCTGGCAAAACCTCTGCGTAAGCTTTTCTGTCTGTCCTACTCTTCTGGACTCTTTCCGAGAAGATGGAAAACAGCATTTGTCCAGCCTGTCCCTAAAAAAGGCGAATCTTCCTCTCCGACCAATTACCGACCCATTGCACTTACGTCCCTTCTTTCCAAGGTCATGGAAACGCTGATAAATCGTCAGCTTATGAAATATCTTGATTCACGAAAACTTCTTAATGACCGGCAGTATGGTTTTCGTAGCAACAGGTCCACTGGTGATTTGATGGCATATCTCACCGAGAAGTGGAACCAATCTCTTCATCACTTCGGCGAAACAAAGATAGTTGCACTTGATATTTCAAAGGCATTTGACAGAGTTTGGCATCAGGCTCTTTTGTCGAAAATGCGTGCATATGGCATCGATGAGTCTCTTCTTCAATGGATTAGAAATTACCTTTCGGGGCGTTCAATACAAGTTGTCTTGGACGGCTTCAAGTCTGATATTCACCATATAAATGCTGGTGTCCCCCAGGGCTCAGTTTTGTCTCCGACTCTCTTTCTCATTTTCATAAATGATCTCTTGTCTGCAACCTCTAATCCAATCCATTCCTTCGCTGATGACAGTACCCTCAGTTTTTCATATTCGTTCCCCAACTCACGTCCCTGCTCTTCGGCCGTAGAAGAGGAACGGCAACGTATGTTAAACTCATTAAATTCCGACATTGACAGCATAATCAAATGGGGCTCTACAAATAGAGTGGAATTTAATGCATCCAAAACTCAGTGCTGTCTTCTGCCTCTCAAGCGAAACCAAGACCCTCAACCATTATCTATGAATGGTACTTGCATCGCAGAAACCGAAAGACTTGCCATTCTCGGTATGTGCATTAACAATCATCTTCGTTGGAACGAACACATATTCGAGGTCGCCAAAAATGCTGCAAAATGTCTAGGATTCCTTAAGCGGTGCAAGAAATATTTTACCCCATCTGATCTGGCTTCAATATATAAGGCATTCATCCGCCCAAAAATGGAATACAACGCCCACATCTGGTCTGGTGCACCCAAGACCGTTTTGCACATTCTAGATAGGGTTCAGAACCGCGCGATAAAACTAATAGGTGATAGAGATATTGTGAGCTCTATAGACTCACTTGAACATCGTAGAAATGTCTCTTGTCTTTCCCTGTTTTATCGCTTATTCCACAAAAAATGTTCCAACGAAATAGCCACTTGCATTCCTCCCCTTCAAAATTTCACCCGCAATACGCGTCACGCTTCGAATGCACATCAGTTCACCCTCAAGCCCAATTTCGGACGTACTGTCAAATATAGGGATTCGTTTATAAGCCGAACAACACGTATGTGGAACGATCTTCCAGGAGCTGTATTTCCTCATCGGTACAACATCCAAACATTTAAAGCCAACGTGCACCGGTATCTCCTCTGTTCCTCTTTCCCCTCTTTCCAAACGCCCGTGCCCTGAATATTCAGAATAAGGGTATTCATACCCCCTTTGGTGCGCGCCAATTATAAAAAAAAAAAAAAAAAAAAAAAACGGACGCACAAACTCATCCCCAACATAGAAATTTTGGAGAGTAGGAGAGGTGAACTACAACATCACGCAGTTCCTTACTGGCCATGGAGGATACAGAAAGTACCTTCATATATTCGGGCACGACGACAGAACACCTGACGTTTCACTGTCCGCGATTTACACCAAGAGATTCAAACTTTCCGAAACCCAGGCAGATCATTGGAGATATAATACAGTCTAAAGATATCTGGCATGAAGTAAACTGCTACATATGGGACCAGCCTTCAGGTCTAACTCAGAACAATCGAGCGCGTAAGAATAGAAAACGGCGAAGAACAGAGTAGAGCCTAAAAGGCTAACCAGCCCCGCAAACTGATGCCTTACGGGAGTCCCGCGGGGAGAGTGGTTAAAGTGTGTAGGGTTTGTGTTAGTACAAGGAAGTATTCCCGAAATCGAGTACTCAGGTTTGCGAATCGTGCATGCTAGCGGCCTGGGTTGCTGTATTTTTCGAAGGATACACATCCTTTGGCGCAACCATAAAACAGAAACGTTTCTGGTGCGAATATACATACATATATATGTACACACCACCACACGCCCATCTTAAGAACACAGCCCAGAGGTTTGGCACATGCGTTTGTGGCGACGCAGTGCTCAACAGGGGTACCGTGAAAACCAGAGGACAGACGGAGATTTTAGAGGACTAAGGTTTCAAATACATGCTATGGATTCGGTCCAGCTCCTTACGAAAGAAACAAAAATTGATGTCGATATCATGCGACCAAGTTTTTGACGAACTTTAGCAAGTGGGGCGCTCTCTTATGTTATTTTTATTAACCCTTCGCCTACAGGGGAATAAAATTGATATTACGACCTTCCTTGTGGGAGATATGTAGTTTCTATCGGTCTTGTATTTTTTCATACCTGATTTTTCGTTCAGATGAATACACTCTTTTCAATTGAGATTCCCTTTGTGTGCCAATTCCATGTTACACGGAAGTCTAATGCTTGCGAAACACTCAATGCTAGAAAAGTAATTGTTATGGTCCACTTCAGATGAAATTTAGAACCAAAACTTTTCGTTTTCACGTAAAATTTATTGCTTTTTCTTGTTGATAACTTCAGACATACTTTTAACGACTTCAATCAAATCTGCTGTCTGCATTATTGGGTATTCATCCACTAAGATTTTAGTCTATAAGTTATATTTATCGTTATCCTTGATTAAATAAATTCCAAACAGCAAGTGTAACCCTAATCCGTGATTTTTGAATCAACATTGGTCAATGTACAAAGATTTCCATTTTACTTGATGAGCGGCTATTACTCCATACAAACTTTTCGTCACTTTTCCAAGACACGTGGAGAAGCAATTAAAATATATTTGACATCAGAACGTAACTTTTTTTCATATTTGAAGTGAAGTGGAGAGCAGGGATTTAGGAGCCATGACGAATCCTTATCGAACCGGAGACATACGTATCATTTACAAGATCCAATACTGACTTTTACCCCCCATGGTCAGGTCTTGTCAAGGTTTTTCTTTTCAATATGTATGCGTCCAATGCTATCCAAAACAGATACAGTCACCCCTCGCGTATCGTACGTACAGAAATTCATCGTGTGAATTACACTCCCCTTTTTGTATTAACAAAGCATGGTGCGATGGAACTCCGAAATGGTACAAGAATCAATCAAATTTTTCGAATTTATTCCAAAGCGAGAGAAAACACGGTATTCCAATACCATTGTAACTAAAGCACCTTAAGCATAAGTACTTCAATTTATAATTCTTGGAACTTTTTTCAAAAGAAATTTTTCACTGAAAAACGAGGGAAAGTAATGTATGGAAGCGATTACAAGGATCTACTTGTTTGAATACTATAGATACACTCTAAATAATTATGTATGTAACGAATTTCTATTTTTAATCGTGGTGTTGGAATTGTCCTTGCATAATGAAGTGAACCGCACGTGGGCAAGGGACACAAGTTTTTCAATTTATTTCCCATTACGCATATAATTTTTGCACTCCGTAATATCAGCGATTAAGTGCTTTACAAATTTAATATTCATTCACAAATATAATTTATTTTTCCTTTTTTTTATTTCGCGGTTATACATGAATTCACAAGCACAATAACAAAAAATAATTATTTACTACATTGGACAATAGAAAAGGATTTCATTCAATTGATCCCTTGTTTTGCGTTGACTCTTCCCCGCGATATCTATTGTGAAATTAAATATTCTGAAACGGATATTATCTGGTTTTGGTGTACTATGACGATTTAAGCTTTCGGCTTTAAAAACGAAAAACAAAAGCAAAAACGATAGACAAAAGCAAAAGAATTGAAGGACTTCAATTCGGGTGTAATGCAGTACCGAGGAAGTATTCCACACAGTACCAAAATGTTAGTTTCACTACAAATTTTGAATTGACATTCCGTGAACGTGTAACTCGTAACGTAAGAATGTATACTTGGTACTATTATCATCATATTACTATTAGCGTAATTCGGGTAGATACGAGTTTTACAGTGACCCAGTCCTTGAACCTACGCACTACCATGATCGGTCATTCAATAGATAGACAGCAAGCGCATGCGCACATCAAACACATTAAACATCGATTTGTATGATTTTTATGTCGTTGGAAAAAGTGGTTTATCACCCTTTTAATTTTTTATAAATTTTCAGCATTGTTTTCGGCCATGTAGTATGTGGGCGCCGTGGCTCAAGTGGTTAGTGCGTTGGATCGCTGAGCGGGAGGTTCGAGGTTCGAATCCCAGAGAACACCTAGAAGTTTTTTCACGGTCCCACATCTCGCGAATGTCTGACAAACGTCCGAGAGTAATAACTGTCAAGAGAAAGCTTCTCAATTTGCCTTTCGGATATGGCTCTAAACAGTAGGTCCCTTCCATTTGTGTGAAAAATATAACACGCACAACACAAATGGTCGCGAGAAGCTAGGCCCTGGACCACATACGTCTGTTGCGCGAAGTATTTCTATTTATTTTTTTTTAGTATGGCAAACAATGACACAGACTAACCCATAGTGGCACAGAAAAGTATTGCCTGTCTCGGAATGACAGGTGCTATGCGTACCTGCCCGACGGCAGCTTTAGAAGCAATCGTTGGGCTTTCTTCATTAGGAAGACAACCGATAGGTATGCTATCAGGTTGCAGATAGAATACAAGCACAAATCAGGTGACCATGTGGGACATCTGAAAATTCTTGACTCAATCCCCAAAAGAGACATGTTTTGTACCATCCCTGACACCATGGTCAAGGAGTACTGTTTCGGTAGGTTATTTGAGGTAGAAATATTAGATCGTGCAAATTGGTCTGATGGTGTTCCGGCATTAGACCCTAGAGGTCTGGTTTGGTTCACAGAGGGATCGAAAATGGAATATTTATTTTCAGATAGTAAGGCAGCACTCAAGGCGATGTCGTCCAATTTAATGGCCTCCATATCAGTTAAATGCTGCTAGGATGCACTGCAATCCCTGGCGAGACTAAACAAGGTAAAACTTAGATGGGTCGCCGACTATCAAAGGATTGTAAGCAACGAGTTAGCAGATGAACTAGCTAGGGCTGGCTTAGAATATGCGTTCATAGGACCTTAACCTTACAGTGGCATCAAGTGGTCTTTCGCCACAGCGCAGATAAGTAACTGGGAACATAAACTTCGCCTGGACCACATCCAAATTACTAATCAAACCTTACTCCTATAAGGATATACTTAACCGTAATAAGGAAAGTATCAGAAAGCTGGTGGGATTTCTCGCGGGCCACTGTGGCTTGAGATACCACCTTAACAAACTTAACCTGAGCTCAGACACGGAATGTAGGTTCTGCTCGGAGGAGGACGAATCATCCGAACACATTCTTGGTTAAGGAGAAGTATTTTCTATAAAGAAATATGTACGCCAGCGGAAATGAAAAACTCTGCTACTAAGGATATACTATCCTTCATTGGGGGGGTAGTACGCCTCTTAGACTAACCATTCCCTTATGATTCAATAGATCTTTTAGGTCGTAGTGTCCGCCACGTGGGCAAGGGTTTTATTTAAAAAAAGAAAAAAAACCCATAATGACAGATTCATACTTTAGTTCAAATTATGCTGGCACATAATCCTTGTACATATTTGCATTTACACAAAGGACTACAGAACTGACATGTTTAAAAATACGTTTCAAGAAGCTTACTTACTTGGGTGTTGTTTACGGTGATTCTGGGCCAACTAGACTGATCTTTAGCTAACCAGTTGCACACTCCAATTTGGTTTGGACGTCCTAGCCATTTCAAACGTTCAATAAGACTTTTGACTAAGTCGGGTTGCTGAACTGCTAGTATAATTCGTCTCTTCAAAGCCCGTCAACGCAAACTGAACGAATATCTTTGTTCAAATGAGCAAGGATATCTTCACCTGCCTTCGATGAAGTCCATGTTTCCTTTGTTACTTGGGGCATTTGCGAATCTAGACAATTGCCTTCTAATTTTTATTGCGGAGGCTTCCTACTATATTTCTGACAATATTTTAAGGTTAGAATTGTCGCAATAACACGAACTTAAAAAAAGACCAACAGATGGCCCACCGCTCATAATAACTTGACCGCTTTCTTCAACAATATTCCAAAACGGTAAGCGCGTCAGTCACTATTGATTAGCTAGTTTTAAGGAATATGATAAGGTACCCATGGTACCTCGAAGTTACTGCATAAGTGCCACTTTTAAAAGAAAGAAACAGCTGTTGAGGTTGACTTGTCAGGGTGGACATATGAACCCCGGGTCAACGGAACAGACTACAAAAAATCTTTAATCTTCTCTTCCCAACAGCAAAACGTCTAAAAAGCAGATGTCAAAATAGGATCTATTTCTTTTTCATTTCTGCAGTCATTGTTGACCAGCTTCGGGGCGCTCCTTTTGAAAACCGATAGCATAGTGCATAGTAACAACTTCAAAGGCGACTGAATTACTGCGACAAAGTTAAACCGGACAAAGGACTCCTTTCTTAATGAATTCTCAATATTGCTAGTACGTATGTAAGTAGATATGCAGCCTGGTTGGACCATTATTTTCAGTTTTGCGGTAAGGAATTCTGAATTGAAAAACAAAAACAAATCTCGATCCTTTTATGACAAATCCATCAACTCTTTAACTGCCTGGGAATTTCAAATGGTTGCTGTGGAATCTGGTGGCAATGGGCGAACTAAGTCAAAATATACTTTTGATGCTGATTGATTGATGAAGAATATCCTCCCACCATTTTCTTACGGTAAGCCTTTGTATATCATTCCCTTTGTACTCCTCATAACTACAAGTGTATGTATGTATGTACTTTCCTGTTACGGATGAAAATGAATTTAGATACCCCATCCCCTAGCGTAAAAAAGTATCTCGAATTCGCGTACAACTCGCTAGTCTCTTCCCCGACAATAAAATTGAGTTATGAGAGGCAATATCATATCTTCGTTCAGGTTATGACTCGACCTTGTCCTTTGTCCAATTATCAAATACGCTTAAAATTATACATGTACTCCAGTAAAATCTCTACCATTAAAACCTTCTTTGTGTACCATACTCCAATGGACCGAAAAAGGCTCAACGCTTAACCCTTGCCTTTTCACGGTTGAATTATATCAACAACAAGAAAAAAATCCTAAATTTGATCCCCTAGGAGTAACAAATCATGAAGTGTGGAAAATTCGAAAGCACTTTAGAATACCTGCATAATAAATAGCGTGTACACAAGCAAATCTTTTCGGTTGTCGTCAAAAAGTGTCAAAAGGTGTATTTCTCATTTCCACGATAATAACTTTCACGTATTTACGCACAAAAGGCTTTTAAGAATCTTTCATTTTTCAGGTAAACAATTTAAGATATCGATTTTTCATCTGTACCGAGTCGCACGTACTCGTATGTGTAAAAAGCATGAGCAATCGCAAAGGAAATAAATGACCATTTGTTCGCAGGAAGGACGTGCTACGTACTTGTTAAAGTGCCTTTGATGATGTTGAAATACGAGCGTACTTGAGGGAATGTAACTTACTTCATCTATGTTAACAAGACCAAAAAAACGTTGGCCTTGGCATCTGTGCACGTAAGTGTTATATATGAACCGAAAAGGGATTCGAAAAATTCAAGTACAGTCGTTAAATCTAAGCGTATAGTCCTGAATTTTAATTTCTATAGAATTAAAAAAAAAGGTCAATGTTATACGCTGACAAGTTAATCTGCCAATTTTAGGAGTAATCGATGAGGGGCTCAGCAAATTCTCATACTCTCCAAATTCATAAAAAAAATTCGACATTTGCATAAATTTTGAATTTACAATCACCAAATTGGCCGTAAACACACTTTTAAAGAATAATAAATCTCGTAAATTCCACAATTCTCTCCGCTTCTTATTGCTTAAATGGAATTTCCTGCGATACCTACTCCTATCGTTTTATGAAATCTATTAATGGAATTTTGAAAGACATCTATAAGAAGGCATATGTGCTGTACGAACTCAAAACAATACGAGATTTGAGCACAAAGATGAATTTAACCTCAAAGTTCTAAGAATTATTGAAAATTATTCTCTCTCAGTGGTGCCTTTAAGGATGCTGCTGTGTACTGCGATAAGAGAATTTCTTTGAATTTAAATATTCCACACATAACTGTTGTTGAGATTCCTAGCAAAAACGTGCGAGTAATTCACTCTTGATGTGTAGGTTCATATGTAAATGTTACGCTTTGCCAACAGCAAGGATGTAAATGTGCGTTACACTGCTAGATATGGGTGGATTCACAAAGTGCCAGTTGATTGATGTTGATGTGCGCGAATATAAGATGAAGTATTTCCTGGAAACGCATTTTATGATAGCAATAACCTTTCAGAAAAAGCGAAAAAGAAAAATTGCGAGAAGGACGAACTTAATTTTTCACACGAGGCTCCAATGACCTGCAGAGATCGGACTTGGCACTGAAATTGCGAATTCTGTTAAGTCTTTGTGAACATCTTCGTGGCATTTATTATTTCCTGGGGGCGACTGAGTGCTCACAACTGTTTGAACAAGCGGCTATTTACATTCTTAAGGTAAGGTTAAAAAATTTAAATGCTGACTGTTATTGCTGCCCTTGGCATCTTGGAGTTTTCTTGGAGTACTTTCAAAACCCAAGAAAAAAACCAAAGATACTCACCATCTTATTATCGATCTTAAGGCCGCATATGACAGAATTTATAGAGACGAGCTATCCAGAGCCATGTCTAGTTTTGGCATCCCAGCAAAACTCGTTCGTCTGTGCAGGATGGCGATGGAGAACGCACGCTGCTCCATCAAGGTCGGTAATGACCTCTCCGAGACATTCGATGTCGAAAAAGGATTTTGACAAGGTGATGCGCTGTCATGTGACTTCTTAAATACTTGAAAGAATCGTGCGAAACTCACAAGCCAACATCAAATGTCTGTGCAACTACAGCTTACACCGATGACATCGACATAGGAAATCGGCAGAACACAGCGGGCTGTCACCGGTGCGTTCGCTAGTATTGAAACAGAAGCCACCAGAATGGGTTTAACTGTGAATGAGCGCAAAACCAAGTATATACTGTCAACAAGAAGGGACACACAACACCGACGAATTGAACAGAACGTCAGAGTTGACAGCTGTAACTTCGAGGTAGTAAGGGACTTTGTCTACCTTGGCTCAGCAGAAATCATAATAATTCTTGCCAATCGCTGTTTCTTTGAGCTTTGAAGGCAATTGAGTAGTGAGGCCTTATACCGAAAGACTAAGTAGACTCTATACAAGACCTTGATCATCCCAGTCCTGCTTTATGGCGCTGAAGCATCGACTCTTTCGAAAGCGAATGAAGATATCCTTGGTCGCTTCGAGAGAAAAATTCTGCGTTAGATATACGGTCCCGTTTGCGTTGACGAGCTTTGGAGTAGAAAACTCAACGACGAAATTTTTTCGCTTCAGTCGCCTAAGATGGCTAGAACATGTAGAGCGAATGGACACCAATGCTCCGACCCGCAGAGTCTCAACCAACTTGGATTGCGCAACTGGAGGCAGTTAGCTAAGGACCGGGCAAACTGAAGACGCTTGTTAGTTGAGTCACAGGTCCACTCCGAACTGTAGCGCCACCTATGTAAGTAAAGTAAGTACTACTTTCAATCTTTTTTCGATTGACCAGAATTTGAAGGTTTTGATCTTGAGGACGGACAGCAGGATGATGTGACCTGTATGATGTGACACTATGCGTTTTCCCTCTTTTGGGGTTTCTTTAAGTCGTATTTCAACCACAAACAATTCCTGCGTGTAAAGTGGAAGCCCAGCATGTATGGATCATTGAGGCTACAACTGAAATACCTCCAAAATTCTCACATAGAGTGCCTTATGCTAATATACCCCACAAGACCAATAAAAAGCTCGAGAATCGTTGCCTGTCCTTATAAGAGCAAAGGAAACTTTCAGCCTGATGTAGTAACACTGTAAGCTGTTGTACTGCTTATTAATTTGGATAAAGCAAAAAAATTTTACTTCAAAAATTAATTTCCTCTTTACAGCGATAAATTCATTGTCGTTCGCAGCACTTTCGCACATAAAAGGTACACATATTGCGTATCTAAGAACGGAACTCCCTTCTCCATGTCATCGATTACGAAGTTCGAAATTTAGTACCTCCATGCCTCCCTTCGTATGTCGAGTAAACTTTGCGGTTTTTTTAATAAATTACTTGTTGAAGTCAGATCACACTCCGAGTAAAGGTAACCCAAGGCGTAGTAATTTTCGACTAAAGTTCGCAAAGTACTCATAAAGTCAACTTCTTAAAGAAATCCAATATCTTTCTGATTTTTTTTGTTCTTTGTTCGGCATGCAAAAGGAACAAATAGCACAACCTGTTTTCAAATCTCTTAGGACAACACATCAACACATTGCAAATTACATCGCATTAATTTATAAAAAAAAAAAAAAAAAAACTCATTGTCTTATCTGTCGTCCTTGAGGATGTTTTAGCAATCATCCCCTTCCCTGCGGTTGTTCCTTATTTGACTGATGTCTGCTCGCTGGATTATTTTATTACAACGTGTCTACGATACCAGAGATTTGAAAGTTTCCAAAATTAGAAAAAAAAAATCACTTCAGTCACTTCCATGTAAAATTTTCAAATTAAATAAAAACCAATAAACTTTTCTTTTTATTCTTGTTTCAAAATTAAAGATGCTGCTCAAAAGTGTCTATTATAATTCGCTCGGTTAGAGAAAAAAAGGAGCAAAACAAAAAAACAGTTGTATCCTTGGGTGTACACTTTTACTTCCAGGAATCACTCCTCATTGAGCCTTATTTATAAAGGTTCGGATTTTTAAGCAGATAATGTTTTGCTACAGTTTCAAGGTTCTTTTCCCAGCAGATGTGTCCCTTATATCAGCTTGGATATAAGCCCCACACCGAACGTTTAACTTGTCAGTACCAAGTCAACAAAACCAAGTTGAAATAAATTATTCGAATGATGACTCGCTCTTCTGCCGGCACAAGGTTACTTTCAAATTTGAAATTACTTGGTTGTTTGGAAGTGATTATGTGATTGATTGAGGGTGGCCGTTGACACACCTGAGGTTTTGTCCTTTTGACTTAATGACGGGTTGCTCATTTGTCCTTACGGGTTCGTATTAAATATTCAAAAGCACGTTTGTGTTGACGACAATGTACTAGGGATACTCCTGATCGAATTATTTTGCCAGAGAAGAATTTGTAATTGGATATCTTTCTGGGAAGAACGTATGAAAATTGCTATTATTTCATGAAATATTAATGTTAATGTCTGGTTATAGGGTTAAGTTTTGGGGAAATACACTAGCGTATTCAGTTGATTAAATTAACGAAGGACCTGTTTAGTGGGTGATCAAGTTGTTGTAATTTTATGACATTTCATAAACTTAATGGTCGTATCAGGTTGAGGAGTTAGGAATTCTATTTTAGTTCCAGACGAAAGCTGATTAAAAAGTGTGATAGGAAAAAAGGAACAGCATTTTTCAGATGATCTTAACTTTAGAGTCTCATACCTAATTTTGGTGGGGGCTGCAGCCTCAATTTATTTGGCTTAATACAAGCTACAACTAACTTAAAAACTATGACTTAAAGCTAAGGATAATGGTTTAGGGGATCAGGTTTGAGGCTGGGAGTGCTGCGATTGAAATCGAAATGGGTAAGGTTTGAGTTAACCTTCGGGAAATTGGTTCATTGGAGCCATATAAGGTGCGATGGGCTGGTAGATAGAACAGCCGAGGGCATCGTAAGTTACGTGGGTTAGTATTGAAGAAAACTGAGTTGTAAAGAGATTGGCAATCGATAGAGCCAGAGAGAAGTCGATGAATGAAAAGAATGTCTGCAACATCTCTGCGTTTCTCGAGGGAATTCAAGTTGATGAGGTTGAGTCGGTTTTGATAGGGAGGCAGGATAAGTGGGTCGTTCCAAGAAAGACCTCGAAGGGCAAAACGAAGAAAACGACGTTGAATGTTTTCGATTCTAGACACATGCACTTGCTGAAAGGGGCACCACGCTTGACTCGCATATTCGAGGAGAGGGCGGACAAAGGTAATGTAGAGGGACCTAGTCACGTAAAGGTCGGAGAATTCCTTGGACCACCGTTTGATAAAGCCAAGTGAGGAGTTAGCTTTAACAATTATCTCATCAATATGGGAACGGAAATTTAATTCCCTATCGTACAATATTCCAAGGTCACGCAGAGATTGAACGATGGATAGAGGCTGACCATGAAGAAAATAAAGGCGGACAGGGGACACGTGGTGTTTCCGTGATAAGGTAATAGATTGGCATTTGGTGATATTGAGCTCTAAGCAATTTTTAGAGCACCAGTTCGAGAAACTGTCCAGGTCTTGTTGGAGGAGACAGTAGTCCTGTGGTGAGGAGATGGCTTTAAAAAATTTGGTATCATCCGCATAGAGAGAAAGGGAGGAGTGTTTTATGATCCTATCATCGTCGTTAATAGTTAGAATGAAGAAGAGGAGACCAAGATGGCTGCCTTGTGGAACACCAGAAGTGGCCAAGAAAGGGGCTGATAGGACTGATATAAAGCGAACACTATAAAAACGATTCTCAAGGTAGGATGATATCCACTTTAACAATATATGGGTTCGACACCGAGGGCAGACAATTCAAAAAGGATTAAGTTATGAGATATCTTATCAAAAGCTTTGCTAAAATCAGTTGCAATAACGTCGACTTCTTTGCCCTTCTCTAAAGCTGTGAGGGCAAAAGACACGAATTCGACGAGATTTGACGTAGTTGATCTACCTTTTAGAAAGCCATGTTGATTAGGGGAAATGAGAGATTTGCACTGAAAGCTTAAGGCTTCGTACAAAATACTTTCAAAGAGTTTAGGTATATGAGAAAGTTTAGCAATGGGGCGATAATTTGTTACTTCGCTCCTTGAACCCTTTTTGTGTACGGGGGTTATGAAAGCGGTCTTCCAGATCTGCGGAAATTCTCCTTGTGGAAGAGATAGGCGAAAGAGGTGAGAGAGAGGGAGGGAGAGATTGGATGAACATTTTTAAGAAAAATGACAAGGAGACCAACCGGGCCAGCCAAGAATTCATCATTAAGACTTAGCAATTTATTTTCGATAAGAGCAGGGTCAAAGGATAGGATTGATGCAGAAAAGGACCTACGGAGAAATTAAGAAGGTAATTGAAGTAAGAGGGGTCCGGTATGAAGGAGTTGTCGGCGAAAGATTGTTTAAAAAGGTGGCAAAAAAATTGGCAATGGTGTGTGGATCATTTAATGATGTATTATCAAAGAATAGAGAGGGAGGGTAACCGTCAGATTTTCTTTTACAGTTGACGAATTTGAAAAAAGACTTAGGATCGTTTATCAGATTTGATTGCGCATTATTTAGATAGCGCTGATAGAGAGAGTTATAAAGCTGAATGAATTGAAGGTAAGAACCGAGGTAGTGTTAGAAAAGTCAGAGATGAAATTGGTACGAAGGAAAACTGCCCATAACTTGTTTCTTTTGTTACGTATGGCGCGAAGTTTACGGTTATACCACGGGGGAGATATAGATGATGTTTTGTGGCGTGACAAAGGGGCATAGAGAGAAATAGAATTAAATATTTCCCTGTAAAAAATGGCGAGGGCATCATTTGGAAGTTATCAATAGTCGAAAGGGATAGAGGGCAATGCGAGACTGAGGAGTTAATGGGGAATCAGTTGTGAAAATAACGCCTAATTGCCTTCCCATGTAGTTTAAGACATTGCTAACTTGACGTAGGCTTGAATCCGTTAGTCGATCTATGAAGAGACACTCCTTAGTTGAGTTGGCATTAGAAGCGAAGAAGAAGGATTCATCATCAGAGGAAGTCCAGTGTAATTGGGGCAAATTAGAGTCGCCAAATATAAAGATTTCGTCGAGGGGATCAAATAAGTCGGTTATTTGATCAATCGCGTCAATGGCAAGTTGGTAAGATTCGATAGCTTGGGCTGGAAGAATGTAACAACACACATAACGTACAGGGATCTATGGGGAAGAGTTATTTTTATTGAAACAAAGTCTATCTTAGAGGAAGAAGAAATAGCAATGAGAGACGAGTCAAGGTCGTTGTGGATGGCCATGAGAACGCCTCGAGAGTTAGAGCCAACCAGGGGATGGTCGTGGTCATCGTCTCGAAAAACATTGAAAGTAGAGGGAAGTAACTCTTGGGACAGCTTGGGTTTTTGAGCGCAGGCCCCTTACATTCTGGTAGTAAAAGGTAGGAGGAAGATTGTTATAGGAGGGTGGTTGAGGTGATGGTGATGGTAGCAAGCTATGGACGAAAAAATTTATTGTGGTCATTACGGCTCGGTTGGAGATGTGACATCCTTTTAGAATGTACGTAATTACCGGACGGACGGACGCTTTTACGGGTATGGTAGGTATGGGTAATTGAAATATTTCAACTTTCTGAGAATTGAGGGTTTTACGAACAAGTAAAAGTTACAAAGGAATAAATAAAACTCAGAAGCTGACCGTATGTGGTCCAGGGCCTAGCTTCTCGCGACCATTCGTATTGTGCGTGTTACATTGTTTCGCACAAATGAAAAGGACGTACAGTTTAGATTCATTAAGAAGCTTCTTATGACAGTTATTACTCTCGGACGCCAACCACAAATGGGAGCATAGAATCACATGTCTAAAAATGTAAACCTCTTCTCAAACACTTTCTGCAGAGCTCGCAAGAAACAAGGACGAGAAAGAAACTATCCTTCATTTCCCTTCTAAATGACTTACTAGTTTACAGAGTCAAAGAAGTTCGCTTAGCTCCTTATACTCGCTCAGATCTCTTTTTCACAAACTCAGCCATCTGTCGTATTAATACCGAGTGCATACGAATATGCTTTTTCGCAGTGAGTGAAAGTAGTACCACACTGTACCATAAGTTGTAATCTTTTCGAAAACATTGCGAAATTCATTCGAACATAAGCAAAAAACTTTCTCTAAGAACCATGTGAAATAATGCAGATAAACAACATACCTATACATATCTAAGTACAGCGTGTGCCTTAAGAAGGACGAAACTTATTTCCTTATCCCTTACCAATAGCAAACAAAATACATTTACGGGAGATATTTAAGAGCACTCCAGCAGCGCCATGTCTAATAAATTTCAGAGGCCGGCTTGCTAATTTCAAACACAATCCTAGCACCCCAAAGCGAAGGACGGCTTATGTACCTATTTATCTCTTAAAATGCCATTAGTGAGATTGTAAGCTTCCCACAAAGTAGTGACTACTCGTGCGGTAATAAGTCAATTCACTTTCATCTCTGTTGGATTGTGGGGTTATTTACCTGATACAGACGAATGATGTCGTACAGGATTACATCTACGAACCTCTCAACAGATTATAAGAACTGAGTGCTAATTAAGATATAAAAATTGTATTACAAATCTCATCAAAATGAGCATATTTCTTCGTTCATGAAAGCACTTGTTAGCTTGATGAATGAAGGATGAAGGTGAAAAAAGGTGAAAAAGCAATTTTTGTGAATTTTTCTATTTGACTGGCAGCACATTGACCAATGGACTACTTTAGTTAGGAAATACATAGTTGAAAAGTACATTTGAAAACATTACCCAACAAAAAAAACGTATTTGGCAGAAAGCTTAAAGAAACATAAGCGATTTGATGGACACAAACAGAGAAGAGAAAATGAATGGTGTGCACCTGTAAAGGAGCCTTCAGAAGTAGATAGGGATTTCGTTTAGCTGTCCACCGTAATTGTAAATCGTATCATACCCTTAGGGGATGTAGTCTGGTTGACTGCGGGAAGGAATAAAACTCAAGAAAGTTGACCGTCGGGGTTGAGCTATGTACACCACAAGCGGCAACGGATATGATTCTTTCTCTTCTTCTCCTGGACTTGTTTATTTAGCTGCAAAAGGAGCTCTCCAAAAAAATCCACTTAGTGAAAGCCGCCTATAAAGCATTGGGTAGACTTTAGACCAACTAATCTCCAATGAGATCACATTATTCACTATTGACAAAGGAGTTGCATTTCAATCAGAAGGACTACATATGTACAAAAACAGAAAGACTATTCGGTTGTGGTTTTCAATAGAAATGCTGGAAATTAAAAAAGGTGACAGTCTTCTTCCTTGTTGACAGTCATTATAATTTCAAATCAGCAGAATCCAATACGTGTAAATCGGAGGCAGTCAGAACATACACTGATCACCAGCAGATAACACATAATCAAACTTTTTTAGATTCCTCGAAATAGGAAAATTCGAAGGTTAGGCTCGGTTTGGTATAGCGTGTAACAGAAACAACAGTACAAACGTCGATTTGAAAACTGTTTTGCATATGCGATGTTCTCCTAACTATTCAGAAAGAGTCTAGGTAATTCCAAGACGAACAAACCTTCTGACTCTAGATCGATCCATTATTTTGCGCATATAAATTGGAGAAATCACTGAAGACTGCATCACTGGAGACCGCATCATTGAAGCTATGCTCCGCAATTGGAAGATTAAGTTCACCTGAAGCGGCAGAGATGAAAAGCTGGCTCCATATGAAGGATGTCAAAGTACACTACAATTTAAATGTCTTTTAAGCATGACAACGATATCAGTATTATATTCATAAAAAACACGGGAGAGCAGTCAGAAGCTATCTGAAAACTTAAAACTTAAGAACCTCAACAACTGAGCATCCATCGTATTTCTCTGAGGAGAATATCACATAAAGACAGCAAATAACTTGTTTAAAAGGACCAACTTACATAAGAGTTGAATCAAAATGACAATCCCCTTCATATTCGTTTGCCTAATAGCTTTTAATCTGTCCGAAAATGATGCCGATTTTGGTTGCAAAGTCATCCTAACGGACGAAGATCATTTTCCAGAAGCTCAACCAAAAAATTTGGAGTTTTGAAACCCATAATTGTAGGAATTTAATACTGACTCAAAGAGTGACTGTTTGGCTAGAGTTTTGGAGCTGCACAATTATTAATCCCTACTTCTTTGAAATTGAAACAGACAACAAAGATGCAGTGAAGTTACCGGGCTACAAAGGTGTGATAACTGATTTTTTTCTGACCGCATTCAGGTGATTTGTTTTTGGAGTTAGTTCCTGCAAGGTAGCGCAATGTGGTACACCAGCCGTCAAATAATTGACCTAGGGTGCACTAAGTTTGAGAACCTTGTTGCCAGCCGTTTTAGACACATGCACACATTTTCCTACCGTTGGACTTTTTTGGAAAGCGTTAAAGACCATTTTTACTCGAAATATTCTCAATTAATTGACCCACTTAAGGAAAATATGCATCCAGCTATTTAGCAAAAAGAGTTGGCTACTGTCAAGCTTGCAGCAACAGTCTTTGAATGAAAATATGTATGTGCATATATTCCATAAATCGGAAAGTTGTGCTCTCTTCAATAAAGTAACAATAATTGAAAAATATTGAACGGTATAGTCTTAATAGCAATTTCAAAAAGAAACCAACAAACAGCCCATCCTTTAGACAACCTTTTAAATCTAGATTAACCATATTCATATGTGTATATGTAAACGCTAATTGGAACACACTTCCGATTCTGTGGGATTAGATCACAACTATTTGCCTTGCAGTGAGCAATGCATTAGACCCGATTTACCAAATGTCATAGCGCACTACGATAAATGTTTCGTAAACACAACAGGGATATCAGGATGACAATTATTGGATTTATTAATGTTCATAAAGAATCCAAACTTATGTAGTATACGCAATGAAAATGTAGGTCTCTGAGTGGACGTAATATACTCATCCATCAACTTCTTTCTTCAAGCTAACCTAACTTGCTATAGGATAAGGATGAAACTCACCGTCTGTAATAAGATCACGCAAAGATAATGAAAATCGACAACATATACCGAGGATCATAAATGAATGGCGCCGTTTTCATACAGACGATGTTTGGTTCTATTAGCAAATAAAGACATATGGCTCGTCCCTCACCACATATACAAAGCTGTTCAGTGACCATAATTGAAATGTACGTCCTTAATACTAAGTCACTATTTCTAATTATGCATAGCAGAGACTAGAGCAAAAATCTTAATTTTTTTTTTAAATTTCAACAGCCCTTTTCAATTAACTGTGAGTCCAACCAAAAGTGAGGTAATCTTCTGAATTCTATTATCTGATTTGGCCTAATTATATTCATTCATTTTATAGAAATACAAGGGTGAATTCAAATACTCGAAGATGTCGCCAATAAGAGAAGTGTAAAATGGAAGTCAACAGAAGAAACTCAACAAGCTATGAAAATGAAAAGACTTCTTTATCATACCATCCCTAAGCATGGTAGCACCCTAAGGGAGCATCCCTAAGCCCCACCATCCCAACCAGTTCCGTCATCACTCTACTTTTGACTTTACCCCCTGCATTGCCGAAAACATAAGTTCAAGGTAATTTTAATAAATGCCTATTTAAACAATTATTCTCATTAATCTGTATATATACTTGCATTCACTGCGGGCTGTCACTAATGGAGAAGCAGTAAAGGTAAGCAGCAGGTATGGTTATTAAGAAAAATACATACACAGCTACAACCAACTAAGAGATTGTAAAGAAGCCCGCATAAAATTCTGCTAATGACAGACATCACTGCGAGGAATCACCCTTACCAACGACAGTTGCTACAGGTTAAGAAGGCAATTATCTTGAGCACAATAAAGGGAACACTCCACAAGACCCTCATCATAAGAACAAGTTTGCAGTCACAACATGCCATCACGACACCTTCAGACGGTTTTCAAAATGCCATCCTCTTGTCAGTTCAACCTAATCCTTCATTGGGGAAATGACCAAAGTAATTCAAGGAAAAGATACTAAAAAAAAAAATCATTTTCAAAACATAATGCCTTTCACTTGAATGTATTGTCTGTTGTAACCCGCTTCCACAGTTCATTATTAACATTGGTTACATTCAGCTTAATGGAATCAATTTGCAAATGCATTTGATTTCATGTAAAAGGGATTACAAATTCATTCTGCACATATTCCGTAAACATTGCAGCAAAAATAGCAAACATAACTCATCATACTGGTCTGCAGAACATATGTATACGACTACGTACATCCACCCAACAGGGTCAATGTTTATATACAAATTTAACGCACTTACCCTAAATACAACAAATCATTGTTTTTCTGTCCGTGCGTTGTGTTCTCCACAAATTGTGGATGTTAATGATGGACTAACTGAAAATATCTACCGCACTAGATAAACACGCACACACCCCCACGCCGCGCGCCCAAAATCTAATATTCAATTAGTAGCACTACTTAATGAAATCAACACGTATTGGTAATCAAAAATGGAGGTACGTAATTAATGTGACATTGACAAATTTGCAGATACACTCAAATTCAAATTTAATTACCGCAATAAAGCGCAAACGTTGTGCGAAAGTTTATAGCACTTGGTGGTGACCGGTAGCTATGTGATTAGTTAAATAAATTGAATGCCTCTTTGGTTGTTTAAAATTGATAAACGGTTAATGTCCGATGCGAAGATACATATTATTAGCGGATGAAATCAGTCCGATTGCTACGAGATTAAGAATTCAACTGAATATTCATTTTCGGGGTTTCAAAGGTGTTTGCCAACTCTCGATGGAAGACACCCCGAGACCACCCACCAATGGGGTTGCGGTGCTACCATGCTTTCATTTGTTTTTCTTTTTTATTCTTGAGGCTGTGGCTGTTTGTTAGTATTATTATTAATGTTATTGTTGTTATTTTAGCTGGAGCTGCGGTGTGGTAGCTGAGGCTGCCGGTAATCAAGACTCCCTAGACTCGGAGAGTTGTAAAAAATAATGAAAGCAAATAAGAGGGTTATCTTGTTCGAGTTTGAATTGATGGTGTGCGCGCAATAGTCCTATTCGTGAAATTTTTACGAATTAGTATCCTCTGGATTATTCTTTGGAATTTTTTTTTGTTTTTTTTTTTTAGCGCACACACACGCATAGCATACACGATGACTGCAAATAATTGATATTAAATAAAGTTCTGCTACCGCGCGCGAGATTAATTAACTTTTGTAAACGTTTATGTGTACACTGGTTTACACCCCAAAGGTAAGCAAATAGTGGATATATGCACAGATTTTGGCTTTTTTTACGGTCGAAGAGTAGTAAAAATAGATTTTTTTTTTCGTCGTCGTGTTCTCCTATTGGGAGGGGTTGAATTGCTGTAAACCATTGAAGCTCATAAGTGCAAATAATTACTGCAATAATTATGTGTAATTGTACAAACGAAATGGAAATTGTTTGGATAGCTCATTGGGGTGCCGTTGGTATTACCAGTAAGTACAGCTATTCAGGCGAATTAACGACTGGTTAGGAAAAGACACAAATAGTAATCAATACAATGTATAATTGTTGTTATAATGGATTGTGTGTTGTGAAGACAGTTGCAGTACTTTGTTGTAAATCACTATTGGCCAAATTGATAGCTTGAGCAAGAGGTGGAGGGTGATTACAAATTGATGTGTGCTGGCTGGACTCAAACCTTCGTCCGTCTGAAATCTGATTAAGTGTATATCAGGTCTGATCTGATAGAAAGTAGTGCACTTAATTCAGCATGTGGTAGCTTATGTTCGACATGAGAGTGCTCCTCGTACCAGGTGAGTTTTTTTGAGAAGAATGCATTATCGTTCATAATGAGCCATCGGTGAACGTAATTCTTAGAGGGATGGGTGGTGCAGATTCAGAGAAGTTCATAGGTAGATGGGTGGCTCAGAAACCATCTTTACCGTCCCGAAACCATTTTGTGGGACCGCATACGATACGGAAAGAACTAAAGAAAGAGGAGGCGGAAAAAAAGCGAAACTTCACAGGCTAAATCAGGTCACAAAGCTTCTCGGGAACTAGAACCGAAAAAGAAATAATATCTGTTTGAATTTTTATAAAAACCAGCTGCGCACCCTTACAGTCTTCCCAAAGGGTCACTGTAGACTTAAGGAGCACCATGAAGACTACAGATTCTGCGAAGATATTGAGGAAACCGCATTCCTTTAGAATGTGCAGCACTGATCTAAAAAAAGGAGGAAACACCTAGCTGCCTACCATCTACCATTATTGGATCCCCTCCAGGTACTCCAATTCATCAAGGAAATTGGACTGGGGGAGGTGCTCTAAGTTGAGTATCTCTTCGACTAGAGCTCCAGGTCGGAGATCTATAAAGGCCGCAGTGCGCTTTAACTCCGATAACATGGCTTCAGGCTTATCCATCTAGAGTAGGCTTTTGATAACATTTTAACAGGATTTTAGTCTTAATGAATTCTAATAAAATTATGCAAAATCTTACTAGTCTTGATCTGAGTACTAGTCAGCCTATTTATGTAGGTTCACTGAATTATAATTCTCAATGTGAAGACCTGAAAGACGCTGCAATCATTGCCAATTCTAAAGGAGTGAACGTCATTTCCTACACAGTCACACATTCAATGCAATTGGTTTATGTGCCCTTGTTCACGGCGCGTGTCCGGTTAAGGCTTAGGATGTCATTCCGCTTCTCTCAGCCAGAGTACGTATCCTATTGTTGCAGTAGAAATACCCTGAAATGAAATGTAGCACGGTGTCCACTCGAGGTAGCTGAAGGACTTCCTTCTTTCGCAGACGAAGGTCTTGTGAATGTCTAGAAAATTTCCGAAGGTTATAACCGTCATGAGAGTCTTTCATAATAAGAATGCAGCAATAAAACTAAGGTTATTTTCCATTCATGCGCAAAGTTGAACAAGAGCAACATGAATGGTTACGAGAATCTATTTCAGGTCCTGTCTGGGTACTGGGTTCTTAGTGCCAAACAATTGGTTGTGTTTGTTACTTTTTATTGCTCAGAACTTGGCAAATTGCAAAACAGCACGCGAATCACTCAACTGCAATAAAACTGGGATCGGTTCGTCTCCTCCCATGGAACAAATAACTTTTCTAGCAGTGGCACCTGACCCCCGCGAATAAATCTCATCTCAGTTAGCAGACTCAAATTTACCCGAAATTATCTTTGCTATTTCTTTACATGCCGATATACATATGTAAGTTTGATTGTTCGATTTAGCCGCCATGAAACTAATCATTCTATTCAACTACTCGTAGGTACGTACGTATATATGCATTTACGCATACCATCAAGACCACTAAATTATTTCACCAAACTTCAAACATTTGCAGAGCACAGTAAGAGTTGAGTAGAATTTAAAATGTACAACAATTTAAATGATGAAGGTTTATTTATATCTTGTAGTGTCTACATCTATATTTAATTGAGAAAAGTAAGAGATACACATAAAACCATGATACATTGTGCTAACAAGAGAATGGATACATGCCTCACAGTGGCAGAAACATGTGTATCTCTATTAAGTTTGTTTAAAAATGTTCGTGACATTGCGCTGAAATTTTCTTTAGGTACATATATCAACTTTCACTCCTCAAGGTTGTTAGAAAATAAATTAAAAAAAAGAAACGTTTCCCTTTTTTATTTGATTTTATTGATTTTTTGTTTATTGTAGACGTCACGTACACAGCAGACCAACATTTTCTGCTAAATTTAATCAAGAAATGTGTGCAAAAAGCAAGCACAAAGCTTAAGTGGAAATTTAAAATTTTGAAAAAAAAATCAGATACGGAGTAAAACGCATCTGTCGTCATTAATAGTTTTGACAAGCGAGCATCATAAGGAATTAAAAAGGATACAAACATATTTGAATTTTTAAAGAGCTCTTTCAACGATGTATACGAAGAGCTTATAATCAGGATTATAGGATCATAAACCTCCCACTTTACTGCATCCCTACTGGTCCGCTTGTGGGGTTCGCCTATTTAGCATGCCTTCCTTCCGCGCTTGTATAGGAACATTGATTGACATTGCCTTTTTGACAAGGTTTGTAGAATCCCTCCTCTGAACATGACAATACCAACTGAGCCGGTCGTACTACAATTCCTTCGAGATGGGTTCTTTGACGTGAAGGCTTCCTCAGATCTTCGAACTTCTAATTCGATCAAGCATCGTTACTCCTGCTGTCATGCGAAGCATCTTCATCTCAGCTGCCGATAATTTGCGCTCACACTTTTGTGCATTATTCAGCATTGCGAACTGTATGTGAACACTAGACGAACAATTGTGGTATAAAGTCTTCCTTTCAGCTTAGGGGACATTTTCCGTTCACAGAAGATAGCAGAGATTTACCACTTCATCCACCCTACACTTAGGCGATGATGCCATCATCAATCGTTGCTTCGCTATTGATCATAGATCCCCGATACTTGAACTTTTCACACTTGGGAACCACTTTTCCATTCAAATAAATGTCTTGACTAGGTTGGAGTGAATCAGAGAATGGGCAGTACAGGTAATCTGTCTTCTTTGGACTGATTCGATACACATTTCCCTCCAAAACATCCACCCACACATCAAGTGCTCGTTGCAGGGACGTTTGATCTTCACTTATGATGGCTCCATCGTTAGCAAAGAATGCACTTTGGGGTCCGTCACTTTTCCTTCAAGCAGATAATCTAGGACTGCAATGAATAGCAAAGGACTTAAGACGCTTCCCTGCTGCTCTGTACGTAGGGTTCAGGAACTCCTCGATGTCTTAGCGTCACCTATATCAGATCTCTTGGTTGTCTGTTAAACGCTTTTCACCTCTACTTTTATTTAACCTATTTCGATTATCTTTTCATTAATTAATAGAGAAAAAGATTGGAAAGCCGTCAAATATTTTTTTTCTCACTTCATATCTCGAAAACGGTTTGAGATTTCAGAGTCAAATAAATTTTATCAACGGTATCGATCCGAAAATGGTGGAAAATTTACTGCAGCCTTTACTTGTACTGGTTTTACCCTCAAAATAACACTTTTTTGAAAGACCGAATCGGCGTTGTATGACTTTACATAACGTACGTAAAAATCGTACGTAAAAAAAATTATAGTTTGGGAGCTAGAAGGTGGTGACAGACAGACAGACAGGTGGCCGGACACATGAGCGAGAGCAATAAGGCTACGTGATATTACATTCGTATTTCAATCCATTTCTTCGAAGTATCTTCAAAATGCTTTCCTATACGATTTTCCCAGTTTCAATCTCGATTACAAATTATTTTTATTCATTGCGAGTACTTAGGTATTTTTATATCTATAGGCGCACAGCTGCCATAAAACTCTATTTAAGCATGTTTCCTCCGCTTAACTCATACTCTCCGTTTGCTTCTTTAAATTCATGAACAACTTCGCACATGATTCATTTATTCATACATGGTGACCGGAAAATAATTACTTAGTGAGCAGTTAACGTCGACACTTGATTTGAACGGCCGGATATTGTCACATTTAACCATATTTCATAACTCACGCTTTCATCAAATTGATTCTTTATTCGAAAACGATAAACAATTTTTTACGTTACGCTTATTCAAAAGTATCGACACTTAGCAAACAAAGCAAACAATTGCTGATGAACTCACTTTGGTTTTAACAACTGTCAAATCAACAACAGCAATTGATTCAATCGATAAAAGTATCTCCTTATCACGTTTCGATGAGCGATAACAACATTATCAGCACATCTGAGGTCAATAAACCTCAGACATATTATGTAAATGTTAAGCCTACTTACAAATATGTATTTACATAAAGGCCTCATAATGGCACTTAAACGAAAGTAAAATTAATACTTTATCTGCATGAGGATAAAATCCTGGGCCGGAAGTACTACTCTATGCTGATATGCATCACGTTTTTGAGGACACGAGGGGAGCTTTATTCATGTAATAGACTGTACTCATACTCCTTACTTATATCTCCGTTTGTTTTATGTTGAATTTAATACCCTTCAAGTAATACACCGCACGCATCATCTCTAACCTACATTCACAACCCTCATAATTTCCAGTCCGTTAATATTTTTTCAATTATGCCCATGGCTAACAAGCACTAAACATAAGCCGCCAAAACACCAAATTGCGGATGTAACGTTTTGATGTGGCTTATACAAAATGGGCCACAACCTTTTGGATGGCGCCACTTCCCTTCCACCAGCAGTAATTCAAACTGTGGTGAAAGAAAATTGCCGCACAAATTTAGAGGGTTGACAACGCGTTATACGAGTACTCGTATCAACTGAAGTTGCGCACAAATGAATTTCGAATGCACCATCATCGATTTTTAAAGCAATACGAGTATAATGACTGCTCGTAAATCCACCAATTAATGTTGCCCTGCATTAACGGCATTCCGAAATTTAAACTCACTTTACATGTACCAAATTAATGGATCTGAAAAATGATAATACTTTTTGTTTGTTTCATTAACGACAGACGCAGCTGCTGGGCGTTGATTAATGGCACTTTTGTTTTTCAGATACAAAAACCAATAACCAAACTATGGTATACTCCAAGGCTTTCAGAGGCTAATTACATAAAAACCGAAGCAAAGAAAATATTGCTATTTTAAGATAAACCTATCTGTGTAATTATTTTTTGTGACATTTATTTTGTTTAAGAATCGATAGGAATTCGTCACGTGCGGTCTACCCGCTAATTTATCACAATCATAGTCGTTAAGTTGATGGCTTGCATAAGTCTAGCGTAGCCTACGCAGAGATCCTGTCTTCTATTCAAAATTTGTCAGAAGCAGGACCAAAAGATTAATTTGTTAGTGTTCCATAGGGAAATGGTAAAACGACGAAAAATTTATGAAGCAAACGTGGCATCCAACCCTTTAACGGATTTACCTAGGCACATTGACAAACCATTTTATGTAAAGGACCGCAAATAAATTAGAAAATAGTAAAACGTACTTTTTGTGTGGCATTTTGGGCTTCTCCCTGTTATACTGAATTCCTATGGATGCGTCTATATATGTAGGTAGGTAGAGATGTCTGTTTCTTTAATTTGAAACACAATTAGCGCTAGAATGCGCCGTTCTGATACCACAAACATGGTTGTATAATGTTGTTTACGGTTAAGCAAGAGATATACTACACCCATCCTGTCGAGTTCCTTCTCTCAGATATCTCCCTTAGGTCGTCGAAGAAGGGGTTTCCTAGAGTACGTCGTCGGGTTCTCGCCAGGGCCGGACACCTACAAACAAAGTGAAGAAAAGATTCTTTTTCGTTAGCATCTCTGCAGCTACGGCAGAATGTGTTGTCGGGGATGCCAAGCTTGGCTGCATGGTCTCATATCGGCCAGTGGCCCGTGCTTATGGCTGCAATTCTTGCTCATTTGTTTGGTTTGTTATAGCTGGGCCATGTCTTTCTTGATATAGCGCAGCTGGAAAGCGTATTCCAACCTAGGTTGGTCAGCTTTAAGAAGTGATTGTGAATGTTACCCTTAACGACTCCTAGCACAGCTCTCAACTTCCATCTGATTAGTTTGAGAAGCGTGATTCTTTGATGATGATGATGGATCCTAAAAATCAAAATTCTAAACTTCGATGCCTAACATTATTGAACTTTTTCGCATTTACGAGAATGAAAAATGCTTTACTTGGATAGTTTAGAATAGATCTCGATACATTGTGTTGCCAATAAGTAGAAACAGCTGGATAGCAACGCCTGCAACCGCTTTTAATATAAATTTTACAATATTAGCCGTACAAGTGTTGCTGGGATCAGTTAGATCAATAAATAGGTTTTGAGTTAGAGTAAGTTTCCTGATATTGTTGAGTGAAAGCCATGTGTACAGGAAGTGAGATATTGTCGCCACCGCTTCCGTGTCTCTAAAGCTTGTGCCTAAGTTTTTATATGGCTAATTTGCAAGCAACATTGTTGCCCCAGTACCAATTAAAGGTTTTCTGTTTGCACCAGAAACTCTTACCATGTTAATTCGCCAACGGGTTAACGCACCGATTTCGGCACTAAACGACCTATAATAGCCAAGCGATGCGGGACAATATGCAGGTCTTCAAAAACGGCCCAGCCGCTGACTATATTCATGGCTTTAAGTCCATTAATGAATATTAGCAAAGCTTCGTTATATAGAACGTTGAGTTTAGTCTTCTCAGTCCTTTATTGAGCATTTGTACCTTAAATTGAAAACATTTTCAGGAGTCAAATAACTTATCAAATGGAAAATGACGGTACATCGATAAGAAGCGGCACTCCCAGTGCATTGTTAACTTGAATTTTTGTAACCTTAATTTTAAACTGGTAGCCAGTTGTTTGCCGATGATAGAAATCGGAAAAAGAGATTCTAAATGGACGGTAATGCTGAGACATGTGGAGCCTCAAAAAATTCCGGTTAGAACTCCTCTCCAGGACAGTAATGAGCGGTCTGACTACCGAACGGGTACAACCAATTGTTTTTCACATAAATGCGCGAAGGAACTCGAATGTTTGTATCTTCACATGTTTCCACTTCCCAGCTTAAAAAAAGGGGTAGAGTGGCAATAACAAGTTGTATCTCCGCCTTAAACTCAAGAATACACATACGAGTTGCAAAAACCGCAAAAATAAGTTGCAGGGTTTTAAATCATTTGATTTCATTTGCTTATTTAAATTATCGAAACTGCAGTCAGTTCAAAACACATTTATTTATATGTATTTCCAATAGTCTTAAGTCTAAATCGCCGAACTTTTACGGATAATTTATTTTAGTATTTACACAACTCTCAAAAGCATCTCTTGAAAATGTAGATGGATTATCCCGATTCCTTCTTTACATCCTATTCAAATGAACCACTTAAAACAGTCCTTCTATACACCTTCCATTCCTTTATGTTGTCCATCCTTTAAAATATCAATGGAAATAAATAAAGGAAGGAACATTTTCAAATTGCCAAGGATTTTAACATCTTTGCATGATTTTCTTTTCAATAAAGTTTAACTTGTGTAATGACATACATACATACGTACAATATGTACATTCATACATACATATCTAATTCATAGACGGGCGCCAGTGTTCAAAAACTCACGAATATTTTTCAAGTTTCTGTTTCAAATTTCGGACTACAAAAAAATTCTCAACGTTACTTAAGAAAGAAAGTCATACTACTGTCAAAAAATAATTATTTAAGAAATAAAATTACGAAAAGATTAATTTAGCGATATATTTGTCTGGGTTTCGAATAACACATTATTATAATTAATCTATGCTTCACAGGATCGATAAAAGATGAATTAGAGCACAAGGTAGACCAGGGCTTGAGTCCTGATATATACATATACAACAGCAAATGTTCCAAAGATCTCCATGGACTGATTAATTACTTTTCAGCAAGCCATTTTCCAGCTCAATTCACAATTCAAATTTCACTATAATCACATACGTTCAGAGGTCCTTCTAAAAGGTGTCTTTAACATCGTGTAATATGTTATTTTCGACAGCCATGTGAAACTAATGTGGGAGACAGACTGCTGGTATTGATACCATGGTATAGCAATACGACGTTCTCTACCACATGTCTGTCACTGCAATACCACGTTAAATGCCAAAGTATACCACGTAACGCAAAAGTCAACGTATACTACAAAGTGCAGTCTGTCAGGGGTTATAGTATTCTCTTTACCATGGTATCAATACCAGCAGTCTGTCTCCCACATTAGCCACCGTATTATTCTTAGAATTCCAGACTTTTGCATTTTAGCATAGGACAGGCCATTTGTTGGATTTGTTGGATTAGCTTTGAAGTGCATATTATTTCAACTCTGGCAGCACTCGCCTGAAATGTTGACAAATACGTAGTATCAAGTTTCCAATAGAAATGGGTCGTGTTACGCTTAACAATTGTTGAGAAATATTGAAATGAATCCGTCGCAAAGCACTTCCTTGAGGGGAATATTACGTACCATCCTCGGGTTATTTGCTCACAATTTCCAACTAACGTGTTGAAAATAAATAACCAACCGCTTCGTTGTCGACTCTCTGTGTGTGCTTTGAATGAATTTGAAAATTACGTCGATTGTGGTCGCAAAATCATAATTTTGAAAGAAGCTCATTTTCATCTCGGAAGCTAAGTCCATCAGACAAAACTATTAGATTGAAATTTTCTAAAATCTGTACGTAGTCGTAGAGTGACAGCTTCATATGAGTCTTGAAGTGGTGGCATTGAAAATAAAGGAGGCAACAGCATTACGGTGAACTGAGTACGCTGTAGAAGCATGGGACCTGAGTTTGACGATTTAGACTTTGACGGGGTTTTATTCAACAATAATCGATTTTTGGCCCACTAATTTTTGTAACCGTGTTTTCAGACGCTTCGGACACGTAAACTATTTTCATAAGGAACTATTAAGGATCTTTGTTACTCCAACGAAAACATCCATGGAACTATTCACAAAATAGTCTCACAAGCAATCGAAAATGTACTACAAAATTGTTTTGACATGATCTGCCATTGCCAGCTTTGCAGCTGTCAGCTACAAAAACTTTGTTTCTTATCTTACCCATCGGTCTTGAACGCATAAATGTAGCTACGGAATTGAGTTTGGCATTTTTAGCAAATAAATCGAACAGCAAACATAAAATGATTAAAATTAAAACAAGCTAAGCCTTAAACGCGTTTATGTTCAAAATTTCTCTCAGTTCTTCCTACAAATTCCAAAATTACAAACACTTTTGGTCGCCAGAAGCAATGCTAGAAGCAAAAACTTGTAAACATAATTTTAAGAAAATATGAAAAAAATATGGAAGACTTCACTGATAACTTTAATTCAAGAAGACGCAAAGAAAACACATCGGCACCTCTGTTGAACCCGTCGTCTGGGAAGTATGTATGTATGAAGGCGAAGAAAAATCATGAGTCCTCTAGATCCGATTCGATAATAACAAAAAGTAAACAGAGGCACATACAATTAAAAAAAAATGTAGAAACGCTTTGCATTTAAGGCTTTGCATATAGCGTGTTTCTATAATTTTGTTTACTCTTTGTCTTTATAAAATTAAATCTAATGGACTTGTGATTTTTATTCGCCTTCGAGATACATAGTAAATATTTCCAAGACAGCAGGATCAACACAGGTCGAGACGATTAGGAATTTCAGTGTATTTACTTATGTAAGAAAAAAACGTTGATATTTATTGCCGATTAAGCATAAAAAATACCTACTTTGCCTGTACTGTTCCTTTGATTAAGATCGCACATAAATTATCCTGAGTAGACACAAATTACTCTTAATTCGCCTTGCAATCTGTGCTGTGTCATTATAAAATTAAGGAGCTTTTCTAAGGTATACTAAGCCCTCTTGGCAAATTGACATTCTCTCTTCATCGTCCTGAAAGACAACATTGTTTATGAGTGCAAATTTGTTACCGTCCAGAGTCTATAAACGTTCGCGTGCCCACAAATGTGCCATTAAACTTGATGTCTAATTACGTTGCCAATGTGCTTATATTTTTGCCCACTTTAAGAACTTTCCCGGAAACACGCCACCCACTTAAGATTCTCCTTTGCACAAATGGAGAAAAAAAACGACTACAATAACAAAAAAAAAATTATTATCAGGCAAAAATAGTCCCAGGATTAGACCGCAATAATGAACGTTATGGATGCAAAAAAAGGATCCCCATTATGACTGACATGTATGTTAAACTTAATGAATAAATGATAGGAAGAGGAAATTCTCAACACGTCCTCCTTGGTCTATGAGTTATGGAAAGGGTCTTCCAAATGAATTCGATTTGTGATACAATACTGAAGAAAGTAGAAACTAAGTTGCTGTTTGCTTTCTACGCAAGGGGACTGCCTTTTGATCCCTTAAATTTTGTTACTCATTCATATTTAAGCGAATTTTCAATCCTAGATCGATTTCCGGCGGCGCCTTATGTTTGAATACATAACGCATGGCAATTACTCATATGAATATCTCAACACGTGCACACGGGAATAGATAAAGCGGTAAGAATTTGTCTCTTTTTATAAATAGCTAGTGACAGAATTTGCGGTGTCAGCAGTACGAAAATTCATAAGAAAAATTGTCAATCTGGAAATATTGTTCCTTTAATTCGATTTTCATGTAATGGAAATGTAGCATGACAGGATAAAAATAGAAAAATATATTTCCGGTCTGGATGGCAGTGCAAAAAAAGCCGCCCTTTATGGTACATTGGATAGTAAAAAAAAGGACGTAGCTAGGAGGTTTAGTGTTCATAAAAAGGAAAGTAGGTGTAAGAATCGCACGCAATTTCTTCATCATGTGAATGGTTTCGTAGTATATTTATGCGTTAATAAACCCCCATTACACACAAATTTATTTAAGAACTTGGAGTGGTATCTTCACAGATGTATGTACATACATACAACACTGGAATCATTTCGGCACCTACGTACATACATTTCGAACACACATTCGCCACCACTATAAACCGAGGTGAACAATACACCGGAAATGTTATATTTTTCGACGTGTTGTCCGCACAAACGTGCATGACAGAGCGATTGTTTTATTGGTAAGACGGAGGGGTTTTTCTTTACACCAAATTTGTATCTATTGGCAGAACATTGATGAACTCAATATATGTACGTATGTACCTGTGGGATCATTGGTATAGATGGAAAGCTGGATTCGATAAAAGAAAATAAGAATAAAGTTATGAGTGGGCTCAATTCCCCACTTTCGTTTTAAGTAAGTATTTTAATTTTTATGCCACCTATAAATACAGTTTCTCTAGATAATATACATATGTTATGTACATATTTGGATTCTTTTAAGTGGTACGTAGATGTGGTAGCATCACTATTCCACGAAGAAAAGGGCGAAAATCCTGTACAACCATCCTGTGGCATTAAGGAAACTGACTAGTTCGCTTATCTTTTTCCCCGAGATTTTGTTAGAGTTGTCAAAAAAGGTTTTGCCCAGTATACGATGTCTGGACACTGACAGAGAAGATGAAACACTGTTTTCTTCTCTCTCTAGCCGCGTGTGGTCCTATGGGCCAGGGACATGTAATAATCGATACGATCCTTGCAATGTCTGTGCGACTCCTGTTTTGTAGATCTTGTGTTCTGGACCAGTTGTAGTTGGGCCACATCTGCCTTGATATGACACAATTCTGCAACTCGTGCCACCTGATGTTAGCCTCTGATAGAAAGTGCGAGAGGATTCCTGCTTTGACTGCTCCCAACAGCAAGCGAACACACTTCACGAGAGACATGTCGAGGGCTGACCCGCGCTTTGCCAGCTCATCAGCCCTTTGATTTCCTTCTTTGTTACGGTGCACCAGCACACCCAGATGAGATTGATCTTAAAGTGATATCCTAGCGAAGCGAGTTCCTCTTCGCACTGTTCCAATAGCTAAGACTTCTTTAGTCTTGTTTTTTTTTTTTTTTTTGCCGTGGCACAAAAGCATATTTTTCATAACATTCTTGAAAATTACTGGTCCTATATCAGCAGTTTCTATTGTCCGAATAAATACACTATAAAGGAAATAAATCGGGGTTGTCAAATCAGGGTATCGTTGGGGCCTCATCGCTCATAGTGATTTGTTGCTAAAAATTGTGGCTGTCTATACCGTACTCTAGCCGCCCTTTAAGGTCATTTTTTGTAGGTGTTAGATGCTCGATAACAAATTACTATCCACCACTCTCCACGACTGTCAAACACGAACGGACAAATGTCAGTCAAAAAAAATTACAGCCCAACAAATTCGGCCTGAAACATATAACGCAAACTGTATTAACGTTAAATGGTGACAAAGTTCTGCCCGAACAGAAGGCCAAGTCAAGTGGTTATCGAACGGATGTTGTTTTTTTTTTACGATAAGATAAGACTTAGCAAAAATTATTCGTAATTTTTTTTATTGCTCGTTGGTTTCAAACTTGGAAAATTATAACATTTTCTGACTTTCCTTTCCTTCCATCGGTTTTTCAAATACCGCCGTTAAGTTGTTTTCATCCATCCGTCATCTTCCAGAAGGTGGTTATGATGGATCATATATTCAAGGAATGTGAAAATAACATCTCTGTATTACTCGAAACCCGATTCGTGAATTTTCAAATGTTTTACTATGGTGAACGCGATCACTTTTCTGGCAACGGGCTCAGCCTCCACAATCTGTCAAATACCCTGCTTGCTTTTCTTTTTTTTTTAATTATAATGTAAACAAAAGGAAATCCAGCTGCTGAATTTCTTTGAACACTCCGTGCACCTCATCCCCCACGTTCCTGGTGGTGGCACGTGAGCAATGATTAAAAATAATTTCCGGATGATATACCGGGCGATTAATTGGTGCACCATATTAAGGTTACCTCTATTTGCCAGGTCATTTTTCGTGGTGGCAGGACATCCGTGCTGGGTGAGCAGCCGTGGAAGAAACATGACACCTGATGGTGGCGTAATAATTGTGGCAATAGGTCAGCTAATGACGGAGGGAGCTGTGGTGTTAGTAATTGCGCTGACTTTGTTCCACAGCCCGATTAATATCACGAACGAGAATGTGTTTGGTGCACACGTTTGTCATTCGTTCTTTGTTCAGATGCGGGTTGACTTTTTTGTTTGCTGCCGAAATTTGGAGCTGGCTCCCAACTACTCACACCTAAATCTCACTGATTTCTTTCATTCCGTGTGTAATTGAGTAATCAGTGGACAAATGGCCTAATTTCGATAAGCAATTGGGGCAATGGTAGCATCCATTGATGACAATATGGGTGGAATGTGGAAAAGCGTGGAGTCATTCTGCTATATTTTATTTAGAAAGGTTAAGATTATTGCGTTATACGGCACGAGAAGCGATCGAATTGTTGTAAGAAATTTCCAGGCCGTATCATATCGCAAAGAACCCGTTTTTAATACATTTAATTGAATCACCATTACAAGTAAATAATTGCTTCATCTTTAGAAGGTAATTAAATTTAAAGAGGAAGCTTGTGAAAGTTGATTATACATAAACTGGATCCATGAAACCCTATGGTAGGCCGCACAGTTGAAAAGGGACCCCAACTTAATTTCTGTGTAAAACTGGAGGCACTATGCCACCGATAAAATTGGCTTGAGAACTGGCTCTCCATACCATAACGCTATTTAAGTCGATACGTATCTAGAGGTTCATAGAAAATTTGTGGCAGAAAGCAACTTAAGTACATATCTCTTAACTTAACACAAGCAATGAACTGCAGTCAATAAATTCCTCTAAAAATTCATCTTAAGTAAAATAAAATTCACGACAATATTATTATAGTATGGACGATTCCTAAAACAATTTCGAAACTGTCGTCAGTCAGGATATTATTTTGTAATTTCAATCGTTTGTACCATTTTCCAGTCTGTAATATATTTTATCCGATTGTCTTTCCATGAATGTGAGACTGGAATACCAAGAGTTTCGCACTAGTAGCTGGTATTATAAATTATTCGTGCGAGAATGTGTTTCAAATAATTGATTTCCTTCCGACTACAAGACGTTAAATTAAATCCTTCCTTCCACAATTGATAGTGTTGAGTATAGTGTAGTATGATGGAGTATAGGACGTCTCGGCATGGCACTTGTCGCAAAGCAAGTGAAAAACTGCTTAGCCCAGCCAAATATTCCTAATAACTCGAAGCTGTTTTTCAGAAAAAAAAACTCAGAAATTCGTCGAATCTTGATAGTGGTAATAGTATTTTTACTGATCAATGCTTCTTCTACAATACAGAAACGGACCGAAAATTAATGGATCTGCCACAAAGGTCAGTTATACGTGAAAGTAACAGACACAAACCGACTACGCAATATCCCATAAGGGGATTCAAAACCCAAACATTAACATAAATATAACGTTTAAGTGGATATGTCCTTGCAAAATGTTTCTATTCTACAGAAAAATATATACTGCAAAAAAAAAAGGATTAGGCTTAGCGTTTTACTTTTATTTTTCTGCCATCAAAACAACAAAAAACACAAACAACTGCTCAATTTAATCCCCAATCAAATCCCTGCCGGGAATCAAGAATCTTATCAAATCCGAAAAGGGACCAAAATTTCGTAGGAATTCTCTAAGTAAACTAGAAGGGTTGAATTATTCCCATTGGATGAATTAAATAGATTGGTTCGTCGTCGAATAAAGTTTTAAGAGTATCAAAAATAGAATAGATCCGAAGCTAGAACATAAATATTTAAATGCATATGTTTTCCACAAACCCTCAACAGTATAATTTTGTGTACTACGAAATTGTTTGTTGTAGCAAACAATGGCACGCACTGGTCCATGTTATTGGTTAATTTACACACACAACGTGAGGCGAAAAGCTTATTAGATAATTAAAATTCTGTGTTTGCCCTGAGAATGATAAATAATGATATCATGTACTCGTATCTATGTACTTACTTTACACCCTCGTTGTATCGGTCGGTTCTTCTGAGGTTTGTCTCTGCAGTTTTATTGTTTGCCGGGAGTATTTAATTAACTATAATATGTTTATATACCCAGATGTTTTGTTTTTTTTTAACCTGATACTGACTTCATTCTCACGAAGAATACAAGTGTTCGTAGTTTCTTACAGAGTAGTGAGCTGAACCTAGACAGTTGCTAGCCACATCTCAAAATACTTAGGGCTGACAACTTCACGAATGAGTCGTTAAATCGTTCATTCAAATTAGATTTTGACAGCAGATACATATATCTACCACTCATCCACTTCCACCCATCGGAACCTTTAAATTTTACTTGATGGCAAATTAATTAATAAAGTAAGGTTTGTAAACAATTTTAATACAGTTTATTACTAAAACGCTCCATACAGGAAATAAACAAATAAAAAGGTTAACAATATGATGAAACCATCTTTGGCCAAAGATATAGTAATGTTCCCATCCCATGCTGCTGCCCAGATCCATTTTGCTGAAATAGTTCCTCTGTTGATACGAAATGTTTAAGGTCAAACTAAAACCAATGATCGTGTAAGCACACAACTCCTCCACTATAAATAATCTTTTTTTTTATTATTTTCCAACAAAGCTTTAACATCATTATAATTTTATCTACAAGAACTTAATCTAAGCGAACTATGAAAACAATAGCCTCCCTCCGCATACTGCATCCAAATTCAAGTTTATATCAATTTACAAGGTATTCACTTCATGTTGGTTTCACGCATCGTTGATCGTACCTCAAACAAGTTTCTGGGCTACCATTCATAAATGAGATAAATAGAATTTAGAATATGTATCCAAAAGAATAAGTCTCTCAAAGCCAATAAACTAAAAGAAAAACACAAAACGAAAGAAAGATTACGTAAAACACAGAAAACGTTAAACAGTTGGCGGGTTTTAGATTTTTTTTAGCGACAGCATAATTTTAGGCTGCAATTGGTCACGATCACTTGTCAACTCATGCGCCTAGTGACACAGAAATTGGCTCAATTAGTCGTTGTCATATAACCACTTACAATCAAAGCGATAAGCAATGATATCATCGCGCAACATGCAAACAATTAATTTAAACACAAGCATACAAACATATAATTTCAATAAAAAAAATAAGCGATTTTTAGTGGGGCATTAGTCGTATCCTCTATGGACAGAAAGCTGTTGAGACGGTGATCTATAAAAGCCATATCGATCAGTATCAGAGTAGTAGCCAAAACCAAGGTTGCGTTTTCCACTATACTGGGGGTTATTGTATCCGTTATATGAACTGATGCCTCCATTACCTCCATAGCCGCCGTAGCCGCCATAACCGGCATAACCGCTTGATCCACCATACGAATTGGAGCCTCCATAGCCACCGTAACTCCTTTGTGGGTAACCAGAAGTAGGATAATAAGTTTGACTAGGATACCCACTGTATCCGGTGCCAAGAACATTTGTTCCAGTTGGATAGTAACCAGTGTTCGGATAGTATCCTTGTGTAGGATTGTAAGTAGGATAATATGACGATGGATAATATCCACCTCCAGTTGAGGGATATGCACTCGGTCGGTATGTCGGATAAGTGCTGTATGTTGGAAATAGACTTCCTAAGTTGAACACTGAAAAATAAAACAATTGAAATGTAAATTAGAAAATTTGTATCTCTTCTTTAAAGCTACCGTTTTTGACACAAAATACTTTTTGGAAATTCTAAAAAAACACACAAATTTTTTTTTCGACATTTGTGTATAAATACTTAGTTCTCTGGGCAGTGTGACGTTGACTTTTGAGGGAAGCATAACAAAAGCTCGTTATGATATCTTTTCAAAAACAAGGACCCAAGAAATATGCAACTTCAAAGGAGCTCCTAAAGCGAATTCCTTAAGCAGCCGTATCTATCGAATTACCAGCAACTTTCTTAATTTCTTATGCATAGGAGCGGCCCATCTTACAGTTTCTTTTTGAAGTGTTATTTCCACGCTGGTAGCACTACTGGGCTTATAGTTGCGACAGATATATAATGTTAAACCTCCGCCGTAAGAAACGAATCATTTTATTTTTGATCAAAGTTATCAAATATTGAAATCGAGTGCTATATTACAGAAACTATGCTAAATAAAACCACTTCAAGGACTCGAGGATAGTGGCAGTGAAAAGGGGAAAAAATCATAGATTAGAATACGTGAAACTGGTGTAAGACAGTAGTGACTGTAAGTAACATCGAAGTAACGTCGGCCGTTTTGAGAGATGAATGGGATTGGATTTGAGAAGTAACCAAGGACTCTTTTGATCATTTTGTGGTACACTACTTATTAGGCAGTTAATGGAATCAAATTTAATCTGAAAAAAATACTAAAAAAGTTTAAAATAATCTAAATTTCAAGGCTTCGCTTCTAAAAATTTATTTTAAATGTATAAGTGTACTGGCCATCCCGAGTTATCGGTGTAATAAGAAAACAATTTTAGAGAAACTACGGTACCATCGGATTAACTTCGTTGAAAGTAAACAGACGCTTCTCAATAAATTATTATTGTCATCGGACAATACAAAATTTACCATGGACTACAATAGAGATCCTCATTATTTGTTGATAAATTGTACAAAATTTCTATCCACTACGTATTAGCTCACTGAATATCCTCTCGCCTTCCACTGTGGGAAAAATATTTTGCATGAGTGAAGATTACGCTTTGAGAGATACCTACGGAAAATTCACTACACGCAGTCATTTATGGAAAGAGAAACATAAATAATTTCGATGTCGTGGCATTAAAAATAATCTTAATATTAGTCGTTATGGTTGATCGTTCCTGGACGTACATATGTAGGTATATTAGTATTTATTTTATAATACATTGATATTTCAATTTGAAAATATAAATTTCTATCTCAGATGTAAGCCCTATCCGTATAAGGAAGGATTTAGCAAACCCTTAAACCTAGCCTCTATCACAACTATGTATTTATGTATTTGCAGTAAATGTACATACATACATATGTTTCATCGTACTATCTTATTTAAAAAAAAATCAGTCTCTTTTATTTGCCAATGTTTACGGTCGTTCTAATACATTCTTGAACACTTAATCAGAACTAGTCACGAATTAACTTAAGGCACTGCTTCCTTCAACTTTCAAAGTGGCAAGTAGGTTTTTTAAATCTGCTCAATGAGGAATATTTTACAATTTCATTCAGTCTGTACGTTATAAGACTAACAGTGGTATGTAAAGCCCCTTTCGATTTAAATAATATTTTTTTAATAACCAAAAAAGACCAGAAAATTAGATGAAACTTAAAAGAAATACTAAGTGTTCTCTAACAAGCGAGAGTGATGTTTTAATTCCTTTTCTGCCGAAGTTCTACTTTCAATCGTAATCCAATTCAAACTTAATTAGAATCTTACATTTTGCAGATGTTTCTGATCCTTCTAAATCCTCAGCCCTTTCATGGTTCACATTCACCTGCTGGTCACTCACTCTGAAATCATCTTTCCCATCTGCACTGTATACCACTCCAAATTTCACCAAGCACTGTGAATCAAAAATTTATTAAATTATTTCTCAGACATCTTGAGTTTTTTTTTAATTCACAAAAACATCGTTATTCATTTAAAATTCAGTATTTAACCTAATCACTAACCGTAAACCACAAAATCGCAAGCACATGCCTCATGATGAAATCGTATGTCCTTAAAGAATTTGTTTTCTAGGAACAAAGGTAAGAATGTGTACAAGACAATAAAATTCACTTTCAATTTTTATTTTATTTTATTTTTTTTTTTTTAAGTAGAAAGCCCTCTCAGCTCAGCCACATGGAACAATATTTGGTTTATAAATAATTCAGTTTCCCACCATGAGTCCGACATTTATATCTTCTGGCCATTTTTCTGAGACGAGCTTTACCAATGGGTTAGTTTTTTTTTTTTCGCGTAAGCTTTCTGTTTAGTGCGAAAAAAGTGAGAAAAACTCAAGCGAAATACAATATTATGGCTTCGCCTTCAGAACTAAGTAGAAAAGATATATTTTCTGGCTTTGTAGTCGATTGTGTGTAAACACAGATAATTCCCATGTAATTGGGCTCGTATTTACATGCCAAAGTACACAGATGGCTGCCCGGTTTAATGCACCTAGATATCCTAAAATGAGTGTCAATCATTACAAATTATGTGACTTATTGTGATGAATCTACATATACCTCTAAGGAAGTTAAATATTTGATTATATTTGACATTCAAAATTATCTTTTTGTTGTTAAGAGTCAAATTTGACTTTCCCACTATGGACACAAAAAAAGGTGTAAACTTTACTTAACGTCACCCTAAGCTATGGAGAAGACACTTAGCCGTGTTTACAGAAGCGTATCTGTACTGAAATTGAAAGTTATTTTGTGTGGATTCAAAGAGACCGATCGACTCTGGGGGTTGAGGTGTTTAAAAAGTTGACATTTCGGCGTGGTGCTCGGAATCTATTATATCTGGGTTTTAACTGAAGTCATTTCAATAATAAGATAATTGAAAACTGTACAGAGTACGTAATGTGTATCTAAGATGATATAATGCTTGACTTTAATTATGTTGCTCATTGTGGGTACTTTCAATTTAATGGAGACATTTATCCTCATCAACCTTGGCATTGACAAGGTAACGTAAATATTATTTTAAGGCAATTAGAGTTCAGATTCTTTTGCAGAAAACAACAATTTACTAAAAAAATATGCACGTAATGCTTACTGAGGTTTCTTGACATTTTCGAAGAAGGTTTTAAAGAGCAAGTCTTCCTTAAGGCCCGAAACGTTCTATCTCACGGTACAAGCGAAGTCTATTAAGCCCGCACATCTTTTTGGTGCGATACTGTGACCTGGTATCTAATTGTTCCCAAGGCATTTAAGGGTCACGATCATGGATCTTTTGAATAATGGGGGTAGCAACAAAATTGACGAGCCACATTATAAAATTTCAAGCACCTTCTCTACACCGTATTAATTAATTCAGTTTCGGACTTGAATGCCAGATATTTGTATGGATTGGCAAACCATGGTAACCATTGAGCCAAAAAACTATTTATAGCTCCCCAAAGTAAGTGTTGTTTTGAGCGCCCTAACGTCTTCTTTTCATTGAATGAGTCCTATATTTCGAGATATATTATTGTAAACTACCCATTTCATGGCGCCTTGCCTGACTAAAGACAAGTATTAATACTCGCGTAAAAATTTAAGGTCGATTTAAAATATCATCAGCTGTAAGACGTATGAATATAAAATTTTAATAAGACCATTTATCTTTTTAAAGAGAAAAGTGTCAGAATTAGAATGACTAAATTTAGAGCTCACATACGAGGCTATTCGCCCGAAAATCAATGTTTAAAAAATGCTGATCATTGGCATTTATGGTCACTGTAAAGCCAGCAATAGCTAAAACAAAATAAAAGAAATGTTCTCTTTGGTAACTTTTTCTTAGAATAGTCAGCAAACACAGAACACAGATTTTGTTCGGATGGAAATTATAAAACTTAATCAACTAGGTACTTACTTTTTCACTTACATACTTACTTTCTCAATATGATCGCATTTCATCAAGTTTGTCTGCTTGGAATCCTGGAACATTATTAGAACAGTGGGCAAGGTTTCCGGCATTTTATAACTATTATTTTTTTTAAAGCCCAATAGCAATTCTAATGTAAAACCTTCAGTCTTAAGCACCAGATTTTTGGCAGGATTAAGCTGTTAATTATACTTTGCAGTACCCGAAGTATTGGAAGTATTAGAAAAAGTTTTAGGGAAGATAGATTGTTTAAGAAAACAGTTTTCCTAAATATTCGAAAACGATGTGCCCGCTTTTTTATGTATTTACTACTACTAAAAATACGAGTAAATAAATACATGGCGCAAAAAGGACTAACACGAGTAGAAATAGAAAAGACCTACAGGTCAATGCTGTACCCAAAGGGTTGAATAGAGAATCATGGCAGTTCTTTCTACCGAACGTTTGCTGGGGAAATGCTCCGAATCCTCACCAGAACCCGCGTTCACAATAAATTTGTAGAATATTTACTTTTACATATATGTACATACAAAAGCATTGCCCATTCCACAGTTATAAGTCCTATCACACAAAAGAAAATATCTTGAAAAGTACCATACCCGAAGCAAAGGTCATTGAAATGAACCTGCACTTGATCAAACGCTGTCTGTATTTGATATCACGTCTGATTGCATGAATATTGGTTATTTTGCCGGAACACCTAGCAATCCGTATAAACACATTTTCATATGACATGTATTATGCTAGCACAGCTTTAGGTCAACGATGATGGGATTACCTTCCGTTCGATTTTTCATTTTTGCAAAATGCATTACTTTCCGTTTAATCTGGAACAAATCTATTAAATAAAACACCTGATTGTGTCATTACTGTTTGGATGGAGAATGCACGATTGGGGCAGGTCAAAATTATTTTTAAGACAATTGAAAGACAAAAAATAAAATTATTTACTAAATGAAATAAGGGTGGGCGCGACTCAGTGGTTAATATGTACGTTGGAATGGGAGTTTCGAGGTTTGAATCCTAGAAAACACAGACCTTTCGGGAATGTCTAGCAAACGTCCAAGAGCAATAATTGTAATGAGAAAAAAAAACAGCCTCGCATATGGCCCTAAACTGTACCTTCCATTTATGTGAAAAACACGCACAACAACACAACAAACACGCTAGGCCCTGGCCCACATACAGTCTGTTTCGCCAAATATTTTGTTTTTAGAAAAGAAATAACAATGAATAAAGTATACAATGTATGACCTAACAAAAAAGTTACTCATCAGCCACCCTGTAGATTGGCTTTTAAGTAAGTATTAACGAGTCTAATAAAACGAGATGGTTATTGCATGGTTTGTTCATAATTAAAATTTCAGATAAAGATCAAAAATGATTTGCGCTACATCTTCACCCCAAAAGAAGCAACTGAAGTTTCACGATGAACTCGGACATTAACCACTCATTGATTGCATACTTTTAGACTGAATGAAGATTGACTTTGGGAATCAAAACTTATTTTCCACTTTTAGGAACTTTTACTTTTAGGTTACATACACAGGCATAGTGTTGTAAACCATTTTAGACTAGCATCACAAATGCCACAACTAGTGGTCAAACTCAATTCGAAACCAAGATAAAGAGATGGTCAGCTCTCTTCTAATTTAAATTATGAACTTTATTTATATAAATCTTTAAACTAACTGTGCTATGTGAACATTTTGAAAAATTAGGCTGCATTGTCTTTTTTGATTTAGTATCTAAAACTATTTTAGTTTTATATGTACTTGTTCTCTTACTTGTTTTTCGTAAAAAATAGGCATGGCGGTGTTTAATTATTTTTGAAATTCAATGTTATTCTGCCCCTTAAAGACCTATTTTCGGAACCATTTCTTGAAAGAAAAGTGGGCCACCGTGCTTCTTCTTTTCTAGCCACTCTTTTTCGATCCTGATAACCTTTTCAAAATAAAACTCAGTCTTGATTTGAAGAGAAGTTGCCCAAAAGGTGGTCGTATATGGACACATTTTTCACACAAAATTACAAATATTTGGCGCAACAGACCGTGTGTGGCCAAGGGCCTGGCATCTCGCGACTTTTCGTGTCGTGCATGCTATATTTTCACGGAAATGGAAGGGACCTGCAGTTTAAGACAATATCCGAATTGAGAAGAATTGAGAACGCGCAGACCATTAAGACACGACACCCTTCAGTGGCTATTGTCTTAAAAGTCATAAAGTTCATGAAACAGTGCTCATAGACAAACGAATTTCTGTTGTTGCAAAACTCAATATATTCAATTTGTCGCAAAACGAAAGAGCTAAACGTCAGTAACTCTTCTCTGAGGAAAATATTGTATTAAGACCGCGGATTATTTGCTTTCTATGTCCATCTACTACAAGAGTTGAGGCAAAATGAGCGTCCGTTTCGTCATTGCTTCTCTGTGTAAGCTATAAATGAGTTGTAAAATAACGTCAATTTTGGTCGCAAAATCATCTTTTCAGACTAAAGTCATTTTCATCTCGAAGCTATATTTCTGGAGTTCCATTCAGGATCTGACGTTCCAATTTTCACCACCCCAAAGCTGCAGTTTAAGGACGTTGGACTTTTTTTTAATGGAAAGTAATTTGTGGAACGTTGGAGCGAACGACCAACGTAAGAACGATCGACGGAGTTAAAAAAAAAAAAACATTCACCCGACAATTCACCATATGTACTTATCACGAGGATTTAAAACTCAATACAAGACAGCACACATACAATTGGGAGAATCTTTTGAAGAAAAAGTATTTCATGATACGTTTTGGACAAATTAGAATAAGCATAGGTGATCAGGGATGAGTCTACAAGTCTCAAGTTTTCATCAACTTTTACAGTTGATTGAGGACCTTACAGGAAGAATCTCAAACTGAGAAAAACTTCAAAATGGCACAAATGTACATATGTATGGCTAAACATTTTGGTCAAGTGCGACTCACTTCACGCGTTCATTGATTCAAAAAATCGTAATTTCAAATTATTATTCCTGAGAACAAGTTACCGTCGGCCCTTATTTCAGTCTAATGTTGAACCAACTTTGATGAAATTTCTTTATTGTTGAGAGAAAGGGGTTGAAAAGTCGTCAAATATAAGTTTTATGTCAGTCACTTTTACAGGACGCATGAGGATATATCAGACGTATTTAATGATATAATTCAGAATATGCTTTATTACTACGATTTTTCTCAAATTTTTATGCAGTTTGGAAAATCAGGGAACTGCTTGTACTGTATCCATTTCCAAACAAACAGACTTTAAAATATCACAGGCCGTTCTATTTAATTTATCAAGCCAATGCACGTAACGTTTGTATAGTCTATTCAACAAAAAAAAGAATAAGAATTACTGCCGCAACCGTACGTAACAACAAAAATATCTTTTATGCAAATTTAAATGGATTCATTTTGAATTCTGAGACATACGAGTATACTTCATTTCAGTTTCAGTCACGCCATTAGTTGAGCAGGTCATAGTAGCAATGAGTGCGAAATACAAAAAACTATTCGAGAACATCTTTCTTAGACGCTTCAGGCTTCATTACAAGATGTTTTAGCTACTATAAAGGAACTGGAATCGTCCCTGATGAACCAGTTGAAACATCTAAACGTGCAACCCAAAAACGGCTGAGGCAAGCCAGAAAAAACTCACGACCCAAAGTGTTAATGTATCCCTTAATTGGTTAAGGCAACTAAGAGAAAATAGTGTATCTTTTAAGAGAAGGTGAAGAAGCCCTTCTTTGGTGAAAAACAGATTCACAGATGGCTTTAGCAGGCTCAGCAGAATGTAGATCGTGGTTATTTATTCAAATATAAACGTGTTTGGTCAGAAAAGGGTGTTAAACATCCTGCATAAAAGCACGTTTATGGGTGCTTCTCAGCACGAGAATTGGAACGTCTTATACATATCTTTCATGGAAATTCTAAATGCAAAGCGAATCTTGAAGTTGTACAAATCCTGTTTCCAAAAATATGCAGAAAATCTCTACGACGCAAAACATGAAAACTAGGGGCTCGAAGACGATTAACGCTGCCCGGTGGAGTAATGATAATTGGATTTGGCGATGATATTACCGTCGTGAAAGTAGCCAAACATATCCGCGCAGTAGAATCAGCTACAAACGAAGCAATTACCCGGATAAGAGATTGGCTTGTTTCCGCCGGACTAGAACTAGCCGACCCCAAAACAGAAGCCGTCATTATAACCAGTCGTGAAACCGTAGAATTTGCAAATTTTCAGGTTGGTAACCAGACAATCAGGTCCAAAGAAGCAGTGAAGTACCTTGGAGTAATGTTGGATAACAAACTAAAGTTTAAGACGCACATCGATTATTCAACAAAAAGGGCATCGCAAATGCAGGGAGCTCTCTCGCGTATTCTGCCTAAGATCGGTGGATTTGGATGCGCTAGAAGGATACTTCTCTCCAGAGTTGTCGCCTCGGCATTGATATATGCCGCCCCAGTCGGGATTCAGGCACTAAGAACGAAGGAGAATAAGAGGAGACTATCATCAATATATAGACTCTGCGCGCTACGGACAATCAGCGGCGTCCGAACCATCTCAGATGAGGCCGCTTTTGTTATAGCTTATATGGTCCCCATCAAAATTCTTGCAGACGAGATGTCTAGGCATCAAGAAAATAAAAGGCAGCATCAGCAGCTATATGGCAAACTCATTGGGCCAATACAACAAAAGGCAGATGGACATACAAACTTATACCGACAATTCAAGACTGGATACGTCGAAAACATGGGGGATGTAACTACGATCTTACGCAGTTCCTGTCTCGTCATGGCGGTTGCCGCAAATACCTCCACCGATTCGAACACGACAGCTCACCATCCTGCCCAGACTGTCCGAACGAAGATGAAGATACAGAACACGCAGTTTTTTACTGCACACACTTTACGGCATGGAGAACTACTCCGCCCAGTTCGTCGCTACTCTTGAATTGAATGACAACATGCAGTTTTGTAAAAAATCTTCAAAACGAGCTGCGGAGAATTGAAAAACTAAGGAGAGCAACAGAAGCATCAGAAGCATCAGAAGCATAAAAAGCAACAGAAACAGCAGAGGAAGCTGACGCACGATGAATAGCATACATAATTTGCCCCGCGAAGTAATACCCAACGGCAGTCCCGCGAGGAGAGTGGTAGAAGTGTACTGGGTGTGGATTAGCATGTAGGCGCATTCCTGGCATCGAGTATTCGGGCTTGCGAATCAGGCTCGAAGAGCGTAAATATTTAAAAACAAAAAAGATTGGCCTTCATTATCATAGATCAGCATTCAGAGTCAACGGCTTTCGACCTTAAGCAAGCTTATGCTTACCGAAAAAAAAAATTAAAGCAAATTAGACGAAAATTTCGGGCGAAGATTTCAGGAAATAATTAGCAGCGCGGGAGATTGCATTAAATGCTACATCAAACATACTCGTAGGTTAACATACATACTCTTCTTTTCCTTGATCAGGATTATAGCGACCATAACCCTCCCACTTTACTCCATCTCTGAAGTCTTTGTGTGGGGTTTACATACATACTAGACAATGAAATTGGTCTTGAATAAAATTGTTTGTTTCACTTACAACAGCTTTCCGTTTTTAATTTGCCGGACTGTAGTTAACGATCTAGAATGTTCTCTGGGATACGGAGGAATAGACAAGTAGATAGAAAGACAGACAGACAAATAGATAGAAAGGTAGCAGATAGACAGACAAGCAGCCAAGCGAGAGCAATTGGTTTCTGTGGTCTGTGTGCAGAACAGTGACAACGATCGCTAGAAGCCCAAATTTGAAATACAGTTTGTGTCAGCACATGCCTTGGTATATTGCAATTGAACAGCAAAATAAGTAGGACTGATTTTTGTAATGAAATGCCAATAAAAGAATAGCAATCATCAAACAGACGTATTCGAATAAAGGATGCAATAAGACTAATAACGCAAGACCTAGGCCATTGTAACTCCATATACAAATACAAATATCTGACGCAACTGATATAATTTGGTAAGCCTAAGCCTAAGCCTAGCTTCTCGCAACCATTCGTGTTGTGCTTGTTACATATATATTTTCGCACAATTGAGAGGGACCGCTTAAAGCGATATTCGAAAGGGAATCGAGAAGCTTTCTTATGACAATTAATACTCTTGGACGCTTATCAGACATTTGCGAGACGTGGGACCGTGAAAAACTTTTTGGTGGTTTCTAGGATTCGTACTTCAAACCTCCCGTTTAGAGGCCCAATGCGCTAAGAACTGAGCCAAGGCGCCCACAACTTCAGATGGTCTATAAATATATCGTAGACATATAAACCTAGATAGGTAGTCTATCTGGTCCACTAACGATTTTCAGCAGCCACATTAAACACTACTAAATGTAAGACATTAAACCAGCAGCAGAATATGGGCACAGATAAAATGCTCAAAAGCTTCTGAAACTTAAAAGTCGGAATTATTCAAAACATCTTATTTTATCTTACTAACAGCAACAACTACCTAACTCCGCCCACTTAGTAGCCACAAATGCTAATTAACTACAAAACTATAATTTTAAAAAGGCTTCTATAAACAATAAACACAACCAGTTTCTCCAATCAAATTAAATAAAAAAAACACACACACACACAAAAGTTTACAATTTTTAAACGAAATTTTAATTACAATAGTAAAATTCAAAAGACTTACAATTATATAAAAATGTACAAGCATAATGACAACTGCGTGAGTATTATAAATACATAAAATCAACGAAAAGCAATTTATCTACACATAACATTCGGTTTTTGTATTTTTTTTTTTTTTTTTTTTTTATAATATAAATGAATAATGCAACAATTTTAATAAAATATGTAATTTTAGGAATAATTTATGTGTAAACATAGGTGGAAGAAAGGACGAAACAACAAAAGCAATTAACAAAAATTTTACACCGTCTTTGAACGTACGAGTACTGTTCCTTTTTTACCGCATTGTTTCAATTTTTTTTTTTTTTCTTTAATTTTTTTCTGTATTCAGCTTAAATTGTGAAGAAGGATCTCTTAAAATTTAAATTAAAAACATCGCGTTATAGTTTAATTAGGATTTATAGAATTATTTTCGAAATATGGCTTCTAGAACATTCACACAATTTAAGCTGCATACACATTGATCGTGTCCGAGTGTACATAGTTTCCATCAGTTGTGTATCTTATTCGGTAGGTGCCTCTGCTGGCGATGGCGATGGCGATGGCAATGCGTCAACTTTGACATTTTCTTCAATGGCGACTTTAGTCGCCGCCCTCTTACCTACGCCAGCATTGGTGTTTTCGCGTTTTCTACTCGTGTGATGGGAACGCTTTCTGTGCGATCTACGTGTGGGAATGTTTTGGGTACAGGAGCATGGACACATACAGTGATCTTGGGATAGTTTGGAATTTGTGTAAGCTGCCGGTAGCACGGGAAGGATACTCAGGGATTGTCCGTCTGAGTCAGTTGTTGTACGGGTTGCTGCCGCGATCGATTCTACACTTGGAGTTTTGAGATCGCAGTCGCTGATCGAACTGATAGAAGGGAAGAAAATTACTGGCATGAAAGCAATGACAGCACCTTCAGGAAGATTGTTAGGAGACAAAGTGGCCGGGAGTCCGGGTTGTTGAGGGAACACAGGGATTTGTTCAGGAAGTGCAGCTGGCATTATGCTTTGGAATATCGAGGTATTCGGTTTGTTATTCGATGAGCTTGTTGGCGATGCTGATTTTCTAGCGTTGGACTTGTTTATGTTGGTGGAAGTTGTTGTTAGTGTGGCCTGGGAGCAGGGACAATTAACGTCTGGGGAAGGAACATTAATAAATGAGAAGGGGGCAGTGGTTGTGGGAGCAGTATTTGTGGGATAGCTTGTGAGTCTACTATTTATATCTACAAAGTTGTTATTTTTAGTGCGCTTATTATTATTTGGGATGGGGGTTATGTTTTCAAAAGGTGGTTTAGTGGTGGTTGTTTGAATATTTTTTTTTCTACTACTAGTACTATTATTTTTAATACTCAACCCGTATCTTGGTGGTCGGTCAATATCATTTCCGCGGAGACCTGGTTTTGGAGAGGAGGAGGATGGATAATTAGAAATCGGTAGTTCTAGGGGAGGAGAAAGATCGGGGGCAGAGGTTTTACCTATGTTTACACGGGATGGGGATTTGTAAGGTGGCAAATAGCCTTCAGTTTCTCGATTAGATTCGCGCGGATTTGATGGACGATAGCCGGGTGAGCCAGGACCGGGTGGTCCTGGTGGACCTGGTGGTCCCGGATTTCCTGGACTTGGACGTGATGGTGGATGTCCTAAAATCGTTCGGATAGATTTTATATGAAATAGAAATACATAAATATTGTCTTCTTGTTTAGTTCACCTGGGAAGGTTCCTGGTGGTCCTGGGGGTCCAGGTGGTCCGGGTGGTCCGGGTGGTCCACCGGGACCTCCTGGCCCTCCTGGTCCTCCTGGGCCTGCTGGTCCTCCGGGACCGCCGGGGCCGCCTGGTCCGAATCCGCCTTCACCTCCGAAGCCACCTTCACCTCCGAAGCCACCTACACCTCCTTCGGGGCCTACAATATGATCATACTTGGGCGCTTCTGGTCCTTTTGGTCCTTCTATATGGGTATATTTGCCTGAGTCATCGTGAACGTACTTTCCGTCATTATTAGCTAAAAAGAAAGAAAAGTTCGCCCTGTTAATTCCCACACCTTAGCCTTCGGCAGCGGTCCTATAAAATCCATGGTACTTACGACGGTATTTACCGTCACTGACTACCCTAGAATTATATCTACCATCAGAAATGTTAGGTTTATAACTACCAGATTCTGTAAAGAGAAGAGAAGAAGAAATATTCGTTAGGCATAAGGTTAGTCTTAGTAGAAACGCGTGCATGGTTGCGTGTTCGGGGAGACAAAAATTGTGCATTTTTAAGCAAATGAAGCCTTAAATATAGGTTATGGCCAAAACCAGAGTGCAAAAAGTATCAGATGGTTAAAGGCTTACACTAGATGTAAAAAATGGCGGTTAAGTTTCTGTTCGGAACCAAAAAAAAAATATGAATTTAGGCAGATTGTGCAGTCATAGTGCTGTTACGGTTAACATTATATACGGTTAAAACGGTTGGGTTAACGGCCTTTCTGGAAGAGATTTGTTATTATTGAGAAATATTAATCATTTGTTGTTTAATTGGCTGTATTAACTATAAAGTTATAAAGTTAGGATATATGTTATTAGTTGCATTTACCAACAACCTACGAGACACTGGCTTCGCACAGTTCACACATTTCTAACCTGAATCCTCTGCGTCGTACCCAGGAAAACCAGGCTGGCTGTATGATTGGTATTGGTTGTAGTCTTCACGGGGTTGATAATACGTATTGGGTTGGCTGGGTGATGTGGATTCTGCTAAACCTGGTCGTCCGGGATTCGTTGGGCCTGGTTTTCCTGGGAGTCCGAAGGGACCGGGGCTCGATGGTCCTGTTGGTCCAGGTGGTCCGAGTCTTGATGGTCCGTCTGGTCCGGGTGGTCCGGGTAGTCCGGGTCTTGTTGGTCCGCTTGGTCCGGGCGGTCCTGGGGGTCCGGGTGGACCGCCTGGACCTGGTTTTGTGGGGCCAAGTGGTCCTGGTGGCCCAGGCGGGCCGGGTGGTCCTCCTGGACCGGGTGGTCCAAACGGCCCGTTAGGTCCCTGTGTTCCGGGAGGTCCCAATGGTCCTCCGGGACCACCAGGACCGTTTGGTCCTTGATTGCCGACTCCGCCAACTCCGCCATCTCCGCCAAACCCGCCAACTCCGCCAAAGCCTCCAGTGCCTCCAGTACCTCCAAATCCACCTTGCGCACCAACAATATGGGCATAAGCATCAGCTCCTGGACCTTGTTGACCTTCAATGTGCGAATAAGGCACCGAACTGTCTACATATTTGCCTGAGCCATCATCTGAATATTTTCCAGCTCCAGTGCTCTCTACATAAAGAAGAGAAAATATTGTGATATCCGTTTCCTAAAGTCATAATCGAATACTTACGGAATTTTTGAGTATATGTTCCTTGTCGATCTTTAACAGATATTGGGCTTATTGTTGATGGAGATGGACTTGATTCCTCTCCAAGCTTATTATCGGGATGAGAACTTAAGTCAAATAAACCTCCTTTGCTAGAGACTTTGCCGTTGCCATTGTTAAGGGAATTTCCTGGTCCCCCTTCAAGACCGCCTGACCCAAATAATCCACCGGAACCTTTTCCACCTCCATTTTCAAGGGAATTTCCTGGTCCTCCTACAAATAATCCACCAGGGCCTCTTCCACCTCCAGTTCCAGGTCCACTGGGACCGCTTCCACTTCCATCGCCTGTACCATCATAATCACCTCCACCTTTGCCGCTTGCAGCTCCACCTCCTACTGCTCCGCCTTGACCTGGCCTAATATTATCACCAAATCCAAGACCACCTCCTGATCCTAAGGGTCCTCGGCCCTTACCATCTCCACCTCCAAGAGGTCCCTCCCCAAATAAGTTTCCGCCACCGGGAGAGCCTCCAGTTCCGGGCCCAATGGAATTTCCTCTTCCAGGTGCTCCACCTTGGCCTTTTCCATCTCCGCCTCCAAATCCAAATGAACCTCCTACTCCAACGGGGCCAGAGCCTTTAGCATCACCAGCACCGAAACCACCTCCTCCGCCTAATGGACCATTGCCCGTTGCACCGCCGGCACCAAATCCACCTCCTCCGCCTAGAGGTCCATTGCCCTTATTGTCTCCAGCACCAAATCCATCTCCGCCTCCTAATGGACCATTGCCCGTAGCATCTCCAGAGCCAAAACCTCCTCCGACTCCGACTGGCCCGAATGGACCTGGTGGACCTGGTGGGCCCGGTGGACCTCCTGGACCTTTGGGACCATTAGGACCACTTGGTCCATTTGGTCCACTGGGACCGTTTGGACCGGTTGATCCGCCTAAGTTAAGAACATTTAAAGTCAGTAAGTTCCTTATTGAGTGGAAATTTAGAAAAGAATTTGCTTTTAATTTACCTGGCCCTAAGCCTCCTCCAGTTCCAAAACCTCCTCCGGATCCTGAGCCTCCACCAGTACCGAAACCTCCGGCACCTCCAACACCACCAACACCGCCATTTGGTCCTACAACATGACCATATGGTACGGCTCCAGGACCTCTTCCTCCATCGACATGGATATACTTGCCCGAATCATTCGAGCTTTCGCCATTGTAACCACCACTGCCTCTATTGCTACCAGATCCACCGGTTGTGCTTACACCGCCTTTACCTCCATTACCAAGACGATTACCACCGCTTCCTCCACTTCCACCGCTTCCACCGCTTCCACCGCTTCCACCCTTTCCATAAATAGGTAAGCTCTTCTCAGCTGATCCAGTTAAAACAATTGGACCATTCAGATGACTTCCTTTTCGTATACTTGTTGAACTACTTCCTGCAAGTTCGAAATTCAGTCCGCCTAATGCGTTTGCGGACGTCGTCTGTGCAAAGAGTTAAAGAAAAAAAAGCAAATTTCAAACATAACTATGTACCTCGAACCCTTTAAACCAGAACTCACAGTGGCTTCAGGAACATTTATCACTGGGAAATTTGGCCGAGCGCCGCCTTCAAATTTGCCACAACCAACTGGAAAATATAAATCACCCCAAGGTACTAACACACCCTTTCGTTTCGCTCTCTGCTCTAAACTCTGCAACGAGCTATCCCCAGTCTCAGGGAAAACCTCGACTGGCTTCTCTGGCTCCACGGTCCTATACCCGTGGGCATCCGCTACATAATGCACTACCCTGAGTACGTGGTATGGATCTATCCATCCATAGCAACCGTATGTGACACCGTCTGGGCCACGGGTTTCATGATGAAAATTACCGGTCTCACCGATATCGTAACCGTAACGGTAGGCACCTACATATATATACACAAAGTGTGATTGGATCAATCTTAAAGCAAAAGCGTACAAAAAGCGTTTCGTGGTGTGCGGGCGTGCGTTTTGTGGATATTTTCGAATTGGGGTACACATGAGGATCCGCCGTCTCCTGAACTTTTATTTTTTTTTTTGGAATTATGATTAAAAACCGTGTATTTACAATAATGCAGCTAAAATCTGTTTTTTTTTTTTTTGAACTTATGATCTATATATATACAAACATTTAAAAATGCCATTTTTACTGAGCATTTGCAATAGCCGATTGATCTTACAAGTATTTGCAAACTACCAAAATTGCACCCAAATTCCACCAGATAAATCCCAAAATTCAGTCCTTGCGTTTGTGTGTATTTTTGTTTTCGTTTATTTTGGGTCTTTGTACTTACTTGTGTCAAAGTTTGAGGAATAATATTGGGTGTTTGTCGTTTTTCTGTCGTTAATATCGATAATCAACTGGCGGTTCTCAGCATCGACTACGCGAGCGGCAAGAATTTCTTGCACCGTCAAGAAGGCGAGCACCTATAAATAAAAACAAAAATTTATGAAATCGTTAAAGTGGGTATTTTTATTGAAACATATATTTATTATTATATAGTTTTCACTATAGATACTAAAGAAATTTATTACATAACTTTGCAAAAAGCAAACCGTCATGGCAATAGCACGGACACGTTACACGAAAAAAAAAGTGCAACCCATGCCTAACTTCAGTTTTTAAAGTGCTGTCAATAGACCGATAAAGCTGTGGAAGCTATCAAAATATATCGAGTTTGACTATTTCGTAAGCCCACTGAGCAATGTTCTTTGTTTACAAGAGTCTTAAGCCCTTTGGTATTTATTGTAGTCCTAGATAATCTGCTTGAAGGACAAGTGACAGACCCCAAAGTGCATCAGTTATTCTTTGCTGGCAATAAAGCATCATAAGTAAAGATCAAACGTCCCTGCAACGAGCACTTGATGTATGGGTGGATGTTTTCGAGGGAAATGGGTGGCAGGAAAACTCTGCCATTTTCTGTGACCGAAAAATACCCCCTAAGCTGAATGGAAGGATCCTTACCGCAGTTGTTCGTCCGGCGCTTACATACGGTTCGCAATGCTGGACAATGTACAAAAAGTATGCGAGCAAGTTAACAGCAACTGAGATGAAGATGCTTCGCATGACAGCAGGAGTAACAAAGCTTGATCGAATTAGAAGTCCGAAGATCCGAGGAGGCCATCACGTCAAAGAACCCATCTCGAAAAAATTGGAGCACTACCAGCTCACTTGGTATTGCAATGTTCTAGTCGTTCAACGTTTCGATACAAGTGCGGAAGAGAGGCAGGGTTTACTTTCTGAGGTCGAATCGGCCAACCCCACAGGCGGACCAGTAGGGATCCAGTAAAGTGGGAGGGTTATGATCCCTATAAACCTGATCATAAACTTGCCGAACAAAAGGAATAAGAAAAGAAGATCAATAATATGAGTCCTCTGGTCATGTTCGTTGGGAGATATAGAATGCACATCCCAGGGAGGATCAATGGGAAAGTCGAAAAGATTTAACATTTTGATCAAAAATTGTCTATGCCAAGGTAGAAACATCCCCAAATAGGAAAAATCTCTGGCTTCAAACCAGAGGAAAACTTCCACCATTTTCCTGAGCAGTCTCACTAACTGAACATACTCGACGAGTACAACTAACTTGTTGATTTCCAAATTATTGCACAAAACCACTTTCCGCTTATGCAATTTATATACCTACCCCATTTATCACAGCAATAAAGTAAACAATCCCATTTGCAGAATATAATTCTTTGGCCAATTAAAAACCGATGAGTCGTCTCGCTTGAGTCACACATGAATCTAATTAACGGTAAAGCCAAAGAGTAGATGCACTTAACTATATTACCCACTAAAGGTGACAATGAAAGTGTTACTGAAGAATTTACGATGAGAATTTGACGATCAAATATTGAATTCCAAATGAAGGCATTTACGAGTATCGCACCCACATATTTCAAGACACTACGATATATCCCTCATCCTATCATGATATAGAAATTAAGGTCATCAAACCGGATCAAGAATGGGGAATTCACATTTCTTCGAGAGTAAACAGAAATTATTGTATTTTCTAATTGCCGCTAAATATGTATATGTAGAGTTGAATTAACGGTTCATCAAAAATATTAGAGTTCACTTTAATAGTTCTAGATATATGCAATATAAATGTAAATGTATTAAGCATTCTATGCAAGTGAGTGTGTCATTAAAGTGGTGTGTCATGTGTGTCATGCAGCCAGTAAGGATGGATTTTTATAAGCCAATTAAGCATTAAATAACTTATTTTTGCATAATTTTCATGCCATCAGAAAGAGCTTTTATCCGAACGACTTGAATAATAATTTAAAAGTTAAGTCGTTCGCGAAGACGAATCGATTTGTGACGCATTTTTGAGCTATGGCAATGCAACAATAGGGCAGAGCGAGGAATGATGTAATTTGTAAATACTTGAATACACTTCTATGTGATCCTTTGATATGAATATAATTCTACTTTTGCGCACATTCCAAGAATGTAATGCGTTTCAACTTTATTGCTGGTGCCAAGGTTGTAGTAAAAATTTAAACATAAGATATAAATATACTCAAAGGCATGGCTAACAGCAAACTCTCATAAAAATGATGACAAATGCAATGCAGGCCTTGGGAATCATCCACACTTATTAGAGCCACTATGGATTAGAATGTAAAAAAACTTTTAATTCTGCTTTGGGAAAGAGATGGTAAGGTGATGGTGGTGCCGGTCCACTTCCATTTTTCAATGACGTGTTCCATTAAATAGATCAATTAAATGAGTCTTATAAAACCAAGCTAAGGAAAAATGTACCCGATTTCAAGTCTAGATGATCGAATACCTTTCCCCACTTAGAACGAGCTAAGGAACTCATAAAATCTTTTGAGAAAGCGAGAACTAGTTATTGAAATGAAATGTTTCAATATTTAGATGGATATATGGGGATAGGATGAAAAACCGAAATATTAGACTTTAGCCTTTAAATTCGTCCTTTCAGCAATACCCTTGCTTAGATTCTAGAGCAATAAATGAGACGTTTTGAGCACAGTTAGGCCGTCTATGAAAATTTCGAAATTATTTCTGTTAAAACCGCCTTAATTTGAATGATTTCAATGACTGAGATCAATCAACAAAAGGAACAGGAGGCAATAATACGATGTAAGAAAACCCGAAAAGTAGCAACTACCATAAATCTTAAAACGCAAACAAGTCTTTCTTGGAAACTTCGAACAGGACCTATTCGTCTGCATTAAAAATTAATCATTTTTTAATTGACTTTAACTGCATGCCATACACTTGAGCCCTACCTAAATTTAGTCATAAATACTGCAAGACTAATTCACATCAATCGCTTTACGATCTGCTCGGCAGGTTTTACTAACCATCATAAAAATGTCACAAGCAGACCGACACGAAATGAAATCCGGGTCCAGACAAAATACTAATCGCGTTACTCATCAGTTTCGTTGCACACGATGATTAACACACCTTCTAAGGCATATAGCTCAGCCCACATATTCTAAAGGTAAAGCCATAAACAAAGTAAGTCTGTAGTAACTTAAGATAGCTTTCTTGGTGACAATTTGAAAAGCTTCATGCGTCCAAGCCAATTCCTATTTCAGAAAATTACACCCCAGCCTTCGCAGATTTTGTGTCATAAATTGCTTACACGCATTCAAATTAGCACATTTCACGAAGAGTGCTAAACGCCATATGTTCGTAAATAAATGATTATGATATAAGCCATTACGAAATGGGTTCGTGCTAATAGTTCCGTAGAGACGCAAGGAAAACAGCAGATGTCTCAAACATGTAATACATTTTAATGTCTCTGGATGTCCTTGAAGAAATTTGTCAAATTGTGCAAAACATTGAAGGATTTCCATTGTGTGGACATCTTTTATGAGATAATCTTCAATTGATTTGTATTCGAAGAATATGGATCGCCTGAGGACGCCCTCTGCATGTAATATTCTTAAGATATTTTTTTTTTATTTCGCTTATACACCTACAAATATCACGTTCAAAAGAGTTCAACACGAGGCTTTGAAAGGTGGCATTGTCTTCAAGTCGATGATAATTAATTATTATGTTTACAAACAACAACTTACAACGTTAAACGTGTAGGAATTTACATAAACACACTATGACAAGCTGAAATAGTTGAAACAGAGTGGAATGCCTAGAATACCACATTTAATTTAATAATAACCTGTTTTCGAAGTTCTAAGAAGTTATATTAAATTTAATCATGCGTTATAATTAGAAGCATTTTTAAGGTTTCTCAATTTAGCACTAATGTTTAAAAGGTAAAGTTAAACAAACGCAAAATGCTTTAAACAGGTTTTCCATTTTTTTTTTGGTTTCTTTGGGAGTCATGCCTAGCATTGTTATGCTAAAAGATTTTATTGATTCAAGGCAACGGATAAGTTTTAGCAATAAAATCAGTGAAATAAATTCATGCGGAAAATTGTGTCTTGGACATGATAAAAGCAGTGGCAACGGATGCTGTTCATCATTTTTAATTACAAATAGATTTGATTAGACTACTCATAAAAATATTTTATTGTGTTTTAATTGGATTTCTCTATATTTATTTTGGCTTAGACATTACGGTGGCTTTTCTTTAGGAGCAGTGGATTTTATTGGTGTTTTTAACGAACTCTTTCCTAATTTGGTTGAATTAAAGTAGCCTGGAATTTTCAATGAAGTTCTTCTACCAAACCTGCTTAAAGGGAGCTCCCCAGGTTCACCATAGGGAACAAAATGTTCAGCACCTATGGCCTGTGCTGATATTCAGCAATTTCGAGCGGCAATGCAACGGCGTTTACATTTCAATTAAACAACAAATACTGAAAACTTGAAAACTCTTCCTGGCAACTTTGAAAGAATCTTTGGAAAAGCGAGGCATTTGACTTCTTGCAAAACACACTAATTTGCACGCGTCTAACTCAGGACCGGCTCAATCTATTAGAATAAAATTAAGTTTAAGATTAAGTCAATCGATAAATATATTTTGCATATTCCGGAATGTGGGACCTACGACGTTTGGCGTCAAAGCCCTGGAAAACTGAAATTATTTCTTCTGATTCGATTGCAAATGGTTGTCGACCAGCGATGAAATTTTGTGTGAGTACTCAGTACTTGACGCGTTTGTTTTCCCTTCATTTATTGTTCAGTCAACTTATGGCTGCATTCGAATGGAGTAATATCCAAATGACTCGTAGTAGTTCATCATCATCAACCTAAGTGTAGAACCCTAAGGGCTCATGCCACTTGGTATCTGTTTCGGTGCTCCCCCATGTTTTTAACCGAACGTGGGCAATTTAGTGAAAATATAACACATTTTATCCCCATGAACTTTTCTAGGTCAAACCCTTTTATAAATAGCATACTGATGGCGTATGCCAGATATCCAGTGAATAGATGAAAACTTACGTATGCAGATGTACCTATGTATATATCCGATATACGAGTCCTTCAAAAACACAAGTTTTTAAATGGTTTTCATCATGCAATCCACATAAGAGCAGATCCATGCAAACAAACATTCAAGAGAAAACTATACCAAAAGTGTGAGGAATTTGTCAAGTCCACCACTCGGTATATGCATTTTCGTAGCTGACCTTTGCCAAAGGTTGACAACACCGAAATACTCAAACACTAAAATTAGACTTCGCACTTCTTCGTCAAGGTTACATATGTATGTGAATAAATTAACACCATAAAGCAAGGAAGTATTATTCATACTGGTTATTTGAATTAAAATTTTCGCTTCTTAGATAAATCATCCGGTTTCTAAGCGATTAGTTGCGATATCTATCGCAAATTTGTTTTAATTGGTGTTACTGTGGTTTGATAAATTATATAGACACATTGTATGCATTTAGTACCCCATCCCTATGTTGTACCAAAAGTGGAATGCTAAATAATACACATATAAATTTAAAAGAGTTGACAGTTGATTTGAGAAAATTTAAAGAGGTGTGTGACTGAATAGTGCCACAAAGAGTGCTAGCAAAGGAATGCATTACTACACATGCATATATAAAGACTATCTATGACGAAATACAAGTTTCTTTCTTTCAATGTGACATTTTTAATTTATGTAGTCCCTTACGAACATGCACAGAAGCCCCTTTTAAATGCATTTCAAGATCGGGGAATTATTCAATTATGTAAAAACAAAACAAGCAAAAATTATGTGTACCTATGCAGATAAATACTTAAGAGTTTTAAAGGTAATATTACGTTGACGCTGTTGTGTTTGTGTCCATTGTATCTACGCGTATGTTTCGTGTACGAAATAAGACAATTTAAGAAAAGGTTAACGAGACTTTAAAAAAAAAATTATAAAATAAATGGCGGCATCGAGCAGAAAACAAATCTTAAATAAAATTCAGTATGCAATAATGATAACGACAGAGATAAACCTAAATGAGATTTTCGACTGCAAACTCTATTGCAGATGCCTGATGGTCACTGCAGAATTACGTGTCCATCAACACGACTCGTCCTCTTTAACACTCCACGCTTTCACCAGCAAAAAAATCAGTGCCTACTACTTACATGCATTTTTGAGAGCGTATGTACATATGTACATACGTTCCGGGTCGTATGCAAACTGAATATGCACCCTGACATCAACTCATTATGGTTGAACAGTGATAATTACAATCTTTTATGCGGAAAGGTACACTCGTGCAGTTGCAATATCCATAACTAGCTTCACAGCTGCGACATATCCCCCCTAACTTTAAAGTGTCACTCTGTTTGTCTTTATGAATCAGAGATGAGAAATATAAGAACTGTAATATTCCCTATAATAAGCAAGCTATTAATTTTTACACAGAATTGGGAAATAAAAATTGTGGTTCCTCCTTAAAAATGACGTTCAATTCCTGCTGAACTTGTAGTGCTGCCAACTACTAGCTTCCGCATTTTCACTATATAAACTAATGTTCGTTGGGTATACTAGTCTCAATTTTATAGAAAATGAATGAAGACAAAATATTTTTCAAACAATATATTCTGTAGTATTTTTCAAATAAAAATAAAAATGTATTTGGAACGCAACTCTCCACGGTCTTTTGATGTTTGACAGCTGAAATGTCAAGATGGCCAAACAAATGAAAGATTGGTGCGTATACAAGCTCCCTTTAAAGTTTACAGCCTACCAGTAAATGCACACTGGTATGTATCATAGTTCATCTCTGTTATTTCCGCACTAATTTCGAAAACATTTAAATACAATTTTAGTCCGTTTTCGGCATTCTATGCAGATGGAATTCCCGCTCTACTCCAAGCAGAGTCAAATATATCGACTTCCTTAATACAAACAATCCTTGGCAGAACTTGAAAAATGAAAAGCTTCACGAAAGAGTTCAAGTTGTTGTAAAAGTTTTAAACAAATGAACCTTATCAACTTACCGTCCGTTTCCAAAATAATAGCAAAAGTAGAAAAGAATCGAACATTATGATACAACTCTCGTAAGCCAGACTTCTGGAAGATATGCTCCAATGCCATTGGATATTTCGTAAATTGATATCTATGCAACATTCTTAAAATTGTCTGTCCTAATTGCATCTCAAATCAAAAGAATGGGCCAGAAGCCTACTGACACCTCTATATGGCGAAGGAAATGGAAATAGATTGGTGACACCTTGCAGCAGGAAAAACAATCCTACGTGATTAGGTAGAACAGCAGTTCACCCAAGAGATATGTATCTGGTATGGAACAGATGAAAACAAATCTAGAAATTTAGGGAAGATATGGAGAGAGTTGCAACGCGTTAGTAACGCTTTGTGGGCCACAAAAAGCCACAAGACATAAATATGTAAGTGTAGCCAATAAGTTTGACATAAGGTAAGATCTACAACATCCTGCCGTCTACTTGAGAAATTAGAAGGGAGTAGGAAAGCGAATGTTATATGAAGTGCGTGTTATAATAAATGTATATCTATTAGAAAAGCGATTATACAGTTATGGTAATAAGTTTTTCAGGTAAATATGACATAAGCTAAATGAAAAGCTATTGTCCCTTTCAATATACTCGGAATGCTTTTAGGATGTTGCATTGATTTACTTAAAGGGGGACAAGCTGGATTATGATTTAAAAAATATCTGCACAATGTAATCATCATAACAAACAGCTACACTCGGTTCTAGATCTCGATCTTGGTTCTCAAATGTTACATCGCCACAGCAACAATGTGTTTAAGGATAATCAAGGAGGTTAAAGTAAAGCACCTTCTATAGCTTCGTATAGAAAATATTTGTGATGAGGCTAATGAGTTAAGCCTGCTTTTGATCTCGCGCCTCCGACTAAAATGAAGAAGAATACTACTGATATCGCCAGACTAACCCAAGTAAACCCTAAAAGTGCTGTTGTCATAAACAACAGCCAGTAACTAAATATTCATACTAATGATTCCAAAGGGATGTGCCTTTCGAATATACCCATGCAAAGTCAATACACTTCCCCATTCCCAGATAGCTAAGGCTAGTCAGGAGGGGGGTTTTGAAAAAACTTCGAAAAACGATGAAGCAGTCTCAAGATAGACAAATAAGCCTGATACTCCTACGATTCTAGGATATTTCACATTTAGTAGAGAATGTGACTTAAATACAAAACGGGAAAACCAAAGTAATAAAAGATACGTAAATACCATCATAGATACGAGAACGTAATGCAATCGCTGGGTTTGTTAGACTCTAGTTAGTATATTGACGCTGATTAGCCAAAAACCAGCACGAGGGTTATTCTATCAATTAGAGTCATTGCATTAGATCATATCAAATAAAACCGACAAGTCACTCATTACACATACATTGATACTATGATGCATTCCTCTTCCATTAACCTTGACTTCAGGCATCAAATCATTGCAATCATCAGTGCCCAAAACGTTTTCATCATCTGCGTGACTGATCAATTATTAAAATAATTATCACACTCTTTTCACACCTAGATCTCGATTGTATAACCGAATATATGTACAAAACAAAGTAAAAGATATTCAACAATGAGCACATAATTAATGTAATTGCTTTTCTGTGTCACATTCAGATACTGAAGGTTTGTCGCTTACACATTTCATCCATCAGACAAAAAGAAATTTGCAAAAGAAAGGGAAAACAATTAAGAAATTCCACGAACCAGGTCAAATCTATTGACTCAAGTCTCACATACTCAATGCTACGAGTAGGAGGATTAAGAAAATGAGGAGGATTCCCGTCGCGCACTCAAAGGCCTCGACAAAGTAGGCTAACTCATACAATTTGGCGCGATCGCTTTCAGCTGATTTATGTACCTAGTGCGGCACGAATACGGGCGCGGATTTTTTAGTTTTTTTCTTCTGTAGACTTATGTTAAAGAGCAAATCAATTTTAGAAGAATTCGTTTGTTGTATCTCATCTGTCAAAGCGACATCGGTTGACAAAACGACAACCGTCCTATTGTTTAAAATGAATATTTGTTTCCTCAAAGAGAGACAAATGAAAATAACCATCATGACTCTAGCAGAATTTAAAATATGGCCTCTGTTGTTTGCTACACATCGCACACAAGTAAGAGATACAAATGATGATTAAATAAAGATTTATGAAAATCAACGAGAACAACCTGAGATGATTTGCATGACAAGAGCTCTACAAAAATTCCAGAAACGTGCAACAGTTGCGGATCAATTAAAAATGGTCGAGCGAATAAATATTTTTCTTTTTTTAATGAAACAGTCAATAAGATGATCATATGCATTATGATCTTCATTTTCCGTCGGAATTAAGGTCAATCTTGCACGATGGGAATTTATGTTGACAGACAGAAATTTTAAGTTACGTAAGAAGACTGTTCATTGCACACGCATTTGGCTTGATGGTGGTACCCAAGTGTCTTCAGGCAATGTGCATCTTTAACAAGAGGCACATTGCGAAAAAGTTGTTTCTGTTTGCGTTATGGCGCTGGCGGAGCAGCGAATACCTTACGAGAAAACAAACACACGGTTAGGCCAATATGCTGTTAATAAAATGAAAACGAAGGTCAGAGTCATCAAGTTGACTGGTCAGTCGGTATGTACATGTACACATAGTATATATTTTTTTTTTTTTGATATCCCTTCGGGGGTCTTAAGATCGATTATCAACGTAATGAAATCGAGGCCATCAGTCGTCTGAACGGTTCTCGAAAATTTAATTGGATGGGGAGTGCATGATGCCAAGGAATGATTATGGTCGAAGGAGGGTTTTGTGTTTACGTAGGTACATTAAAAGGGCCTCCCTTGGAGAGGACCTAGAAATAAATATGGAAATGCAAAAAAATCCAACCGTCTCGGCTTCAGCCAAGTGACTGCGTGCAAAAATTTCGAGGAATTTTGGTACTATTATAAACAGCAGCTGGGATGCCGGCATTGTTTAAAGTTTCCTGAGAAATTGACATCTGCTCGAGTTGTGTAATTTTAAAGAAAATTTTCCACTCCATGGAAATATTATAAGTATCAGTTTAAATTGAGTCACTATCTGGCAATTTTCGTATCTTAAACCAGACAGTCTGACATTGACCCGAGTATTCAAAATCAATTTCAAAGAAATTATTGTCATCTCACCAAATACCCGTTTTGATACTCACCTGAAAAGAAAAAGAAAATAATTTAAAATTTTTAATAATAAAAAACTTAGCAGTATAAAATGTTTACATTAATAGTGTCATTCAGGTGGATCTACCTATGTATGCAATAACTTAAGACTTAACTGAATATTAATGGACAGCACTTTTAGATATTTCATCATAGCAAACCAGACTGTCTGCGTGATTGTGTTCACTTTGTCCGATTTAGGGAGACACACCATCAAATTTGCCACTTTTACAAGACTCCCTAAACAGTTTTTATGGCACACGTTTACTTTGAATTTTAATTTTTACACGTTGCGTACTTTGCGATAACAAAGTCGAATGGGGACGAAGTTGAATATTAAATTGTGCTGGATGATAGGAATCGCTTAAGTTTGCTACCGAAACTTAATTTAGATAAATGTTACTACATGCAGAACAAAAATGAAATACGTTCTTTTAACTGACTGCAATATACGCGTACGTTTGATAAAGATCTTAAAGTGGGTGCTTAGTGAAAGAAGAGAGTAAGTTTAAGGTTTTGGCTTACAACGTGAACGTATGTATGTATGTGTTGATCTCGCAAAGAGAAAAAAGCGCAAATGATCAAAAGACCAAATCATGTGCAGAGTACTAGACTTCTGAAAGACTCCAGCTCTGGCCGATTAAGCCAGTTCAGCCATATATCAGAGAAGATAAACTGGTTGACCAGATGTTGAAGTTTAGCAAGAACTTTCTAAATTTATCCTGATCCGTATAGACTTCCATTAATCATTACACTTGTACCGAAGCTCTCACTGGGACACCTTTTCCAAGGATTGCATATTTTCATACTGAATGACTAAAATGCCTTAAGAGTATTTAATTCGACCCGGTTAACTGAGAGCCTCAGGAGAGACGACGTCTTGATATCGTCTAATCGCCGCACAACAATAACTACTCATCAGAATTATTAAGTTATGAACTTGGTTTCAATTAGTATGAAAATCTTATTAATCCCAAACAAAAAAAGAAGCAAGCTTGTGAAAGACCAGCATTGACATTAAGTGTCAAGCTAGGCCCTGGACCACATGCGGTCTGTTGCGCCATGTATTTGTACATATTTTTATGTTTTGTGTAAATTTAAAATTTATTTGAGCACGGTTGACCCTGTTTGAAAAAAGAAATCGTTCAGTTGTGATATGTATACTAAAAGCGCCTCACGTGATGAAGTGAACTGAACAAGTCAAGTTCACCAGTGAATATACACATGTATGTTATGCAGCAAATTGTAAGTCATAAAATCATCGTATCTTAACTCTGATGGTCGGTGATAGTGGCCCCAGGGCAGAAACGCAATAAGTGGTTGAAATATGCATGCTGCTGCCCTCAAACTTGAAAGTATGTTTTTGCGAATACGAATCAAAAACCATCTTCCATCATCCAAAAATTTTAAATCAAAGTGAAATCGTATCAAAGTCGAAATTAAACCACTAATTGACCATCCAAGTAACTTTGTTGACAAGTCTTACAACTTTGTCAACAAATTCAGAACTGATTTCGCCACAGGAGAATCCTGACCGAATAACATCATTACACGAAACTTTGACACACTGAGAGGGATTGAATTGCTTACCACAAACCACACCCAAGGGAAGTAAATTAACATCTGTTCCGACAGAAAGGCGTTATAACCAAGACTGTACCAAAATTAGTTTTGGTAAGGGAGTGTGAACGCACCCTAAGCCTGATTGCTTACCGCAACAAAGGTGGCTTAACCTCAGAATTGAGGCACAGAAGAATAAAGTAAGCTAAGAGTAAAAAGGAGCAAACTCGGTGCGAGTTCCACTGACAAAAGTAAACCAAAGGAAACCCCAGAATTCAAAATAATTCATTTTTTAGATCTGTCACCGATGTGGTGTAACTTCACTCCTATTTTCCGACGTTTTTTGAACTAAAAAATCGTCTTGTCATTAAAGGTCATCCTTGTCTACAATACTACAAAGAGCTTAAAATTGGAAGAAAGACGATTAGAAACGTGCCCTTAATATTTGCTAGCACATATGCAAGACTCCATGCATAGTAAACAGGTTTTGTGTGGCAGCTGCATTGCAATACTGTCAATTTTCTCTGACGGAATACACATTGTATTTAAATTTCAACAGCTCCCATACGGTGTACAAATAGAACCACGAATTGCATTTGGCATAAATCTTCATGGCGATATCCTCAAAGCATTTTTTACTACCAGCAAAAGACTAACCAAATATTTGTTTATTTATTTCGTATTTATTGCTTCAAACTTCCAGAGTAGCAAGATTGTTTTTTAATAGTTATGTGGGTGGAAGCCTTAACTGAGAACGTTATTGTTGTGTGGGGAAATAGAAAGTGCAAACAAGTAATCATTTTCGTATTTAAGAGAAATGTATGCGAACATCGTAGTTTTTGGTGAACAGAGGTAATCTGCCCATCTGTCATAAAAATTGAAAGCTGAAATCAACTCAAAATGTAACATATCCACCTTTGCAATCGTGATAACTAAGTTGAGTCACGGACAATAGGTTGCATAACCGCCTTTTGAGACCCAACAATTTACTTTCACTGAAACACCTTAATTTTTTTCTTTTTGTCTTTGAATCAAAATCACCTTCACCTTAGGCGTAACATCTCATCAAATTTGCAAACGGAATTAATACTATCCTAAACTGATTTTTTGTCTAAACAGTTAATTAAAATAAACAATACAACTCAATCCAAACCTATTAAAAAATATAATCCCGTTCTGATTACTTTGACCGTGAAACCTGAACAAATATAACTTGAAACTCCACTAATCCACTGAATGTAGATCATCAACAAAAAACAACAAAAAATTATAAAACTTAACTGCTTTCTTTGTTAGATTTAACGGGAATTAAAATTTTACTTTCATTTGGAAAAAAAAAGAATAGATATTCTAAGAGGAATTCCTTGAAGATCCGTTATTTAAATTTGATGCTACTAACATCTAGCGTATATTTTATTTTAAAAATAAAAGTAAAAATAAATAAGTTAAATGGGCAATCGAATGATATATGCATGTATGTATATATAAGTTTATTTAAAATTCTTTTGCAGGTATTTACAGTCTAACCTTGAAGCTTTACGAAGACATGCAAATAACATTAGATCAGGCGGAAATAAATATAAATTTGTGTATTGATCAATACGAAATGAAAATGAAAGTATCTTAATGGGTTAGTACGGTTAAGATCAAAGATCCGCCTTCAAACTTTATTAGCTTAATAAAATTTAATGTAACCCAATCGCTTTGTCACACTAAAATAAACAAATGATTGCAATGCCACAAATATTTTCGAAAAGCCGAGACTACTTATGTACTCTTGCTCATCTTAGCCGCACCTTTGTTGTCACATCATCTCAAATCACTTCTCTCACTTTGTAGCTAGAAGTGGATAAATTTTGTTTTTTTTTTTTTTGTTTGCTATATGAACCTAAATGTCAAGCAGTACAAATCGTTGTTCTAAAAAAAAAAAAATTAAGTAGGTTTCCAGCAAATGGTGTAATCCTTTGGATCAAGCATGCATTGGTGGTAATAAAAATGAAGTCTAGCAGAACCGGAAGATGATTAGAACAAAGAAAAAAATTCTGAGTCAGACTTGGTGTGGACACTATCTAAACGAACTACATGCGCTGTTAACTCAGGACTTAACAGTTATTTGTAATTTATTAAATAGATTGTGAAGACGGATACTAAATGTCAAATGTTTGCCTACTGACGAAAACAGTGGGAGACACGATGTTTTCGAACGGATTTCTCATAAAATTTCATGACAAACAAAGGTCATTCATTTGGTTGGATTGTTTAGCTTTGAATTATGTTATTTTTTCGGTGATTATTTATCTCTTTTTATTTATTCATCATGCACAACGAATTTGTATCTTTTTCCCATTTTTAAATGATTCAAGTCAATATAAGACGCAAAAGGTATCTTTCAAAAAATCACCAAACGTGATCGCCAGAAAAATTATTTATTATTTAATTGAGGATTTTTCCAACTCGAATACTTCTCATATTTTAGTCTTCATTTCGGGATTATGATGTCAACAGCTCTGTGGCACTGTGACACTGTGACACTGTGACACACGTGGGAAAATGCGTACTCGGAAACTAAGAAGGATATGAGTCATTTCCAAGTAGCTAAGCAGGTTAATTTGAATACGTCAAAATTGTTTTGATTTAGAAATACTAATAAATATATCAATTAAGACATTTTTATATTCTTTTTTTATTCAGCATATTTTAAATGAAACATTAAAAACTATTATATATATAAATTGTATTAAATTTCATATTATGTGAAAAACTCTTCAGGATCCGCTTCCTCAATAACAAATTAATGTAAATTAAACCAAGCGACTAAAAAATATTTGGCAATCCATATTAATGACATAATACGCCGAATACATACATATGTATCTCTTAGGCATTTGTGAACGCGGAACCCAGCATAAAACTTATGTAATCATACTTGATTAGCAGGTTATTCAAATTAAGTTTAATATAAGGAATTTTGGTATAGTTCAGTGTTGAATTTTTTTTTTTTAAATAAATCTTTTAACGATTTGATAGGAGGTGAAAAAGAAAAAAATAAGAGTAAAATGGCGCTTCGCTTACGCATATTTCAAATTTGAAATGGATGTTAATCAAATAAATTAATATTAATTATCGGTAACACTTCAACCAGTTGAAAGGTCGTCGCCACAGTATGGGTTATTTGTCTCATGTGAAAAATTGTAATCAAATTTTATTTTTTTTTTTTTAAACTATAAAATGTGAAACTAAACCTTGAAAATTAATCAAACAAAATAATCTTTAAGTATTGACAATAATCGTGAAACAAAATATATGAGGTTAAAGAGTTTCCTGGGGTTTTTCTGGTCATTATTCATTTCTCATCAAATAGAGGTCATTTTTTTTTCTGTCTGTTCTAAGTTGAATGGAAATCTTCTGGATTTGACTGTCTGGTTTTGCGTTTATATTCGTAAAGCGCTGTAAATATATGTATGGAAAACGAAAAAATATGCAAGAATAGGTATTATAAACTGTAGATAAAAAATTACATGCGCAATAAATAGATCAACATTTTATTTGTGCCGCATCGTTATTAAAATGTTATCTCATTGGATTCTTTTTTAATGATCTTGGTGACAAACAACACCCACACCATTAAAAACCGCAAAGTACATGATCTCATGCTCATAGAGACAGAATCTATTCAAATACAGCCATTTTTCAAAGAGTGGGTGTTAAAGACAGTTAATATTGCAATCAATCTAGACAGGATGGCGCAACTTGCCATGCATTCCATGAAACAATAGGCCTTCTACGCATTTACTTACTTCGCCAACCATATTATCAGCCGTTTTGGAGACGTGCATACCTTGGCCACCGCCCATTTGTGATTAAAGCCATAGGAATTTCTATGGATATGAATAATTGAAAAATTGACACATATAAGGAAAACATCCGTCGAGCTTTTCACGGAATAGAGCCACGGACAATCAACAATATTTCAGCAGAAATGGGTTAACAAGCTGGGCTACTGCCAAGCCAGTCCCAGCAGCTCTTTGAACGAAATTATTTCATAAAAAATCGGAGGGTGTCCACTATTCAACAATAACTTGGGAAATATTGAATTGAAAGCAACCAGCAGATGACCAACATTTGGGCACTTTTTGCAGGATTAGGACCAAATTTGTACGACCTATCTAATAGGCTATGAGACAGAAAATCGTTGCTGAATCCATCCCTTGATGACGACACATGCATTGAAATGTCGATATTCACAAGTGTTAAGTGCTGTAAAGATACGTTTTTCAACGAATTGGCATTTTTGGTGGTTTGAAGAAAGGTTTCACTGGAGATGTCCTTATAAAAAACGGTTAAAGGGCACATACGTGTCCCGTGCAGTAATTATAAAATTGCAGGAGATTATATGGCTAAAACTTGTCATAGATTGTTGAACTGAGTTTGTGTCGTTTTTCAAATGGTGATTCCTTAAATCTTTACTAGAACAACTACGCAGAAGGGGTTATATGGTATACTTAGTATTCGAATCATTTCTTCTTAGAGACTAGACATATAGCGTGACTTCTCATGTGTATGAATCGGCAATGATTCACGGATACTGATGCTCCATGGCCCAAGTAGACAGCATGTGATTCATAACACCATAGTGACTGCAGATCAAGAAGTCTCTCTTTTTGTAACAAATGATCTGTGCATAGAACTTTTATGGCTCGTAGTTCAGTTGTTAAATCACTGTTGCATGTACCCTATAAGCTATAGCACTTAGTTTTCCAGATATTTAAGACAAGCTTCGTTCTGTTTTTACAATTATTTCACTGTCAACATGTAAGGACTGATTCACTTGTCATTTGCTTAGGGTGATTGGACTATTTCGGCCAACTTGTGTTTAGCGATATTGCCTACTTCATTCTCGGCGCATGTGATAATTCGTAATTCAAACATTTGCATTCCTATCGACCACAGGCAGAAGTGGAAAAATTCACTCGCAAAACTAACTTTAATTTGTTTGCAGACTATAGGTATAATAAAAAAAAATAATAATAAAATCCAGTTAAGATCTGCAATAAAATTACATAAGTTGTTTTCTGTTCAAAATGCTGCTGGGGATATAGCTGTTATGCATAGCAAACAATTTAAGTATTTAACGGGAACACTACTCAAAAATTTGCGTGATATAATAATTATGTTTCCTCCAATTAATCTCAGAGTGTGTTCAATGTTGAGATGAAATATTTGCATATCAAGTAGTACAGCTTCTTCGATGATCTAACCACTTTCGATTTCAAATATATTAAAGGTGAATCTCTGTGCTAAATTTATTACGTCAACTGCTTCTTATCGTGAATTTTAATAAGATATTCCGCGATCTCATTTAAAATCAATTTTTTCTCTTTTTCTTTCCTTTTTTTTGCACACTCAATGTAGTAAACTGAATAGAAAAAAGCTGTCTGCATAGATATGACTTAAAATTAAGATGCAAGTTGTCCTTCAAAATTAAAAAACACCATATAAGTATATGATGTTAGTACGCGACGCACATTTGTGCTCAAATTCTTAAGACCCATTTAAGCTTAAATTCCAAAGCCACCTTAGCTTCAAATCATGCGAGCATCAAGTTTCACTACTTGTACTTAAAAGACGATCCGGTATCACATTAGATTCGTGAATATATCTTCTTCAACCTACTGACGTTAACCATTAAAAGAGTCTTAGCAGAAACTAATAACGTGCCTTTCACTAATTCGAGTACGAGTATCTGATCGATACGAATCGAACCCAAAATAATAAAAAAAAAGTGTTTGCGTAGTGATGACATTTGCAAAAATTTAGATAAAAATCGATTATTTATTCTGTTTTCGTATCTATTATTTTGAGATAATTTTTAGATAGGAGAATGTCTTTTATATAAGTTTTTATAGTCGAATAAAAGATATGCTGTAGCATAAATCAAAACTTGTCTTTAAGGATCATTGGTTCTTCATCTCATTTGGTTTAGTCTTTAAATTGAATCGGTAAAAATATCAAGGCGACAGACAACTTATACCACATTTCGATAGTAGTTTGGCCTAAAGTACATTTAAATCCAAAACAATTCAAAATCTCGTCTTTCGGGGTGGAAACGAAAAGATCTGCAGAGCATCGCCTAAAACGTTTCATGCTTTAAAAGCACTGTTTCATTCCAATGCCCCTTGAATAAAAAATGAAAAAGCCGTGCAAGAACAAACATTTTGGACGCAATACACACCATAAAGCAGCATCCTAAATAAGTCCCGTTAAACGATCAGAGCAGTATCATCCAATTCCTGTGAACGCTACAGCTATCATTATTCTACTACTAAACATAAAAAAAGTGAAATTGGTCTTCCATCCGTAGATGTAGCCAAAATTCTGTTTACAAACTTTGGAACAAACCTCTAACCAGACTATTCTTCCTTAAGTGCGAGTTATTTCGACATTGGCAATACTAATAAGCATTGACAGATATAGTTGCATAGTGCTAAGTTTCCTTGCTGTCTTGCAGAACCTGTGCGAAATTTTAAAAGAAATTTTACGTGGAAATGGAGTCCTTTCACCAGCTGGTGTAAAAATTGTTCGTGAAACTATGAGTTGGAAAACCAAAGCTACCCGCATACGGACAGACGGAAGAATTGCTCTTGATGCCCAAAGTGTGCGCAAAGATTCAAGAACCTCAATACGTTGCAGAGCTCTCTATGGAGAATATTCCATAAAGGTCTCGAACTACTCTCGGTCTCGGCAAAATGAATACCGGCTTCGTTATTGCGTGCTTTTATAAAGCAACAATCATTGAAAAATATTGAACAGTGTTCTATTAATAGCAATTACAAAACGAAACCAACAGATGGCTCACCCTTTATATATAGAAGCACCAAATTAACGTGACGAGTATTCTAATCTACGTATGAACAAGGATTTGCGGTCAAATTGGGCTTAGTATGCTAGGCACAAACCCGGACATAAGAAAATATGTTTATAAATAGAGTTTTAAATCTACTGACAAATGAACATACCGGAAAATAATATACTTATTGTTTGCCTAGTAATTACTACTAAGCAAGTTTCAATAGTTGTTTAACTTAAGCATATTTAAAGAAGCTTCAGCTATTTAATTATTATTAAATTTCCCAGTTTTTGTTAGAGGAAAATTTAACGATTTAATGGATTCATTTAATCGAATTATTCAGTCGCTTTATACGAGTAGGATGGTTATCCTTGGGGTAGAATTATTATTTTTATGTATACTCTCAGTTTTACTAATTGTTTTCGCACTTTTTTTACTTAGAACGAAGACGTTAAACATGAGCTTTTATTATTTCTCAGACCTCGTGACACCATCAGAAATATAAGTGAAATAAGTTTTACTACTTTAAACAAAAAATAAAATGTCCTTATTAATTTTTTTGATAGTTTGCAGTTAGGTCTTAAAACGTTAAGGAAGGCGCAAGTAAGGAAAGTCAACACAAGATGGCGCCTTCTTTAGTAGGAGGTCTCTGCCTTCCAATATGGAAGTGGACAACGTTTGTATTATATTCCCTGAGGTTTCCATCAATCTTAGCATTTCCCACCTTCTATACCATAGGTTAGCTATTTGTCTATAGCATTAAATGCAGTTTTTTCGTTCATAGTCGCGGATGAATTTGTTCAAATCTTGTATTTGAAATTCGCTGACTTAGACAGTTAAATGGCACACTCAGCTTGTGACACAGATTTCAAATAAGGATATTATGTTTATTATCTGAAATTTGTTTTGATACTAGACACATTAAACCTTATTAGATGAGAAATTTACATACGATCCAATAGTTTACTAATCTAGCTGACTAATATCAATGACGTTAACTCCTATTCTAACGCCGTGAGTTCTGATTAATCATCAAAGCCAAAATCGGGCATTTTTACGAATCATCAGCCCGAAAAAATGATCTTTGAGATCAATGCCATAAAATCTCTTGACCAAAAAAAAAGCGATTTAAATCCATCGAATCCCCAGCCATTACGCCAAGACATAAAATCCATTTTTGGCCTCGTCTTGAAATAATAAAAATATGGATAACTATGCAAATGATCTGTGCCTACTGTTTGAAGACTACAGGACGTAAGAGTAGAAGAAACAGCCGGAACTACTTGTTGATAATATATTTTGTCAATTAAACGAGTAAGATTATGAGGAAAAATCTCAAAATATTGTGGATCCTTACAAAGCGGATGCAGTTCCTTCGATGGTAGAATTTGTAAAGCAAATTTTCAAGAGATGCTTCGAAAAGTAGCTGAACCTGCTCAGGAAGTACGAACTTTAAATCAATGAGTGTTTTATGGTTGATGACAAAAAAGATAGACACACCCCTAAGAAGTAGTTCAATTTTAATGGAAGCCTGCCAATGTTAAGTTCTTAAACACTTAATGGCTTATAAGATGGCTTGGTAGAAAACTTTAACAAAACTGGGAGTTTATATTAGCTTCCTTGTGCTTAGCTTATACCATTTTTCAAGCCTTATAAGACTTTGCACAATTTTAATTGAGGACTTGTGAGAAAATGGTTTTACTTGAGCCATTCACTGAAACTGTTTTCGAGCAGAGCTTATCATAGTCATAGGAAGGAAATGGAGCGGTTTTCTTCAACTAACAAATATCAACCAATCGATCAAAACTTATAAAATCATATAATTTTGTCTGTGATTTTTTGTAAACAAAAAAAGGTACAAACTCCATAAACCACCAAAACGAATAGCGCTTGATCTGATACTTAGCACACCGTACATAAATGTACGTACATCAAACATAACATTTTAACGACGTCTTAAATATGAATCTTAAAATGCGCTAAAAATGGCAATTCCTCTTAAAATGAGTAACCACTCATTTTATTCCCCAAAAATGAGACTAAGTGAAAAAGTAAACACTCGCATACGTAATAAAACGAGCCTATACGCCCACAAAGTAATCCAAGTGCAAGAAATAAACTGCCAGTCGGTTTATTGCCTCCTCATTTCAGTTAAAGTTCAGACATAGCTGCCATGCCATTACCATAGCACATATTACAAAATATTCAGATACAACAGCAGACATTTCGAGATGCCTGTGTCGGCTATTTTCCATCGAACCTAACAATTATCACATTAGCATAAGGTCCACTCTCCGTCCGTCAATAAAACAGTTAATAGTTTTCGCTCAAAATTATTGTAAAATATAAGTTTTTCACTTCATCTTTTTATGTTATTACCGTTGAATGACACTGTTTAATGCAAAAGGATGACAATATAGTATTTTTAAAAAATCACACTCACCATGCAAAAAACTGCACGAAGGCTCATTTTATTTGTTTTTTTTTTTTTTTAGGGGGACAAAAAAATTAAGGGAGAATTACAATAAAATAAAAAAAAAACTTTTTACACACAAAATCACAGCCAATAATACGTAGAAGTTTAGTTAAAACGAAATAAATAAATTAAACCACGATCACTTCAAAACTCATTCACGTTTCCTATACAAAATAAAAAAAATAAATTAGAATGAAATCCTTTGCAATGCCTCATCTAGGGAAAAATTAGTTTTCGAACACCTTACAGTCTAAGGGAAGCGAAAAGAGACAAAAACAGATCGTACAGTTTAAGTCGATCTTAAGCAACTGAAGACGATCTTCGCAAAACTTTTCAATATAAACAAGAGAAGTCCAAAAGGCGATACTTTTTTTTTTTGTTTTGTTTTTTTTTTACTTTCAGTTGTCGTCATCAACACATCATCTCACACCAGCTGATGGTATAAGCCAGGTTAACTGCATGAATACATAGTGTATCTGATGGCAATGACGAAGATGATCCACGGGTAGTGGTAGATACTCGTATCTGTCAGACAGGTTTAATGAGCTTTTTTCGTTACTGCGGAACGCACAGTACGTTGCGTGTGGGATAATCCCAAGAATTTATTGATTTATCGTTCAAAGCTAAGAAAAATTTTATTTTTTTTTTTTCTGAGCTTAGCAAAACTTCAGTTTAGCGCGATGCCGGCGACTTTATAAGTAAGTGGTGGTGCGTATCTAGTTACCATGTTATCAGAACTGCGGTGGTTTTACGATTGGGCATAGCCATATTTTTGGAATGTTATGTATCAATATTGTGCACATTATGCAATAGTTGCTATTACCCGATTCTGCTTCTTTTTTTTTTTTTTTTCTTAGGATGCTTTGAGCCAGAGATGTTAATTAGAGAAGACTAAGTGTGAAATAGCTGCATACTTGAAGGAATAGACGTTGAACCAAGCGTGGTGTTAAGTAGACCAATTGATTAAAGCCGCGAAGTTGTGAAGAAATGGTTGTTGTTCAGTATTTTGGCACGGAAAAATAGAGTGATATGACGCATGTTACCATGATGAGGAGCTTTATTTCTATTTCCATTGTTCTAGAGCAGGTTCCAGCGATACTTTCCAGTGTATAACCTTGAAGTGTTTCATGGTGTATCTTTCCTTGAAGGATCACATTTCAGTCAATGCATTAGGAAATTGTCTGCACTTCCAATATGAAATATAGTCACTGTCACTATCATACTTCAGTCGATAGTTATAAAAGAAAAATATTTTGTTGCAGCAACATTCCGGATACACTCAGCATAATTCAATCCGCTCAAGGTCATTCATTCATACATGTGTATGTACGTAGAGGAAAGTTAGTTCGCATCGATAGTAAAATTATTATGGGAATTATCTGCGTCGTATTGTAACGACCGACATAATAACAATATCAGACGGCGACTATTGAAACGACCTTGCCATTATCGCATGAAATCAGTCTGGGAAATTACAGAAATGTAAGGAGGCTGAGAGTAAATCTATTTCTAAGCCCATTGTCAACAATCTCTCTTCCCAATTCCAGTAGTTAGAGTAATAACTGGGTCTGGAAATGCGATGTATAATATTGACAGGATTCATGTGCTCACCTATTTCGTCTCCTATTTTGCCTCCCTAACTCCCTTTGATATTAGGGGATTCTCGAAAACACACATGTGTATGTAAGTATGTCGCAAATATATATCTAATGAAGATTATATCCTAAGCATGGAAATATCGATATTATGTTTTATATACGCTATGCTTTTCAACCAATATTCATTAATCAAAACTTCGGTAGCGGCAGCGCTTTCGATACTAATTAATTTTTTTTACCAGTAGCGAGGTTATCAACCTATTACTACCAAGAATCCCAAAGGGGTTTTAAATATTCGTGGCGATCTGATCAGCATTCAGTTTGAGTTGATGATAATGTGAAACATTTCTTTTAATAACTGAATGCGTAATTAGGATCCGTGTACACACATACATAAGTACATTGACCTTATTAATTGCGCTAATTGTCGGAAATACGAATTGGGTCAGTAGCCCAACAATTACTTCTTCTTGGGGTGTGGTAATTTATTGTTTAAAATCGTTTTCGTGTAGGCTAAAATTACATACTCTGACTTATAATATGTATAACACGTATCTACGACTACAAATGAACGGTACCAGCATTCTTAAGGTGTCTCGGATTGCTCAAGAGGTGTAAACGTGTTTCCAGTCCTGCAGACTTGGCTACTACCTATAAAGCTTATATTCGTCCGAAACTCGAATACAACTCACATGTTTGGGCGGAAGCTCCAGCAAATTGTTTGTAGATTGTGTCCATCATCAGGGATGTAGATTGATCGGCGACCCCTCAATTTGCAACCACATACATTCGCTGGAGCACCGTCGGAATATTGGTGCTTATCGGCCATGTACCGATATTTCGACCACAGCTGTTCTAAAAACTATAGTTGTGTCCCGCCTGTCCGTGAGTTTAATCGTACAACACGAGCGGCCTCTTCCGCACACCCTTATCTTTTAAAATCTATTTTCGATCGTTATTTTCTGAGTGAAATTCAGCACATATGTATGTACATGCGTGGAGTGACTTACCCTCCTCAGCGTTTCCATCAAATTATGTTTTGCAAAGATTTAAGGTTAAAGCGCATCGTCCCCAAATTTTTTTTCTTTTCCCCCCAACTTCTATCTTCCATACACCCTTTCCTTTCGCTCCAACTGGGTTGAAAATTTTAAAGAACTTTAGACCAAATGATAAAGTTTATTTAGAAAAAAAGAGCCTCAATGAACGACAACTAATTGATTAATTTGAAAAATTTTACTTCGTTTATAGTGACGATGTTCTCCTCAGGTCGCATAATCTTTTGACGTTTGAGGTTATTACAGTATTTAAAGAGTACGAAATCTATCAACAGTTTGGCTTGGCGAATAGCTTGCTCAGATGAACGATTATGTGTGTTATAAAAATTGCTAAGTCTTTTTCCAAGTATATTTGAATAATTTGGAAGAGTTTTAAGAATGAATCCATTCCTGATGCTACTCGTATGGCAGTTTATAGTGAATATAGAATGTTTACAATTGTTTGACGATTTGTGAGAGTGTTTCCATTTGGTAGTAAACAGCATCCATTAAGGATGCGGAGAAAAACCGCACAACAGATCTTCGCAGCTCTTTGCACCCACAATCATTTTACATACTCCGATTTATAGGTTGTATTGGTTAATAACACAATAGCTCTCCTGCAGTGATATACATATTTTCTCATCCTGCGAAATTGTCCTTATTATACTAGTTTAAAGGGTGTAACTATGGAGGGTGGCATTTCAGCTCTGGCCTAGTCACTGATGTTGTCTCCGGTATTTAAGTTCATTTAGTATGCGCTTAGTATCTTAATAGCTCTTAAACTATCCCACAATGTTTTACCGTACAAATGTAAGCCCATACAAACCCCACTATTCTTCTTAGTTTTCCTCGATGCATCCACGTACCGTAAATTCAATTCTTCATACCGATATAGACATGTAGTTATTCCTAACGTAGTTAAACTCCCTAACTATCTCCTCTCTATGTATTCCAACAAGAGGTGGTGATTGATCAAGAACATGCAAACAAAGCTCTACGATTGTTTCTTCCAAAAGTTTTGTTAACGTTTTAAAGCCATTACCCGATAAATAAGTACGTATGTATGTATGTATATGCACAAGTCATCATTCTGCGTATGGTACCAGGACAAGATCCCTAAGGTCTACTTTTATTTTTCGTCTTGCAAGAAGTACTTCGCGCGTTGGACATTCAGCAACGACTGATAATTTTTGAACATTTCTATACATTCTGGAGACTTCAAAAGGCTACCATTTGACCACCATGGAAATATGCGTCAGTAAATCGAAAATATACTGGACGTCCAGTATAACGAATCACCATTTGAAGTCCATTGATATATCTAAATAACGAATAATGAAAAATTTTACTAGTCTATGTATATAACGAATGCTCTTCAATTTCAAGAAAAAGAAACAAGACAAAACATGAGAATCGTTGTGTAGTCTTTGTAATTTTGTGCAGTTGTTGTTTTTCAACAGACCGACACAAATAAATAACTTTTTTTCTCCTCAAAATTGATTCAATTTGTGCAATTTTAAAAAGGTGTATAGTAAAAAAATTTTAAATGATAGTAAATATAGTTTTTATTTCTTTAAGTCGAAAAAACTAGTTTCGATGTAACGAATCTTTCGATATAACGAATTGACTGAACATTATATCTTTCGTTATAGTGGACGTCCAGTGTAGTATCGATGCCTTGCTATGCATTCATATGATTGCATATTCCTACTGCACAATACCGGTCAATGCTATTTTCCTTCCAATGAGGATCCATGTATAAACCGGAAAACTACTGTAGAATATCGGAAGTTATTGCCGTTAGGACTGCATAATAAAAGGTTCAACAACCGGGGTGAAAAAATAAAACTGTTCCGACATCTTTCCCGAGATAAAAATTTCCATAAATACTCCGGTAATGAATTGTGAATTGATATATTGCAGTGCCACTAGCAGTGGTTACAGTAATTATTTGTTATGCAAATGTTGGACGATATGAATAACTAATCTACTTGAAGAGAATAAAAATTAATTGCATAAAAATATTACCGACCAGCTTAGATGAGACAGAGATGTCATAAGATCATTAAAATTGTTCGCAATACAAAAGAAAGTGAAAGCGTTTCTTGTGAATATTTCTTACGAAGATTGCAAGACCATACAGTTACAACCTAGGCGTCCACCTAATTATAAAAAAGACAATTTTTTTCTAAAATGCTATCCATCAACAAGTCTATTAATTAATTCACAGCACAAGTCAGCGCGTCTTCATAAACAATAATACGATTAACATTGATTCTTACATCACAATTTAAAGAACACTTTTACTTTCAATGAAACTGTATTAAATCAATTCTCATACACAAACAATATTATACCGATGATATAATCAACTAGAAATGCTGGTGCCATTTAGTTAATACAACCCACGTAAAAACAGGTTAGTCTTCTGCTGTGATCAAGATTTTGAGAATCATTCAATTTAGTTTGATGTTCCTTTCCCAACATACTACATTGCTTTTACTTTTATTTTAGGCAAATATGCATGACGTCTTAATATCAGAAGCGCATTCCTTTTAAAAGTAAACAATCGGATTCGCGCCACAATTAGCAATACATTAGCCTTATCTGGACATCATAAAGTTTCCGCATAAAATTGTCAAGTTTATCATAATATTGCAACAGACAATAAACCTACATACGCAATGTCTATAATATCTGAATAAATGCATAAGAAGAATCGTAAAAAGCTGCTTACTATCTGATTCTGAATTTCGGCTCAAAAATTAGTCATAATTAAAATATACATGCATACATACGTGCCATGGATCAGTAGTAAACCAACGAACGCCTCGATCAATCCCCCATCAATTTATTCGGCCTTCCCCCAAAAAATGAAGCTTTACCAGAAACGAAGTTGTGCATTATGGATTTCGCAGCGATTGGCTAATTAATAAGGCAGGCGTAAAATTTACGACATGTCGTTGCCATCGATCGCTAAAGGTCATGATCAGTTGGGAGTCACTAAAGCACAAGTTTGTCTCCTCTTTTTTCGTTAGCATTTCGTGCATCACATGTGAGTGTGTGCGGTTTGTTTTTTTTTATGAAAACTTGAAACGATTTCATTTTTCATAAAATTCCCATAAAAAAAAATGTGATTATAATTAATAATCGAAATTTGTTTGTACAAACTTACTTGAAAGGCGACATGAATGGAGGGCTTGAAAGTAAAATGCATGATAAATTTCATTTGCTTTTGGGTGATTACTTGACATTTAATACTCTACGGTTAATTGAAGGCTCATGACAAAATAAATTATTTATGAAGATGAATCATGGCATAATGCGAGACTGCTGCGACTAGCCCTTTTTAAATTTTTGCGGCCAATGAATCAGCCGAGTAGTATTATATTGATTTGCATTTTATCTTACCTCTCTTATCTCTCATTTCGAAGTGAAACGAAATGAATTATATATTAAGCAATCGGACATACATAAATCGTTAGTAAGGTCTTCACTAATATTTGGATTGGTATCGCTTTGTTTAATGCTTTATGATGAACTTGTTTTATACTAATTCCAACACTCCTCTTGCCTTAGCTTTTGAATTTAGCTTTATTAGTATATTTTATACTTTAAAATGAAACTACTGGCATTGAGGGTAAGGCTTGAGCATACATAATGTTTTTTTTGGATATAACCTGATCGATTTAATCGGAAGTCTTCATAGAACAATTCGATCCGCATGTAGTTCTAAGGGTGTACGAAACAGCCAACAAAATTTAAAAGTTAAATTATTCTGGTTTTGATAGGTTATCGAACTGAATATTATAACTATCCGCACGTTCTGATGCCTAAGATTATACAAAAAAAAAACACAAATAATTGCCGCAGCAGACCATATGGGGTCCAGGGCCTAGCCTTTCGTGACCATTCGCGTTGTGCGTGTTATATTTTTTCACACAAATGGAGGAGACCTACAGTTTAAAGCCATATTCGAAAGGCGAATTGAGAAGCTCTCCCATGACAGTTATTACTCTCGGACGTTCGTCGACATTTGCAAGACGTGGGACCGTGGAAACAGGTATTCGAACTTCGAAACTTCTTCACTCACTAACCAAACCACTGAGCTACGGCGCCACCTAGTTCTATACTTTTAGTTTTGTTAGGAAAACGTATCGATGCGTTATGATATTTTCAATGGCAAATAGCGCTATCAAATTCGACCATCACAAATTGGGACGTACATAGTGTCTCAACGTCTAAGCATTATAGTGATTTGAAAATGGTTTGACGACCAACTTAATGATTGTATGAACTGTGCAACGGCCATTGCAAGTGACAGTTTTAAAATCAAATTCTTAACGCCGATGGGCTTTAAACAAGATATTGAAAATTTTAAGGGCAAATCGTTCTCGTCATACATAAGCCATTTGCGGCCACTTTTGACTGCAGGCCTCTTCTAAATGTTTCCACTGCCTTCAACCTCGGTCCAGATTTTCCAGTTTAGCTGCAGGAAACAGCTCATGATAGCATCCCTCCATAGGGTAGGTTGTCTTCCTCTTGTCTTATATCAGTACCTATTCGTTTAGTCCATGCTTTACCTCTTACCCAAGCAATATGTATGTATGTCCCACCGATCTTTATTTTACTTCTGTTATAGATTTCGTTACATACCGGTTACTTTTGTATCAAGAGGAGATGACGGCAGCCTTAGCACTTAAAATAAAGGAGCGTCGCAAACTGAGAATATATTTCGAAACGTCTGAATCTATGATCATAAAAAATCAAAACTCCTTGAAATCGAATACAATCTAGGACTCTTCTTGTGATTCGTTTGAGTCTTTTTCAGATGTGCAACTCTTTACAAGAGGCTGTTGCTCTTGTGACCGTTTAGTATATTGGCTTTTCTAAAGAACTGCTGAGTAAGTCTTGCAGATTACCAGGTAGCTTAAGATCTATTTAAAATCGTAGCAAATCAGTTTCTATTTTCAATTGGTTCAATCAACTGCTGCAATATACGATTGTATGTATTAATCCGTCTTCCGTGGAAAGACTTCATGAGTATGCGGGTGTCAACCGCAACCTTTCTAATTGAACTGATAAATACTTACGTCAATACTTACTAATACAAATGCTTAGATACTTTTTATCAATAAACAAACAATACAAGAATTTATGTAGCTATCAGATTGATTTTATAAAGATGGAGATGATGTATTCTGGGTGATTATTCTAATGATTATTGATATGTATTTAAATTAAAAATCATTCTGTCAATTACACTTTTTTGCGAAATAATTTATAATTTGCTTCAAAATATTCATAATAAGCTATTTGTATATATCTGAGGTTTCAGTTTGTACTTGTATTCTTCAATCTCTCTGTACCATACGGAATGACAGACGGCGAATAGTTAATGAGTGTCATGAAAAGATTCCTAATATTAAAAATGGCATCCCAACTCTGTGTGCTTTCTCATGACAGTTATTACTCTCGGACGTTTGTCAGACATTCGCGGGAGGTGGCTATGTGAACAATCTTTTTGGAGTTTTATGGGATTCGAACCTCGAAGCTCTCGCTCACTAGTCCAACCCACTAACAACGGAGTCACGCTTGCTTTAAAACAAGATTATTAATCTGTTTTATAGGCTTCGAACGCGCAAGCAGATTTCAGCTTATTGTGCAGGTGATGCGTCATAGCGTGAAAGGCACTGCAACATCGATTTCCAAAGTAGTTTTAGTCGAATTCCGAACTTGTATATCCACTTAAACGATACAATTTTTAAAATAAAAAACGCTGCAAACGCCTCCTTAAAGTGGTCTGCTGTATTTCTATATTCCAAATATATTATACTTAACTCAGAGAAATAAGGTCCAAGTATATTTACAAATATTCAATATCAACGGCCAAGCCAAATGAATCCTGTAATCCGAGGCGAATGAATCGTAGGGAAATAAAATCTAAAATATAAGCTTTCTAAAATCAGAACACGTGTAAACATTTTCTAAAATCCGGTTGCAGAATTTTTAAAAATGAAAATATTTTCTTGAAACTAAAAAGTTATCGAAGTTCTTGTACAATTTTCCATACATTGTACGGGGTCCGTTTTTTTGAATACGTTTACGAAAATCATTATTCTGTCATTTCAGATCCAGTTTTAGAAGTGATATCCGCCACGACAACTTATTTCAAAAAATGCCTTCGAAATCGTTTTCTAATAAAATCTATTAAAACGAGATCCTGGAGGCTACAAATACGAAAGAAAGGAGGACCACAAGCGATGATCGGATTGTCTACCATTGTTTAATATTGTTGAAGGTGAGTAACAGAGAATATTTTCGACAGCTGAATTTATGTATTCAATAATGTTTTTAAATGTTTTTTGCCGTATGATGTGAGCGAAAATGAGTTTTGTTCGATTAAGAGTGTAATTTTGGCATGCACGGATCTACTTAGCAGCACTTGTTTATATCTTAGGGTTATTGCTTTGGTTATGGTGTTGCTGCATTTTTTATACTAACTATTGAGGAACCCCATATGCATGTAGACGTACACATGACTACATACTTACGTACATATATGAAAAATGTGTCCTTAGATGGCTGCCAATATCTTCTTGACATTGCTATTAAAATACACTGATTGTTTGCATATTGAAAAGAGTATTCATGGAAAAATAATTTCATTCAAAATTGCTGCCGCTGCTGACTGTTCATTGTCAATTTTTTGTGAATTTATTTCAGTAATAGCTTGTTTAATGTTTTCGAAACGTACATCAATTGTTTAAAAATACAAAATTTGTAGTAACAACGCTACTTAAAACAGTTATCAGTGAAAAACAGTCCAGTTCCAAAGAAGTAGGGACCAATGATGGCACCACTCCAAAATATTCACCTAAAATTCATTCTTCGAAGATTCTTTACCTCCTCGTAGATTTTTGGAAATCCTACAGTCTTGTTTGTTGACATGCACAGCTTCAGAGAAATGCAACTAATATTCAATTTTTGACTTCTGCGACAAGTTAGAGTTCTTGAGTTTCCACGCACATTTTTGACAACAGCAGCAGTTATTTCGTTAGTGCGCACCGGTTGACCACGCAAATGGCTTTTGTTGTCCATTTCATTACACCACCCAGTGAAAACATTATTTTCAAGTTTCCCCAGTTCCTGAAACACTTTGGAAATATATACAAATGTATGTAATGTTTCAATATTTTCCAGCATTGTTCAAATGGAAAACGATCTATATCTTACCGTGGAGGATTGGCATCACATACCTGTCAATATTTCAAGCGTGTTAGTGCTGCCAGCTTTACAAACTGACCCACAAAAATAACAATAAGTCGATAGTAATTGTTTATAATAAAAAAAAAGAAAATATGATCCTGAACAAACTTTTGAAACTTCCCAGTTTTAAATCTCTCCTTCAGAGCCCTAGAGACTTTCATTCGACGCACATGTCTTGTAAATAGGCTCATGTACATTATGGTATGATATTCATATTCAAATACTTATAAGCAAAAGTAATAGAAGTAGCACTAATGACGCAAGATGAGTAAGACTAAACTAGAACACACTACTGAATACATATACATATTTCAAAACTAGAGGCATACATTAACTCGTTCATCCTCTTAAGCTTAAGCTAGTTATATATACAATGCTTTATTAATAAATTGAAACTGTGAACATAGAAAGGTATCACGAAGTGGGTGTGTTTTGTAAATTCTTTTGTCTTGGCACTGGCCTGAGGGCAGAGTTTTTGACACTGATCGTTTCCATACGAATTAAGTATGTACAAGTAGTTTCAAATTTCCATTAAATATTTTGACTACACCGCAACAAAAAAAGAATAATAAATAAAGGCAATAAATATAAATAAAAAAACTAAAACCCTTCACTAAATCTTTGCATTAAACACACACTCGCACCCTCTTCGTTAAATTTTTTTTTCGAAATCAATAAATTATGTTTAAGGCCGGTTTCGAATGGTAAGCATGTGAAGTATTTACCTGTATTTATTTTTAGAAATAGTGAATGGCGCTTTTTTGTTGTCTCAGTATTAAAAATTAAACTTAGTATATTCTCGAAAAAAAAAACTTAAACATATGCGACAAAGAACTACCTAGACAGTAATTATGTGCTCATAATAGGATATAAATACAGCTTTAGCCAATTTTTTTTTGCATTTATTATCTGCAAATATTTTAACAAATATATTTTCCCAATAGCATACTCTATTCGCAGCTTACATTTAAATGCATTATAAGTTAATTAATTATGACAAATCGTTGGTGGACAGATAATGTTCACGACACACACCTTGTGTGGTTAATATCTTTGTATCTATAAATTCATAGTGATCTTTGTTGTGGTCACCCTGAGGTGTTTTAAGAACAAACGTTGTCGCCAGAGTAATGTGCGTTCCATACGTAACCATTAATATTCTCATAAAGCTCCGATGAAAGATGTTTTTAGTTTAAGAATGTTGTTGAAGATTTACAAGAAACTGATTAATTATGGTAAAAAATGCAGATGACACGATTATAATTATTGTATAAAAGTTAAATAAGTAAATATGTATTTCTTAGCAGCTTAATTCTTATCACACGGACTCTAATGCATTCGAATGAACGCAATAAAATATATTTTTTTAAATGTTGACCATGAACGACACTAAATTGGAAATAAATTTATCTTTTATAAATAAATTTTTTTATAAATGTGTTTTATCATGGATGACAAATGGAGGCATTTCAATGCCAATAGGATAGATATAGGAAGTACGAAACGATGTCGAAAGTGTTGCCAATATTCAAATTGGTTCAGAAACTAGTCTGATTTTCCGGCTTAATGAATACTTTCAATTTCAAGAATAACATTGAGATATGTGTGTGTTTTTTTTAAAGTAGAATAAAATAAATATATAAATCTAATTTACATACAAGATTATTCACTTGAAGGAATAATAACCACTTTTTGTGGGTAATTTGCTATAATTTCGTTAATGATTTGAAAGCATTGAGGCATTAATGGTGTTATAAAAAAATTTATTATCATATTACATAATATCCATACGTCTTTGAAGCGATCGAGTGGAATTTTTCAAATGCGTTTAAAAATAAATGTTAAAGGTAAATGCTACGGTTTGTCAAAATCATGAGTTTAATAGGCGACAAGCTTTAATAAAAATCAGCGCCAAACTTTAATTATGTATTTGTTTCAAATTTCATTAATAAATTAGAGAAGGTGTCCGAATGCTTATAAATTAACTGGTAGAATGGCCGTTTCTGATTGATAGCCTCACACGTGTAGTATAATAAAACTTGACGCCTGAAGGAAGTCTTACAATCCGAACTACGTTCCGCAATTAAAAGCAAACAACTAGAAAAATACGGACGTAATTTGAATAGAACGCAAGGTCGCGCAGAAAAAGTGACAATTTACATAAAAGTTAAAAAAAAAAGTATATGTCCGTCAGCTTTTATTTGCGACTGTGGTACAAACTGACCGATTACATACATTTCTCTCTGTAATCTGTATTAAAATATGAATATAATGGTAGATATGTATGTATACACATATCCTAATATAGATTTCTGCAGAATGCAAAAACTACACACCTTAATTTAATTACGGCTAAAAGGAAAAAGTTTCCTAAAACACTAATCACCAAAGTATCGTAGACCCCAACAAAAACTCTGACTATGTTATTCCACATCAAGATTTCAATAAGAATTACTCCATCCTTATTCCCAAAACACAAGAATGGGAGTCCAACACATTAATAAATGAGCAGGAAATATTAACTGGAGCAGGAGTATTCTGCGAATCCTTACAGATTTAGGACTCATTCAAACTCCCTCACAACGAAAATAAACCCATTTCGGGTTAGAATTTTCGTGGACTATCGGGCAGCAATCAAGGCCAGTTTTCAAATGTCGAAAAATCCTGAATATACTTAGCAACATCCACGTGGCCAACCTCTGCTGGGTTCCCGGATATAGTGATATAAAAGGGAACGAGATAGCAGATGAACTAGCCAGGAAAGGATCAGCACTAGCTACAGAACATACCCACACACAGATAGACATTCCTATTGGTGTAGTGAAACAGAGAATAAATATTAGAAGCAGGGTACGAACCAACGCCGCTTGATAATCAAGAGGAGATTGTGTGATAACCCGAAGCCTATGGCCACGAGGGTAGAACCAAATGCTGGGGAAAAGGAAATCCGGATCTTGATAGGTGTACTGACGGAACATTGCGCGATCGGCACTATCTCCAAAAGACTGGGCATAAACTCGAACTTCTGCAGGAGTGGTCAAGATGAGTAAGAGACAAAGACCATCAAACACTTGCTCTGCGAATGCCTAAATCTCCAGAACCGTGGCCCCCTCGATATGGGAGACAGATTCTTGAGGAACTGGACGAATTGGCACAAGCATCGCTGATGGGCTTAAAGAGTTTCATAAAGAACACACACTAGTTCGATTAAGGAAAGGCTAACTAAGAATAGAGTTAGATGTGGTAACACAACCTAAGGAATACCACAATGGACCAATAGGCCCCCGTGTAATAACCTTCCTAAAAGGCTAGTTTAGTGAGCCTGAGCTTACTGATTTTAGCTTTTTATTTTATTAAAAGAGAGAGAAACATTACGCACGCGAGAGTTGTGCGTTGAGTACATATTCTAGCAACGCTGGCGGTTTTTCCATTTACTGAGCTGACTTTAAGCCCATAACTGCTTGCCCAATTGCTGAAGGTTAAAAAAGTTCCTTCAATGAGTTCACCTACCACTTAAGAATTGTCTATGAACGGTAAATATTGCATACGCAGTAACGCTAGTCAGCACTCACAACAGAATGGATATGACGTCCTTTGGGGAGTGGTTCTGGTTTCTGGTTCGTAATGAACAGGATTCCAAACAGCAGAAGGTCAAACGTATGCTAGAAGGCTTGGACTTTAGAACTTTAAGAAAAGTGTTGGAAATTAAAGACGAGAGTAGACTCCTGTGTCCTCAGCAGTGGCTGTAACTCTTCCACTCTAATCTAGAACCTGATATGTAGGTGATAGTAAAACACGTTTTAGTGAAACCTGTCTATAGATGCAACTTGCAGAAAGTATCATTTTTATCTCCAATCTTGCCCATAAATAGAGCAGAAAACTTCGTCCATACTCGTAGTTTTTAACCCATATCTCATACGTATCTTTTGCACGTACGAATATCTATTCCACGAACATACTCACAATTACCAATTTAAAAATTTTTCCTAAGACAATTTAAAATTATTTCGTTATTAAGAAAGGCACTTTACACCAAAAGAAGTTAATTTCCTCAAAATTTGTGCCCATTTCTCAAATTGTAAAGTATCCGAAAGCTTTTATATCTCTTTCAAGTAGGTACTGTGCAAAAGATGTTCGAGTATGCACTTCAAACTAGTTACGGGACATATCATTGCAAAAGCGTGTGCCACTTAAATTTTTGTTTAAATATTGAAATTTATTTAACAAATCCATTTTGATATGTTAGATATGTAAATAACCCTTTGTAAGCGAAAACATATTTTGAAGTACAAAATACATTTGAACCCGTTAGTAAAGAAGAGTACTGCCACGAGTGTTTACTTCCACACGGAAAGAGTCACTGAAGTCCATTAAGCGTCATCCGAAATGCCTGTAATATTGTATCCACCCTGCACCCTCATATAGACATAAGTATATGTACATATATGCATAGATGTTCATCAAGGATCTCTTTGCGATTCAACCGAAGGCAGAGCTCATTTTTTTATTGCAGTAAGCTTTTTGGCGTTTATAAATGCATGGTTGAGGTGAACGCAAAAATCACATTCGCTGCTAAAGCGGCATTTACAGGGGAGTCACGTATGAATCAACGAAAAAGGACCTTTAATTGATTTAATTCAATTTAATTTATAGCTTCCGTTGGCACATCGCTTGATATTTTTTTTCCTGGTAGTGCATGTCAATTCCCATGGATTCATTTTAATTTTTGTTTCAATTAATGCTTGTTCAACAAATTAATTTGGAATCAGTTTAAAGTGGGCTCTAGTGCGTGTGGGTGGTTATTTAAAGGAATTTTGTACAAACGGTTGACTTTAAATATATTGAAGGCCTAGATTGTGGGCTGAGCGGAAAGCAGCAACATGATTAAAGCCAATTAATGTAATTTCCGCGTTTTAATAGAGTGTTATTTTTTGCACGCCCAGGCTGGTGTGTTCAAACGTTAGGGTTAAAAGTAGGAAATTCGTATTACTGTTCTGAGATTTTATTTCCGATTTTACTCAGGGCAAATTAAATGCAATTTTCAGAACTCAAGAATCATTAGTGTAACATTATCAAGATCTGGGCTATCAATACTATCTAAGTGAGAAGTTCGGAGGCGTATATTTGTATCACTGCATTTCACAGCGACTTCAAATGAGTTCGTTACATTTTTCCCGAACGTTCATTGAAACTGTCATCCACTGCAATACATCCAGTAATCGATTGCATATATTTAAAATATTTTTTTTATAAGTTAGCAGTTGCCCCAACCACTACAAGCCAGGATGTTTGAATCTGAAAGACTTATAAGACAACGATTTCTAGGGTGAGAATCATTAGGTATTCTCTATCATTCTATTCTGTTTCCAAACCAATTTAGATCCTTGTGGTTAGAGACATATCCGAAAGGCAAATTGAGAAGCTTTCTCTTGACAGTTATTACTCACGGACGTTTGTCAGACATTTTCGAAAGGTGGGACCGTGAAAAACTTTTTGGTGTTTTCTGTGATTCGAACCTCGAACCTCCCGCTCAGTGATTCTACGCACTAACCATTAAGCCGTCACGTCCACACCAATAGCTACATGCAAACACAATTCATATACAAATATATATAAGAAGTATATATATATAAGCAGTTCAAAACGGTTCAATGAGTAGGAAAGAGAAACTTTCTCCGATCCGATTTACGTGATATCACAATGGATCTATGAATGGTCTAAGTGTGTTGGCGATTACTAACTGGCAGCTACTTTCAACCAAAAAACCAACCTAAGAAAAATTATACGGTTTTCGTGGATTAAAACCATAACAAAATGCTCCTCCGGATGCTTAGACTAGCCCACATCCATAGCAAATAAGGAATCTTTAACTCCAGGTAACTCAAGAAACATATGTACATAGTAGGATTATTCATGACACCCGGTCGGGCTATTTATTAATTTGTGGTGGGAGAGAACAACTACCAAATTGCACAATTCTATATATATTCTACAATGATACTCTCCATCAAAATAAGAACGTATGGCCTTGTATCTGGCCTTGTCCATATCGCCCTTTCAATATTGTCAAATTTTTCGGCAATAATCTGGAAAGTGATGTCCCAAACAAGTCACTATTATGATCTGATTTAAATCTAAAAATTTAACTTTACCATAAAACGAACGCTAAATTAGCGGTCATAATTTACATTAAATTTTATTTTTTTCTTTCACAAATAAAACTGATGGAATTGAAAGCGGTAATTTATGGCCAAGCGATTCTAATTGCACGGGTTGACTATATACCAGTTTATCGAAGAATTTAGAGCTTTTCTTCGATTTTTAAAAGCAAAAATCCTGACCTTGTTCTTGATTTTTATTTCTTAAACTTCTAAAAATAAAAATCATGATCTGGTTTATATTTTTGATTTAGTCCGTGCAAAACCGTAACCATTACAGTTCCCAGCAAATATTTCATAGAATAAAAATAAAGGCTCAATTTGTGTTGAGTAATGGACTGGTTAATCAATCTCTGGTGCAATCAGGTCTGTGGAAATCATTTGAAGAAAACAAAACCAAACTGATTAGCCAATAAACGTGTTAAGTTCAGTATCATAATGCATTTGTTTACTCATACATAATTTTGTTGCAATAGCTTAAGATTACCCTCCAAGCCAACCCATGTCGCATTCGTGATAGTTACATTAACATTTAATGTGACAAGTCTAAACTGGCGAACTACATATACACAAAATTGATATGATCAAGGTCAAAGTTTTCGTCGTAACTTGGTTAACCAAAGTTCTGGTAATATTTTAATTTTTGGCAAAACAAGTTTCATTTACTTGATCCCATAAAGGGCAAGTATTTGTTTCGTGAAATGTTCGAATTCGAACAAATTTGTTGTATTTATTTTGTTACTCTGAGTATAGAAGGAACTCAAAATTCTGACTGATTGTACGCATGTACATAGACTACCGCTCAAAAGTTTGGGGTCAAAGAATATTTGACACTTTGAATTGAAATAACTTTTAAACATGTAGAGGTACTTTAAAAAATGAATACCATGGTATAGTGAATACTATAACCCCTGACAGACTGCACTTCGTAGTATACGTTGACTTTTGCGTTTCGTGGTATACTTTGACTTTTGTGTTGCGCCTCCTCCAGCTCCTTACACATTTTTTGCAACACTCCAACATTGTGTTTTGCTCCTCATAGCTCGCCGATATAATTCCTCTAAACTTCTCTTACTTCATTTTTTCCAATGCAGATAAAATTGTCCTCCTTAATCCATTTCCAAAACATTTTTCGCTGTGATTGCTTGGTTTTGAATTGTCAAAGAAGCTATGAAGACCCACCAACAGAAAGAAAGTAGCGCTGCAAGCAATAAGATGGTGGTATACCACCAAAAATTTGCGAATCCCAATACTAGGTTCTATTCATGGTATACTAGGTTTTAACGTGGTATTGCAGTGACAGACATGTGGTATAGAACGTAGTTTTGCTATACCATGGTATCAATACCAGCAGTCTGTCTCCCACATAAGAAAAGAAACGTTTACCCGCCCGATGTGCACAGATGAAAGAATTGCAGCTGTTGCCCAAAGCATGCCCGAAAACCCAAGAGCCCTCAACTCGTCGCAGCGGTCAACAATTAAACATCAGTCGCACTACTTTGAGGAGAATGAAGTTTGCTTAAAAGTTCCAACTCATTCAAAAATTGAAGAAAAATGGCCAACCCCTTCGATATCTCTTCTGCACGATGTAGGCTTGAAATGAGTTGGAAAATTACGTTAATTTTAGTCGCAAAACCATATTTTTTTAACGAAACTCATTTTTATCTCGGAGGCAAGCAAAGCTGTAGAATTAAGGGCTCCACGTTGTTGTAGAGAACCCAATACATCCTCAAAGTGTGCCTGTTTGGTGTGGGTTTCGGAGCGGTGGTATTATTTGTCCCTATTTCATTGAAAATTGAACTGCCGACAACGTCACGGTGAACGAAGTTGTTACTTCAACGAACCAAAACAATTGCCAAACCTAACGAAAAACCTCCACTTACAAAATAGACCCACAATCAATCCCCAAGGTACAGCAAAATTGAGTTGAAAAAATGACTTGCTTCCAATCCAGCCGCAGCGGCCATTTGAATGAAATTATTTTCATAAATAATTGGAAGGTGTAAGCTTTTAATAAAGCAACTTTCACTGATGAATATTAAACGTTTAATATTTACAGTTATTCGAAAAAGAAGCAACAATTCAAACAATTTATGCACAAACAGCATTTACAAGCAAGTATGTGCGACCCACTCAAACACTTTATTTAATTTGACCTCAGAATTTATTGTATGTATTTCCTGTTCATACTCCTGAAACAGATTGGAAGCGGACTTTCAACTTCCCCAGAAGTGAGTAATCCATGAATCGCCTGATGATTTACGCTACGAGCAAACAAAAAACAAGACGATTTAAAAGAATACAAATGTATAGCTACGAGTATAGTATAAGGTCATCGTTTTAAATTCAAAATAAGCTAATCACTGTTCCTGAGTTCAAGGACCCACAGAAAGCTAAATGTATTTGTGTTGCTTCTTGGCATCCGATTGCACACTAGTGGTCAATTTTAGGTCATGGTTCATCTTTTATGAATCATCATATGCATGTTATCCTTTTAACATTACTGACCCAAAAAAAGCAGCTACAAGTCTGATAATCTGATAAATGACTTACATTCAGGAAAATGTCGGTGCCTCAAGGCTTTCATGTTTTGTTTTCCCTTTCTTCTGGTATGTGCAGACGCTTAATGTTAACATTCGCAAACGTGACCTTCCCTTCGGTAAACAAATTAAAGGATTTCGCTCATAACCACCAGACGGTAATGAAATCGTTTCAGGGAACCAAAATGACTTTACACATTTATCACAATCATAATCCATCTTGATACCCACTAAGTGTATCCTTGAAGTCTGAAATATGGGCAGTCAGCATAAGGCTGTCACCCACGCCACGAAAATAAAAACACTCGTCAAGTAATTATATAACATTGAATAGCTTATTGGTTTGCGAAATGATTTTTTGAAGTTTTGCATCAAGGATGAAACTTGTACTAAAACTGTCATTATCGTACTCGAACAGCTCGGGCTAACGATTGTTGGCTGCTTACGTGGTTCGTCGTGGCTTTGTTTTGGCGCTGAATAGAAAGCGGGTAGCAGAAAGGAAATTTATTGTTAAACTGTTGTGGCTGTGATTTAACGTAATCATCAATTAATTGCGTTCGGAACTAGTTTGCAGATGCATCGTGCGTCAAGTAATTAAGTACTTATGTTATTTCGTTTTGGTGAATGTGTTTATAATTAAGACGAAAGGGCTAAATATATCTGCAAATATTTTTTTGTAATCGTAAAGATTTTGATAAAGTTTTGTTGATAGATTCCTCCAACTTAAATAAGAGGTAGTTCACACGTATTAGCCGGATATTTTGGCATTAATCGATACATTGTGATTTGGTTTGGGGATTTTTTATCAACATAAATCCGGTTTACGATTGTTTGGAAACTGACTCATGTAACGCCAATGTTACGATATAAGATCTATAACAACCACGGGGTTGAATTATCGAATATTATATAACCATAATGCCTAAATGACGTTGAAAGGAAAGTAGCCTTGAGATTCTAGAGCCTCGTTCCCTTTTTTTTAAGGAACCGACAACCGACAATACACACAACTCCAATTGTCGCGAGAGGGTGGGGGCTGGACTAGATACGATCTCTTGCGCCAGGTGTTTGCATTTGTAGCATTTTCTATGTCCATCGATTAAGCCTTATTTTTAGTTGACTATGAGGTAAACCATAAAAAGCTACTTGAAGGATTTTTTTTCTAATTCTTCGGAAATTTTGTTTGGTACATTTTCTACCCCAGAGGTCAATGGCGTAACCCTCTGGTTAGATGGTTTCAATTTAGGCAATTGCATGCTATTGAAATGCATAGCAACGGAATAATATTTAGAATCTTCTCAATGCCTGGAAAACTGGCTAAAGATGAATGATAAAAAGGTAGTTTTTTGGCCGAAAGAGAAATTTGCACAAAGCCGACCACCTCAACTATGAGCATGAATTTAACACGAAGTGTTTTGACTTTTCTTAACCTTTTTTCAAGAATGGTTCAACCTTTTACAGTCTGTTTAAACGGTTGTTTTTAAAAGTTGTTGGTCCTCTAACATCACAACCTTTAGGCACAACCACTTTCATTATTGCATGTTCCAAAAAGAGATAATGACTGTGCTCGTATCTACACAGACCATATGGGACACTTTTGTTGTTTCAATACTGTATCTGTCTGTCCATCAGTGTGTATGTTGGTTGGCGGCACCGCCGTCTGGGCATTCTTTGCACTTACATCGATACATATGTGCATATAATACATTCTTAAACTGGTTGTTTTCGGATCTTATCTACATGGTAATTAAATTATTTGTAAAATTTGTGCGGCATACTAGTAGAAGCATTCTTTGGTTTCCTCTCTCATTTCTATAATAATATGCAACATCCTACTACGAGAAGAAAATGATTCTTTTTTTTTATAATTTCATTGAATCAGCGAAAAAAAAAGGCCCCCAAAAATAACTTTATAGTCAACGTCAAAATTCTGAAAGACAACCGTCAGGACTTGAATACGATAAAGATTTTGTTATCAAACCGGTCTTTATATGCTCTTAGAACCACTAAAGCAAACCAAGTCAAGCCAACCTTGATTGGCAGGTTGTTCTATGGCAAGTTCACACAAACTGATTAACCTTTTCTTTTTTTGATCTTAAACAAACAAATTGTCTCCTTTAAGATCTCGTTTAGATTTGATTGCTGCATGTGCCTGTAAAATTTAACAAATTCAGCAGATATTTAATTTTATGACGTAGGTTTGTATAACATTTGCTGATCAATTTAGTTAACATAATTATCGCTAACAAAATTAATGTTGCCCTTTGAATCTATGTCTGTGGCGATTTCACATCATTTCCATATGTCCTAACTTGTTGGTGTTTCACAATTTGATTGGAAATCAGTAGTCAAGGAGAAAAATCGTTTGTATGTACATATGTATGTGAAGACAACATTATTATCGGAAAGGAAAGGCAACATTAATATCTTTTTAATATAAGAATAGAGTTGTGGATGGAGTTATAAAAAAATATCCTTGCTCTACATTTTGAGTATGTAATAAATTCCGACTTTAGTATATACAATTTATTTTATAGCCGTTTACGCAGTAAACAGAAATGAGGGCGGACTCACACATTCCGGATACACAACTCGAATGAAACCGGATTTGGATAAACATAGATGAATATTAAGTTATGAAGCATAAATAAGAGTTTAATCTTATATTAATGAGTTACTTGCTTTTTTGTTTGCTTCTCAAATAGCTTAACGATATATTTATTTATATTAAAACCATCAAAAGAGGCAATTTTATAAATATCGCATACCTTGAAAATACGCTTGACTAAGCAACCGGTTTAGTTTCTGCAAATGCATTCGCCTTTTATAGTAAATTATTAAAATTATTGTAGCATTTCTTTTTTTTTTTTTTGTGCGGGTGGAACCTGATGAATATCCGGGAAACTGCTAAACGCCCACAACATTGGTTATACCAATATCAAACAAGCAACCAAATTCGTAACCGAAAATTTGATTTACCTACTGTTATTTAATAAAAAATTTAAATACACCAATAAATTTTTAAGTGCATTGTCTTGTGGAAGGTATTATTTATAAAAGATTAAGAGTAAGTAAATATATCAGGGCGTAGCTTCTTGCAGCCATTTTTGTTCATTTTGCGCATGAATGGAAAGGACATATTAGTGTTGCTTCCGAAAGGCATTACTATCGGACGTTTTTCCGACAAAGAACAATATTTGCGTATTGTATAAGTTTGAATAAAATCTCTTCGTTCCGCACTTGAGAAAATTAATTGAGATCGAATGTTTAGCACACAGCTTATAAGGAAACAAAATGTACTATTCCGCACTATTTGGATCGAGAACACCTGTTCCAACTAGAGGGTTGTACGAATACTTTAGTTTTGTATCTGTAAGAAATTTGTAGGCTTATATGGAAGAAAGCAGTAATCCTATAACGATATATACATACTTAAAAGACCTGTTTGTGAGGGTCACTTTCTAGGTAGATAGTTGCAAAAGAGTTGGAGAATCTGTCGAATCTACATAGGTTCTAAAAACTAATGGAAAGAGCTTGCGGCTAAAGGTGATAGCTTGCATTTGGTCACATTCAGCTCTAAGAGATTATATTCGCACCACTTTAAGAACGAATTCAAGGCTGTTTGAAGTAAGGAATTGTCCCTTTCTGACGGAAAAGACAGATTGGACTAACATCATTTATAATTAAGGCAGCGTTCATGGGATTCACTTGAGAGAATTGTAGTTGAAAAATGGCTTTAAAAGACTGCAGAAGACATTTGCGAAAAGTTTTTCGAACAATTACAATCAAGCCATCGAGGCCGGGGGAACACTATGTCTGTCGTTATATCAATTGAGACAAAAAAAAAGTTTATGCACAAGTATTCAAGCACCTGAAATAATCAGAGTCGGGTTCATGCAAATGGTTAGTTTAAGACTCGCTAAAGAAGGTTTTATAGAAGTTGATGATTACCTCAGGAAGGGAAACCATCGATAAGGAAATGATAAGTATCATGAGCCGAGTTGAATGAGCCATTTCCCTCTGATCATGCATCATTACTTTTTTGCTACTTAGAGTGTTAACTAGAAAAGTGAAATATGAACTTTCTGAAATCTGAACCAGTATAAGTGTAAACGTTTTCGAATTTCAATAGAAAATACGCCCACTTTTAGAAAAATTCCGTTTCTCAAATACTTCTACTGAACCTGGGAAAATATCTTCACAAAATATGTCATCATTGACTCCATAAACAATATGTGCATGCTTTGTACAGGATCAGTGCCCACTTTAATTAGGCATTTTGTTCAAAAATGAAGATCATGCTTATTCAAAGGTATTATGGTCACTATTGAGTTATAAAGAGCTTTAAAAATCGCATCTTATAATTCGAATATGTACATGGTAACAATGCCATCCGTATTTATCTAGGCAAGTAAATATATCCATCTACATATGTACATATGTAAATATATCCATTACATAGGGTATTAAACGATACCTTTCTAAGCACATCGTATCTTACTGGCATTAAATTCAATACTCCTTTAGTAATTCAAAGTGACATAAGCTTAATACAGATACTTTTCTTCCATAAATCTTTTTTTAAGAAAGCTTAGAAACTACAAAATTTTAATTAAAACAGCTAGATGCATACATTTTCCAACTTCCATCTTATCACTTACCCGCCGGTAATGCCAGCTCCCATCATCCACGAACACACCCCGTCATTAAAAAGCTGTCAAATTTGACATTTTTATAAATTCCCACACACACCCAGAAATTCTACTAAATTAATCTACAGAACGTCAGCGCTAAATTGTCAAGCACTACACAAGCCAAACAAACCACAGACTATAATTTGGCATATCAAAGGATGCAAAAGGGTTCAAAGCGTGTTTCTACCACTGACGAGGCCTCATCATATTCAGATAACCGCAGAACAGTCATCATGAAACGGCGAACATTGGCAGGCAGCTGTGGCATCGGTGTATTCGCCATCGCTTTTGTAGCTGTGCTTTTGGCGTTTGCCACACCCAGCTGGTTAGTAAGTGATTATCGCATCACAGGATCCAAATTAGAGCGCCTTGGACTGTGGGTGCATTGTTTCCGATCACTTCCCGATGTGAATGACGATAGTCAGAGGAGGTTTTTCGTCGGTTGCCGGTGGGTCTATGATCCATTCACCAAAGGCTACAACGAGATTCTTGGATTTCTGCTGCCAGGCTTCATCATAGCTACACAACTTTTCTTCACTTTGTGTTTGATTGGAATGCTGATTTCTATGATATTAGTGCTTATGTTCTTTTTGTGTGCGGGGCCAGATCAGAAGTACTTCATCCTGCTCATCAAAGCAATAGGATTCCTGCTACTTGCGGCAGGAGTTTGTGGCTCCATTGGAGTCATTGTGTTTGCCTGTTTTGCAAATCGGGACGGTTGGATGCCAGAACACGCTAACAACTGGTTTGGTTGGTCATTTGTTGTGGGTGTCGTCGGTTCCATAATGGCGATTGTAGCATCAATACTATTTCTCACCGAAGCCAATGTCCAGGAGAGGAAGAGAAAACAGTTCAAGGAGTCACAGACCAGGTTCGAACTGGTCCGAGGTGGAAATGCCTAGGTAAGGTGAAACATCTCTAGTACATCATAACGAACAACACCACATCTATAGAATTGACAATAATTTAGTGTAAACATTCCTTTTTGACTTTCATTACTAGCTTAGCGAGAGATAAGTTTATGCAATGTGTAGAATGCCACTCCAATCATCAGCCTATCATACAACACACAATAGACTCTGTTGGTACTTATAAAACGAAAGCGTAACAATACTTATCGTACACTCTTTTCTTAAAGTAAGACTGACAGTGTATAGCTCCTTTTGAGAAGTGCTGGACCTCATTTGCCACTCGATGCCATTCATAACACTAATTCCGATCATTCTAAATCAATTAGGCCAAACAATAAGCTCTAATTCATCCCACAGACTGATACGATCGAATCTCAAAAAACTAAAACATTCCAACCAATTTATAACACGAAATGTGCCTTAAACATGACTACCAAAGGGTTTTCTTAACGTTGCCTTGTTTCAACAGTTGCATAAACTTACATGTTACAAAATAGATTCATAAGTAAACATGTGAAAGTTTTGTACAAACGAGTAATTTTCGAATATCAAATTTATATTTATAATTTTTAGTATTTTAAGACTACGAACAGTTGTATAAAAGTTCTATTAATATACATATATGTACATTTTGCATAAAATTTTATACATTTTACACACAAAACAAAATGTCTTGCAAGCACACTGATATATTCGTAGAATTTTTTCTATATATTTCCGTTTTTTTTTTATAAATTGATATACAAATTGTATTCCGTCCACAAATGTATTTACAAAAAAAAACACAAACGTCCATAATTTTTAAATAAAATTTACAATTACTTTAGAATTTGTTGTTTTATTTGCAGACTGATTCGATAGAGATCAAGTCAAGGTAGTCGTCATTAGTGTTTCTAACATTTATATATTCTCAACTTTCACTTTTTATTTGCAATTACATCTTACTTTCCTATTCGCTATTAAACTACAACGCAGGGATTCGAGGTGCTTACAAGGTTATAGAATATTTTTGGCCCTTTCCCGTTCATATGTAGATTTACAAGTGCGTTGGGCAGGAGCCTGATGTAAGGCTAAGATAATAATTTCTAAAATAATGACAGTGGCAAAGTAAGTATTCTGTTGTTGATTCGCCCTAGTTTTATATTTCACATATGCCGTCCTGCTGCTTCCATGGCCATTAAATATTTTTAAATTTGACGGGACTGGTTAAGAAACCTGCGACTAGCCATCTCTGAGCTGTTTAGTTTAAGGAATTGTTTCATTCTTCTGCGGGAAAAGAAAGGTACAAAGTTTTTAGCTTGCTTGTTACCTTCTATTCCCATGCAGTATTTTAGCCACTTTTTAATGCAATTCTTAGCAGAAGAGTCTTGGTATCATATCTTTAATGCGGATTCTCTTCCAACTATCTGGTCATTATTATGTCTTACCACCTACTTAAATAACGCATCTATGTGTTATGAGTTGTTATTATCCGAGAGAATCGATTATCGATATAGATTTTCGTTTGTTGTCCTAAAAACGAAGCTATATTGATTTTATTTCAGTTTAAAAACTCACACCGCAAAAAACGCACCACGACCTCGTCGTCCAGATTCCCAGTTACTGCAATTTGTCGTCAGTTGTATTTTAATATTTTGATAGCTACATATTTATTTTAAATTTACTTCTTCTTCAATGATGGAAGCATTGGCACTAGTCATGTTGTTGGTTCATCGCAAGAGCCCGAGCTGTGTTCAAACATCATAAGAGTATTCACAACCCCTTAATGCCCGTGTGGATTATAAAAAAAAAGAGCTGAGGATTTCTTGTGCTTATTAAGTTTCCTTCTTTTGGTTAATGGGTTCGCCTAACATGGGTTCGTCGAAGTTGATGTTTAAACTTTTTTGTACATCAATCTGCAACTAAGCTTAGTGCTTGGATCCAGATCTGTTCCGAGATTTTCTCTTCGGCAACATAATCAATCTTTGATATAAGGTACTGAAGAGCTGGGCTGGGAGCTATGTTGACTTCGCATATTAAGCATATTGATTAAAGTGCAGAAGCTTCAGATGTAGTCTCCCGTATCTGATATGCCTATCAATAATTTGATTTAATTGTTTTGGGGAAGAAGGTAACTGAACTTACCGGTCGATATAATTATGGCAATTTCATTGGAGAAAAACAGGAATGATATGGATGTCAAGGAGCATACATACGTGCAAACTCTGAAATTGGTTCTAGCGACCAATGCCCAGCTACGTACATACCATCGAAACGGAAGACACACACTTCCAGACTCATACTATCCTAACACCGTCATTATTTTAGCAGAGAAAGTCTATCGCATTCTTCAGGATACCGCTTGGTTATAATCCTAACCAAGTCCTGCCTTCATTATGTGTTTTATAATAAACTTCAACTACTCCTATTGTATCCACATCCACTGCTTTTCCTGAAAATGTTGATCAGTGTAACTAGCGCAGGTGAGAAGGAATTCAAGAAAAATACCGTCTTCTCCTTTGGTGCCTTAAAGGGATAAAATGTGTTACAAACCCATCTTTTTTATCTTTGTCGTGAAAATATTTCTAAGTTCATTCGACTACAACAGAATTAACCGCCGACACATGTCACACACAGCGAGTTGATTGTAAGAAGTGTACCTTTACTTCTTTGCAATAGAACCGTGCTACCTATAAATAAATAAATAACTTTCAACCAAAACTTCGATATAAGATATGAAGCAGGCCACCATTGATTGCTCTCAATCTGTCAGTAATTCAATACCGCGCGACTGTTAGTATCAGAATTGCTAACGTAGGTTTTTTCTCACAAGCAAATAGAATAATTAATTGCGTGACAGAAAATCGTCATGGCAACGTTTAAACACCTGGTGATATTGAAGAGTTGGACACTGTTTAGACCATGATATACATATATGCAGAGATAGCTCATCAGTAAGCTTAAGTCTGAAGCGAGTTGTATATTTAGTCGATTATCCTTGCAAATGAGGACAAATAATGATATCGCCCACGAAAGAACGGACTGCATTGCAATCAAGTGAAGCTATCATTGGCAAAAATTAGAAAAAAGTTCGAAGAGGAGACAACATAAGACTCTGGAGTCAAAAGGATCGCAACTCATCCAACAAACCATCCAGTTTTGGGGCATAACAAGAATACAATAAGCCAGAAAGCCAATGGAATATAATAAATGAAAGAGTCAGAGTGGAAGAATACCTTATACAAATAAAGAAACGCTCCCATATTCACTAAGATATTTTTTTGGCAAATAAGGTCATAGACTGAAAATACAGACCGGATTAAAATAAATATCAGTCCTATCGTGCCAGTAACATCGCATAGGTTGATTACAGAACCAATTCGTTATTTGGATTTGTTTGGCTTTTATTTTATGATAATAGCGCTAAGCATAAAGAGTGAAACACAGTGGGTGTAAGTGCAAATGATCAATGTGTTAAAGCATATTTTTTGAGCCTACCAGCAAATGGTACAATTGAAGTATACATATGCCATAATTTGTAATTTTAAACTCCTATCCCTTGTCCTCTAGACCCCTTATGTATCGGATAATCCTTTACACTCTTCCGGCCTGCGACACATTTAAGACCTACATATTGTTGCGAGCAACGAAGATATGCACGGTGCAGTTATTTATTTCGTTAAAGGCAAAGCTATAAAATTATTGCATTTCCATTATGTTAACATATGTATATGTATACTGTTACTTAAAAATACACTATAACAATGACAATATTTATTGGCCAAACAGCCAAAACAATGAATTAGTAATCTTGGCCTGTCGTCAATAGCCGAAGAGCGTTTTGTAGATTTTCAATTGCTGACTTAACATCGTCGTAGTTTAAGGCACTGCCTGCATATTTACAATACTTCTGAGCTTTTATCATCTGTTCAGGTGTTAATTGGACGCCGTCTGCTTGCACACCATGCGTTTGTTGCGGCTGAGTCGGGACGTATGGTACGAAACCACCAGGTTTCTCTTCATCAACTGGAGGGCTGGGCAATTTATTAGGATTTGACAGAACCTCTTCAGCAGTTGGAGGCGTTTGCGATGTGCTCGGTGTTGGTTCATCTGGTAGTTGATCATGTGCCTGGCTTTCTGTTGGGGACGGTTCATTACTTCCAGGTGGTGAGGCTTCCCCTCCTGCATCTTCATTGCCTCCTGAGTTATCTTCGCCTTCATCACCCATTGGGCCTGGTACTGGTACTTCACCATTTTTTAAACAATTATGAATGTACGCTGCCTTCCACTTAGCATATTTACGATTGTGTAAGGCTTCTTCGGTCAATTCACCATAGACTTGCAAAACGTCATACAGAACTCCACTGGTGTAAAATGCTTTTACAACATTCCTAAAAACAAAATTAGCAACGAAAACACCAAAACTTATCTCAACCATACGTACTTTCCAAAATTTGATTCTCGGTCTTGCTTGTCAGCATACAAAAACAACTTTAGAGCATAGTTCTCCATATGAGCCTGTGCAGCAACTTCATTTGTAATTGCTTCATTTTCAGTATTTTGTTTTTTGGTCGTCTCTAGCCAATCCATTAGAGCTACAAAAATGAGTCATCTTTTATTGATGCGCTGAGATTTTCCGATTATGCGGAAAACTTACCCAACAACAACTTGGTTTCGTCAGGTTGCTGCGTAGAGCTCTTCAGACCAATTTGTAAAGCGTACAGTCGAGCCCAGTAGCTTACCACTATATCCCTAGAATCATGTTCCTGAGCAATTTTCAAATAATGCTGAATTTGTTTTAAACTGGCTGGGCAGGGTGGGAATTCTGCCATGTTAATGCGACCTCAAATAAATTATATTTGGATTAAAAATTGTTCGACAAATGTTTGTTTTCTCCTCTCTGGTTGACACTTCCCAAGATGAAATCACTTCTGAATCACGAATGAATAATTTGGTTGAGTAGGACTGGCATCACTGGTGAAAGTGGTTGATAGTTGGAGACGACAGCTGCTACACAACTGAAGGCAAGGTAGTAGATTGTGGTAGAATGTAATAAAAAAAAAATTTTAATCTTCGTAAATAAAGTATTGCAACATGTAAGAACAGTAAAGTTACCTTATACTGGGTGCCAGCGCCAGGCCACATTAAAGTGTAGTAAGTAAGAGGCCGAAAACCATTTGTTGGACAAAATGATAATGCGAGATGGGCGAACACGTCATCCGGGAGATGAAAAAAGGCTCGACAAACCCATTGGTAAGAATACCGGTATACTTTTTGGAGACTTGGAGAGTTTTGAAATAAATTGTTGCGCAGTCACTGTCATTGTGACACTGGGCACAAAAGTTAAGACTTGTAACTGCTTGTCTCCGTTCGTAGAAGAACACATACATATTTGTAAACAGTGTCGCACCCGATTTTAAATGCGGAATGAGCATAGAATGTTGTTTTCGCAAACAGACCACTTTTATTCCCATCTTCCAAAAATATTTCTAAAAATATCCAATAATACCAATGGATTGCAATTGGAAAAGATTTTGCATTGAAAAAGAACATTTTACCTACCTCTAGTTGGTTCTAGGTCAGTCAAAATATATGCATATAAGAGCAGCATCAGTACCACGCTTATTTATGTGATATCAAATTGTTGGTTGCCTGTTTCTCGCTTGCTAAAGCTTCTATTTTGAACTTATTCTGACCTAGATACGAGTAATATAGCAGAGTGCAACAGCTCCAATTAATTCCTATCCATTTCATTACAAATGATATGAATAAATAACAAATTATATCAAATATTATTTGTAAATTTCTGATTCTGGCTTAAACAAAATTCAACTGCCTAATTCATATCAACGAATTTACTTAACTCGAAGACAAGGGAAAGTGCTAGCTTTCATTACTTGTTGCGAACAAAATATATGTAAGTGAAATTGCATCTAGGCAGCTTCTTAGACAAGAACTGTGCCTCATTACCCATAGTGATATCAAACACCAAGCGAAATAGTCTAAAAGGGGATATTTGCCATGTCGAATACTATTAAATGATAAAAGTCATGTACCCATGCCAATCATACGATCTTTGTATGATTGTGATACACTACACTACAGATGCTCCGACTATGGCAAAGACTTTAGCAGGAGTATTTGGTCTCATTGTCTAAATAGCAGCCAACCCCAGTTTCACTAGTAGTACTAGAGTCTACGCTATTGAAGACATTCGTATAACTTTTTGGAAATTTATTTGGATTTGCCATAATTGAGCCTCAGAGAAATACACTTAATATATTTTGTCCAATATAACGTTGACTCATATTGTCTTTATATTGGCATCATATTGTCTTTATATTGGCATCATGAACAAAGTCCATTGCTTCGAAATCCTACGAAAACATTTCTATGACAAATGTAGTGCCCAACATGCCATCATTGTGGTGCCTGACATGCCTGAGTCGAACCCCTTTCTTCTGAACAACAAGGTCTAGCGGTAGCAAGTTAAGCAAAGTGTTTAAATCTTTGTCAAGAGTAGTACGCATCGCTCGTGCTTATGTCACTACTATTTAGATTATTATTTATTATGTCACTACTATTTAGATTACTCTGAGATATTTGACTTCAGTGGTAAGTTAAAAAATCACACCTTTCAACTTTGACAGCAGAAAGCAATCTCGTTTTCTCTTACCATCGATTTTACCAAAAGCGGTCTGCACCCGATTGCAACTTGTGCTCAACAATTTCCCCAAAACTAGTATGTATATAAACAAATTCTGTAATACCTTGAGTAGTGAATCAGCAACAAAGCATAAAAGTTAAGGTGAGAAAATTTACACAGGACAGGTAGTCCATCTCAAATTCTACTGAAGTAGATCCATCTAATGACATTTTCATATACTTCGTACCCAACTCATTTTCTCGGCATACCCTGTTAGATTAACAGCTTTGCTCTAAGTCAATTTCTTTGTACATGAGGCCGTTAACTACATATACATATAATGTTTTCGAAAAGCAAGTTCTATTTGTTTCTCATTTTCTCATTTCTCATTTTGTCGGCATACCCTGTTAGATTAACAGCTTTGCTCTAAGTCAATTTCTTTGTACATGAGGCCGTTTACTACATATACATATAATGTTTTCAAAAAGCAAGTTCTATTTGTTTTGAAAATAAAATATTTTCGAATGCGGCTCTGTCGATTTCATTTAAGAGTATCTACTAGTAAAAGTTGTGGATAATTGTTATGCAAAGTTTGAGCCCTATTCCTCCTGTAATGAATAAACGGCATACCATGGAAAATATACCACCAAGTTATGATTTAAATACAAAATGACAATGACTAGTTTTTGTGTGATTTATTTTCATTTCAATTATTTTTGTTTTGTTTTTACAAAAGTTGATTTTTATCATAGAAACCAAAAAAAAGTTCCTTTGTCATTTATGTGAATTCCTCTAAAAGGATTTCTGGGATTTTCATTTTGTGCACAGGACAATATCAAATCAAAAATATGTATTATATTAATGTTCCTATGATGAGTACGCACAATTCTCGTTTGGCACTTAAAAGTAAAATATACTAATAAATTAAAACAAAATTGCTATCACGAATTTTACAATTACGACTAGAAATCGGTTGGAAAAAAAATTAATTCACTAGGTTAAATCTTTTCGCTTTGGTTACGTTTATGAGTTCTAAACATTTTTTTTTTTTAAATTGTTGCTGGGGAGTTATCAAACAAGGATTTATACGCAATGTGCTTTAGGGTTTTCAAAGTTTTAGTATATTTAGTCCTGCTTGATACCATTAGTTTGTGCCTGATTAGCTGCTGCGAGTTCAGTTTCTTTTCGACTTGTCTAAAAATAAAATACAATTTTGTGTTATAAATCTTTTTGTATGTACATATATATATATAAGTTTACCTGATACCAAACAACAAGTCGACCGCCGAGCATAAATGTGAAAACTAGTGCTGGTCCCGATCTCTCAAACGGATCACTAACCATATAGTGTTGGTAAACGCCAAGCAGCATGAGCATGAGCAAAGTCACATTGGCAGTGTTCTTAACTTTATCTATAATACATTTGAATTAGTCTTGTCAAATAAGTAATAAAACACTTAGAACTTACGATATGGGATAAGAGCCATTGCTAAGCCACATACAATTTCTAGCATTCCGACGCAACGACGGTACCATTTCGAAGGGATCTTAATCCCAAAAAGGGCAGTTAGAGGAAAAACCTTTGCATATTTCACATATTCCGTCCGCTAAAATTAGAACAAATCAAATTTTAAATAAAATTACATACTATGTTTAATATACATGTTATACAAATAGGACAGCTGATTATTATAAAAATTAAATTAACATTACAATACAATGTTCGCATTTTCAGTATCTTTTACAAGTATTCGTATAATTGGTGTTTTGAACAAATTTTTTAGGAATATTAATAGTAAAAAAAGAGTCTCAAAAAGCTCTTTATTAGCTAGTTCGGAAAATATATGGACATTATTTTAGCAGCAATTGATCGTATTCAAAAGATCTCTGATCTTAAATCTATCCACATACATACTCGTACATATCCCACAATGATCGCTCACTTTAGTCTTGAATAGGTTTATGAGATAAAAACTTTAAATTGTTTATTCCAAACAGACAAAACTGGGCAGATTGTTTAAGAGGTGGGATTAGGTCACCTTATCACTGTGGTCACAATAGGCCTATTGTCATTATCACAAGACTGGGCACTACCAACAACTGTAATCAAAGGCATCCCTATCTTCACTGATGGACAAAGAAAGGGAATGTAACGGAAACAAGAATTTTTCCCGAAGCGCTACACATTAATCATTCATATCGACTGAACGATTACTGCAGTATTTTTCATGCTGAGATCTACGCACTTAAGGATACTGCCTATCCACTGAATTTACAGATAAAATACGAATCTCATAAGATGATCGTGTTCATGCATTTTCATAGAGTTTTATTCTGCTGGTTTTCTTGGCAAGTTGGGGTAGATGCGAATAAAAAGGCACATTAACTGACCGAATGGGATCGAATGAGAATCTTCGTAATAACTTCTATTGGAAGCTTAAGGGACGAGGTGGAAATCTGGTCTATAGAACACTTCCTTTGCCACTATCTAGGCTTCCAAAAACGATGACTAACAAGTCTTGGTGTTGGTGATGCGGTGTTCTTTGATAACTTAGACGACTTGGTAGTATACAACCAACAGATTTAAGCCTATTCATGCGAAGATCTAGATGAGAACCGTAAAATAAACACGAACTTAGACATAATTCACAAGATTTTGCAAATTGTTATTAAGATTTGTATGGTTCCATCTCTTTCAGATAAAAACGTTGAAGTTGAAAAAAAAACTAAAATATATGTACTTAAGAAACAAAGGCTATTAGGTCCAGTTATAGCAAGAACATTAGATAGGAATAAAAGCAAAGTAAACAACTTTGTGGATGCTGAAAACTAAAAGAAATTTAGTTTCTACAATTGCATACCTCGTTTCAGTTTCTTATTCAAATCTCATTCGCTAAGACCATGAATTTAAGAATTTTCAAAAGAAAACTCAAAGCGTCCGCATTCTAAAGAGTCTATAAAGCAAATCATAACTATTCCAATCGACGCGACGCGCACATATGACTTTTTTTAAAATAGATAATCCTCCACACGTAAAAAAATAAATTTTTATATTTTATTATGGTATAAATAAATTGCATAACAATCATTGCCAATATGGAAATAAGATTTGAAATGAGTAGACATTAAAGTACCTACATTATTTATTAATTTATTGACCAAATTTATTAGAATGGCACCAATATTTGCTAACACTATTCGTTGACCAACATACGAGTAAGCGTTTAAAAAAATAAATTATTGCCACCGAATGATGCAAGGTTCACAAAATAAAATGAAAAGAATGTGATCTGTGACCATTGGGGTGGCAAACTTGGCAAATGCACCTCAACAGTGTACAACTAAATTGCTTCAATTTTTTTTAAATGAAACTTGTTGTTTTCTTTCTTTTCCTTTCTTCGAACGTGTAATAAGCACATTCAACTACCGTAAACATAAATAAAATTAAAAAAAAAAACCCCCCCAAACTATATGCTTCATGTCTTGATGTATTTATCGACCATTCTCTGTCTATCTTTCATCTGTTCAGTATAATTTGCCCCATGATGTGAACAAGAACTTCAAAATACAATATTCGAGTCCAAATGAAAAAAAAACATCATAAATACACACTTGTTTTGATAAACAATGAGTATATGAATCTTTTCGAAATCAACTTAAAATTTTATTGGCTTTCGCCAATTTTATTTTATTTATTTACTTCTAGTTCAGAATAATGAAATCTCACGCAGGTCGCCAAAACGTTCGAGTATTGTACAGATTGTTGTGGATTGTTTTGACTTTTAATTTAGAAATAAGGCATGTAAGCAAGGGTGGACGAATAAATTGTGTTCCGAATTTACCATTATTTTGAGTGAGAGTGACAGTGAACGAGTACACTCCCTTACAGAGAAGTGTCTCTAAGTCAATCAGGCGGTATTTTCCCAATTGGTTTTTCAACAGTATTACTCGTAAATGATATAAATAGCGAAATATATCTCTAAAGGGTGGGCGAGCGTTATTTCAGTACCGAGCGTATTATGTCAGCATGTGTGCGCGCAATGTGATAGAATGCAAAATATGATAGAAGTTTTTTGTGGCTTTCGAATAAAAATGCGCTATTAAATATAATTACTATTCGAAGCAGAAAATCGTAAAAGTAATTTACTTTCATGATATTAATTGAGGAATGTGTTGATGAGTTAGAAAGAAACCAAAGAGACAAAAAACGCAACGTTCGCTGCTTAAGTAGAACTGAGATATTTGATGCAGAATCACATATAAACGTCTAAATACTTAAATACCATACATACACATGTCTTAGATAGCCAGATGGGTTGGCGAGGGGAATATCCATGTACGTATTAGTCCTTGAATCTATTTCCGATAAGAGTATGTCCATCAACAGCTAGCTTTGTTTACTGATTTCTCCTCAATTTTAAGTAGATTTAACAAATTTCTTTAAATAATGTAGGTATTTATCTACAATTGTCAAGAACCACTTCAGAAGATTATAGGGAATATATATGTAAGTACACAGTTGGGCGCCCTGGCTCAGTGATTAATGCGTTGGATTACTGACCGGGAGGTTCGAAGTTCGAATTCTCAGAAATCACCATAAAGTTTTTCACTTTCCCACCTCTCACGAATGTCTGACAAACTTCCGACAGTAATAACTGTCATGAGAAAGTTTCTAAAAAAAAATGCCCTTCAGATATGGCTCTAAACTGTAGGTCCCTTCCATTTGTGTGAAAAAATATAACGCGCACAACAAGAATGATCGGGAGCAGCTAGGCTCTGGACCACATACTGTCTGTTGCGGAAAGTATGTAAGTACACTTATGAGAGTAACCAACTATAGTTAGTAGTTAATTATATCGCAAATAAATATGACAGAACTTATGTACGTTGCGCCTAAAACTTAAGGATTGCAAGCCAATTAATTTACATCTACTTATATTACGTGAAGTTTTTTTTATCTTTTTCTAATCTACATATATACATAACGAAAGATAACTTTAAGCGCTCTATAAGTTTGGTGAGTAGAACACTGATTGTAAAATATATTTTCTCTTTGCATTGCTTAAGATTACAGTGTAAAATGACAAGAATGCTAGCAAAATGGTATTCTACATGCTTATCGATAAATCAATCTCCAACCACATGACACTTGCGTGTGTCAACGACCCCTCATTAACATAAACAAGGCAGTCATGAGAATATGAACAACCTTGCCCTTGTGTGAATTCATTAACCAAGTTGCTCAGAAAATAGAAAATGCTGAGGGCGAATCTACATCCACCGCTATTAATCTTAAATTCTCCGGCCACTTCATTTGCTACCACAAACTTTCTATTGGACCATGCTACAGACTGTCCATCAAGGACACAACATCCTCAACAATTTCAACTTTGTTGATCAACATCTCCAGAAAAAACTAGTTTTCACAGCCTCGTTTTTCTCTACAATGTCCCGAAACATACAATTTCTTTAACTGTGCGCTAAAAAGGAAACGTACCAAAAATACATAAACCTAAGGATTAGAAAATATACATATAAAATCATGCCGTCACTGTATGCATTCAATTTCATTACATCAACAAATTTCACTACCGAAAGAAGATTTTTTTCTCACACAAAATAAATAAATTATAAACACTATGTTAAGTGTTTAGTTTTTCGTAATAAAATAATATCATTTGTTATTTTCATTGACACTGGCATAAGAAAGAGTAAAATTCAATTGGCTTATACGTCTGTAGCTACAAAAAAATTTGAACGTCACTTAAATATTGTTTCAGGATAAATTTAGAAAAAATATTTATAAATATGTATTATATATGCCTTAAAGAATGAATATGCGCCATATTTCATCCCTCAGATATGAGTTAATATATGTATGTACATACATATGTATATTGAAGACCATTGGCTGAACCGTATATAATCCTATTTATTTGAAAGATTTATTGGTTTTACCGATTCAAGGGTGTAGTACGAATCAAAGGATTCATTAAAAAAAAAAAAATTATTTACCAGGTCCTTATATAAATCCTTGCTAATATGCGGCGTTAGTTTTAGTGTTCCCACAAATACAAAAAATAGTCCAAGTAGTATTGATAAACTCTTCAGAACAATTGTATTTGATGATGCCATTTTTATATATCTCTTTACGTTCTCCGTTTTGATGCTTTTTCCCAATTATTTAAACAACAAAAAAACCGCTAAACTTCTATAAAAAGAATTTAACACACTACTTATCCCTAGGCCGTTGCCCACAATCTATGTACATAATGCGAAAATATGTCAAGAAATTAGATGTATTAGATTTTTCACTTTATGTGGGCAGTGAAAATATATTTTATTCTATATAAATACTTTCTATATTTTTTTTTATTTTGAAAAAAAAAATTTCACTTTTTAGGAAACACAAAAACCGAATTATTTTTCAATAAAAGTTCGTTATTGAAACCGTGCAGTTTCGTTTATTTAAATTTCTTAAAATGTAACTAGTCGTTTTGTGTTGCGCTAAAACTAACAAGCCCTTCACCCGGAAAATCGATTCTAAAGTTCCGTCAATCGAAATCATTTCTCTGGGAGAAATTTACCCCAAAGTAAGTGTTTGGTGATTCTGCGCACTATTTTATGCCGATCAAACAAAGGTCCTCAAACTGACAAATCATTTTAGACTGTATGAAAAAAAATTTAATTATATTAAAATTGATTTGAAATATAATGGCTGCAAATTGGAAATAAATTGTCATATAAAAATTAATCTCTATATGTTCTAAGGTTTTACTTATACTTAAATGCATCAGACCTGGTATTTACTAGGAGATCCAAGCCCCAAACAGGATGCTTTTAGTACAAAAATCACAAAACTGAAAATGAATTATAAATAATCTACACTTTTTATTTATTTCTTACTTATTTTATTTCTAATTTAAGCATCTAATCGTAAAGCCAAAATTCATCGGTTACTGCAAGTTGTAATTTGAATATAATTTGAAAGGCGAAGGTAATTGGTACACTTGATAGCGAATCCATATTTTTTTTTTAAAAAGTGGTGCTGACGATCTGTTTCTAAAGCATGTATACGTAGCATATAAGTTGAACAAAAATAATCCATATTTAATATAAACATTTACTTAGTTCTTTAATGGACGTTGGATGATCGCATAAAAGAAATCCAAATGGATAATTTGCTTGCATTGTTTGCAGCCTGTTTGAAAGCGGTCTGATACCTTGTGGTAATACTGTGCAGTATAGTAGGTGCTCAATATACAACTCAATTTAATAAAGAAAAACTCATAGGAATCTTAAATATTTCGACTGACCGCAGCCATTGCCCCATACATTTTTATTTTTAAAAGATTAAAAGATTAAAGACGGAAACTGCATACAGCTGATATGTGTCAACTCACTTTTCATTTCCTGTCATCTAAACATGTAAAGTTGTAAACATAAGCTATAAATTTTTACAAAACAAAATAATTAGTTTTACCGAACATTGTTGAGAATTTTGAACAAAATATTTATTTCAACAAAATGTGCAGCATTGGTGAAGATGATTTTGGTGACGAAGGTGGACTGCATGCCATGGTAAAGGACGATCAACTGCCGGACTTAAATACGAATCTCGAAACTTGTATGAAATGTGGGACCAAAGGAAACCTTATTCAATTAAAATTTCGGGAAGCTGAATGTACAGACTGTTTCTTAGCATATACCCGTCATAAATTCCGTGCTACACTTGGTTCATCGAAAATTTTACCTAAGGGAGCTGAGGTTCTACTGCTTTTCGATGGAACTTCTGAAAGTCTTGTGTTATTGGACATGATGCAGTATGCCCAAACACAGAGCACGCACAAGAGACTTCATGTGAACACGAAGATACTATTTATTGACGAGAGGTCAATTAATGATGCAATAAACATTCGCGATGTTCAAATTATTTTATCTAAATACAGCTTCGACGCGTTCGTTATTTCCCTTGCGGATAAGGAATCATTGTGCAAATTTGAAGAACTGAACTTGTATATAAGCTCAAACTGGAAAGAAAATAACTTTGCAACATCTATGAGAAATATAAAAACACTAACTTCTCGCCAGGACTTTTTGAAAGTATGGAAGAGCGGACTGATCAAGGCAGCTGCTAATCAGTTGAAGTGTGACTTTGTGTTTTCCCCCGACATAAGCACAAACCTAGCAACAGAACTCTTAAATAGTATTTCACTAGGTAGAGGTGGCTCCGCAGCTTTGAATGTGTCTTTAATGGATGATCGTTTGGAGGGTTTAAAAGTTGTTCGTCCGTTGAGGAATCTAAACGCCAATGAGGTCAACTTTTATTTGCAAGTCAACAGCTTGAAAGCAATGAGGTATGGTTCATATGGCGAGACACATGGTCCGAATTCCAGTATTCAAAATTTAACAAAGCGCTTCGTCGACGATTTACAGATGAACTTTTCATCAACCATATCAACAATTTTCCGCACAGGAGACAAAATCGCTCCGAGCACCCCTAACGATCTTAAGTCAACTGATGAAAACTCAAAATGCTTTTTTTGCAGTTCTTATGTTGATTATGCCCCTTCACAAACGCTTCTAGCTATAGAATTTTCTCGATTGGCTTCGGCTTTGAGTGGCAATTTGGAAAGTTGTAAAGAACGGGTGGTGGCGAACGAGAAATTAAACACAAACAATGTTCTAGAGACTCTCTGTCATGCATGTGCTAATATTCAAATAGATTGTGAAAATAGTGATTTGCCAAGATAATAAATAATCTAACATCTATACCAGTTTCGTGTATTTATTTAATAGCTGCGTTCAAGATAATCATGGCACTTAAATAGCAGATGGCCAAAATCGACTTTTTGCCAGACATTAACCGCAAGAATTCGAATATTAAAGTACGTATACCTTTAACGAAGAATGCCTTAAGCCATTTTGGCGAACGAAAATTAAAGGCATGCAAGTAGATTAAGTTTTTCTTACTATATGAACTATATAGCTGGAAGACACAAGATGCCATGAGGGATATTCTTCTAGATGGAAGGAATGTAGCATCTATCGCTCTTTGATGCAGTTCACAGAAGTAATCAGAAATACCAGTGTGTACGTCACGTATCAACGTGCATCTGAACTCCTCCAGAATGCTTCTTTATGCCTCGCAAGTATTGCTTTAAATGAAATTATTGTTATTCCTAACAAGGGAAACTGAAAAATGCAAGCAAACCGCTGCATATGTAAATATATATTCAAACTGCACTGGCTAAACTAATATGTACAAAGCAACAGCTTACCAACTCACCTGACCAAGGTCAAGAAGCGGTCCTCGATGAGCTGCACATGAACCAAAAGCAAATCCACTCTGTTATTCTTTCCAATATTATCCAAGAAAATGCCTAATCTTTTGTGAATTCGGTCCAAGCCTCAATGAAAACATTTAGTTACCACTGATCGTCGTGAAGTTTAGTCTTTACTCTGCATAAATGTAGTTATGTTATGTTGTAAATTGAAAAGGCCCTCGGGCTTAACTTGTATTAAATTGACGACTTGCTGTGAGCTTGTGCAATTGTTATAATCAAGATCTGCTGTCATCTAAATATGTAAATATGTACATTACTTATATGTCTATGTACATCCAGAACATTAATAAGAAAGGCTAAAAAGGGACTCCAATTGGTAAGCGAATAGTACATCTTCATCATTTCATTCAATCGTAACCCTCATTAATAGACGAAATTAGGATCTTCTTTGTTATTTACACAAAATAATCGAAGTCTTTCTTGGATCGTATCATTTACCATTTGTTGGTTTTGTTTTTTCAAAATGTGATTTCACCATTTATTTTTCCAGCTCCTCCAAACTCATCTCACTTCTCACAAAGTAATTAATTAGCCGTCCCCATCCACCGTTTTAATAGATATCTCTGTATCTAGAGAGGTTTTTCTCCATCAACCTAAACTAATCACACCACATCGCATGTTTAAAGTCTTCGTAAAATGCATCGTGTCTTCAGTATGTTAAAATGCATCACACGGTTCCAGAAAAACAATAAGATACACGGTTGATGATATTTATTTATTTCTAGGAAATCTTAAACAAGTAAATATGGAACAAACTGATATGAGCAATAGTACTCATTTACGATAGATGAGTTTGCTTATAAGTTCATTATATAAGTGTTAAATAATACCAATTAGAACATAAAGAATAAAAGATTAAGTTATATGAATTTATGTTACCTACCAGCTATAACACTTGTACCATTTTTTAAATTAATATTTTTTTTAATGATCACATCAAGGTTTAGTAATTAATTTGTATTGGTGAATTCTATTTATATGCTAAACAAAAATACAACGTAAAATCAAAAAAAAAAACTAAATAAGTTTCTTAGAAACTATAGTAGGCTTAGTTCTGAACTGGTAATGGAGGTGGAGGATATGCAAACATTCCAGGGGGACCCGTTGCAAAACTAGCGGGAACGGCATATTGCTGCACTGGGGCTGGGGGAGCTGGGCGCGAATTGTAGGTTTGGGTTGGAGGAATATTATAGTTTGAACTTGGTGTGTAGTGAACTGATGCACCGGCCGCAGGTTGCGGTAGAATTGGCGGCCTTACTGCAAAACGGGATGTAGATCCATTTGAATTTGGAGCAGTAGATTGAGGAGCGGACGAAAATCTGGAAACTTGACCATTTGCTCGCTGTACACTACTTGCCACACTATTACGGGAATCCATTGGTGGTTCTTGAGCCGATGATTTAGCGAAGTCACGTTGAACTTGTTGTTGATTAGCATATCCACCGCGATAGCCTCCACCGCTGCGATCATCACCTCCATTTCTTTGTTGGTGACCGCCACCGTTCATATAAGCACCACGACCTCCGTCGCGACCACGTCCCCCACCGTATGACATCATCGATTGAGATTGATTTCGACTCTGATGGTATCCACCACGACCGCGTTTGTTTGAACCAGAGCCATACTGTGCCATTTCCATCAAACGTGGATTGATAACCTGCGTATAGAAAGATAATTGGAAAATCAAGTCGACCGTATATGTACATGTACAAATCAAATAGGCTCATATACTCTCTTAAACCCTTTAACGGTGACATGCTTTTGTATGCATGAACCATATGTAAGTAATGAGAAAGCGTTTCAAAATGTGCCTCAGGAAACTCGTCTAGCTGCTGGGATAATGAGACGATATTGACATCATTGTAATTGGAGGCAGTTAGGCAAGCAGCGGGCTAACTGGAGAGGCTTGCTGGTTGAGGCCTCAACTAAAGTATCAACATCATTGGTCGTTCCCAGCTTATCATTGAAATTAAATTAAATCAACCATTTACAGGAAAAAATGTAAAATGTACTACAATGCAATGACCGCTTTTCGGTGTAGTGGTTGAGGAAGCTTAGACTTAATTTGTTTTTTCATTTATGTCTGTAATCGCTTTAATGAATTAACAAAATACTCATACATATATGTATGTACATGACAATGACAATAAGCACGTTAAAAGGGTTCAAAAAACATGCAAATTTTAAAAGAAATTATAAAATTACCTGATTAGCTTCGCGCAGCACTTGTATCAAATCATTTGCCTTGTTTGAATTTGAATTGGTGAACAAGGTGTATGCCGTTCCCGTGTTATTGGACCGACCCGTACGACCAATACGATGTACGTAGTCCTCCGAGTTTGAGGGGTAATCATAATTGATTACGAATTTGACATCTTCGACATCTTTGTTGTTCAGATGATAGAAGGTAGTGTGTGGAGGGGAAAAGAAATATTATTCAAAGGATACTTATACTAAGATGCAAGTTTTGTTAACTAATTTGAACAAAAATCTTCTCAAGTTTATAGTGGACCTCGACTTCATTTCATTTTTTACCTCCATATTTATTCTAAGAAGAAAATGTAGCTATCATTAAGTGGTACTTACCCGCAATCAGCGTTCTGTAAATTGTTATCATTAACCTAACGTGTTCTGTATTCCAAATTAAAGTCAATTATAATTGCAAAGTAAAAAAATTTCGAAAAGTCAAAATAAACTGATAATCCAATTAATTATGAGGATTTGAACACGCGCAATTGTTTTCTTTTTTTTGTAAAAAATCGAAGTCCATTTTTGTTTAGTTGATATTTTTGTTCTCACATATTTAAAATATATTTTTTTCAATTCAATATATCAATCACAATAATAATTTGTCAGTCAAAAAGTTGGCCGAGAGTCTGAATAGTGTCATCCTCCATCTGCATTCATCGATAATTAAGTGTTTTCTTTTTTTTTTTAACTACTTTTCATCACGTATCATATTTAAAGGCACTATATATCGTGTATGTATATCAAATATTTAGAAAATCCAGTTTTATTAGTCCAATGTATTTGGCTTAAAACTAAAACTACTTTTTAGACATGCATTAGAGTAAATAAGATTTTATTGACTTTTCCAATGGGATTGTTTGGTTCGCCATCTTTTTTTTATTATTTTGAATTTTTAAAATACCAAAAAAAATCGAAAAATGAAACAATTTTTTTTTGCTTAACTCTCTGTTTACCGGTGTGTTACCTGTTTAGATTACCAGCTGCAGCCACATGTGCTAAGTTTTTCTTTCAGTATATAAATATTATTTTTTTAATGGATTCGCTTGATTTTCAAAACGAATCAAAATTCACCTAATAATGAAAATAGATGAGATGAATCCATGAATTGTAAAAAATCCACAAGATCCGCAGAAAATGAAAAATAGCTTGTACTTTGGCTGGCTGTTGATGTATTTTAGGCAAAGGTAAACACCTGAACTAAGATAAAAAAAACAAAAGAAATTTTTTTTTTTAAATTAGTAAATTATTATCACTTATAAAACTGGTTGATGATGAAAATTTGTAAGGCTCCATTGGTTCCTTACCTTGTTGGTTTATACATCTCTTCCTCTCACATTGCAGACTTTTAAAACTTGGTCAACAATGGAAGAACGCAGTTGAAGATATGCACTCAGCTATCGAAGTCTATTTTGTTTAAGTGCTATACACACAGTTTTTAATAATGCCTTTCTTTAGATGTGATAACAATTTTTATATCAATCATGTGTATGTATTAACCTTTAATTTAAGCCTAGATACGTTATATCTAATTTATCGAATTTATATTAAAAAATAAATAAATAAATACATATCCAAACAGAATAAAAAAATATTGCCAGCAAAAATTATATTTAGAAGAATTAAGGTTGCTCAAAATTATTTGAATTTTATGCAAAAATTAAATTTCAGAGATTGAATACTAAAAGAAACAAAACAAATAAACAAGTGTTGTTAAAAAGAAGACCGTTAAATACTTAAAAATGTAACAGTCATGAAACCCAATGTTTTAACCATCACCGCAAATAATGTAATCCGATGTATTCTCTTTGATAATAAGGGTTTTAGAGAGTTTGAACGAAACAAATCTACAAGACTTGATTCATCAATTAGTTAATGTGAGCCATTTGGGTGTTCAAAAGCAAAATAAGCATTGATTCATATATGTACATATTTACGAGGATTACTAAATTAACACAAGATTTTAGCTTTCACCTAGAATTCAATTATCCCAAATACAGTTCATATTGAACTTATATTTTGTTCTGTTATAAGTCTTTCGGATTAAATTAGGAGAATTCATCACGTATAAGGCTCATTACGTTATCGACCAGTTAAGTTTGTAAGTTTGTGAACTGTACAAATACTGAAGAAATGTCAATGTTTATTATGAATGCTTGTGAAAAAGATTATAAGAGGCAACAGAAAATGTGCAATACATAAAGCATGCCGTGTGTAAGGATACATTAATATATACATTGTGTGAAATTAAATATATTTTTGAGATTCATTCCAAACTATAACATTAAAATTTAGGAAAATAAACAATTAGGAATAAAATAAAAGATCGCACCCTTATCGTCTTAAACTATTATTTTCATAAACTAATTCAATTTAGACTTTGCATAGAACTTACTTCCAATCTGTTACAACGATGTGTACGAAACTTCTTTTGATAATTTGTAGTCTTGCAGGACCAATATAACTTTGAAAAATAGACTACATCAGCAGCTGTTCTCTCAACATTCATTATCTTACATTTTAAAAGATTGTCCACTTCTCGAAAATTATGAAGTCAATGCCTATGAAATGCTTGTAGCAAAACTCGCATGCTCATAATAAACGTTAACATATACGAGAACGCGAGAGAAAACATGACAAGTCCCTTTCTGTATTTCTCGTTTCTGATTAGTATGTTTTCTAGTTACTAAAAGGGGAAACACCTGTCACGTCTTTAAAGCCTATTGAAAGTATGTACATGCACCAAAAAATAACAAAAAAAAGGTAGCACCTTCTTTACGAAAAACTCGGTGGGTTACCATGTTTTTCCCCTGCGGTGTTAATATCTTAAGCACAAATAAAACTACATTAGGTATACGAAAATCATACTTAAATTTATATGGCAAATTAATATAACTAATAAGAAAACAATATACCCTTGCTATATTATATCCAAGGCTTTAAATTTAAAGAATTATCAAACAATTTCTGTTCACTTTTTGTTCAAAAAAACAGATATCACGGCCATTTTTTTATCTGACTGACTCAAATTCTTTTTGTGGTACTTTATAGAAAATACAATAGGAGCAAAAATCCTTTCGTCATCATTCCCACACCTCCTTTGGATCCGTACACAGATTGGATTCCTTTTATTAGCACTCATTCAAGGTGGTGGGTGGTACCGAAATAATGAAAGAATTTTTTTACTAATTCTAATTAAGAATCTCTTACCTAGTCCACGAGCTGCAACATCCGTTGCAACTAGAATTGACTGTCTTCCATTACGGAATGAAGTTAGAACATAGTCACGTTCCTGTTGAGATTTATCACCGTGAATGGCACATGCTCGCCAGCCCTGGCGTGAAATTGTTCGTGTGATTTCGTCAACACGTTTCTTTGTCTCAACAAAAATTATTGTTTTAGTTTCATTTTCAGATGATATTTCTGTCAAGAGTTTAATTAATTTTGTGTCTTTCTCTTGTTCTTCACAGACATCGACAATTTGTAAGATATTATGATTGGCTGACAATGTTAACGAGCCAATGTTGATTTGAATGTAATTGTCGAGGAATTCTTCAGCCAAGTTACGTACTTCCTTTGGCCATGTAGCCGACCACATAAGCACCTGACGATCTGGTCTTATTTGCTCCATTATTTTACGGATCTGTGGCTCAAAACCCATGTCAAGCATACGATCAGCTTCGTCCAGTACCAAATAAGTACAACGACGTAAATTGGTCACACCTCGCTCAAGAAAATCGATCAATCTTCCAGGAGTAGCAATAACGATTTCGACTCCCCGCTCGAGGTCTCGGGCTTGTGAATGCTTTGGAGCGCCGCCAAAAATACACGTGTTTCTAACGCGGGTTTGGGAGCCGAAATCGTTTGCCACTTGCTGAATTTGTTGGGCTAGCTCACGAGTGGGTGCAAGTATCAAAGCAATCGGACCTTCGCCATGCTGCAATCTCGGCTGATGATTAATATGCACGACAGCCGGGAGTACATAGGCTAGAGTTTTTCCCGATCCGGTTTGAGCTATACCCACCATGTCTCGACCACTAAGAGCGATTGGCCAACCTTGAGCCTGGATAGCAGTTGGCTTATTGAAGCCTTGCTTCTTGATCTCATCGAGCACGTATTCAGGGAAGCCACCCTCTTGGAATTCAAAACTTGGCGTTGGAATACTTTTACCCTTTAGGGTAATTTCATTACTACTTAAAAACGTATCGACATCGCCCTGTGGACGATTTAATACCGTATCACATGGCTTGTAAAAATTCTTTTCAAACGGAGTCAAAGTAACATCCGACCAATGGATGCGACGTAAACGATCACCAGGCTTAGAATCATTGCGGCGGTCAGATGGCGGTGCCCTATTGTAAGGCGTTCCTCTGTTGTGGGGTGCTCCGCTGCCCCTCATTGGTCCACCACCACCGCCGCGATTATCACGGAATCCTCCACGACCTCCTCCATTTGAACGATCACCAGAACGATTGTACCTAAAAGAAGAACATTGACATAGTAAATTTTATGTAAAATTTATACTTAGTGTAAGCTACAAAAAAAATTATCTGATATTAACTGCAAAAACACAGGACCAGTCTGTTCAAACAGCCACTGCGCGTTTTTCTTGAAAAAGAAAATGTATTATAAGTAAATTTCTTACAAATAATAATTTAAATAATATTTATTTTCCAATTATCTATTTTTCATATATTTTTTCTTTCAATCTTGGCTCAGACATTCCTGTTAATTTTGAAGACTTCTAGATTTTTGGATTGGAAGTATTACTATATAAGGGCGGATTGAAAAGTGCGGTACCTAGCAATAGATACATACATACATACATATATGTATGTAGTTTCATTACGGAAATAGAAAAAAAAAAACAAAATGAGATTTCCCTGCGACAATCGAGAAAATGTAGGGAACATGTTCAATGGAAAAGGAGCACAAGGCCCTGAATGAGTTCCAAGCTAGATTTAGAGATTTAGAGTACGGCATCATAGACACTAAAACTAGCGAACAAAAGAAAATGTATGGATTTTTTAGTGGTTTTAAAGCAGCTTTGATGGGATAGATCGGAAATCAGTATACTAAAACCTTATTAGTATGAAAGTATCAACAAAATATTTAACCTTAATGGAGATTCTATATTTGAACACAACATATGCGGTAAGATAGGTTACGCAGTGTTTTTTTTAAATATACAGAAAAATCTATTAACCGTGATTTTCGATTATCCATGATCAGCTTGGCCTATTTGTAATCATACAGGCCACAGATATGACCGTTGGAGAGAATTCGTACAGCCGTTTAAGCTACAGTTGATAGCATAAATGGACAATCAGGCACTTGGAACTTTATTGAGTTCTTTTGCAATAATATCAATACATATGTACGAGGGTGGGTCCATAAGTCCCCGAAAATTAAAACAGTGTTGCCAGCTCAAATCCAACATTTTGTTTGTCAAGAAGCATCTTTCAAAAGGACGCACTCAAATTTTCAGACAGATCTATCAAATAGTGTTATTTTGACAGCCATTTAAAACAGACGCCTACGAGAATTTTCGTAAAAATTTCGTTCCACCAGGAACAAAGCACCGGCGCACAAGTCTGCAGGCGCAAGGGAAAAACTGCATGAATTAAGTTACGAATTGCTCTTCAGATTGGGCATATTCTCCAGCTTTAGCACCCTGTAACTATTTCCTGTTTCCAAACATGAAAATGCCTCGGCGGTAAGAGATTTGAGTCGAATGAAAAGGTCATCGATGAAACACACTCCTATTTTAAAGGCTTCAAAAAATCGTATTATTTGGAGGGCATCAAAAAATTGGAGAAATGTTGCACGAAGTGTATCGAGCTAAAAGGACATTATGGCCCTTATTGCGGTTGTCGATCAGCATTCGATTCGATAAAAGTCGATCGCATCGACAAATTTTCTTTTTGGTATTGTGTATCTCAATCGACAAAGGTATCTGTTACTGTGAATAACGAACGTGATTATTGTGAATACGTATATTTTTGACATTTCTGTTTTAATTTTCGTGTTACAAACAAAATAGTTCAATAAATTAATGTAAGTAATGTAATTGTCTAAAAACATCCACATATAAATAGATTTCAGTGAAATAAATAGATAAAAGGAAAAATAATTTCCACTAAATTTTTTGTAATGAAACCATTAGTTTTTTATCTCACTATTGTTGCTCTGTAATTAAATTAATTATTATTTTTGCACCGGTGAACGAAAAAAAGATCGACTGGCAAAACGAAAAATTTCGTTCAAAATGGAGATACACAGTACCAAAATTCACTTTCGACGATCGACTATCGACAAAAGTCATTAATCGATCGACAAACAACACTCGCAATAAGGGCCTATATTGAAAAATAAAACATTCTTTTGCAGGAAAGAGTGTTCGTTATTTCAATTTTCAGGAACTTATTGAACCGCCCTCGTATGTACATACATATATAAGTCAGGATCCTCCAACGCCTGGAAAGAGTGTACTTCCTCTTTTTATGTAGTGCATCTATCAAAGCTTTGCAACTACATATATTCGTGGGTTACACGTTTTTTTTTTATAATTCTTGTATTATAACTAAGTTGATATACATATATACATACATATTTAGGTAAAATAAAAATAATAGATGACTAAGTTTAGGAAACAGTTTAGTGTACTTGGTAGCTTTGAAATTGGAAAATAGATATGTATGTATATAGTTGACTATGTTCGCCCTGTACATTGGTAATTTGTTTCCTATTTTCAAACAAATTAAGAATATAGGTAATTTTTTTTTTAAATGTTTAAGAAATATTTTTATGACATGTATGTATTTATAATGTATCCTGAAAACTTAAGCTAAACTGTTGATTTTGTTGCGGTGTTTTGCGAAAATTTGCGGCGACAAAAACAAATGAGCTCACATACAATCCATTTGAGTAAAAAGTTTATAACCCACAGGGCACGGATGGACTCTACTTAAGGCAATTTACATGCATATGTATGCATGTACCTACCTAGAAACAAGCAATTTTTCATTGCAAAGTACATACAAATGTGATTGCCACTTATCTCTTCTCAAAACTTCATTTCTGGTTGGTTTTGCATTTCTTATTGTCACTGTATGTACTGAAGTAAAAAAAAAATAAATTGATTATAATTTCCTGCAACCTTTGACCTTTCTGTGCATTAAATAAATGCGTACATACATATGTACATATGTGTAAACTGTTTTAATCAATATCAATATTGCTTTTCACATACTACATATGTACATATGTATTCCGTCAATAAGAATCGAACTAATGCAAGTTAGTGTTTTCTCCTTTTTTTATTCATTCCATCGCTGACATATTTTATTGGCAAACCGGTATGTTTTTTTTTTTTTTTTGAAAAACTACATTTTTTCAGTGAGATAGGAGTAACCTTTTTACAGGAGAGACATACATATCTACATACATGTGTACGTAATAACTATAAATCAATAGCAAGTCACAATCGTATACATACTAAAACCATTGATTTGCGACAACGGTCACTTCTACATATGTACAAGCAATGGGAGACACCTATTATATTTACCTCATTTTCAATCGAACTAATTACACAGGCCCTTTTCGTTCTAATAAATTTTCTGAACTGCCAGAATCTTCCACGTCACTAGACATGCTGAACAAGTGCATCTATGCACAGTATGGCAAAATTATTTTTTTTTCTTATGCACAATACATCACCACTCTGATTGCATCAGGAAAAATCAATGTACAGGTTGTCCAATTAAAGTTTTTCATTACCATACTGCGCAAAGTGAATTATAGAAGCAAATGCAACACGCAGAGGACTTGATAGAACAAAAAAAAAATGTACATTAATAAAATGGGACGTCTTCCGAGAAGCGATGTAGTTGCATTCATTGAAAATCATATTTTCATCACAAAAGAAGAAGTTTTATTTAAGTAACCTAATCTTTGCATTTCAAAGTGCAAATATAGTCAAAAATAATTAATTTTCACACACAAATTTTCCACAATTTTGCCAAAATAGTAACAAGAAAAAAATCGATTTTCGGCCATCTTGAAATTGAAAACTTTTTGCATTCTAAATCGTTCTTTATCGCAATTTCAATTTAATAATTTTCTTCAAAAAGTTATTAAAGCAGCAAAGGACACATCTACTTACATTTTTAATAGATTTCTTAAGAGGAATTTGTGTTTTAATATTTTAAAATATGTATGTATTTGGACCAAAGAGAGCTCTGCGACAGCACGTCCTTTCTCAGATACGGAATAAACGAGAATGACGTAAATGAATTCCTCAGTGAACTTTCTGTAAACTGCTAGTGTTGACATTTATCATAAAAAGTCTACAGTACCAGAAGGTAATGTATTATAAGAATTTAGAAAAATTAATAGAGATTGAAAATTTAGTCGTAAGCTCAATACTAGCAATTATTAAACTGCAAAATAGTTTTGTAAATAAGAAATTAACTATTAATTTCCTTTTTCTTCCCAGTCTTCTTTCTGAGTCTTCAAGATCGTCTGTCCTGAATTGTATGGCTTATTAGAAGGTCACTTCTTTGCATAACGTGACCATATCATTGTATTTTTTTTTTTTTTGGTGCGACATGTAAACTTTTCCGTTTATTACACACTTAGTCTCTGAGTGTGAGCCTCACTAATCCATCGAAGCTTTTTCGGGGCGGGTTTCCATTATAGGAAATTCGCTAAAAATTTTTTACATTAATGTAGAAAGGTCTGAAAGCCATCATTTCTTTTTCTTTTTTGAGAAGGTAATAATTTAAAAAAAAAAATTCCGAATTAAATTTATATGATTTTTGGTAATTACTTCGAAAAGTGCCTTCCCTTCAAAACTAACCATATAGCCAACAGTGGGTAAGTGACGCGTTTCGCGCGATTCATTTATTTGAATTCCACACTCCGCAGTGGTTTAGCCGCTCAAGCGACGTTGTCGCTCCGCTAAGGGTATGTCAAAAACTGTCAGGCTGGCGCCTGGGAATTAGTTTATTAGAAAACAGTTTTGTACCGTCCAACAGTGGGCAAGTGGTCAAACCTTAAATATATATATCAAAATGCCTCTATCACGCAATAAAATCTTATTTTATTAGTCAAAACCGAAACCTTAAAACAAATTTTAAAAATACAAAAACACATTTTCGCTCTAAAATTGTTCCACAGGATATCTTAAAATAAGCCATTATAAGTTAAAAAAATAATTATAGCTGCTAAATTGGACACCTCAGTCGCAAATTACCTAAATGTAGAGGAAAATCCTCAAATTCGGGGCTATAAGTACGGGGGTCATATTGAACGAGGTCACACATTTTTGAACAACTTCCTCCGAAATCTGAAAAACTATGAAAAAAAAAACAAATCACGTGTAAATATGGAAACAATACCTCAAGACCGACGGGTCATTATTGAATATCGTTTATGTTATAAAGTTCACGATCGGGTTCAATAATAGTAAGCTTAATGCGGATTTCTGAAAAAAATGTGAGTTCAAGTAATCCTTTTACTTTAGAAAACTATTAGGCTTTTTGGCCAAATTAACTTTTTATTTTTGGTCAAAAAAAGTAAAAGTTCTTATGATAAATATACCAAAATAGTTGGTATATTTTCCATGAATCTGTTGGTACACATAAATTGAATTTTTACGTAGGATGGGAAATTAATATGGTATGTAAAAGAATAGATGTGTATATGAAAGAAAGCCACAAACGACAAATACTAAGCACACAACCCAATCTGTATAACACACACCATTCGTAGAGATAACTCATACAACTTACTATGTCGCATCCAAATCGACAGATGTAACATGATATTTCGATAATGGAAAATGTCTAATTAGTCAGTAGGAATTCATTTCCATTGACGTGTGTTCAAATTGGGAGGATGTACTGTATATGCTTAATATTTTAGTTGATGGAAATGGTTTTTAAGCACGAACATATCTAAAAAACAGTACAGTGCAACAGTTCAACAATAAGGAAGACGGTCAGTTTTGAATGTTATTAAAATGTGCCGAGGGTTCCGTATCAATTATAATTAAGATAAATTGTTTGCATATTTAATTCCCTGAACAAAATGATTTTGTGGTTACATTGATATCAAAAAGCGAGACACACATTGGACCAGCACATTAATGCGTTCTATGATTCTCGAAAAAAAAATGTTTTCGTTGCAGTCATTTAATCCTTCCCCCTTTGATCGTTTAACTAGGCAAAACATTTGCTGTTCATCATTGCGTGTATGTACATATGTATATCGATTGTGAATGTTGATACAGACTGACTCGATTATGATCGCAACTTGTAAATATCGTTTCTCGTCGCTCATAATTTAATTGCCCTAACCATATTAACATTTTTTTTTATATTCATATCGCTTTTAATATAAGACAGTGGTGAAAAACAAAAGTGAATTTGTTTAATGACGACGAGTACGAGTAATACTTTATTGGTTTTAAACCACCAAACATTTCAAGCTCTATCCTATAATCTGCTTTAAATATAAATTTTCAAATAAGCTAACTAGTCGCTTTTAAATAGTTTGCTCTCTTTATTTCCATTATAAATTTATGAATAAACACTCAAAATTTTATTCTAAAACAATAGTGAATCATTCATGATTGCTATTTATGTACACAATCCATACCCAAATCATAGTTTCATTAAATATTTCAATTTATGGTTAATTTAAAAAATAAGAACAAAATATTTCAAGAAAAAAGGATACACATACATATTTGTATAATATAAAAACAGAAGTACAGTAGAATATCGAGTTTAGATCCGATTAATCCCCGGTATGATCAAATGTACATCATTTCAGCCATCGAAGACATTTTCTTCGGTATGTGAACAAAAGTTTCGAAATAACTCGCAAGCTCATCGATTGTTACATCACATGGCGGTGTTGAACCAGCAATTGACGATGAATGTGCCCTACCCGTTACTGTTGACGCATTAATTCTGGCTTGCTGTGAACACGACGTACTAGTGTTATTACCTCCACACTGCTTCGCTCCTCCGTCTTCCCTATTTGCGTTCACAGAGTGGACCCTCGCCTTGTGACGATTCGCACTGCAATACCGTAAGCTCTGCGAGCGGTTCTCAGCCGTTTGAATAACATTAAAATTTTTAAGATTTTTTCTCGAAGCAATGGCCGCGCTCCAACTATTAAAACTAAAATTCGTTTCCAGCAACGATTGACACTCTGCAATTAGATCACGGAAATCAGTTATACCAGATGAGTTCCTTTTACCAGACGATGTTGACGGCTCTTCATTGTTTATTCTCAGAGTACTGATTGTGTCATCAAGATTTAATGCTTCAATTGTTGGGCAGGATTTATTAAATTCGTCTTCCGCATTGCCATTGCACATGCTTTTGTTCGTAAGCCTACTTGGAATTTCGCCAAAAGCCTTCAAGTGCTTGGGATGTAAACATTTTTGAAGTGACTTTAGAATTGGCTCTCGTAGGATGACTTTTTTCCGGTTCTTATGTTTAAACTGTGTTGGATTCTTTATTGTGTGTTCGATGCGCGGAAATGCTAGATTCGTTGCAGTCGACTTGCAATCATCGAGAATACTCTCCGATCGTCGACGCATTCGGCAACTACACTTGATATCGCCGAAAATCACATCGGTCTCAGTTACGCCGGACAATTCCTCAGCAGCCTCATTATAGAAGGGATTCAGTGACACGGGGAGATTATTATCAATGAGTTTGATTTGAGGAAGAACTGGACCGATTTCCAATTTGTCCAATTCATTGGGGAGTTCCTCTTCGCACATTGTTTTTATTTCTCAATCCGAGCTATTACGAATATGTAAACTGTTGTGGTAATGAACAACGTCCTTGAACCGCTTCCTATAAAATAAAAATCAACATTGGAATACATAAAAAAATGTCAACTTTATGAATTACAGTCGAAATGTCTACCTCGTTCAGAAATTAACTCTTTCCTTTTTGATTATTCTTTGATTTTAATGCTTGAGAAGTATGTTTAACGCACAATCAATTGTATACATTTATTTGTTTTTACTTTGTTCATGTTGTTGTTTGTTCCAAAAACAATGAATCACTCTAAAAAAAAAATATGTAGAAATTAAATACACAGGTCAACTTTAATTCGCCATTTTTATTTTCTTCTTTAACTTTTTCTCGTGTCACTGTCAAATAAGGTATTGCCAGAAGTTTGATTTCAGTTGTGTATACTAATATAATAAGGAATTCAATCAGGAGAAAAATATAGATTAGTAACAAATATTTAAATTACAGCTAAAACACATTAGCATAGCAAAAAAAATTTTAATAGCCGGAACCAATGCTTTTCACAGTTGTGTTAACTATATGTGTTGTTTTGTGTATTTTATGTTAGAAATAACAAAATTCATTTATTGATACATTTTTTGTGGCATATTTCTGGATGCGTTTCTTTTGGAAACAATAAACTTAAGAAAGAGAGAAGACGGTTGTTAAAGACTAAACGAACTTTTTGAATTTTTTTTATACAAAATGCATACGAAAACGCAAAATAAAAATACAATGTTACGCCACAGGAAACTTATTTTTAATGGTCTAAAGGGTAAGCATTGGTTTCGTTTTCATCAATTCTTAGTATTACGTAAGTAATATTAAAAAGAAATTCGAAAGTGTTTTTGTTTGTTTGTATGTACGCTGAATGGATTTTCCACAAACTTGTTATCTGGTCTCAGTAACGTCACAATTCTAGACGAAATCATAATTTTCAATTATACATACCTCAAATTTTACGATACTTACGATAGGGCTGTTTTTTAAAAAATCCTTTTTATAAAAAAACGGTTTTAACGATTTTCTTCAAATTTAATATTTGAGTTAGTTTTTGTTAAAAAATTATATCTAAACAATATTTACCTTGTGCAATGAATTATGTACGTAGCATACAAAACCTTCCAAAATTAAATTCTAAGCCTTTTAGTGGATGTTCTGAAAAGAGCGACACTTAACAATTTCGGGTGAATCTAAAGTCTTAGTGATATGTGAATGATCATACATACATATGTAGGTGCGACCCTGCCGTGGACTTAATTTTACTCTGAACAACTTACCAGCAGAGCAGAGCAAAAAATATTTTTTTTCCTGTTCTAGCTGCAATATCTCTGTACAGGGTTAGTTGATTGTGGTGAAGTACTGTAGTGGTTGCCAAATGCTGTACTTGTAGCGAAGCCAATTTGAAAAACCCGCATTTAGAATATGTTTTATGGTATACGTGCCTTACAAATTACGACACTTTAAGTTTAAACTCTCAGATTAGATTATACCTTCTCTTGTACAATTCGTAACTCTTCGAAATTATTGTTTCCTTCAACGAAATTCTTCTTGAACTAGGCTTCTGCCATCTACATTTGATATTGGATATGTACATATACTGCAACTTGTTGACCTATTTCGAAAATTATTTGCTAAAACAGTGAAGTTAATCCATAAATTTCAAATAATTTAAATTAAAAGCAATTAATCGAAACAACAAAATGTATTTATATTTATATAATCGGGTTATATTGGACATATTAAATGATAAGATTAAAACTTTTTTTTAAAATTAATAAACACGAAAAATTTTCTTAGCGAAACTGTAGAGCAGATATTCTCAAGCCAATAACATTCTTTCCGATCTCACTGACTTCACATACATTGCACAGGCTTCCTTTGAATTGTGGATCATACGAAGCTCCACAGAAGGGACAATTAACTTCAGGTTTGCCTCTGTAAATTGGCTTGTAACTGATTCCGCAGATGTTGAAGGGATTAAATTCCTCATACAGCAGATTGTGCTCGTCAACAGGATTGACTTCACATGCTTGAAGTATTTTACGCACTTGTTGTGCTACCTCCGGCCTTGGTCCTAGTTCTAAAAGACGTCTGGCAAACGATGCAGCTGTTTTGTAGTTTTTCAGTTTAAAGAACATATTCAGCGCTGTTCGAAGGGTAAGAATCTGGTGAACGGGTTGCAGTTTACAATGTGTAAAATATGCTGCCATTTCGCAGAGACGTTTCTGTTCCTCTAGTGTCGACTTTGGTAGACCCTTACGTTCGGTTTCAAGTTTCAAACCCAAAATGTACTCGGAACAAATCTTAAGGAGCTGTTGTGCTTCGGCAATGTCTTGTTTAGTGTCAACAACCAGAAGTGGAATGCTAATTAAGATTGAATGGAATTTTTCAATGGCTTCTGTAAATTTACCAGCTGTTGTAAGTTGATAGCCGGCCTGCAAGCGCTGCACGAGATCGTTTAGCTTAATACCAAGAGCAGGTTTGCTGTTCTTCGGATTTGTCTCTGAATAGTTACGCAAGGGGTATGCTTTGAGAGATTTTAAATTTGGCATTCCTTTGAAGCTTGCCCTTGAACCAATGTAGTTGTGAAGAAACAGGGTTTTAAATGGTTTAAAGTTGACTACACCAATTTGGTCGTTAAGAAGTCGGAATGAGCTCTCAAAAGATCCCGCTTTAACGTGATCCAAGACGAGATTAGAGTTATTTGCCCAATGCTGAGGAAAAGACTGTCCTTTATTCGGAGCAGCGTAATAGCCGCCATCTTTCGCGCTGGTTTTAATTCTTTGAGCCAATTCCTCGGGGACAACTAAATCTTCATCACCTACATCCCAGCCAGCACCCTCAGTATCGCCAACTTCTTCATTATCTAATGCATCTTGCATGTCGTCATCCTGATCATCCAATCCCAAGTCCGCGTCAGCTCCCCAGCCGTCACCACCAGCGTCTTCTGCAGTTGCAGCTATCTCGTTAACATTTAGCGCTTGTCGGACATTTGATGCTCCGCCTCTGGCTAACATAGCTCCTTCGAAGAAGCCCTTGGACACCGTAAGCAAAGGCCAATTACTCTCAACCTGTTGAATCGGCACTGGAGGCTTCAAAAGGATAGCGTTGTCATCAACCACTGGTAGAGCGTTTCCCTCTTGAGCAATTGCCTCTTTTATAACGTCAGCTTGTTCGTTAAAGCCGTGAGTGGCTGCTGTTAAATAGGCTAGCGACATTTGACCACAGTTCTTCAAGATATTCACCCTTTCCTGAACATCACCTAAAAGAAGGGCTCCCTGATATTGCGCCGACACGTCTTTACGGATTTCAGCAATTTTATTCATTTTCTTCAGTTTCTCCAAATTACCAGTTATTAAATACAGGAATGAAAGTTTGTCAAAATTCTTCGTCCTCTGATAGCACATTTCAACAACTTGATGATTTCCTTGCAAAAGAGCGGCTTGTCCTAATCTATCCCAACAATCTTTGTCATCCAGGGCTTTGGCTGCTTCCAAGGCATTCTCAATGTTTCCACATTCCAAGGCAAGTCCAAACCGTGTTTTCTCATCTTTTACGAAATGCAATGCAACCTCCGGATAGCCCTTCTGCTGCAGGTACGCTATTATACTCTGACCAACAAGTCGAGCATTACGAACCATGTGCAATACTTCATCATATTTCCGATTGATCAAAGCCAATTTGAACTTGTATTCGGTTGGATCTATATGCAAAACTCGAGTACGACACTCGCGATCTAAGCAAAATACTTGATTACCTTTTACACGAGTGATGTATATTGGCAAATCTAAAGTACGAATAATGCCATGATCACCATTGGTAATCGCGTACTTGATGTGATTGCTTGTAGTGTAAATGAATACTCCAGAGTCATCCCAGGCACCAGATTTTACACGTGTATTCTCTTGAATCGTGCAAAGGTATTGTAAGCGTCGGTCACAAATGGTAACAGAATGCTTACAAAGCAATGCCACCAACGACATATCCCCTGACCATACAACATACCTGCATTTAGCCAACTTGATGCATCCCACAGATACTAAGCGCTGTACCTCGTAAAGTGTAACGTACTCTGGGTCACGAATTAGCAACATACCAGTTCCCGCATAAAAGATCTCTTCACAAAAAGTCGGAATCTTTTTAGTGACTTCGTTTTTGAAGTTCTTGATGACCAGCTGGCTGTTACGATCCAAAACGGCAAACCTGTTACGGGCGACCCAAATAGCTGTGATACCTGACGACCGCTTACTCTCCGTTTCGCTTTGAGAAGTAGATTCCGATTCCTTGGGAATTTGGCACAGATCGTAAGTACTATTTTCCAGATTGTTGGTCCGTGTGCAAAGGAGAACTGCATTCAATGCTGGATTGTAAGACATGCTATACACAGGGGATTTATTGCCACCACGTAACTGCATTGCAACTGTATCCTTCGTTGTAGTAAAGTCCAATTTGCGGAGAAACCGGTCCTTCACATAGTAGAGGATGTTACCATGAACTGCATATGCTGGGCGTTCTCTCTCCAATTTGAATACAACCATACCTAGGTAAAGAAAAGGCTTGTTTTATGTCTATGTATCATAGTATAACAATTTTAGAAAATATGATACTCAAGTAAGTATACATTGGCAAGCATCAGATGATTTTTCAATTTGCGACGATTAAAACGATAAAAAAGTGTAAACTAAAGTAGCAACACACTCCAAAACCGAATAAAAATAGACCATCTGCATCTTAAAAAGTACAAAAATGCACAAGACCAAGATCAACATACATCTGAGTTGGACCAGTGGCGATATTTGGATAAACAAAGTCTTACGTTATTTAAGCGCATCCAATTTCAGATCGCACGTCTTAAAGCTTAGAAAAGCAGTAAGCTTGACAATAAAACCTGGAATACTAGTGCCAAAGCTGCTATCAACGAATAACATATACATGCCAATGAGTAGACAGTAAGCGCAAACAGCATGTTTTTGATAATTTTCGTAACAGTTCGCCATGTTGTGGTTGATACTTCATTGGTGTTAACATTGCCGTAGTATGGCAACGAAGTTGATTGTTAAAAAGGTTCGGATTTATCGCCTAAAGTGACAGCTTTTGAGTCCACCAAGAAATGCGAACCATTTCCACCCCAAACTGGGGCGAAATGAATATTACTATCTTCTTTAGAAACAAATTTAGTGGGTCTGTCACCCAAGGAAGTAGCAATCACTTCGTCCACTGATTTTTACCCCGAATGGAAATATGTATGTACGATAAAAAAAAATAGGACATAGAGTTTAAATACAAGAGGTAGATGTAGTCCCAACCGATGACGATATGGCCAAAGCTGCATCGAGCTGAAAGGCAAATCAGTGTCCATGAGTTCGACGCAAGTGAAAAGGACAACATGGGGTTTAATAATTCAGAAATAGCGTACTGGGCCATTTACAAAAAATAATCCATTTCATCAATTAACGAAGCCATAATAATTAAGGAAAAATATTAATACTTCTTACCAGCATCATGTCCAGCGGCGAATAAATTCAAAGTTGGATGAGCCGTCAAAATCCAGAATCGTTCCCCATCTCGGCGGAACGTAAATAGGCATTGACGTTTCGTCATGTCCCATACTCTAATGCTTTTATCTTCACTGTTTGAAACGATCATGTCCTGCCTTGGATGAAAGAGTACACAAGACACATTGTTGTAATGTCCACGACACGTATCCACTTCCCATGCCTTGTATTCGTTCATTCGCCATAACTTAATCTGGCGATCATCAGCCCCAGACACAATGAGAGGCAAAGTTGGATGGAAACTAGCCCAATTAACGCCACGATCATGTCCTTCAAGAACATGCTTTACTACTGCGTCTGCTTGACCAAACAAATCAGTAGCGCCCGGATGATTTTTAAGATGATCATCTAATCCTCCAGGCCCTGGAGCAACATTTTTCTTACGCAAACCAGATATATCCCAAACGCGAACCGTCTGATCTAATGAAGCCGACACAATCTGATCTTCAGTTGGATGGAATTGTGCACACATTACATAGTGATTGTGACCAGTCAGAACACAGATGCAGTTCCTCGATTGCCAGTTCCAAATCCTTATTGTTTGATCATCAGATGCACTTAAAATCCATGGATACTCATGATGAAATACCACTGTTCGCACATAGTCCAAATGAGAGAGAAGAGTAAATATGCATCGTCGTTGCTTGTAATTCCAAACTTTTATTTTGTAATCGTCACCCCCCGAGACGAATAAGGGCTGTTGGCAGTGGAAAGCCACACTTCTCACGGGACCATCATGCTCGTCAAACTTCTCCAAAAGGGTGTGCATTCGGTAGTCCCACAATTGGATGACTCCACTGTGCAAACTTGCAAGAATCCACGGACGTTTTGGGTGAAATGATAAACCCTTGACGCGAGCTGATTTAGACTCGAAATTGGTCAACATTTTGGCTAATATTTATGCACAGGCACGGATTTAGTTTGTTAATACTTTGATTATGCTATTATTTTTTCAGCATTTATTTATTAAAAAAAATATGCACGAACGACTAGTCCGCACCACGAATTAAAATTTTGTGAGTTGTCAAAATTGATGACACGACATCACATTAGTACAATATTCTACTACATTTGTAAAAGTTATGTTCGCCTGCTCATTTTGGTGGTTAAAGAGTTTCGTTGCGCAAAAACTATGCTGCCTTGTTAAAAACTATTTTTCTTTTAATTGGGATATTTATTTTGCTGTGGGCAACAAACATAGTTTTTTTTTTTTTTTTATATATAGTAGGAAATAGCTGCAACACCATTATTAGGCCAAACAAAATTTCCATAACGTGTGCAGATAAATTTATTGTGCAATACTGACTGATTTTCGATTACAGCTGTACCTAAAAAAACCTGAGTACGGTATCGATCGATTGGAAAACTTTTCGTTATTCTTTTCAGTGACAATATCACAATCGTGTCGGGAAGCTTATACTTTCATCTTGTTGATCAACAAGAACGCAGGAATAAAAAATATATCTGCCTGTGACAGCGATCAACAATGTATTGTTGGCAAAACGAAACTAATTATAGCTTCAACAAAGAATGCTTTTCGATTGCCTACACAATTGTAAGACTAAGGTTTGATATTAATTACACTGAATAACATCCGTTATCCGTTACTGCTTGGGTATTGTTAAAAATAAACGCGCATTCATTCAGGACCATGTGTAATTAGTGATTGTGGGAACAATTTCGACGTTCTTGAGGCCCTTGCTTCCAATGGTCATGCTCAGAAATGGCAACAATGTTCAGAATATCAAAAGCATAAAAGTATTTGATTGAAAGCGCTACTCAGTCTTTATTCCAATCTTCCCTTAATAAGATATACATTCTTATTGTTTTGGGGAAAAAAATCGAGAACGCTGCCCTAGTGTCTGAATGCAGTCAGTAAATGTCAAAGTTTCCCTTCGTAATTTGCTTCCAGGCAGTGCTTTAGAAATTGAAATGAACTGAACTTCAAATGCTAATTGGGTGCTCGAAAGAGGATTGCAAACAAATGCATGGTACCGCAGTAAATATCCCAAACAAAAGCAAATTTTAGAATGACTCTGGCACATCGGGCTTTATTTACATGGTTCATAATATTAGTATTTCTTATTTTATTGTGCCTAAGACTCGACCCGCGTACGCATTGGAACTGGTTCATCGTTTTCATTCCCCTGTGGCTGTTCGATGCCATACTTATAATTTATGTGATTATAAAAATAGTAACCAAATGGAGGAATTTGAAACGTTTGAAAGAACTTCTAATATCATATCAGTGGTATATTGCGGGCGTACTGTTGAAGATAGCTTCGCAAGTGATGATTTGCCTAAAACTAGAGTATCCTCATTTGGAGTTGTCGATATTTGTGACCATGATTCCAATATGGATACTTCTCCCATCTACTATTATTTACGTTTTCGTTAGTATGCGACAAAGTAAGAAAAACACTTTTTTTGTGTCTATTTATTTTTATTAATATTTCTCTTACAGGAATAAATGCGAAACGTTAAAACCCATATTTGCTTTGTGTTTGTCTTCTGTTTTGACGATTTGCTGACCACATCGCCTGTAGCTCCGCTTCGTTTGCTTTTGCTTTGTGCGCTAAATAAGTAATTTGATGTTTTCTGCGGGTTCCAACTGCTGGTTCTTCATCGGTTAACACCCCTGTAGCTTGATAGGTGGTAGCTGAAGCAAGAGCGGTTCGCAGCCATTCGTCTTTGTTTGGAAGAACTTGGTCACTTGAGATATCGATGATCTCTACATTATCCATCTTAAGACGTTTCGCTTGGCTACCAATGAGTGCTTGAATAGCTTCGCTGTCTAGTTGCTGCTGTGAGTTTATATCTGGCGAGCTGTCCTGTAGTTCTTCTGGCTGCTGGTCGGCTCGCTTAGTTTCGGCATCTGAGGAAAACTTTGATGAAATTTTCGCCATTTCTGCAGCTTTTTTAGAGACCATCGCAGCTATCTCATCTGCACTAACTTCGGGTAAATTATGATTGCCTTTGAGAGAGAAAAAATCTCCACCCTCATTGTCCGACCCGTCGCTGTCACTCACATTGACTAACGATGCCTTCGGCTTTGGGTTTGGCGGAGGCCGCTTGGTTGGCTTTCTGTCAACATTTTCAGTGTTTTGCGCTGGCCGACGATTTGTAACCGTATCTGGCACCAAATGAATCTTTGATGATCCCTTGCCGTCGCCTATGACATCAGATTGTTTAGATTTTACGAAATTCTGTTCTGATTTCGGTTGCGGAAGGATACTCATTAGACTAGAAAAAGTAGAATGTGTCACAGCAGGATTTGTTTTCTTCTCTTTTTTGTCCTCAACATCATCGAAGTCCTTCAGAGATGGTATCGTGATACGCACTAGACTTTTTTTGAGAGAAGGCAGTGTTGACGACGGAGTTTCCAAAGGTACAGCTTTTTTGTGCAGGAACTCATCATCTTCCTCTTCTACTAAATCGGTTGTTGTTTCATGACTTGCTTTAGGCACAGGTAGTTTTCCAAAGAGTGGCAGAATGCTATCAGATTCTTCTAATTTAGGAACAGGGAGTATTAATGCAGTCCTCAGTTGTTTCGAATCGTTTACTGGCACAAAGTCGTCATCACTGATATGCCCTTGAGATTCAGGATTGTTCTGCGTCGCTGATTTCTCTTCACAATCGTTATCACTTTCATCGTCGCTGCTGGCAGCATACGCAACTAAGGACATTTTAAAAAAAGTAATTTATGAAAGCTGCGGAATATTTTATAACATAAATATTTAGCCTCAGCCTGCTTGGCACTGACAGCATTATTTCTGAAAGAAGTTCTGTTTAGTTGTCAAACTGTGTCAATGACACTGGGGCTTCATTCAGTACTCGATTATAAAATGGAGTCGATCAGCGTTGAAAAAGAAAAAGTCAGTATATGTATATATGTACTTCAATATTTCACCTATTCAGTTGCTGTGATGTGAAACACGTTGAAACAGCAACAGTGATATTTGATATTACGGGAAGATAATTTATAAAACAAAAATAGAACTACAAAGAAAATGATTGTGCCGCATGGTGTCATGCAGAAATTTTGTATTCTTAGCTTGCCAAGACTAAAAAATTATCGACGCAACGTGGGATGCCCAGCACAACACAGAGAATTCAGAATTTAGGCCTAACGTTAAGATTTCTGTGTGCTGTTACTGTGGTGGTACTGCGTTCCGTTCCATTGGAAAGCATTGGTTCTAAAAATTTTGCTGCGGCTGTCAAAGTTGCTGTGCTAATGTGTTTCAGCTAATAGGTGTTATTATGCAACCTAACTAACCGACTGTGTTTTGCTAATTCATGTTTTACTTTATTAGCGGGAAATATATGAATACTAATACCGTAAAACTAGAATACAAAGAGCCTTCTCATAACGTTTATTGTTCGATTATTTAACAAGGAGAAAATGTGGATATAAAAGCAGTTTAGGTCCTAATTGATTCTTTTACGAGCAGAATTTTTGTCATTGTATCGCAACAGCTACTATCAATAGTCCAATTCCTCCAAAGCGTTTCAACGTTTTTATCCCTTAATTTTAGGTTTACCTAAGGTTTACTTCTTTTGCCCAACAGGAATTTTTTTACGAATGCAATTACTACTGTACTTATAAGCAATAAAAAGAGCCATGTTGCACATTTTTCACGACTTGTTTTCTATGTAAACATACACGTATGTGTTCTATTTTCACTTAAAGTCAAATTATGTACCTCAAATGCACGACGTAAGTTGTAAAAGGAAGGAAGTGATAGGAAAGTTATTTTATTGCAGAAACTTAGGTTTTGTTCGTGTCTCCTAATACCCCAAGGGTGGCAGTCTGGTTAAAACCAGGAGGCTTTTTGTGCTGATGAAAGTTTTTGTTCCAGGTGACATTGAGCCTGCAATTTCGACGAAATAACCTAACAGCAATCGGCTTATTAAAAATACAGACCAAAATGTGTGGATAAGACTGCATTCGTGTCGAAATTTGATTGGCTGGATTGCAGTTTTTGACTTTAAACGCACTTCGTTAGTGACATTTTCCGGCGATGATGACCGCTTTCTTATTTACAAATCTGAACTACAATTGAAAGTTTTGCTTCGCTGACTAATTCTGAGACAAAAAATTACATGAAAAATATATAGACAAGTGTACAAGTGGTGTTTCAAAAACTTTATTTGAATGACTTTAAACCAAGTAAATTCTCTTTATAATATCAGACAGAATAATTTTTAATCGATTTTACCTTTAGCCAATTATATGCAATGGTCCGAGTATTATTTCTTCACCCAGATTTGGGGATAGGAGGAGCTGAAAGATTGGTGATTGATGCGGCACTTGCTCTGCAACAAAAAGGTCATCAAGTTAGTTTTCTAACCAACCACCATGATCCGACGCATTGCTTTGAAGAAACGCGAAATGGAACATTCTTAGTTCAAGCAGTAGGAGATTGGTTACCACGGAAGATATTTGGACGTTTTTATGCATTCTGCGCCTATTTTCGTATGCTCTATGCCGCCTTCTACGCTTCGTTATGCCTTTCACGTCGCGAAAAAATAGATGTAATATTTTGTGATCAAATTTCGATAGGAATTCCAGTCTTGCGGTTAGCCAAATACAATCCCAAAATTATTTTCTACTGCCACTTCCCCGATCAGCTACTAAGTGTCAAAGAAGGCTTCTTCAAGTCAGTATATCGAGCACCACTAAATTTTCTGGAGGAATATACAATCGGCCTCGCTAACTCTATTTTAGTCAACAGTAAATTCACATTGCGCATATTTCGAGAGACTTTCAAAAGATTGGATGTAATTCCTGATGTGCTCTATCCTTCCTTAAATACCAATTTTTTCGACAAAATGCAACTGGAGGTTAAGGATGAGACATTTAACATTCCATCAGAGGCATTTATGTATCTGTCCGTTAATCGTTTTGAACGTAAAAAGAACCACGAATTAGCACTACATTCTTTTAAGTTATTGGAAAAGGCATTGCCTCGAAATGACTGGCACAAATGCCGACTTGTTATTGCAGGTGGATTTGATACTCGTGTCATTGAGAATGTAGAACTTTATCATGAGCTCAGTGCACTTGCTGTGAAGCTTGGGCTAGAGGATAAAGTAATATTACTTCGCTCGCCATCTGATACAGAAAAAATCGCTTTATTACGCAAAACTCGCTGCTTGGTTTATACTCCAGAGAATGAACATTTTGGAATCGTACCGCTAGAAGGGATGTATATGTCTAAGCCAGTTATTGCCTTAAATAGCGGTGGTCCTACAGAAACAATTGTGCATAATTCAACCGGCATTTTATGCGAGAAAAACTCTGAACAATTTTCCAACGCTATGTGCAAACTATTCAAGGATCAGATGTTATGCGAACGCATGGGAGAAATGGGTCGGAAAAGAGTTCAACAAAAGTTTTCATTTGAAGCGTTTGGCAATAAAATGGACAGTGTTATTAGAGAGTTGCTTGATCCTAACACGAAGAAGAGAAATTGAGCTACTCTATTGGAAGCTTTCATAATTTTAAAAGTGATTTAAATTAGTATTTGCCAGTTTTTGTTAATGTTTTTCCTTAATAAAATGTATTTCAAATGAGAATCATATTATAACATCGTTAGTTGATGTCGTATTTAGGTTGCATTTGCACTGATATTTTAGGCATGCTTGGCCTTTCGGTTGTACATACACAGAATTCTGATGGTTTATTTAGCTATCCTACTCTTATTTCGTAGGTTTAAGCTCTTGAATGATTATTTAGCGATATGTATCAATAAAAATTCATGCTAAGTGTGGTTTGTTTTCTGCAAGAGCTTGGATTTTCAACTCTTGAATTCATGATGAGTGAAATCGACGAATTTATCATGCGTTCGGTAGCCATTTTCATCCTTATTATAACTGAACTCTTTTTGCTGGTACATTTGCCCATCATTTCATTTGGAATAAACGTGTCTATTCGATTTGGACAATACTCCCTACAAACTAAAATGAAAGCAAACAATTGTGTGCTTATTTTAAATGCTATATTTTGTTTTCAATCTCGAACATATTTTTTGAAAAAACGAAACAAAACTAAAAAAGAGGTACAATTATCAAATCAAAAAAAGGCCTTTCAATTTAAATGTATTTCCTATTACATATCTGTATATTGTGTTGCCAAATGAATTGCTACAAAATGCGCATAGGCAAGTACTAGAGTTGAGTTTTATAACGAATTAATTCTGCCGCTTGTAGAGGTATAAATACCCCAAGTCCTTTGGAGGGTTCTGCGAAATTGCCACTTTGCTATCGTTGAATATCACCCACTGGTTATCCTTTTTGATGTGACACACATAATGCCCAACTTGAGACGATGTACCCATATGGGAAATGAACGCGACTAGTGTGTATTTACCGCTGCCATCGCGATAAGTTTTTGAGTTTGACGGGGCAGAGGAAGCGCCGCCTCCCTCTTCGGTGTCCATAGGACTGCTATCTAAAGAGTCAGCATGGGAAAATATCCAATCTGTTGCTCGTTCAATATTATTTTCTGTTGCCTTCAACGCTGCATTGGCTTGCTTTTCGTCAAAGCCCATACTCATTAGCATTGCAAGGTTCTCTGGATTTGCTACAAAAGCGTTGCTTTTGGGTACACCTGGGAGAGTAAACGGATCTGAAAAATCGGAATCACCAATGTGCTCCATAATCCATTGTGTAGCAACATCCAGACCGGCATTCTTCGTGTTAAAAATGGCACGTTTGCATGCTTCTTGGGGAAAGCCCATGTCAAGCAGTTCACTCATCACGGCCTCATCGAATTTGATTTCCGGAGCTTGTTGCACTTCGTTTGGTAGTGTGGTTTCACCTGGCTGAAGTCCAGTGGCTCGCATGTTTGATAAATCTAACTCGGCAGGCATGTCAACTGAGACGTCCAGTTTAATTGGTACCCAATCCTCGCGGAGTGTAAATTTTTTTAGATGTAGAACCATATAGTCAGGCATTGAAGCCAGTCGGGTGATCTTTTTCGCAGTGGTCATTCCATTGATAGCTGAACTAAAGAATTGATCGATCACTTCCGTTTGGAAAAAGTGATTTAAGCATGCTTGAAGGGGTATTTTCGGACGGACAACATTTTCACCACTATTCGGTTTTCCACTTGCCGCCAATTTATCCTGATACTCTTGAACCTCATCCTGATTTGTCGCCGCGGATAAGGGAATTGCTAACGAAAGGCAATACTCTTCACGTTTGGTATATTTAACCTTCTTACTCTCTCCACATTCCACCCGGTCTTCAACGGAGAATAAAAATGATTCTGTTGGATTTGGTTGATTTCCACGACTATTGCGCTCCAACAAATTGACTAAGAACAGAAGGAACTCGCAAGCGTCTTGTTGTTGTTTGGTGCTAAAATCCGGATGATTTTTTCCTACAACGTTCTTAAACATTGCGGGTGAAATACCAGTTGATTCCGAATCTAGTGAGTTTTCGGCAATCGAGCTATATTTGCCATTCCAAAGACCAGTTCCAAGTTTAGCCATTTGAATGTTAAAATCATTGGCGGGATCTGCCGGAAAAGTTTCAAAGTACTTAGGTGACCCGTCGACAAAGCGGGTGATAAAATCTGGAATAGTGAACACTACTTGCATCACGCTGTTCATATAGCATGAATTTCCAAGATTCCGCATTCCGGTTAGCCCAGGACCAGCCAATGGCGTTAGTTCGCTTTCACTTTCCGTCAGCTGACTCCATTCTCCAACACGCTGGTTTATGTCCAGTTCCAACTCTACCATGGACTTTTCACTTTTGTGCATCGCAGTCATGTTTATACCAAAATGACCAAGATGTTCATTTAACTTGGGATCAATGACCATATCGTCTTCAGGATAACTAAATACATCTGCTTTTCCGTCAGCAGTAATGGTGCCTAATTTTACTGCCAAAGGAAAGCCAGTTTCTTTGTAATACTCAACAGCATGATCATTCCCACCCGAACCATCGAAAAACCTGCGTCCACAAAGAATTGAACCGTCTGTAAGGTTCAACCACAAATTATTGGTAAGATCACATTTCTCGCATTTCCAGCCGGTGGGCGGAATTCTCCGACCATTGTCAAGCTGCTTGAGATCATTTGAAAATTTCGATACCTGTCGTACCTCGCCGTCCCATGTGCCAGTCATCGCAAGTTTTTCCAGCTTCATTACAGCTGATTCGGCTGCAAGCATCGTATCCACTGATTGTTGAACTATCAGTGGCAATTCAACATTCGGATATGGAATCTTAACCACTTCTGGCAGCACTACAATATGATACGTATCCTTGTAAGTATATTTTCGTTCTTTTACTTCTGCTCCTCCTTCAACACCGATAGCCAGGCGGGTTATCTTTCGCTCGGGTCCAGTTTCATCGATTTTTTCACCCTCATTGCTGGGATTTTTGATTTTTTCTCTTCTTATATGCAGAAATACACCATTTCCGGTTTTATTGAAGTACGGCTTAATGAATTCCTCCCCGAAGCCGAGAAATGTGGTCAAACTTACATAGAGTCCGGTGAGTGTTTCGGGGTTATCGTACGAGTAAACACACTCGTCTTTATAAACACTTTGGTTTTCGCTCGGGACGCGGATTTTAGACAAATGCTTCTGAAGAACATCCATTCTGTGGGGGGTACCCAAAGGTTTTATAGAATAGAGGAGAAATATTTTAAAAATATGTACTAACCTTTTATTTGTAGGTCTTTACAGTATTAAATAATATATATTACTTCAAGATTAACTTGCTATTTTACCCTGCAATACAATAAGAAAATGTCCACCAAATGAAACTAGTTGTAGCTCAGAGGCTTTCGTTTGTGGCACAAAAGAAGAAGTCATTGTACGATTTTTGACATTTTTTGACGATGGTGGAAGGTATGTTAAATAACACATATTATTTCTCATTTATGACGTCAGAAAGAAAAGAATGCTTTGAAGGAGTGCGTTTCAGCAAACAATTATCGATTAAAGTTTGTCGTCACAGGACACCAGCTAACATTATTTGGTGTCATTTGGACATTAAACGGTATAAATTGTAACATGGTGCTATTGTGTGCAACCAAACATAAGAATCTATAACCCCAGCAAAAGGCCGCTAATGATATCAAGGAAATCTCTGCTTGCATCAGCAGCAAGTCAAAACAATCAGCTGTGGCTTTTTCTGCCACACACACTAAAGTATAGAATTCCTAACGGTAGCAGGATTTACACAATACAAATACTTGGGAGCAGATTGTTTATGGCCTACGGTCTACTCGGCTCTAAACTGTAGGTCCCTTCCATTTGTGTGAAAAAATATAACACGCACACCAGGTTGCGAGAAGCTAGGCCCTGGACCAATTCGGTCTGTTGCGTCAAGTATTTGTATTTGGTTCTAGAATCAGAGTAAAGCTTAATAAAGATAAATTGCTTTCTAAAATCTGAAATTTTTTTTGGTGTTTTCTGAGTTTGAACTTTAAAACTCAGTAGACCAACGCAATAACTTCTGAATCAAGGCGCCCTCATACCACTGATTCAAGGCGCCCGCAAACGCTATAATAGGTAGCCTTAAAATTGTTGGAAAGGTGGTGGGTATCAATTTCAAATTTCTGGTTTGTATGAAGTAAATGTTTGATTTATTTACCTAAAACGTACTAGTAGTGACTAATCAGGTTGTTGACGAAAGGTCTAGCCCCGAAACATAGTACTGCCTCACTTCTACCGTTGGATGACACTTAATATTGAAACAAAGAAATTACCAGATCTTGAACGCTGCCCAAATTTTATAAAAATATACATATGTATGTAACTCGTAAGTAAATACTGGCTTAAACAGTCCGTATAGAGCAAAGGGCTCAGCTATTCACACGAATGGAAGAAATAGTTTAATTCTCTAATGCCCAGTTTCACAGTGAGGGTTTAAATTCGCGTTTTGGTTTAAACCTCCGTTTAACAATTATTCAGTTTCACATTACTCGTTTAAACTCAAAGTGAAGTTCAACGGGTCGTTTAAACGACTGCCGTTTAAACATTCGTTTAACGTGTATCAAACAAATGCGGGTGAAAAGAAGTAAATAATGTTTTTAATAATGTTTTGTTGAGACGGGGGAAAATTATTAAATAATTGTCTTTTTGTTTTCAATTATTGTTTCATATTTTTGAACCAACTCCAATAACAAATTAACGTCCGCGGTTGAAAAATTCGCAATTCTTTTTTTTACCGCAATATTTCTATCCACGTTTATTTCTGTTTCTTTAATTTTCTATTTAATCAGTTGATAAACAAAAAACAATAACAAAAGAAAATACCGAATTCATTCATCAATCAATACCATAATTTGACATTTCAAAACAATCGCGCCGCCAACTGTTGTTCAAACACAGCTTCCAAAACTTCGTTCAGTAGACTGCAAGTTTAACTGTGAAACCGAACAAATCTAACCAAAATTTAAACTCTCGTTTAGGTTTAGTTAAACTGTAGTCTAAACTCTCAGTGTGAAACTGGGCATAAAAGTTTTAATTGAGAAGTTTTTCATGACAGTTATGAATAACTCTGTAAAGTTATTAAGTTATTTGTGACATGTGGGTTCGTAAAAATTTGTTTGTTTTCAGATAAGAACTTTGTCGGTCCCTAGCAATGTATCTTAATTAGAGAGCAATTAAAGAGATTTGCTAGTTTCTTTATGGAGAATCTCCGAGTGAAACCCGTCCTTTCATGACATCTGCGTTTTGAAGCCATATAAAATAATTGATTTAACCCTCGCGTTGTAGAAATGGATTTTTTTTGGCGTTAAAACTTTAGATCTTCAGATGTTACGTAGGTTTAAAAATGCAATTCTATTATTGTGTAAAAGCTTGTCCACATCAGCGTGTATATCACCGTTTGTAATTTAAATGCTATCAAGATATGTAGCAACATTCGTTGACGTTTTCAATGAGTACGTTTTTTGTAACCCATGGTGCTTGCTACATTTTCCCGCCAAGCTTTTGGTTTTCTGCTCATTTATGCGCAAATTTGAATTTGCTGCTTCTAAGGACAAGCTATTTATTTTCGCTTACATGTGTCCCCTATTAGCGTAGAGTACGATGACATCCGCGTAATCCAGCGCGTTCAAGTGGGGACTGATTTTCCATTGTATACCTTGGTTTGCAAATGTTACTTAATTGAGTATTATATCAACGATTACAATAAATAGAAAAGTTGGTAAAAGGCAGCTTTGTTTAATCCAATCCAATGTAGCTAAAAGCTGGCTAGTTCTACCGCAATGTAGAACCTAAAATCTTGAATCACTGGGCTTTATATTCCAAAGCTGTTGATTGTATAAAAAGCGTTTTTGAAATTGACTAAGGTGAGATACATGGTAGAATTATATTTATTGCCTTGTATTACTATGTGCTTCTAGACTAGTAAAATAAATAATTTGTTTCGCAGAGCTATTCACTTTTCACTGTTTAACTACAGCATATTATTACGTGGAAATAACTCAACTTCCATAAAACTACATAAACAAAGACGGTCTAAGCTTCGAGTATAATCAGTTTCTGTAAAAAATTAAACTAAAACGCTGGTCTTTGTTTTTCAATGTGAGTATTTTCTCGATTTATTACTTAATGCTTTCAATGTGTTTGCATTTATTTTGCTACAATTCATTGGTTTTTTAATTTTGAGTTGAAATTCATTAAACTACGTTTTAATATACTAAATATTATTATCATTATTATTTTTAATATTTTTTCTTATTTATTTGATAAAATGTGTTCCATACTACAGTTGCACATTCATATATGGCTACTAATATGTGTGTACTTATACTTTTTACTTATATATTTGTTATTAAATTGTATTATCTGAATTGAATTTGTTTTTATTGAATTTAATTCAAGAATTTGTTGTTTCATAAACATTTTTCGACACTCTCATTCAGCTGTTTCCCCCAATTGCTATTTATTTGCTTTGTTTCTGTTATCAGTGTAAAAATAGACTTCAAGCTGATTTCTCGTCAACTTAATATTTTTTTTTGTATGTTATTGGTTCTCTCTAAAATGGTACAAAATGTTTAGTTAATATTCTATTTTAAATTACTTTCCAAACACTTAGACTGAGTTATTTGTTTGTAATCGCAATGCTTTGTATTACATTTATTGCTAGTATTTTCAAGAAATGAGGGTTTCTGGGGTCAGGTTAGCAGTTAAGATTCAAATAAGAAATATGTCTGCCAGATTATTATTGATGATTTCAAAATTGAGGGTAAACATATTATCATACTTAAAATGTTTATGAATGAGTTCACAAAGTTTTAATGATATACATATGTATGAATTTAAGAGTGACAACCTCCCACAAAACTTCGTTTTACATTTCTTTATCCTATCTATAAATTTAACTTAATATAATGTCACAAATCTACGAAAAATGTACAAGATTCCTTTACTATTTACATATTTACTGTTTTCATTATTTTATCCGTTTATTGTGTCGAATTAAATTATTATTTTTCCTTTCAAGAATTAGCCAATAAGGGCGTTAATATCAATGTTTAAATCAATCGCACAATCAAGTTTGAAAATAAAAAATACAAAAAATAAATCATAAATAAATACAAAACAATTTGAATTTACATTGATTTCGCCACATCACAGTTTATTTAATATTTTGGACGTTATTGTTTGTGACAAACGTTTTCCTTTTAGCGTGCAAAAACGTTGAGCGTTTGTTGTACATTTAAAAAAATCAATTCCAATTTTTTGTTTTTTCAATTGCACTTATTTCATACTTCTCTTCCTATGTAGAGGTTTATGAGCTATAAATGTATTTTTTGAACGTATGCAGTTACATATATTTTGCAAATTGGTTTTGCTCTAATTTTTTTTAAATTATAACTAACATAAACGCAAATTTTTTTTATCTTGTATTTCAAGTCAGATTTAGAGACATGGCTTAGCAGTGCTGAGTAAGATGATTGCGTGAATGTTCAAATTTGGAGGTTAGAATGTACATTCTCTAACCTGTATTTTGTTTAACATCGATTAGATTTTTAGGGTGGCCAGACGTTTTCTGAAATAATAGGTACCAAATAAACTTAGTAAAATTCTGTTTAAGTTTTATTTTTTTCAAATAGACCATAAAGTCTAAGACGCTAGCCCTTCGCAATTAATTTGCAGGTATTCACCATCCGACCTACATATATTGTTCTATACTTAGCAAAGCGCTTACCTTTAAAAATAGTGATAGCTTATCTAAGACTGAGATTAAGACATGGTTTATTGCTCTTTAGTCACTATAAAAATAGCTATCGAGAGACACATTTTATTGCAGTCTGCGAAATGCAAAATATAATTTGAAGGTAATGTAGGAAACTATCTGTTGTGCATGTGTTTTCTGAACAGGATGCACGCGATGGGTATTCAGTGTTCATATGAACAGAGAGTTGGATTTTGTAAACAACAGAGCCATACCTCTGCAGTCATTTCTACCCAAATTGAGAAAGAATTTTTCTCTGTTTTTTGAAGTGCTCAAGTACCCTGGGGTATTTTTCAGCCCAAACGACTTGCAGAACATACAATTATACATGTCCCGGAAATTCGTATCCACTGGACTTAGGAAATAGAGGACCATTTCGTTTTCTTAATCTTTTCCAACCGCAATCTTATAGCCTCATTGATAGAATAAAACCAACACTCATCATCGGTCATATCTAAGGTTCGATGTCATTCAAAACATTTAAAGGAATGAATATATAAATTAATGAATTAGTTTAATTCTAGCGAAAACAAGGTGGAGTTGGCTATTTTTAAAGTTCTACAAGAACATTAAAAAAATTTTCAAAATATTTTTGAATCTACATATATTTAAGTGGAAGTGTTGACATGCAAATTTCGGATATAATTCGGTTTTTCGAATCTGAATTTAAATAATTAACAAATGTTCAGCATTTAGTTATTCGAAAAGTAAATGGTATTTTACTAACGTTTTCCTAAATATTAAATTAGATTGGATTTATTTTTGACCACCCTAAATATATATTTGTATATTTCATGCAAGTAACGCTGTACAAGAACAATTTATAGTCGAAATATAAGTCACCATTATTATTTTCTTTTTCTTTTAGATTGACTTGGCAAATATTTTTAAGATTTCACAAATTTGTTTAAAGCGAGTTAACTTTTCGGTAAGTTTTTTTTTATTAAAATTTTGGCCATATTAATAAATGTTGTTTTTTGTCGTTTAAACTTTTTTCTAGTTAAAATATGTCGTGTTATATTTCTTAGCAATACTAAAGTTAAGTTAATTTTTTGTTAACTTATTAATTTCCTCTTTCTTCTATGCATTTATTTAAAATATAAGACATAATATTCTCATGTTTATATTTGAATGCTTTGTTTACTGGTCATTTATAATTCATTTATGAGATTTGAACTTAAAAAAATAAACAAATAAAATAAATTTTGTATGCAAATAAATTTACTATTTTTTGTGAATTCGCAGCTGTATCAGAATATTCTTTTGGAACAATTACAATTAAAAAAAGGAAAAACTGTGCCACTAATAAAAAAATTTGTCAAAATCGGTATCTAGTATCTTTTCCATTACCAGTGGAAAATGATGAGTTTTCGGTACAGATTACAACTTACAACAGCTGGACGAATATTCCCAAAACGTAATTCTGTAGGTACAACTAAAGGCGAATTTTATCGCAAGTGGCAAGGACTGTGAAATAGACCAAAAATTTAACAATTTAATCAAAAATCAGGGATAGAGCTCTATATTTCGATTCAGAAGTCAACGAATTTGTCACAGAAAAGAATTATAATACGAAATCAAATTAATTTCTTTCGAGAAATTCTCTCTCTAGCACTGTGTTTTCTACTTATCCAGTGAACCAATAAAATGGATATTATAGCGTCAATTATCACATGAATTGGAGAAAATAACTACCTTGAGGTAGTATAATCTTTGAAAATGTCGTATTTGTTCATCTGTAGGCCTTAGTAGCTAATATATCCCATATTTGGAAACATCCATATATTATAACTTTAGAAAGACGTCCATGCAAATTTCTATAATTACTGATCTAAATGATCAAATTATATATACTTGAGGACGTTACGTAGTATAAATTACCATCGAATGGGTACACAGTGTTACTCTGAATATTGCATTAGAGTATAGCTTTGAACAACGTGATCTATCTCTCATTCTCATTTGAAAAAAAAAAAAAAAAAAAAAAAAAAAAACTAGTGGAGTAGATGATACATATTATAACTTGAATATTCCAAATTTAAACTGTTCTTTTTAAACTTTATGTAACCAATTTTCTTTCACAGGCTTTTGCTCTGGTGTGTTATTTTTTAATGAACAAACAACGAAAGTAATGTGGTGAAATAAAACAAAACAAAAAAGGTGCTGTATTAAATGAAACCGAAATTTGAAAACTAGTTGCACGGGCAGAGTTAGCCTAGTTTCTCAATCGTATTTGCTTATCAAAAAAAAAAAACCTAAAGTGGAATGGGAGTTTCAATTTAGTTGAAAAAAAGGAGAAAAACAATTCAAGAAATAAAATAAACATATATGTTTCTTTTTAAGCTTTTAAATGTTAATCTTTTCCCATTTATTTTTTTTCTTCAATAATATTATACTGTACATTTTAAGTTATCTAAAAAGATTTTTTGTTTCCGCTTTACTTACATAATGTTTTATTTGTTTCCTTTCAGTTGTAATAAGATTAACATTATCGAGCACAATGCTTTGTATAGAGAAAAACGAAAAACAGATCAAATACTGTGAAAACATTTCAACACAAACAGAAATAAAGAAATGGAAAAATAAAAATAAAAAACTCACCTTTCTATTAAAGTAAAATTTATTTGTAAAAAAATATTTTTTTGTTCTTATTATGTAAATCACTCAAATGTTCTTAGCATTAGCATTAACATAAAGTCTAATCACTAAAAGTTAAAAAATAAATATAATTCTATATAAGTATGTATGTATAAATGTTTCAATTAATAAAATAAAACGCCTAAAAATCAATTAAAAAAAAATATTTTACTCTTTGAATTAAATTTGTTGGTAAATGAGTTGTAAAACGAGTCGACTAAAACAATAAAACTAAATAGAGTACTATGTGTGTGTGTGTAGCTACAAATAAAATACGAAAAATAATATAACATTATGATAATGATGCTGCACTCTAAGCACAAAATGTCAAGTCCTCAAATGCACATTTTTATCTCACTTGTGTTTTTCTTGTTTTTTTAATACACGTTACACTTTATATTATTCAATTTCCCCAGCTTGCGGTTGCTCATGAATCTTTTGTTAACTCTTTTTGGTATGCTATCGGACTTTGAATTGCTTTGAGGAAATCGTGCTGAGATTGAAGGATATTTTTAATGGTTTCCAGCCACTCGTGGTTTTGATCTACCGTAGCTGCATTACAAATGTAATTGTTTAGGTCAGGCCGATGGGGGTCTGTAGATTTCAATAGAAATCGGTTGTTCGGCAATTCCTCCAGCTGCATTTTGTTAACCTTATAAATAGAAAATTATAAGAATTTGTAGTGCAAGTTAAATTGTTAAAAAAATAATAATTCATACTTGTATATGGGAGCGGTATACGTATGAGGGGCTCGTAAACTGAGTCTTTTTGCCAACAATATCCGCAAATATAATACTTTGTTCGAATAGGAATACTTGAAGTTCTCTTGGCTTTTGAACCATTGTCGCATTTCGCTCAACATTTTTTGTTTCTTCAACGCACGTCAATGGACCGTGAAGCAAGAGTTTGCCTTGGGCTGTGATTTTTCCTTCAAATTTTTGAAGTCGGCGAACTACCATCATATCATTGACAGCTCTGCAAACAACCTAATAAAAACGAAATGAAATTTGTAAAACCAGTTTATATGAGGTGAAAATGTTTCTTTAATGAACGTTTAGATAAATGGGCAATCTAGGAAAAGCGTTTATTCTAGATAATACTATAAAAAATAAGTTTTTTTCTTTTTACAATAGATCGTAGAGCATCCACTCAGCTGTACAGATGATTTATTCAGCTATCTATTGTAGAAGTTTTGTAAATACCAAGCCTTTCTACTTCTGGTTATATAGGATGAAGAACACTCGCAGATGCACTAGTCATTGTATGCGTAGATATTGTTTTATGTACAAAGTTACATTTAGGATACGTGGAAAGCAGTGTATAACCTTTACGGCGAAGATTTTACCCTTCGTAAAAATGTAAGAAAGACAATATTTTCCATAAGCGTAGCAACATTTGGTGACTTAATCTTGTTTAACGAGAATTTTCCTCACACTTTTGTTAAGATGCCTAAACCGCAACACATTTGGCTCCTAGGTGCGTAAGTTTCTCTGATGACAAATTAAGAATCGTAAACATTCTAAGAGGTAGTGATTGACATTTGGTCTGACATAACGGTGTGGCGTGGCAATGCAATAACTCCTTTAGGACTAATAACAACACAATAATGATAGAATTTAAGTTAATATTCATGCATCACACAATACATCATAATGTTCAGAAAGTACGACTTTAGTCATCGCGTGTTTCTAGTGATACTGATTATTTGACTATATTTTTGAAGATAGCGATGACTACATCCTAATACCGAGTTGTTTATTATAAAAAAGGAGGAACGTCCAGTTGCCACAGGACGTATAGATGAGCAGAAAATGTAATTTTGAATACGGGGATGTTTGACATACAAAAGGAAACGACTCTAAAAAAATGTCAATCGTCTTATGCTTTGTTTTAAATATGATATTATTAATGATCATGATGTAATTTGAGGTAACTCTTGCCAGTTATGACATATGTATGTATATTAGTATTTGCACTCAAATAATGCATTACCATGGTTACGGAGGCGCAATGGCCAAAACTATTTTAAGACATTAACAAAAATTTAAGATTAAATAATGGTCGATTAATAAAAGATTATTATCAAATCATAAAGATCTATACACACCTTCATGACATAGAAAGCTTCTTTCATACTTGGTACTTCATCAACCAAACTGGCACGTTCGGTTTGCTTCGTAATCTCTCGTAGCAGAAGTTCATACTTAGTTATTCTTTGTACAGGCTTTATAAGCAAATCACTTAACTAGACGGGGTGAAATTAATAAAATTAATGGGCTTGCAACACAATTTAAATTTTTATAACACTTACATCTAAACGATGTTTAAGTTTTTGTCGAATTTGATCAAAGTACATCACGTGTTCAGAAACAATGTGCTCTGATACTGGCTTATTTTGACAGTAAACAATGTACATGTGGAATTTACGTTCATATCGCTTGATCATGGGACCAAGTTCAGATGGTGTTTTGATGCAGCGTTGAAGGGCTTTTAAAAAGTTGCTACAAAATTAATATAACAAAATTATTAATGATTCATTATATTGTGATAGAGGCAAATTTACTCTCTGTGCCATTCGTAGATAGCTTCGATATTTCCGAATACCATTCGTTCCTTTCCACCTTTAAGGTCGTCAGGCAAAGGTATGTCGCTTTTAGGGTTACGAATCTCTGCAATATAACTAAAAAATCAGCAATCAATTAAAGAAATGTTTTTGACATTTTAAACTAACTATTTACCCATTCACTATTTCTGCCAAATCTTGAATGTATAGTTCTTCTGTTGATAACAACTCTGAAAGGGCACATAAACGTTTTCTTTGCGCAGCTTCAACATCGTTTGTCTCTGAGTTATTCTTTATAAAATGAAAAAAATAAATACAGTTAATATTAAATAAAAGTTAAAAACTTAAGACAGATGTTTAATGCGTCACTGGTATTGTATAATAAATCGGACAAACTCTTATTCATCATCTAGTTCATCCACGCCGTAGTTTTTAGATGTTTTTTCTCATTAATCTCAGTTGTGATGGCTGATTCACATAAATACATATCGTTCGCAAACAATCAGTTTTTATTTAAAAAAATCAAATTTCATTGCGGTGTTGAAGTTTTGTGTCAAGTTGTGACAATCTTGTGTTTTTGGTTCCATGCCCATTTCAACGAGGAAATGCACGTGATATGTTAGGATCGACTGCCAATTTTTCCGTTTAAAACCACACTGACTTCAATTATTGGACAGATTATACGTTCATAGATAAACCAGACGATTTTAAAAGAGATCGCTTCCACCAACTTCTTCGGTTCAACATGTCTATGGACAATTTGATTTCCGCCAAGTGTAGTGTATGAAATTTTTACTGCATAAAAATAAAGACCTTTCTTTTTGGTCCCGTGTTTCAAGTACGAGAAATGGAAGGCACTTTAGATAGACTTTGAATTTAGTACCCGAATGAGTTTTGCCATATGCAAATATGGCTTCGTTACAAGACTTCCGGCCATGCCCATACATATTTATTTTGTTTTCAATTCTAAATCAATTTGCACTCGATGGCGTAAATATACATATATCTTCCCATTATGCCGATGGTATTCTGACATAAAACGTCCATCATGTGATTTAAATTCATTCTAACAATTTCGGTAAGGTTTCCCTCTAATCAAAACATTGTTCTACTATTCCTTTCATATACACATAACAATATAATTACCTCATCATTATTATCGGCTGAGTTATCATTATTCGAATATGACAAGTCCAGATCTCGGCCATTACTCTCGCTGCTGTTAATATCTAGGGGTTTTAGGAACTTGGACTTCACCTCATGTTGTTCCTTAAAATAGAAAAAAAGTTTCTTACTTAACCTCATTTATTTATATCAATTGAGTTGCTAAACTTACGGTTTTCTCTTTAACTATTTGCTCTATTTCAGATAAGTCCGCTGCTGCATTGCCCTCCATTTTCTTAAAGGTACTTGCCTAGAAATAAATAAAAGAAATAAAGTAAGTAAAAAGGTACGACTTATAAAGTCTGCACCTAGAACATAAATGTATTATCTACAACGAAAATTAACTCAATAATATCACAAATGTAATTCAGTTCGGTGTCTTGCTCATGAATGTGTTGTTATCTTAGAGTTGCGTATCATTCACCTTGCACACAATTGTATATGGAACAATACAATTAGGGTAAGGCACAAAATTTACAGTAAAATTAGTTTAAATCAACTTTTGAACATTATGCAAATGATATTAAATCGCGAACGCCGAAAACTGGTTTTGATCATTTAAGTTTTGCTGTGTTTTCATTAAATTTTATCAAATTAATGAAGTTGAATGATTGATGCGGAATAAATAGTGCTTATGTTCATTTAATGTTTCTGAGTCAACTTTAACATCACATGAGGGCTGTGTAAAATTAAAGCATATGAATGGGTTTCCAACGTCGTATTGCTTTGATAAAATAAGATAAAAAGTGCCTAACACGATTACATTGTCTTGTTCAGTTTTGTTAACGATATCGAGTTATACTTTCAATTATGCGTGGCCGATATTTAATTAAAATACACATATTTAACTAACTAACTAAGAAAAATGAGGCAGTTAAAAAAAAAAGTTTAACCTTCACACACTCACCACAAAAAATAATCTTTACTAGCTAAACAACATAACATCGATTATTATTAAATGAATCAGCAGCGTTCTACACAAATGTGATAACCAATCTCTTTTTAATCCTCTTTACTGTAAATTTATTGGAAATTACTTCAGAAAAAACAGGTGAAACTCAACTTTGCGTAGCTATACTGACTATGTTTACAAATATCGGAACTCGGCGTGAATCATTCACTAGCAATGACCTTTGCTAAGCTTCTATGTGTGTTAAGTTAATTTGAATCGCAAATTAATAGTTTCTAAAAAGTCATGGGACGAAAAGTTCGCGTGACGAGACATTTTTGTCTGTGCAATTTTGCATCTTTTCATGCATATGGACACATATGTATGTAGGTGAATTACGCTATTAAACTGTTTTTTGGTTTGGTATAATTTTTCATAGGATGTAATAACGTATGTATACATATGTAAGTACATAGGTATGTGCCTAAAAAACTATAGAAAATAGGCAATTATATATTGCAACTCGGAATTAGAACTTTTTTTTTTTGGAATAAATGGGTTGATAAGGCGGTAACAAGACCGTCAGCATTTAAACGAAAAACATTGTTTATTGAAGAAAACACTTCCAAAAAGTGAGATTGGTGGCTCTATAGATACTATATGTATATTGCCAGTGTAGTGGAAGTCGACCACTACATACATATGGACATAATGAATGTGCATGACATATCATTAAGATACTTTTTACAGTTTTTACTGAAAATATTGGGAATTTTGAATTCAATAAACGAATGTAAAAACAATGTACATATACATAAGTGTATTTCGGATTTCTGAAAGGAAGGCTCTTTAATAAGTCAGTGACTATGCCACGAGATGGCAGGTAATTTGCAGAAGTGACTTTGGTTGTGTCTTGTTATCTAATTTCAAGTTTATCTGTTAAATTGACATAAATGTAACATTTTGCATAAGAGTAATAAAATATGTATTTAAATAATGCTCTCTGTTTCTCTGTGCATAACCAACATCATTAACGATATAAACTTCTTTACAGTTATGGCTTACGTCTGATGAATGAAATTTCACTTATTGAGCTTTATGGACAAAGAGGTATGGCGTACGAAACATTCTCGAAACATTATCATAGAGAGTTTTAAAGTAAAATAGTGCACACACTATTGAGTGAATAAAATGATGTACTCGCCTCTTATTTTTGAGACTGCTGTGCAATTCTTTTTTCTAGTGCACCATATTGCCTCTATTATCTATGACCAACAATTTACACAACACTTGCGAATATGAAATGATATGTCGACTTGAGTCGGTTCTTGCTTTCTTTCAATGTTATATTTGATGATATGAATGATAAGAGTGTGTTAAATCAACAGTCGGCTCAGCGTAAAAGAATCGCATGTTTTTGACTTAAGCTTTCCTTAGAAATTGATTTCCCATTTTATGAGTAGCAACATATTCTTTCTAAAAAATATTTGCTCTAGTTTGACAGATGACATTTTTAGCGTAAATCAGCTGTCGATTACGACTTTCTAATTGGAAAGCCAAAAGGGAATGCCGTGGCGTGACACTTAATCAACATTGTAACCCCGAACCGGTCGCCTATCACGCTAATCAAACCGGAAAGAGATAATCTTTTACATGTGACGTGACACATACATATTTAATTGACGATAGTTACACGCCGAGCCCCAAAAGAATTTGTTTATGAAGACTGTCATGATCAACTGCTACTTCTCAGTATTCCTAAGAACATTTCGGAAAGTCATATATTCTTCTAAAAAAAAATCGCATTTAATTAACCAAAACGTGATTTTCTTTTTCACAACTTTATCATGCTCAATTACACTTTCCCATTAAAATGGATATTGTTATTGAAATTGAAATCGTTGCAATGACAACATTAAGTATGGCTACATATGTGGATTTATATCCACTTAAATGGTTCACTAATTGCTTTTGTCTTTTTCTTGGGATTTTCGTCTAAGCGACCTTGAATTTGTATATTTTCTTTTTATAAATTAATAGATTCTCGCATCAATTTCATTAATAAATCATGATTAAAGAAAATATGCATATATGTATGCAATCGTCACTATTTCTACAGCATTTCTGAATAAATTCCCATTGCTAATAGTACGAGTATTTTAAACAGTTGAAAATGAGGGGACCCCCATCCGGGAATTAGATTTATTTCACATGATATAAGGTGGGCGCGTACTTAAACATGTGAACACTGAATTTAATAGCAAAACATGTGGGATAGCGTACACATGAAAAAAATGAATGTAACTTTAAAAATAAAATAAGTCTAGTATCACCTTGGATTCAATATAGAAGCCAGATAAATAGTTTCTACTTACTAAATTAACAGGATTCTCCTTCATGTCCTTAAATGCGGGTGGTCCGTTCGAAATTACACAAGGCTCTTGAATAGGTTTCATTGGCGGTGGTAGTTCTAGACCCACTTCCTCTTCAGCTTCATAATCTTGTTGTTGTGAATTATTCACCTGTGACATATACTGTGGGGTACTTGTGGGCGTTATTGATCCCGCTGTTGCGGGTGTTGTCACTTCATCCTCGTGCTCTGCATGCTTTGTAGATAACTAAAAAAAAAAAAACAATTTTCGATGATTCGTACTAGACACAATTATTACACTCACTTTTAAGTTCTTTTCTGAAGGCTTCTTAATAAGAGTCTTCTCAATCGGTGGTTTATCTACCTTGCCTTGTGACAGCTTCCTTAATGGTTGTGGTAGCCACTTTCTCCTGAAAAGCATTGCGAGGAGATTTTTTTTATATTTTTCAACCAAAACTTATATAAGTATTTTTGCACTATTTGAAAGAAAAATTCCTTGTTCTTATTCTTTACATACTGACTGAGTACTATTTGACTTCACTTATTTATCAACAGTAAACGTAAAAGAGAAGCGGAAAAAATAAACAACCGAAACACTTGAGTCTGAAATACTGTCTAAGTTACACAGGGGCTGTGCCGAACACACAATTAATAAAAAAATCTCCTACTGTCATTATTATTATTATTTTTTTTTGTTTTATTACAGACAATAAGTGGTATTAAACTCACATTCCCACTACCGTAGTCGTCGTCGATCAGTAAATTTGCATACAATTTTTCTTTGACTAAAACGATTGTCTTAATAATTTTTTATGGGGTAGCTTTGTATACGCGCTGTGCTATGCTTTTACCTACAATACTTTGTGTGATTCGGAATTCTTATATTTTTCTGAACAATTTCTGAGTTAGTCAACTAGTAGAGAATCGCGCTGACGAACAAATGAGCGAAAGGCACTCATCGCCCCTGATACACTCTTGGAGAGAATACTTGTACGTTGTCTGTTCGGTACTCTTCTCTCTCTTGTTAAGAAAATAAATAAATAAATAAATGAAAGCAAAGTAGAACGTATAAGTATGTACGATTTTATTTGTATTTGGATGGACGCACAATAAACAAACATAATGGCAGGTGAGGAGAGACAAGGACGTAGTCTGCAACTTATTTCTCGGACGTTTTTTTTCCCCTCTTGACAATTGTTGTGGCGCGGTATGGGGAAAGAATTTAAGATATTTTATAAATAATTGCAATTAGGGGTGGCATCTTAGTAGCAGCGGCGGCGGTAGTCTTTTGTGCGAGGTGTATAGATACTTAAATTTTTTTGTTCGCAACATTAGTTTTTATTTTTGGAAGAAATGTTTATTTTAGTATTTAGCGTCTGTGGTGGTGGTGACATAGTATGAAGAGGATGTAATATACATTTATTTATTCGATATTCAAATACGCATGCATGATTTTATTAATTGATATACGAAAAAAAAAACGTTGAATGAAAATTCAAATAAAAAAGATAATACCAAAAAGTCAATATTTGTGGACATACAACATGTGGGTTAATGGCAACAAGTGATATTTCCATTATGGTGTATTCCTTGACTTTTATGGTGTTTATTTGTCATTCTTACAATGAGACTTCATGGGAATACGAATTTGGATAATATTCCGTGTGACCCTGCACTCAAATTGAATCAACTTCAAAACTACGTTTCACGGTAGATGTTTTTATTTTTAAGGAAAAATATTTTTAACAAAGGATAATTTTAAATTTCACTGAACTATTCTCTTAATAACACAGATAGGTATACAGATAGTCGATAAGTTACCACAAGGAATCATTTCGAAATGACCATGCACCGCAATTAACTTACATCAACGTAAGGATACTCTTCTTAAATGATCCATTTTCACTCATATTGAGAATTACTATTCCGCATTGCAACTATAATTTTCTTATAATATTTTAATTCCACATATTTCGAAAATACCACTTTATCACTTGAACTTTTCTACGCTGCTAGACTGGTGATATTTTTTTCTGTTTTTAAAATAAGTATTTTGAGACAGACGATTTGACAAACTGTTGAAAATATGTGTTCAAAGATAAGTGGATGAATTCAGTCAGAAGAAAAAATACGAAAAGTATAAAAGCTCTACGGTACACAAAGACAGTTTTTGTGTTATTTTCAATGGCGAAATTTTCCAATAAGTATTTGTCATTTGTAAAATTTCAAAGGAAACAGGAAGCACACAATAACGATGTGTTTCAATAGTTCCGAAAAAACTTCTGAGACATCACATTCAATTAATGGATAGTTTGGTGTTAATGTTAATTTTAGTAAAAAATACTTGTTATGAACATTTGACTTGTAAAGGATGAAGGGTTGGTTCAGGTAGTGGGTTGCTATATCAGATGAGGCAGAAAGTAAGACAATTTCGTTGTAGGCTTAGTTACCTTGACAATATAGCGATATTCTGGTAAACTAATCCACTACTAGGTGGACGAATAAACTTGAAATGCATTCACTTTTTTGCTATGTCAAGAAGGGTAAGCCTGGCGCGATTTGGTCACAGAAAACGCTGTAGGAAACTTGGATTTCACATTGTTAGTACAATGAATTTCTTTTTGATGGTGGTCACTTAACATAGCATCGGGTAACTCTAATTCTGAAAAAGGCAGCTGATGAGGATTTTTATCTTCCAGAGAGGTAGGGCAAGCACACAGAATGTGAAGCTCTATCTCCGAAACTGTTACTGTCTGTCTACTCTCCACGTTCGGGTTCTTATTCACGCTACCATTCATCTTCACCTTGCTATGTGAGATTTAGAAAAACACATACAGGGTGGGCAAAAAATGGACGATGCGATGATAGAGGCATGAAGAAGTGAAAGGGGTAGTTTCCACCATTTCTCTTTGATTTAGAAGTACTGTTGGCAGGTAGGAATAGCACACGTACTAAAAATAGATGCCCACCTTTAACGACTTTATAAATCTTAGGACTGAAACCATATTATCACATCAGCTTCTAAAAAATGTAAATATTTTACATCAATTTAGCCGAATAGGATCCAGGATCTATTTTTTCGCAGCCATTTGAGTTGCACTTCAATGCCATATTTGAAAGGCGGGGTGAGAAGCCTTCTTTTGACGTATCAATTCGCGATTGGATTTGGATTCGAAGCAGCGCGGCAAAGGACGTTATCTGCAAGATTTCTTTTTTTTTTGAAAAATCCGTTAAAGATAATTATTAGTTCGCTAGAGTCGATTAGACTATGCAAAAATATCTGCAGATTCTCCACTAGTACCACACGCTCTTTTTGCCTGAATTATATTCTGATAGACCCATCCTTTGATCACCTTTTCTTTGTCAAATGTGTCTCGTAACAAATCATGTCAGCAGTTATGTTTTCTATCGAAAAAGAAACAGATTAGGCATTGGTTTTGTGAAGGTGATTTCAAAGCACTGCTCTTGTCAGGTGCTTAGGAATATTTGCACTAAAATGAAGCCAAAGTCAATGTCAATTAAATTACTATACAAAATCGGCCTGTGTTTGTTTTCGCAAGAAATTAGTTTTGAAATATTTTAGACAGAAAGGTATGGTGATATAGTTTTAGGAATATTGCCCATTTAAAAATTTATAAACACCGAAGAAGAGAACATTTAAAATCCGAACAGGCTAAGCTATCATGTATAAACAACAGTAAATTAATAATCAGTTAAAAATAGAATATCTTGAGAAAAACCCGACTGCAATTTGACGCGCTATTAAGTGTTGCTCATTGCATGACTTCGATTGAACTAAACTGACTTTACTTAACTGTCATTGCCAATCAAATGGCAGAGCAAAACGGGTTCTTTAAGCATACAGTGTTTCACTTCTTAATTTTGCTTATCAAAAAATGCAGGTACATTTTTATACCACACAGTTTTGTCATTCAAATAAAGAACTTAAATACGACAACAGTGCGGGCAAAGGGCATTGGAGAAATTTGTAGTTATGGTTACATAAATCTCATTGATCTATTTTTGTTTTCGCAAATAAGAAAATTGTAACCGCCTGTATTGAAATGTTTCAAAATGTGCTATTGGTAGATGTTTACATTGTTATCGCAAATTAAGAGACTACACATTAGCAGTGCGTTAGTAGAATAGCCTCAATTAAAAATGTATTAAACAAACATTGGTCTAGTAAAGCAAGAAACTTTACAACTTGAATGCCAAAATTCCCTAATTCGTAAAAAACATCAAAAATTAACATTTAAGGTCATTAGGCCGGAAAGTTGCTACAAATTTTATGGAAGTTAGTCCACCTTTGAAAACTCTATTGATGACATTTGAAATTATTACAAAAAATGGAGCGTTGCCCACAGAGTCATAAGCGGAGAAAAATGGGCAAATTTCTACATAAGGCTTCAAATTCAGTATAATCAACAAATAAAATTTAGAAAAAGTTTCCAATTTCAAAATTCTGTAGATAGGCAAAATCAGTTATTAAAACTTTTGTACAAAACAGTACTGTTTGTATTCTTCAAAGAGGTGCATGACTTGAAAAGTGAAGGAGACGACAGTATTCGTGTCCTTTGAAAATAGGAACAATTTTGAATGACCCCTGCGACTATAAGAATTATTGATATTGATGATTATGGAAAGCAGACAAAGTTTTATCCAATAAGACATTGGTGGAAATCTATTTCATAAGGGAATATTGAACTAACATTCGTCAGAGATAAAGTTACAGCTTTTTCGTAATAGTAAAATAAAACACAAAATACGTAGATTACTACTTAAGTTTTGAGGATATACATACACATGTATGTACTACTTCGCGAAGTGTCGTTTTTGAAATTTCTTATGTTGTAGCGGATTTGACAGATCAAAAAAATAACTTCCGATTAAAGAAAGAAAAGTCCCGAAATAACGTGAAAAAATGAATTCAGTTCGTGAACATACATATTCTAAACACGGTTTTTTTTACACAGTGCTACTGAAAATTAAACAGATTGTATGGGGATGAACCACCATCCACGTGAATTGGCATTTACCAGCAGAAAACATCAAAAAAATGTGAGATCTCATTATGGGAGATCGCAGATTGAAGAAAAGGGAGATAGCTGAGATCGTCGGTGTCTCATATGAACAAATACAAAACATAATTCAAAACCACCTTGCGTTCTCCAAGCTTCATGCAAAAGATGGGTTCCAAACCTTTTTCAGTTTAGTAAAAACGACTTTCAGTTAGCAATCGAATAACCATGTGTCGGAAGTGCTTGGAGCTGTTTCACACCAATTCTTTTTTGACCAAATTTGCTGAAACCTGAGTTCACCACTATACTCTTGAGACCAAAACGCAATTGGATCACCAGTCCCGAAGAAAGCTGAAGTTAATTTTGGGCGGATAAGGTAGTGGCATCCGTTCTTTGAGATTCAAAGGGAAACCTTGTTAAACTCCGATGAGTATAATGGTAGTTTCGTTTCATTATGACAGTATGTACGTAATTTGTAAACTTGTGAGTTTGTTTTCGTGGTCAAGTTGCGAACCTTTCAATCCACTCTCGTATTTTTATTTATTTTAATTTATTTAGGATACCTCTGCTTGAGATTAAAAACATTAAGGTCCGCTTTTTTACGTGTACGAGAAAAATAAAAGAGGACATATGTAGGTACATATGTATAAAAGAGCCAAACTATAGTCTACATGGTGAGTTCTTAGGTAATTCTTGCTCAGATTTACTAAAAACTTAGATTTCCTGCAAGATAAAGTATTTTAGCACAGATTTTACTGATGCCATCGGTTTTGTACAAGGTCTGTTCCCACTTAACAGAAGAGTTAAGGAAATTAATATGCAAATTTTGTCCAACGAGTCGGCCATTACATTACCCATATGACCGCTGTGTAAGGATTTCTTAAAGCTTAGCTTTCATCGTGAATGAGAAATATTTCTACCTGGATAGTGGCTGAGCATATTTCTTTTGTTGAAGCTGCAAAATGGTGGTTGAACTCGAAGGATCGGTGGGACTTCAGGACTCTTATTTCTTGAGGTAGGAAAATGTATGCTGGGTTAAGCAATAAAAATGTAAACGCGTTCGAAATTACAGGATATACACATACAAACATAAAAAATTTAGGAGTGATATATACATATGTATATATCTACACTATCCCGCCAAAAAATTACAAACACTTGCATGGGTTTAATTTTTTTTGTAAAATATGACACTTGGTGCAAAGTTGATATATACATACATATGTACATATCTATTGCCCATTCTTCTTATTGTATGATATTTGTTCTGTTCTTGCTACTCAGGAGAATATCCACTATGGCATTTCAGGAGAATTTCAGCACTAATGATGGTACAATTGTAGTGATTATACTTGCATATTGCATTCCCTTACCGTGCCATATTCATAATTTTTTGGCGGGGCACTATATGTATGTCTTTAATTGTTCTAAGGGGGATATGTACATCCAGATTAATTTCAGTATGTACATATGTATACATTACCCATCAATCGTTAATGCTTAGTTTAAAAAAAAAGTTGTTGTTAGTTTCTAAATGTGACACTATTCTGCTGACAAACTCAAATTATACACTTTTTCCTTAATTTTTATTAGTAACCGCGAATTTTTATTATTATTATTATTTTCTTTTCTTTAGTACTCCCAGAGTACTTGCTTTACGGTCACCAAATTTCATATAATTCATTATTGATGACCATATATTTATGCAAATGCTTGAATAAATTCGGAGATATTATTTCCGTCGAACCGACTGTGTAACTGCAGTCATTACACATTATTAGAAGCTACGATTTTATAAGCGGTCTTTATTATTTCATGCATGTCGGCAGAACGGAACAGTATGACTTTCGACACCATCGTCAGTAACATTGTCGCCAAAGTGGCTAGGCGCTACTATTTCTACTCTTTTACTAAAAATGACGTCGATACGAAATTTTGCAGTGAATGTAGTTTCTTTTTTTTTCTAGTAAGCAATTTCCAATTGACAATTTCATAACATATATTAGCAAATCCAGAACACACCAAAAAGTTTTTTCACGGTCCCACCTCTCGAGAATGTCTGACAAACATCCGAGTGTAATAATTGTCATGAAAAAGCTTCCATTTGTCCCTTCCATTTGTGTGGAAAAATATAACACGCACAATACCAATGGTCGCGAGAAGCTAGGCCTTGGACCACAAATCACAAATGGTTTGTTGCGCCAAGTATTTGTATTTGTATATCAGCAAATCAGATGAGTGAATATTAATTGCAAGTGTTATGGGATAAAATGCTTTCTTCATGATTCATTTTCTAATCGATCTTGTGCGTATTTGTTTATTGTAAATTATTTATTCTCAATGTAGTGGCTTCGATATGCATACCCTTTACTTAGCAACATACACATGAACACATTTGACTCCCTCTTTTCGCTAAATATTAACATACTCTGTAGACATAATTAGCATGAGTCAGCTAATCACCCATATTACAACTGTGTACTTTTTTATACTTCTCTTTGCAGATTCTAGTTATGTGAACAGATAGTATGTGGCCGATAAGAGTATTCAAACTCTTGGCTCAGTGGAAGTATGTATGTAAGTATATTATGTAATTGCCGATCAACCAAATACACTATATGTATGCACGTATTTTTTGTGACATGGGCAAGTAACCGCTGGATAAGATTAATTATATTTCGCTTACATCATGTAAGTGTTGTTCAACAATAATTATTGTATTAAAAATGATTATTTACATATTTTCCTACAACCAATCTGAAAGTAATCAAATGCGAAGTGTTAGTTTAAGCTGTATTTCCTTCGTCGCGCTTAAAAATAAGAAGAAAAACTTAAAACGATATTATTTGTGAATGTAAAGTAAGTAACATACACGTACATACATACATATGTCGACACAGTTGGCCAATTTACTTATCAAAACTCCGATAACGAGGCGTACATAAATACACGGTTTAACATTTTCGGAATGATATGCAGTCTGAGAAATCATTCCGAGACTATTGGCGGTGATTCTAGGTCTATGTTATATCAAATGAGGGTGTTTTATTTTATTGTTGAAATAATAATAATTGATTGTAGTTCAGTGTCATGCTTGCACACATTTATCCAGAATTGTTTTTTTTTTTTTTTATCATTTACCAGATACGGCGATAAAATGTGTGCCAATCGTGTAAATATCATAATCACAAAAATGCCTCAAATTGATTATAAGCGTAATTGAGAAGAATGTGGTTAATTGTTTTGCTTCGTTTGTTTTCATTAACGTACATACAGACATATGTACATACATATTTCAAGTTCATATTTTCCTGGCCTCCGCTTTCTTTAAACATTCAGATGACAAAACATTTCATTCTTTTCCTTTTTGAATGTGTTAAAGTAAATAGTTACATTTGAGTAAAATATCAATGCGACTGCTATATTTTTCTTTTATCATGGTTTTGAGAAATTGGAAAAAGACGAAAACAAAACCAAATAACAAATACATTCATATGTACGTTTTGATTCGTCGCCAATGTCACATAAACATTTTCTTATTCCAAACATCATGAGCAAGATTAAGTTATTTGTAGTTGCTTTTTAAATTCATTTACTTACATACATACATAGATTTAAAATTAACTTATATTTTGTACCCGTTCCTTTTGACAATATAAATAAATAAATAAATTTATGAGATCGGCCGGACAGACTTCAATGTCTGTCCGAATTATCGTATCGTGTATGGGGCCTATAAACGGCCATCTAACTTCGCATTGCATTAATTGGGATACATAATCTTTATGTATAACATCTACATATGTATGTATGTAGTCCTAGTAAAAGAAGAGTTAGGAGAGGCAATAGTCCCACAATCAAAACAATGTTCGAAGATTTTTTTCAGAAAGCCAATCAACTGGCTGTAAACGAGAGAAATCTAGTAAGCGAAACGTAAGACGTTATTAAGGCGGGGTGATAGCTAAGAAAAAGCCCAGACCCAATTAATAGGAATATATCCCCTGTCGGACTTTAGAAGAGATTACATATAATCATAGATACCTGAAAATATCCTCCCATCGGATGTTTTAAAATTTGAAAGTGCTTTCGTAGCACTCTAGTAAAATATCAATCGAATATGGCGTGATGAGAATATATCCTAAGATTAAAAATTTAGCCCCATATACAAAAAATTATCGATGTGATGTCTTCTAAGAATTATCAAGGCATATCTCTGCTAAATGTTGCATTAAAAATTTACAAGTAACAGTATACATATGTAGCTTCCTGCTCAACATATCGAGAGGAGGAAAAGCAGGGAGCAGGGAAGAGTTCCGAACTGAATATAATAGGAACAAGAGTAAAGTATGATGTTGTGCGTTAATTTTAAGTCTCTGGAAATTCTACATAATTACGGGAAGGAAGCTAGTTATTTTACATTTCAGTTGCATGACCTACAAATTATCTTCTTAGTTTCATTATGCGACGAAAATCAGTCTTAACGATACCAGAAATACGACATCATAATTGTAGATTTGCTGAAATTATATTTGTTGGTGCACAAAAATTGGTCGCAAATAGATTGATCACAACAATCATTTGTCCACCGTCTAGAGCTTCCATATGATAGAAATGACTAGAATAGAACGCATAACAAACGAAGAAGTTATTTATAGTTAAACTTCTTTTTTTTTTTTTTTTTTTTTAATTTCCAGTATTCCTCACTAGACAGAGTTCAAGTAGTAGTTCTCGAAAGAAAATCTGTGTCCGTCCTTTCCTTTCTACGCTTTTCATTTAATCTGATTCTCGACTACTTTTATTTTTGCAAAGAAGCACTTGTTTTGTGAGTCACCTTACATTTTTTGCTTGTCATCCTTTATCATAACACTTTTTTTCACTAGTGGTTGCTTCGGTTTCCGTGATGATGCTGCGACACTGGTCGTTAGTTTCTGTGACTGGTGGGTGCAAACTAGAGCATATTCCAGTAAGGCTTGCAAAAGAAAACTAATTTGTTCAAGTAGTCATAAAACTTCAGAATACCTTAGTGGATAGCATTCTCTTTAGTATAAGGATAGAGAAAATATAATGAATCTTTTGACGAACTCATGCAGACAGTTCTATAAAATCCACTCAATTACTTCTTGTTATTACATTTAAACTGTTCTTTCTGCTACGTCTACGAAGGACGTTACGTTTACCATGTCTGTAGGAATCGCTGGAGGTAGCTAAATAAATTTGATAGGTCAGCAGCTTAGGTACAGAGAGTCTGCAAAAGTTTCCGGTAGGAGAAGAGAGACTGATGTTGATGCTCCTCGGGAGTGTGCCAACCGCATAGCTCTTCTTCGTAATTGTGTAATGGCCTGGATTAGTTTCACCATAAAAAAGCAAAATATAGAAATTAAATGAAGGCACCAAAACTCACATTTGATTTCAAATAGATCTTGAAAATTTCATTCAAATTAAGATGCAGGATAAGAATTTGAGGGCAGATATCGATATCACATTGATATTGAAATTCTTTCTAGGGAATGTGTTGTGGGCTCTTCGTCCATCAGAACAACGTCATACATATCACTTCTGAGTAACGTGCTGAGTCAAATCTATTTATTACTTGTTTTCGAGGGAGTTTCTTGAGATAAGGTTAGTACTGCATCCACGACACGAACAAATAAATAATGCAACTTGCAGCGGCGCGGGGTCTCATTGGCCATTCGTGATCATAACTATGCCATTAATCATAGCTATCGTCGTATTGAAGAATAGTAACAAGTTCTTTCAAGAATTTTTAGTACTAGAATCTAGTATTTGTAATGGGCACTTAATGATTCTAAGAATATTTCGCGGTTTAAAATTATGAATACGATATACATACATATATGCATTCGTGTAAACAGATTAAGGAAAACCCTATAGTTAAAGTACATAGACGCTTAATTAAGTAAAAATAAGGAACAAGGAATTTCCTTTAATCTTCAAACTGAACTGTTAAACATTGGTCACTTACCCACTAAAGCCTCGTCTTTTGGTTGAAGATGTTAGGGGATCTGGTTTTCCACGAACGTTATCTACAAAGTAAAAATAATTGTAGTTAAAGGACTTGCTTTTAAAATCAACTATTTTATTCAAAAGCTTACTTTGTTCTTGAATGGAATCGTTCTCTTTTCTCGCGGAACTTCCTTTCTGTAAACCGGGCGGTGGTTTGAGTATTGATACAGGTACAAGTCCTTCATGAACAGGATCATCATTATTTTGTGGATTAAGTCGTACTAGACAAAAATCAGGATCAGCTGCCGGTGCAATTTCTATAACTTCTACTTGCTGACCCTTTGTCACACTTAGTTCATTTGAGCCTGGTGTAGCAATATAATCAGATACAACCCATGTCGCTTCAAGTGCTCCAACCTAAAAAAAATAAAAAAAAAGTATTAATAAATGTCACCCAATTGATATCACTTTCGTGACAATTCTGTAAAATTAATTAAATTATAAGATATCTATACAAGGACTCTTAAGGGACCAACTCAATTTGCATATTGATTATTTGTAGAGAAAATATCACCAGCAAGGAGTAATTTAATGAATTTATCATAAACACAAGAGGTTTATTCGCGTGGGTGCAGTTTCTTACGACACCGATATACGGCCAACACGAAGACGCAGGGATGAAAACCACTTTTCGCAGCTTTACTATTTGTATGAAATTATTCAATCACGATTTACCATGTAATGCCCACAATTAGTGGAACATTATGGCTCCATTGCTTCTTGCCTGTATGGCAAATTGCCTCAGTGGGTGGCAATTTTCTTTTGTTGTATCGTGTTAGTAAATGAATAGTGTGGAGACCCGATAATAGGAAACACCATTTGTGGGGCATTATATTATGTTAGGTAGCGTGTCGATGGCTTACGCCAATTTTTAAGGTAAGGTGTTGGTGACATATCGATTCACCGCTAATACGTCGAAGACGGACATACATATGATGTCTAACTTCAATAGAACGGTGAAACACTTCAGCTGTCTAGTTCCTCGATTATGTGGCTCAAGATCAGTTTGATAATATGTACTACAAGACTTTTTGCTAAGCGTTTGCAAATTGTGTTCAGTTAAGAAGTTCAATGAAATCGTTGGACTACTGAGTAAGAGGTTCGGGGTTCGAGACCCAAAACACTCACGAAAAAAGAGGTTTTTACGAGAATAATAATTACCATAAGAAAGCTTCTCAATCCCACATTGGAGATCCCGACATTAAACTATAGGTCCCTTCGTTTCATACGAAAAATATAATATATTATACGTACTCGTACTCATGCCTCGCATAGGTGCGCCGCAGAACTTTGGTCAATTTTTCTATGATAAGCGTGCATTTTATTCTGCAAGAAAGTGTATCCAAAATCAAGGTCCAGCGCTTTGTGTGGGCGTCGATTATCTCTTATTCTGAGATTCAGTCACTTTAAAATGTACATGTATGTACATACTGCGTGACTAAAAGCCACAAACTCAGTTTATCAATACAATCCTTATGTATAAAAGGTAGCCCTTCGTCTAAAGGTTGTATAAGCGGATTTCCTCTTTCGTGGTCATCTTGCTTGCATCACAGCAATTTTGCGCATATCATTTCTGAGAATCATTCTGAATCAGGTACACACATACATATGTATGTATATTTATTTATAACTTGTTTTATGGAATTTCACCAAGAGTCTTTCGTGAAAAGGTCATGATAATATAAAGAAAATAAATATGGTCACTTATCAGAATCAGCTTGGCTTTTTTCAGTAATTACTTGCAAAGGGGGACTGACGTTATCTAACTCGGTTTTTCATTTTTATGGTGTCGTCGGTGTTGACGACAAACGAAACAACGCCTCAGCTGATCACAGGGGAATAGCTTTGATGCTTTATGTGAGTAAGCAAATGATTTTTCGTATTTACATAATTTTTGTGTTTTTCAATTATCTTCTTCTCATGCTTATCTTATTTTAAACATGCAATAATTGATCATATTTTGGAGACACCCGCATAAAAGTTCGACTTTGCATTTGACATTAACTTTGTGAAGAACATTTGGATTTCGAAAAAAAAACTCGGTTTATCTTCTCCTACTTCGTACAGGACGGATCAGTTGTTCGACGACGTCTCTATATTCAGTCGTAGTGTTGATCGCGTTCATAACAGAGGTTTATGTTTTTCCCGCGTACAATGTCAGATAAATAGGAATTGAAGTCCAAAATCGTATTGGAACGTTGATAAGGTTAATTACAGCGAATCTTCAAGAGCGACTTATTCTCGGTGTGGTTCATGAAAACCTCTGATATAAGTCTTATGCCACGAGAAGTGGCCGGTTTGTATCAAAAGAAACGAAAAATCAGCTGTAAGGATGTTGAACAATCTAGAAGATCTAGAAGGTTACTATAAAGAACGATGGATGGCTGTGTGCAGAGCGTTCACATGTCTCCCGTGTGATGCACATCAATTTGCCTGCCAGCGTGATGGTCCTTTGAGTAGTGAACAGTGAAGGTCAGGTTATGATTCCCCACTTTTCTCAAAAAGACTTCGAGTGAATTCTGTCGGATACATCGAGATGCTAAAGACAGTTGTTAAGCCATGGACAAACAGTGTGAGTAAATTAAGACCATTCGCGTTCCTTTATGGCACCAAACATTTTTTATAAAACAGTTTTTATTATTTTTTCCCTTGCTTAGGTGTATGTCTTCAGACCCAAGATGTTATTCAGGAACGACTAAATGATTGTAACGAAAAATAACGACTGTAATATAACGAAACGTAGCTTTAATTCGAAATTTAACGTGTTTAGTTTGCACTAGCACGTAGTATGCCAGAGTTACGAATATGGTGCTTGAGCACAAGTATTTGTGAGTTAAATATAATATATGATCAAAAAACTTAACGATTACAAAAATGCAGGTTCCATTTCTTCGCAAAACAAAATTCTGTCGACTAATTCATTTGATGTTATCGTTATTCCAGAAATATGGCCTTTAAAAGGCAAGTATTGACTAAAATATAGAATTCAAAGAATTGAAATGCTCTATTCGTTGCAAAGCGATTCTAAAAACCTCCTCACAGTGACACAAAATTTTGGACAGATACTTAGACGTGTTAAATCTCCTCATCGATTTTCCTTTCAATTTTTGAGCTGTAAATTATGAAATGTTAATTATCGCCCCGTTTCGCGCGTATTCCTATTTTTATGGTTTCTGCTGTAAACATTAACATCAACATCTATAGATAGGTTGATGTTTCCAATTGATCGATATTAATAAACCCCATGTAATTAAGACATCAAATATAAAATTTCTGAAAAATTTAAATTGCACAGAAAACAAAGCAATTCTTCAAAAGTTTACTCAAAATTCATAATTAAAACTCTCAGCGAGTATTGTGTTTACTCTTTAATTTGTTTACACAAACAACAAGACATATAAATAAACAAACTCAAATTGTGCAATGACAAGACATACATATGCTGGTTGTAATAGAAGCTTAAGATGTTCGTAAATTATTTGATCGCTAAGCATATTTGAGGCTATTTAAAAGCGTGAGCATATTTTGTGAATATAATCAAATCATTGGGTACTGGAATTGCCATTTATATAATAAGAGATCATCATATACCACCACATCAATTAATGTACGAAAATACTCGTACTTTGCCAGTCATAAGTATTCAGATGAACCTCACTTCGATTTATTTATTTATTTTTTCCTGGATTTTCCCTTATTTTTTGTGTATTTTTAATGAATTAATAAAATTATTGCACGGTAATGTAATCTATTATGAAAATCATAAAATTTGCTTCAAAAGAGAATCAGAAAAGAATTATTTTTTTCCTCAAAAGTGTTTAGCGTAATACTTTCAAGAATAGAAAATTATTAAGCAAATCTTTAAGTTTGTTCATGTGGCATTGCCAAATCATTTCCAAAGAAGCTGCAAATTGATTTTATGCAATTATGTACATGCCTACATTTTTTTTCTCCAATCATGAATAATTTAAAGAATAATGACTTCAATTGTATACATTATTTTCAAACCTTTGTGGACTTTAAAGGCCGAACTATGATAGAAGAATGGGTGGGTACGTCGACGTACGTAACTGTGCGAATACAAGGAATTTGTATTGTACGACCATAATAGCTTTTTGCTAAGATTCGTCAAGTTTCGTCCACTTTTGCTCACTTACGAAAAGAACGAATCCATTCACTCTTTCGTACGAAAACTTGACATTTGACTTCCGTTCACATATGCCTATTATGGGTAATTTAAGCAATTGACAGAACTGAAGGAAAATTAACGTAGAATTTTGACATTAGCTTCCGATTGCTTTCGACTATTATAGTTAAGCCCTAAGTCGGTCTTTGACAAAAAAGCTCCTCTCTGGGTAAGGAGTTTCAATGAAAATGTTCAGATTAATTTAGAGCCTTTTGAATTAAAAAATTTCCATGTACTTGGATGGTTTATATTCTTCATTCTTCTTCACAATCACCGCCCTTACATCTTGTAGCAAAGCACTGAATACATCTGCAGTCTTTAATGAATGGTCCAAATTCAAAACCGGAGGCAAACTACTACATGGGGTTTCAAACATACTCTAATCATTTTTCTCATACTTTTAACTCAACAACTGATTAACAGATTTTGATAATATTCGACACTTAAATAAAGCAGAACGTGAATAGGTTCGTTTTGACTAAAACTAATCGAAATCAGACTGATAAGAGATATAATTGGGTGGGGTAACTTACGGATATTATAACACATGTCTAAATTTTTTTCCCTCGCTGTACTTTATGCTCTCAAAAAATACTAACCTGCACTCCCCCTATCACAAGCCAACATAGTACTCCTACACTGTGCCCACCAAAACTACTGCTCTGGCTTACCCGCAGTATGTAGAATTAATTTCCGGTGATTAAAAAAAAATGTACAAAAAATTCTTGTAAAACACATTGTTTACAGGCATTTCGTGATAATATATGGCATCACAACGCGTTAATCGGTTGACATCGTATGGTTATGCTCATTTTTAATTCAAAGTAACACCTTAGGCTTTTACTAAAGAAACATTTTAATTCACTATAAAACAATGAACTTAAAGTGCTAAGAGAGAATGTTTACGTACGTTTGCTCACAATTCACCGCCTACCTCAGCCCATGAACAGATAAATACAAGGTACAAGTAGAGAGGGGTATTAGTATTATTAATGTTCACCCGCCACATGAAAAGTGCAAACATTTTGAGGAGATACACACTTGTGCAAATTGGTTACGGATGTTTGTGGATTGCAATGAGGAGAACAAATTGTGGGTGGTAAATATTTTCACTGATTGCACATTTAACTGTTGATGATTTGGTGTGTGATGGTGTGTAAGGGAATGCAAGTGATCATAAGTCTACTCTTCGCTTACATATGCTGAGCCAACTATTGCTTTCTTTTTAAAGTCGGCGTTTTTACGACGCTGGCAACACCACATTTAGATTTAGATTGATACAACTAAAATGTGGACCCTCAATGTGATCGAATACATGAAATAGAATTAGCCGAGTAGAAACCGAGATTACCACTTGACAGAAGTTGCTTTCGACTTTGCCAAATATTGTTGTTTTACCCTACACATAAAAGAAGACATTATGTACATTTTGTTTTATGTATTATGTAATATTTCCTTCTCAAATCTGTTTTAACTGACAATTATGTAGTCGCGAGAAATAGGTTAAGCTCTACGTCGTGGAAGTCGTGTTTTGTTTCATAATTCAGTCCAATTTTCATTAATAATTTAAAACTATGCACACTATAATAAATAAACTTGAAACTAACACGAACTCTCTGCGATTTTGTAATGTCATCCTCGTCGCTACATATGAATGTACATACATACATACATACATATATGTATATATGCACAGGCACCAAGCCGGACGGGCTGGTGAGGCTAAGCTCAGGCAACTGTGGGGGTCACAGGTGGCGGATAGTGAACGGCCTGCAGAAATGGAGGTTAGCTGCGAATACCCAATAAGCAGTCCCCGACCAAGAGCGGCAGAGAAGGAGGGCGTGGCTGAAAAGGTCAAAGGAACCCCTATGAACTCTCTGTGACAAGACGAGTAAGCACCGTCTTACATATATGTGCTTCCCACCTCATGGTGGCTACGAGGGATACAGTTAAGAGCAAATGGCGAGATCCGGACGCACCCGCCACACCGTGGAGCTAGCAACTTCTCACCCCCGGAAGAGAGGTTGCACATACATACATACGTATATATATATACATATATATATATGTACATATATACTACAATTTATTGTTTCTTATTATAGTATAATGCTATAATAATAGACAAACAAAAAAGGACACAAAACATTAAGACCGAGCCCAGTAAGGTCTTAATTATGGTATACTGGAAAACGAATCAGAATGACAGCTATGAGGGCTGACGTTTGCAGTATTCTGTTACCTGAGTAAGTAAGAGTGAAATCTTGCGGAAATGGCTTTCAGGCTAATGCTGCAAGCGCCCCCATCCCGTTAAAACCTTGGCAGGCCTCAAAGTACGTTCAATGTTTCGTCACCATTAAGTTGGTGGTGTAGGTCCAGATGTAACATTCCTGGTTAGCACCGATCCGGCTCTGGCACAACACCTCATAAGGGTATGTGTCAACCCTCGCATGGCCTCACTGCTTGCAAAGACAACCATGGGATCCTTAGGTAACTACACATTCGAATATTGATAGCGGCTTTGAGTGGGGATCCAATAGAAATGATCACAAACAAAACAAACAAAAACATCGGAGGAGTAGTAGAGGAAATTGAAGAAAACCCTTTCCAGGGGCGATCAAGGATGCAAAGGTCGCCAGTTGACCAAGAAGCAGCGTCGCAAAGGTGCAAGGAACGACACGAGTCACCCGCAACCACGCAGAAATCCGACTTTCACAAGCTAGGTGAGCAAATAAGATGGCTGGTTGAAATGTTGGAAGATGGCAAAAGGCGCTCTATCCACCAAGCGATGAGAGACGCTATAGAAAGCATCAGAGCCCTTTACGAGCTCTCGGCGATTCAGTTGCACGACGAGAAAGCAAAAGAAGTGATCCGTCAGAACAACTCCTCACAAACTTCGCCATGGCTTAAGCCATCATCGGAGCCGAAGAGAAAACAGGCTGCAGACAGCGAACCCCCAGAGCCCAAACGGAAGCAGCAACACCCATTGAATGATGTTGCAGACACCAAACTACCGGAGCCAAACCAAAAACAAAAAAACGGAGTAAACGATGTCGCAGATAAACACCCGGAGCCGAAGCGTAAACAAAAGCGCTCAAAACTGGAAACGCGAAACACGAAAACTTGCGTGGAGACCCCAGTGACCAGGGAAAAACAACTCAACCCAGGCACTAGCCAAAAGAAAGCGACAGGAGAAAAAGAATGGCAAAACATCACCAAAAAGAAGGTCGCCAAAAAGAAGCAGCAAGATGCCAAAAAACTTAGACCCGACGCTATTGTCATTAAAGCGACAGGGACCCTGTCATACGCGGAGATACTACGCAAGGTGAAGGCAGACCCTAAACTGGAAACAGTGGGAAAGGCGGTATCAAAAATCAGAAGGACACAGAAGGGAGACCTTCTCATACAACTCAAGGAGACGAGTACTAATACCACCCAGCTTAAAGGCGTCATCAGTGAAGCTTTAGCGGAGCAAGCGAACGTAAGGTCACTTACGCACCACACCATCATTGAGGTTAAAGACATTGATGAGGTCACTACTGTAGATGACGTAATCGATGCTATCAAAGCCCAGTTTGGAGTGACAGTTTCGCCGACAGACATTTTGTCCCTGCGAAAGGCATATGGTGGAACCCAAAAGGCAACGATTAGCCTTCCTGCAGAAGACGCAGGAAAACTATTAGAAGCCGGAAAGATCAAAATCGGCTGGGTCAACTGTCGCATGCGCGAACGGACGCTGCTGAAAAAGTGCTTCAAATGCCTAGAATTTGGTCACCTGGCCTGGCAATGCAAAAGTGAGGAAGACCGCTCTAGACTATGTAGGAGATGTGGAGCAGAAGGACATATAGCGAAGAACTGCGATAAGGAACCATCCTGTATGTTCTGCAAGAAAGACCATCCAGATGATTCGAAGCATGTAGCTGGCAGTAACAGATGCCCAGTCTTTCGGAGAGCTATCACTAGCAAAAGACCATGAAGATACTACAAATAAATCTTAATCATTGTAGAGTAGCCCAGGACATCCTAGCACAAACGGCCAAGGACGAAAGGGCGGACGTTATCATGATAAGTGAACCTTATAAATGTCCCGACGATAACAATAATTGGATCTTCGATAAGGGAAAACAGGCAGCAATATGGATATGCGGACGCTATGCTTTCCAAGAAATAAGCGATCAAACAAAAGGCTTCGTGCGGGCGAAAATAAATGGAATCCATTTCTATAGTTGTTATGCCCGACCTAGCTTGACGACGAGCGAATACCAACTATTGCTAGACAATCTAACCGCGGATGCACTTCAAAGAGCCCCAGTGGTTATAGGAGGCGACTTTAATGCGTGGGCGACAGAATGGGGCAGCAGAATAACCAACACCAGAGGACAAGCCCTACTGGAAACAATTGCTCCCCTATCGATTAGCATCGCTAACAAAGGTCGCGCATATACGTATCGGAAGGCTGGAATAGGCTCTATCATCGACATCACCCTTGTGAGCAACTCCATGCTGAGAACCATAAAATGGAGGGTCAGTGAGGAATATTCACACAGCGACCACCAAATGATTATTATGGAAATAAAAGGAAAGAAACCAGTCGAGCCCCCAAAGCTCACGGGCCCAAAATGGAATGACAGAACTTTCGATAAGGATGCATTTGAAGAAATGTTGAACGGGGATCTAACCCTAAGTGGAACAGCGGATACCCTTGTACATCGCCTCACAGCCACCATCACCACCGCGTGCGATGCATCCATGCCTAGAAGGACAAACAGCAGGAAGGCACCACCGTGTTACTGGTGGACCGAGGAAATAAAAACACTTCGGGCAAGGTGCCTACAAGCCCGGCGCAAAGTTCAGCGATCAAGAAGGAGACCAGACTTTCAACAATGCATGGACACTTTTAAACTGGCAAGACGCAATTTAAATAGAGCCATCAAGGAGAGTAAAACCGCATGTTTCAAACGCCTCTGTGCGGAAGCCGACATTAACCCATGGGGCTCGGCATACAGAATAGTAATGACGAAACTGAAGGGCTATAGAACTCCTCCAATAACATGTCCAATGATGTTGAGATCCATAGTAGAGCACCTTTTCCCCCAAATGCCAGCTACTATTTGCAACATCGTAAGAGAGCTCAATACAGCGACTATTCCCCAAATTACACTAGAAGAGTTGCTTCAGGCATGCAGCAAAATAGGCGACACCAAGGCGCCCGGACCCGACGGCATCCCGAATAAGGCAGTAAAGGCGGCTATAAAAAAGAGACCAGACATGTTCATAATGACGATGCAGAAGTGTCTCGAAGAAGGAACGTTTCCCGAAAAGTGGAAAATGCAGCATTTGGTCCTACTACCCAAAGGAAAGAAGCCTCCAGGAGAACCATCGTCCTATCGCCCAATATGCTTACTCGACACAATGGGAAAGATTCTCGAGAAGATAATCTATAATAGATTACTCGCGGTAGCAGAGGAGAAAGGAGCTCTCTCAGATCGCCAATTTGGCTTTAGAAAAATGCGATCTACTGTTGATGCCATAAGACAAGTAGTTAATATCGCAAAAGGTGCCATCGAAGGGGAAAGATGGCTCTACGGCACAAAGGAGTACTGTGCAGTAGTAACATTAGACGTTAAGAACGCGTTTAACTCGGCGAACTGGTCGTTCATTAGAAGATCACTCGCCAGGATGGATACACCATATTACTTGCTGCGTATAGTGACCAATTATTTCATCAACAGGAAGTTGAGATACTATACAGATGAAGGGGTACGATATTACAATGTCACTGCGGGAGTTCCACAGGGATCGGTCTTAGGGCCGTTATTGTGGAACATTATGTATGACGGCGTCCTGAGATTAGCGTTACCTGGGGGGGTGACTGTAATTGGATTCGCCGATGACATTGCCGTCGTGACAGTAGCTAAACAGATTCGTGGAGTTGAATCTGCCACAAATGAAGCAATTGTCCAGATAAAGGATTGGCTGTCCACCGCCGGACTAGAACTTGCCGACCATAAAACAGACGCCGTCCTCATAACTAGTCGCAAAAGTGTAGAGTTTGCCAACTTCCAGGTTGGTAACCAAATTATCAGGTCCAAAGAAGCGGTTAAATACCTTGGAGTAATACTGGACAACAAACTGCAGTTCAAAACACACGTGGACTATATAACCAAGAAAGCATCGCAAATGCAGGGAGCTCTCTCGCGCATACTGCCTAACATTGGTGGACCTGGATACGCAAAACGGGTCCTACTCTCCAGAGTTGTTACATCAGTTTTGTTATATGCCGCCCCAGTTTGGGCGCATGTTTTAACGACGAAGGAGACCAGAAGGAAACTATCGTCAACATACAGACTCTGCGCGCTAAGAACAATCAGCGGTTTTCGGACCATATCAGATGAGGCCGCCTTTGTTATAGCCGGAATGGCCCCCATCGACATTCTTGCAGATGAAATGTTGAGGATATACAACAGAAGAGCCTTGAGCCAACATGACGCCAACGGAATCAAGAGGATCAAAATTGAGGAAAAGGCAGCGTCAGCAGCTATGTGGCAAGCTCGTTGGGATAATACAACGAAAGGCAGATGGACACACAAACTCATACCGACAATCCAAGACTGGATAAGTCGTAAACATGGAGACTGCAACTATAACCTTACGCAGTTCCTGTCTGGCCACGGCGGGTACCGCAAGTATCTCCACCGATTTGGACACGACAGCTCACCATCTTGCCCCGAATGCCCAAATGAAGATGAAGATACGGAGCACGCAGTATTTTATTGCCCACGCTTCACGGCATGGAGAACTACTCTGCCCAGTCCGTCGTTACTCCTCGAACACTTGTTGGAGTCGGAAGAGAATTGGACGGAAACAAGCGCTCTTGTAACAATTGTACAAAATGAGCTAAGGAGAATAGAAAGGCAAAGAAACAGAACATCGGAAGCCTCAGAAACCGCAGAAACCTCAGAAGCAGGTGAACAGCACGAATAGCTTGATATGCTAACCAGCCCCGCGAAGTAATACCTAACGGCAGTCCCGTGGGGAGAGTGGTAGAAGTGTGCAGGGTGTGGATTAGTACGTAGGCGGATTCCTGGCATCGATTATTCGGGTCTGCGAATCGTGCATGCTAGTAGCCCGGGCTACTAGTATCTTTAGAAGATTACCACATCCCTTGGCGCAACCAAAAAAAAAAAAAAAAAAAAACATATATGTATATGCATATGTACCTATAAGGAAATTCGGTATAGAGGAAAACTGATACTAGAAAATTTGTAGGGATGTTAAGGAAACCTCAACCTCCTAAAGCGATTACAAAAACTTTTAAAATATAGGACTACATCGGACTTATCAACCACTAAAACAAATTTTATGTTGCTTGATTGATCCCACATAGAGGAAAAGGATGAGCACAAAAACTTCTCAAACTAATAAAAAAAATTCTTCAATGGCTCAAAAGTTATATAAGATGAGTGCCAGAACGTATGGGATAATAGTCACCATTTTTTCTCTCTTTTCTGTGTTGAAAAAATGTTTGTATTGAAAAAAAAATGTAAGCATCTGCACATCAAATTGCCTTTCAAAATAATCAAAAACTGCTTCAAATACATTCCTAATAAGTAAGTATAGCTCTTATACTGAAGTACATGGAATAGACAACCTAGGCAAATGTAAAAACCCTTTGCATAATCATCAACTGTATTTTGAATTCATATTTTGAATATGGTACAATAAAAAAAAACGCAAAAATGGACAGCAAATCTAACAACAAATAAAGTAAAGGACACGAGAAAATTCTGCTTTGCAGTAATTTAATACTTTAATAAGAAAAAAGTAAAACAAAAAGCTTTATCTTTATTTCTTTTTACAGTTGCTCTCACTAAGAAGCTTTTCTACTTGGTTCTCCTATAATACGCAGGATCTAAGCTAACATACAAAAAAAAAAAGTTCTCTATTTTATCCTGCGGGAAAATTTAAGGCAGAGAAGTAGTAAAGGGGACAAAAAGGAAATTTTAATGTGACAATATCCCTCCAATTAGATATGGAAATGAGCATCCACTTTCAGTGACGATTGCCAATTAAAGTACATACATACACACACCTACTCATACGCAGGAAAACACACGAGCCCACTTAACTGTATTAATGAGATATCGAAAATACGACAACAAGGAGGGATGAAATTCAGACATCTATTTGAAGAGGGTTCCTTACGAGGTGATGTTTATAAAATGCTCATTCAATTTGTTACCAATGAAAATCAATAAATTTTTTTTACAGAAAATATTCTCATGCTCTTGTTGTCGTGTTTCAAAGTCCACCAACCACATATCCTTGTAGGTACATTAGGGGGACAGGATATTCACTCTCTATTGTGTCTAAACCGTTTGTACATGTGGTTATTGATCGGGTACGTGATAATAACGATGATGACAATATTCTTTTAATAGTTGAAAAGGCAGAGGAGGTAGATACCCAGCTAGGTGGGTATCTGGTGGTGGCACACAATGCTGTAAGGGCTTTGTTTCCACTTTATTGTGTAAGAACCATGTCTTTCGTTCTCCTTTTTGATAAACAGAGAGGATGAAGTGGAGGCATGTTTACCCAACTAAATGAGCAGGAGATGGATACAGACCACTAATTGAGCAATGACATAATACGTTATACAGTTTGCAAAAAGACAGAAAGAAATAAAAATAAAGAAAAGAATATAGAACGCATACTTAAGACATTGTAACAAAAATGCATGGTGATTTTATAGCTTACTTAAGCCAAAACTTTGAAATTGTTTATTTTATCGGAGTACTCTCTCTTTGGATTTATTAAAACATAAGTCATAAAAATTTAAATGATTCAAAATTTCATGTTGAGAGATACACTTCACCTGTCTTAGAGTTTTACTTTTAAAGTGTAGAAAATACTAACGGAGAGTGCTCTCTATATATTTACATATGTATATGATTCTTAGAAGGAACATGTACTTGTGCGTATCCATAGTTTCGCAGAGTAAACCTTCTGCTTGCTTGGCCATCAAAAGGATGCTACTACAGATTCAAATAAATCTTTAAGTTGCCATCTATTTATTAATGTGTGTACTAAAAGGCCTTTAATTAAAATGCACTCTAAAGTTAAAGTTTGACTTCAACTCAAATGGTTGGTACATTCTTCGGACATACAGTTCTTGTTGCCACTGTTTCACTTTATGATCATCAATGATGAATGGTAACACAAATTTTTTTGACATACATATGTCGAAATAGAAACACCAGTATTTAGGAAAACAATAAAATTAAATAATTTTGAAGTTTTCTTTATCACCTGCAAAGTAGTAACCAACATTCTCATAGACAGCCTATTACCTGTTTCTTGAGGTTTCGGTAAAAGTTCATCGAAACCTGTCTGCAATCGAACAAACCTAAACGACTTCCTCTCAATTCTGACGTAAGGAATGCATTGGAACACGGCAGTAAGTTCGTTTCATCAACTAAGTTTGGAGTACAAGCCTTATAATCTGGATCTGGATTTGGTACAGTATGGAATTTCAAGTTAACAAATCTGCTACAAATAAAAATATGTTCCATAAGTATAGAATGCCTTTTAGCTTGAAATTCAAAGCGCTACCAAATCAAATACATTGCAGAGTTCAAAAGGATTCCAAAACATTGTAGAAATGCATGCTAATCGAAATTGATACAGAATTCAGTTTAAAATTTGTTTGCCGTGAGGCGGTAGACTCATCTTTTTAATGGCGAATCTACAGAATCTACATAGCCAAACGCGACACCTTGATGCAAATTTAGATTTTCTCTTAAGTCGTGCTGGAAACGATGAAACCTAGTAATGATGTCAATACAGTTATATAAATAATGGCTTCACATTCACAGAGTAGTTGAGTAATGTCCTCCGCGATATGTAGGTCATTACAATACTTGCATGTGTCAGTCTGTTAAACCTAATCTCATAGCGTGCTTTCTCAGAAGACAATGGCCATTCGCCATTTTTATCTGTGGTCTGCTGAGTTTTGTTAGGTTTTTTCCGATCTAACTCAGGCCAGAGGGCCTTAGAAACCATGTGCGCTTCTAAGTTTGACCATCTTAGGTCGGCCATTTTATCGAGAGAATTACTCTTAGCCACGGCCATTGGTGGTCTTATGCCTACAATTACGTCATTTACCGGAAGCTCTGCTCTTTTTTTGGCCAGTACGACGGCACTTTCGTTGCATTTCGGATTAACACATTTGAAATTTGATCATTTAGCCTGTAGTGGCCATTTCGATTGCTGTTATTACATTTTGCTTCCCTTAGCAACTTCAACTTCCACATGTCAACAATCCTCATATAACTTAAGAAAACACTGCAATTGCGTAAAGTTTTTGGTTTATTTAATCCTTGAATGGATTAAGTTGAGCTAAATAGTTTTCATACGGCGACTCCGATTCATCAAATGTTGTAGAATAGAATCGGGCTATCTTCCGATATAATTTAAGTTTCTTAAAGTCGACTTTAAATATATAAAATTACGTCCCAGTGTTGTCAAGGCAAACTCTAACTTGACTCGTTTCAAGACTATTTGATTTTGAATTTGCGCCACTAATGTAATGAATTTACCACAAAATTGTGAAAATAGCATCATTTCGTGGATGATACATTTTGGAAGAATAAAGTCCATAGAAAATTTTATTCAATCTGTTGAATGGTGAGGTGATTGCGTAAGAGAGTAGCAAACTCACAGATAACGACCCCTTTTATTATATTAAAAGGGATTAAGAAAATAAATATTTAAAGTGCTTTTAGCGCAAAATTAAAATAAAGGCAAAATAAAATGGAATTCGACATTTGTAGTCTGTTTGTTTGCTATTCAATAAGCTAATAAACCAAAACATAAAGGAAGGAAATATTTTCAAGCAAATTGTTGGCATATGGAATCTGTGGCCTTTTAAAGGTCTCGTGTTGTTACGTTTAGGTCTCTGATGACACGTTTGCGGGAAAGTAAATGTGTTCGTAAAACTATCGTTTCCTTTTCAGTATCATTTTTAGGATTTCAAATTTGTTACCTCCTCTTGGTGTTCAAGAACCAAACCAAAGAATTTTAAAAAAAATTAGATGTTATGTTGTTGACTAGCTGACCCCTTTGTTAAATCGTAATTTTATATTCCATTTGCTATAATCTTATCGTTATATACCTAACTTAAGTTGTAGATTTTCATCTACATATTTTACAAAAGTCTTGTTTCTAAGTTAAACAAATGGAAACGAAATTTCAGTATCATTTGGTATCATTTCAATGGAGATAACGACAATACCGAATTGCCCGTTTGAAAGAACGTTAGCATTTTCGTGGCTGGTTGATTATAAAAGTGATTAGGGTGTTTCTTGCCTTTTCTACTCTTCTTTATTTAAAACTTAATCGAGGTGCACATAATTAAAGCCAAAGTCCAGTACGATCGCCTGAACTAACCTTATATTCTTCATTAAATATTATTAGAATTAAAAAGCTTGACGCGCATGGTTATTTTCAGATAGAATCAACTGTTGAGTTGAATTAAAAGCAACCGAGTTTTACGTTTGTAGCTACTTTAAGCAGCCTATTAGAAGAAGTATTTCAGCACTTTTTGTATGTATGTACATACTTATGTGTGTAAATCTTGTCTAAAAATTTTTGCAGCTCAAAAAGTAATCCAATTTCAAATACATACACCTCCCTTTGAAGCAAACGTACATAGTTTTGATTTTAGATTTATGTGATTGATTTTTGTATATGAGTACATATGTAAGCAGTTGTTTGTGGTATGTTTGTTTTTAAGAGTGTCACAACTTTAAATTGAAAAAAAAAAAAAAAGCGAAAACTATGCAACCAAAAACATCTGAAAATGCATTTTACTTGTATTATATCAAAATAAATTTCGAGCGTATTGATACCGCCCTGACAAACAGCAACCTATGAATCAGCTTGATTTTTTATGACAGGAATTACATGTATTGGCTTACAATGCGCCTATTGTTGAGTAATAGCATAACCCACTGAATCCAAGCATCCAAAAAAATACTAATTCAAAGGCGTTAAGTCATACGATCTCCGAGGCCAATTCACAGAGCTAAAATAATTTTATTGCAGGATTTTCACTTTTATAACTTCAGTAACACGCTGCCCGGTTACATGCCGAAAGAAATAAGGCCTGATGATGCCTCGATCGTGCAATCTGTCCCATATCTAATTCTTTCTGCTGAATTGTCTTTCGTTTGACCTCATTGCATATGCAGTAATTTTGATTATCAAGCCAAAAATAACCTTTAGTACTAAAGAAAGTGGTCTACAAGTTTGGTGAATAGAACAGAACACTATTTTATTCATGATTCGCTTTAAAAAGTTTTGAGTCTTAAAAAAATCCCTTTATTTATTAACTTAGAAAAATGTGTATAATTTTAAATAAAAAAGAACGTGCGGATTAACCGGTAAATTTTGACCACGTGAATACAGGTCATTGTAGCATTGTCCCCGATAAGTGGCAGCGCACGAAGTGGGCTTTAAAACGTCAGGGTTTTTAAGATTGGATTGCGATTGGAAAGAAAAACCAACCGTACTCATATTGCCTAACGAGGCTACTACCATTACTTTATACTACCACAAGGATCTGACTTGAGCGGGGGGGAAAAACTATATTTTTTGGGATGTACATATTACCAAAGCATCAGATATGAAAGACAATTTAGCTACGTTTCAAGCCGAGAAAAAAGGAACTCTATTCACCAGTATTTTTATAAAATGAAATGTATCATTACTAAAATAATAATCAAACTTTCAGACGCAGACTAATGTTTTAGAGTTAAGGACACGTAAATAGAGCTTCTGTCTCTGAACATTTCTGAACAGCCGAATTGTCGCAGAGGTCATCGACTATTTCAGTTCTTTATTCATTGTCGTATACCTTGCCTTGACAATGTTTGTATGCTACGCAAATTTCAATTTCGATAAAGAATTTAATTTTCTACCAAATCAATGCTATTTGGCCCACCCTTCTGTTCTTTTCTGTTATGATTTCGATTATTTTAATGATGAAATTTAACGATCGCGTGCTTTGGGAAGGCACGGTACACAGTGCCAACTTGTAAAAAAAAAGCCTTTTCAAAGTGTTGCACACTTGCTTTTAAGCTACCAATACATACATGCATAAAAGTTATGAAAATTCATATAGGACTCATAGTTGAGCTTTTAAAGTATGGGCTTGTTACTACGCTTATTTCACGCATAAAACTTGTATCATTATTTTTAATTCTTTTCTTCCAATCTATTTTATATCACCATGGCATACATAGAAGCCCTATCAGAGAGTTACTTTTTATGACGAATAAAAGCATTTCTTTTTAACAACAACAAAAAGAGTGTACAAAAAAATTTAGAAAAAATCGCCGTCAAGCATCGTATAGCGTTTTAATCTGTAATCGGGGTTTTCCACTGTAGCCTCATATTCGAAATTTTTGATTGAATTTCACTTAAAGAGATCTTTTCAACTATGATACACATTCGAATTACATAATTATGTATAGTATATGAACAAAAATTTCTTTTACTTATTGCACGCTTCTAAAATAAAAGTTTACAAAAAAAACTCGAGCGTTGTTTGGGTCATTATTTTCCATAACCTACAAAAAAAATCATGAAAATCATTGAAATTCGTAGTTCAAGAGCTAGAGCGGGGGTTGAGTTAACGAAAGCAATGGTTTACTTAGGAAACCCCAAAACTGAATTTTATGAAAACACGATCTTAGGCGTAAACATGTTTTTCCTGGCATCTCTCTGTTAATTATTGGCAATAAAGAGAAATTCCCGAGATTGAATCTTTCAATTTTGTGTTTAATGGCATTAAAATTATTTCGGAGAAAGTAATTCGGGGTCATTAAAGAAAAATCCGCAAATCAAAGCTTGGATGGCCCAAATTAAATAAGCATTAAACTCATGCATGTAAGTAGGGCGGTAGAATTTTTTCGTATTACACAGATTCCGATCGGAATATTATTATTTTGATTAAATAGGGTAACATGTCAGATGAAATGTCACCAAATGCCACATTTCCTTCTGTCAAATTACTGCCCATTGCATCAATTGGACTATTGTGCAGTGATTAAATTCTTAACGACAGACGGAACACTTCTAACCGAAATTAATGAACACATGCAGGCTTAGAGCAGTGCAACTTTGTTTTAAAATGTAAAAATTCTAGGCTCGCCAATTTAAGTTCAGCACAGTCAATAGAAGACGATCCTCGCAGTGGTTGCCCGGTTAAAGAAAGTTGAAGACCTTGTCATGAAGAACAATCGTTCGAAATATTACGCGGTAACATTATGTACTTTAGAAAGGACGTGAACTCATCCGACATGGTGAGGTTTTTTTGCACGACAATGCACCGTTTTACTAGTCTCGCCTTGTACAGGCTGCACACTCCAGACCTGGCTTTGAGTAGTTACTCTTTATTCCAGAATCAAAAGAAATCTAAAGAAAGCAAGCCTTGTTCGTCTCAAAGTGTTGTTTGTGAGTATTTTAAGGACAAATGTTGTGTTTTTTTAAGGGTCCGCAGCATTAGAGCCGCGATATGAAATTGATGACATTTTTACAAATTTGTAGCATTTTTGATTATGTATTTTCGCAGCAGCATAGCCCAGATTACGTCGACATCCTAGTGGTGGCAGGGTCTAGATTTTCCGAGAAATATTGGAGTGGCTTGTTAGTCCGAAAATTCGGGTTTTTGGACTGACCCCTTCAATTATAGTAATAAAGGTTTCGCATGGGGTCAAGGCTTTATTGTACGAAGAGATAGAAATACCCCTTGATAAAAAAAATCAAAATATAGGAACAGTAAATGATGGAAAATGGATGGAAAATATAGTTCCAATTATAAGAAAGAGAAAAAAATCTTATCGAACCTTAAATGTACTGGACGGTTGACGAAACAACCGGAACGATCCAGGCGAATCAATAGTATGCTGCCTCGACAAAACAGCATGGGATGCGGTCACACTTGTCTGCCGAAACCAGGGAAGTGAGATCTTTCTGCGACTTTTTTGTGTCTTTGTAGCTAGAGGGGGAAGATCCATCTCATGGCTCTCAGCAGCAACACTATCCGCGTCCTTCTGGTGTTCAGCTGCCATTGTCATTGCCAAGGACTCGGACTTGGTTGAACAAAGGGGATGGTGACCACTTTCAGGAAATATTGACGTTATTGCTGTATTGGAGGAGGGAATCGCTATAAGCGATGGCGATGATGGATGCCCATTGTTATCCGATACGGCCGATGAGAGCAATAGCGCTGGAGCCGTTTGTGGTCCATCTACACCCTTATCACTAGCTGGCGATTTAAGTTTTTCCAATTGATGTTTTGTACTTGCGCCAGCCGCAAGAGAGGACGATGATGAAGGGTCGTTACTGTTCATCCGTTCAATGAAAAAATTCTTCACGCTCTTCATTTGGACTGATTTTTTAAATATATATTTGTATTATAATTATTTTGTTTAAACTAAATCACAGTATTTACATTAACTAATATGCAATAACAAATTTTTATTTCACTAATCACACTTAAGCATTTTTTTTAGGCACACACGCACGAACGAATATCAATTCTTAATATTCATTTCTGCAGCGTTGCTTTGGAACTTTTTTTTTATTTAAAAAAATATTATTTATAAAAATCGATTTCATTGTATATCCATGCTGGAAATGCGATTTTTTTTTATTTGATATCTAACAACTATATGTATATATATATATGTATTTAGGGCATATCTCGTTTTTCTTTGGGATGGATTTTGTGTACGCTTGATGGCATAAGCTTTTCATCGAAGTCTCCTCTCTCTCTACTCTATTTTACTAACTACCATTGATGTATGTATTCAAATTTCCTTTGAGGAAAAAAACAGACTATTTTGGTACGATAATGAGAAAAAAAACCGAAAAAAACGAACAACACCAGGTGCACACACTTTTCACAGTACAAAATCAAAAGTCTACACGAATTGTTTGCACATACAAAACCACAGAACATTTGTTGTCATCATTTGTCGGAGAATTCAATTGCATTTTTTGTAAAAAGAAAAAAAAAATTAATATTTCTTCTCCTATATTAGAGGACACCCTTTTCTTATTTTATTGATAATGATGAAGATGATGATGGTGATGATGATGCTCTTGAAGGTCTACACACGACGAAGAAAACGACCATGAAAATTCCTTTTCGTTTTTAGTACTCCCTTGCTATTGCACCGCGACGCGAATAATATTTATAATTGAAGGGTACATTGTTCATATGTCGTAGTTTAGAAGGTTTAATTATTTTAAGTTTTAAAAAAAATTAAATAGTCGACTTAGTTGCTTATCTGTACATAAAGTAAACGTAACTTTATCAGCGATACGCTCTTCAAGTACTTTAGATAAGATATAGAGAGGGTTCAGCAAAGTGAAACACACAAACGAGCGCAGTAGAAGTGCGATATATTCAAGATTAAACATTAGGGTTTTTTTTTATTAGTGTGAAGAAAAATTTGGAAAAAGCACAAAGTAACACACAACACCGAGATATCGAGAGGAGAAGGCGAACCTTTTTGCATAAACTCTGCGACAAAACTGGAAGTTTTCCGTTTCCAACGAGAGTACCACATATTAAGCTGCTGGCAGATTGAGCTTCAGCGATTAGTGGTGTTTTTTTTTTTTTTTTTTTTTTTATTTGAGGGGGATGTGACTGACCAGCCAACAACGTGATCGTTTTAGGGGTATAACATATGTAAGCGTGAAAAAAAGGGAATAAATAAATGAAAGCATTGCACGAAATTTTTAGGGAGAAATGAAGAGCGAAAGAGAGAGAGAGAGAGCTGTGCTGCAGCTAAAAGCTTTCTTTAAAGATTTAAATCACTTTTGCGTAGTAGTCGGTAAGAAGAGTAAAATTTTATTTAGTGGGGTAGGTAATATCCTCCAATTCCTAAAAGAAGCTTTTATTCTCTATATAAGTATGTATGTATGCATGTACGTAACTCTCCTTTTCTGTATTTCTCGGTGGTAAAACTCTCTGCTATGAGGGGGATTTTATTTTCAGAGTCAATGGGGCAATCTATTTTCATGATGAAAGCTTTTCACGGTATGAGTGCATCTACATGCCGGAACAATTAATCATATTCTCCTTAAAAGTTTATTTGTATGCTGGCGAAACAAGCGAACATTAATTGGGGTTATTATTTTCTTTACATCTAGATTAATGAAGGAGAAGTTGTAAAACATCTGAACATTGTTGGAACTTCGTACGTATTAATTTCGAATAAATTGTTGTGTATGAGGTGCGATGGCGAGTATTCAACCGTCAGCATAATTTGATAAAAATCAACAATTGCATTGAATACTTGGTTTTATTTCCAATTAAAATGTACACTTACTGTTAATAATAAATAAAAACAGTCATACTATCCCATTACTCTTAACAACAAAATGAATGTATCTCACCGTGTATGTACATATGTACATACACATGTACATATCTTGTTCCATTAGCCGAACAGTAAGTGATTTCACATGCCATTTCAAATGTAACCCAAGTCACAATATGTTGCTGCAAAATTTTTCTCTCAGTAGAATATAAAAACAATTGTAGGTACACATGTACGAGTACATTTAAAAAATGTAGGTCTTTTGAGGATTGTTGTTAGTTGTACACTAAATGTAGTACGGTAAGGGTAAACTTTTCAGTGTTTTGTTTGTAATTCCCATGGGTGATATGTGTATGTACGTATGTATACATTTGTTTTGAATCTCGAAAAATGTAATTTCCTCAAGCGGTTTAGATGTTTCTGTACGAGTAAAGTCCGAAATGAAAAATATATCACACCCCCAGGATAATACTTTTCTAGCTTTTGATAGTTATATTCATTTGTAATGCGCTCTGAAATAAATTTATTCATTTTCCAAGTTTTCTTTCAGGTCTCTTTATCAACTAGAATGCGTGGGAGTGTGGATTATTTCAGAGTTTACCCAGAAAAAATGAATGTTTTACATACAATTTCTGACGTTAAGCTTGCGTTTAGAGGTTTTGTCGCCGATCTAAAAAAAAGAACCATGGCCTTAGCGAAATGACCTTCTAAAATGAATTCATGTTTAACGGCTTTTCACATGGCCGGGTGTAAGAAACTCAATAGAAATGTTGCTGGACTTCTTTTGATTCCTTGAACTAAGCTCCTGATGCGATAACGATTGGCGTGTCCTTCATTATAACAAAATGCATACGAAGCAAGCGAGATTTACGAGTACAACACTGAGGTAAGGAAAACATCAGTTTCTCCGAAAGTAAAAAAGATAAATAATCCACGTGATCAATAACTGTAGAGGTGTTATTGTAGGACCGAGAAAGTCTGTAGGAAAGTTATCGGGAGCGAGTGTAAGCCTTGAGGATTGTTTGTAATTCACTATCGCTAACTAACCTATAAAAAACCACAGCTCCAGCTATACATTGTATTTAGTCAGGAAATTTGAGACTCCACTAAAATATGTGCGATAAATTGGATGACAATGGAGAATACACGCTAAATCAAATATTATAATCGTATATTGTCACTAAGATGAAAATTCTGAAAGCGAAACAAGCTGAAACGTCAATGATATTTTCACTCTTTCCATTCATTTCAAGGACGAGATACGAAGCAGTCTGTCCATAACATTAAAATGCTACAACATTGGCTTAGAAAAGTTGAAGTTCAAGTCTAAAAGGTGACAGCACAGGTAGATTACTCGGTAAAAAAGGACCCTATGTGACGTACATATGTAGTTGAAAAACTAACTGGAACCAGTAACCTAAGGATCGAGCTACAAACTACTTGACAGGTTTCTAGACTGACTTCCTGGTATACTCTGGAGCTTCCGGTGCCTAACATAATGCAAGGGAGAACAGTGAACTAGTAAAATCCGTTTAACGACATACTCATACTCACAATAAACTCTTAGTTGGTTAAGTGAGCCGTTGACAATCCTAACAACAAGCGCACCCATTAACCTAACCTAACCTAACGACATACTCATAATAATGAGGAATTGCTTTGCAAATCATGCAAAATAAATCCTCTACAATTCGCATACAAGATTATACAGTCTAGACAATCATAGACAAAAGGTTGTTTGAAGATTTAACTTAAAACTGTTGGTTTTTTACTACAAATTTACTTCAGATTACTTAAAATTTCCTACAACATTTACCTCTTACCAAGTAATAAGTATGTGTGTTCTCAACAAACAAGACATCTTATTCTGCATTGAATGTTAATGCTTAAAAAATTGTTACGCATTTGATAATTCTTAAAGATTTGTTACTATTTGCTGAAATATGCTAATTATCTAGCATTTGCATCAACAAAAGTTTAAGCCAAAAAAATAAAAACATAAAGAAAGAATTCAAACCATCTGGAACGAATCGTATGGTACCCTACCCCTCGACAATATATGTGTGTACACACATATCTGGGTATATGCATAGATATGTGTCTTGCTCTAGGACAATAGGCTGGGCAATGCTTAATTGATTAAAATACAACGATAGCTTGTTACTTAGATACCACATATCGAATTTCAATAGATTTGAGCAGTAAAACTATTTTGAAGACATTGTTTTAAAAACCACTTTTCTGCGATTTTTTTTAAAAAGCTGAAAGCTATATCGTTGTCAAAATTGCATTCGAATTCGATGTTTGCAGGCAACCCTCCTAAAACAAATGGTTCTATAAGAGGCAGTGTTGTTAAAAGGCGATGGTGGAATATTCCAGATTGCGCGTAGTAAGCAAAACTTAGCTAGATTTTGTAAGTCTTTTGACCTGTTTGCGTTTTCGGATGTACAACTGCCTGCAATTTTTTATTATAAATGAATTAAGATATCTTTAGACTAAAAAAGTGCGTTGAATTCATTTAAGAAGTTTAAAATATAGTTCACGAATATTTGGTTTAAAACTTTAGAGTTTTTGAATTATAAATTCAGCTGATCTAAGTTTATCTTCAAAACCTGCTATTTAAAAGTAATGGAGTAAGGAGGTCCAGTTCTCTAATACTCTATCAATACACCCGTACATGCAGAGCCATCTTGAAGATGCCAGCCTCTCCAATTTCTAGCGGGAGGTTCGACGTTCGAATCCCAGAAACACATGTTACATATTTTGCATTTGCCATTTTCGAGTTTTCTGGAACCCTCATTATCTAATTTTTGAACAAAATTTTTTCTTATAAGATTTCTGTGAAGATTCTCCCTTTCCCGCCATTCTACAAACAATCGTCATTCTTCTTAAATAATAAATAATTTCATTAAATTTACCTGCCGACAAAAGTAAACAAAAATCAATTTGAAAAATATGAATTTCCATCAACGATAAAGAACTAATTCCAGATGATTTTGTTTTGCTGTGAAGTGAGTACCTATTTTGATTTCATTTGTTTTGCGGCATGTATTTTACGTGGTTCTGCTACCGATATATAGATGGCTGCTTTTTCACTAGAATGTATTGTTTTGAACTAAAGTTTTACTTTGCGTTTAGAAAAATCCCTAAAATATCTCTTTATCCATCGGACTTATCGCAGAAAATCTCTCAAAATGACATCACTGATAAGAGGGCAAGGTGAAAAGTTTTGTTAAACACAGAGACGCAATTGGTTTCAATGAAACTGTTTGTTATTGGTATGCCTGGCACAAAAAAGAATGATTCAACTATAGTTTTATTCATATGGCGTTTTGAAGTAGACGTGCTGTTTTTGCGTTGAAATGTCGTCATAAAATCCTTTTGTACGGTTTATCGCCAACGAAAGTTCATTTAAAGTTAGGTCTAGTCCTTTTTTTTCAATGGTGAAGATATGGATAGCTGAATTTAAACGTGATCGTACATCTCTTGAAGATGATCCACGTAATGGACGACCAAAAACTGCAACAGCAGATGAACACTTCGAGAAGACGCATAATGCCCAAAACGCAATGTGGCGTTCGAGCGGTCGCGCGTTACTGATCTTTGGGCGGCGCACTGTGGCCTATTTTGGCGAAAGTTGCATAATTAAATTTTCGGGTGTCTATAATTAAAAATTTTTAAAATTCACTGGATTAACAAATGTTTGGAGGTCTGGTAATCGAAAAATTAAAACTATTTAATTCAATGTTTTTTGAAACATTATTTCCGGCATACATTTAGACTTTAGGTTGAATTTAAGAAAAAAAAATCCAAAAGGGTCCGACCTAATCTCAAAAAAAATATATTTGTAAATATACAATACATACAAATTCAGGTGGGGAAACTAGCGGCTCTGTGTGCTAGAGAGATTTGATTTGAAGGGGTCAGCCAAATTAAATTTTTTTTCTCTCTCCCATTGGAGAAGTACTGCACTGTGCAAAATTATAAACTCAAACCCAAATGTTCATTTTGCTTGGAATGAGTAATAAACATTTATTATTGGTTTTGTTCCAAAATATTGTCATATGATATCAGAGGAGGAATCAGAGGCATCAGTTCGTATAACTAGAGTCAATAGAGAGATAATACGAAGCTTGAAGTAATACTTAATATTTTGAATTTTGCTCCCCAAAATTAACACGGCCAAGTTTAGGGAGCATGCCAAGAAAACAACAGAGTTATTAAAGCAAAATTATCCCGAAAAACAACTCACACCTACTCTTCATAAAATTTTGGTTTATAGTCAAAATATAATCAAGTACCAATCGTTGCCTCTTGAAGAATTGTCAGCAGAAGCTCAGGAATCCAAAAACAAAGACTACAAGAAATATAGATATGTATCTAAATACGTGCAAGATTTCAAGGATGCGGCAGAATAAGACCTTTTCAACATGCTCATCGGATCCACTAATTTTTTCGTTAAGGCATGTCAGAACCGGAAAAAATCCAAAGCACAAAACTCTCCAGAAATAATAAATTTACTAGACATTACCTCGGATGTTGAGGAGAGTTTCCAAGAAGTTTTTTTATTTAAATTTTTGGTCCGTTTACTTTTTTCTCCATTGTTTGGCTTGAAATGAATCACTGAAATAATTTATTATGTACTCTGATGAACCACAAAATAAAAAAAATGCTCTTTTGATACACCTAAAAAACCATTTAAAATATGATTCGTTTACTTTAATTCACCACTCGAATTTATAGGATTAGTTTTTAGACACCCTTTATTACTTCAATCATAGACTTTTGAATATTTTTATATTAAAATATTATTAAAATAGGGGATAATCCTGTGGTGAGAAAGTCTTATTTCAGGAGAAGATTCTGAAACACTGTTCTATATAATAAAATAATTTTTAACAGAAATCGGTTTAGTAATTCAAAACTTATATGGAAAAAGGGCAGCATGTGGAATACGCATTCAGTTTTTCGTATACGTATGGGAATATAATTATAAATTGAAACTATTTTCATGCTTAAGGGACTCTCAATGCGTGAATGTAGTCACACTTGCACAATTTTTTTATACCTTATTTTGTGACTATATTGTATCAATTCTTCGCTTAAAAATATATTTCCTCCAACACTGCATATCTATTCCACCGGCCCCGACGACTTGCCTGCAATTGTTAGCCAATTTGCATTTGGCTACTCAATTAAGGAAGAAGTAATATATAAAATGTATGTCATGCTTCATTCCATTCCGATAATCATCTTTCATCTCAAACCAATAAAGAGTACCCCAAAGCATTATATTCCTCCATCACGCTAAACAGCCTTTAAGATGTAGAGGGAGTTAGTTCTATACGAACGTATGTTTACTTCAAAACAATATTATTGTGGAATTTGCGATCCAAGTACATATACATTTTATTTACTTTCTCTGAACCTATGTAGTTATACAAAAAGTTTGAAGTTCAATTTAATAAATTAAAGCTTTCCCTCATTAAAATAAATAATAAATCTGCAACCATCGGAAACATACACTTCTTCGGTCCATGTAACCGTCAAAAAAAGTAATTGATTACCAAAAACCAATCCCTTCTGGATTTTATAAAAGTCTCTGAAATGATGTATTTATTTTTTCCTCTGATTGTCTACTTGTACTATTCTGTAATAAGGACTTTCCCTTTTTCTTAGTCTGTTGGTGTATCACTCAAATTTTTAAATTAAAGCAAGGGCATTCAGATGTACATTTTTTCAAAACAAAATTGGTTAACATCTACTAAGACGACTCAATTTCTTGGATAGGTACAAGAGATTCAGCGGACAATATGTCCGTCTAAATAGCCTCTACAAATTACTTTGAACTCTTCCATTTGCTTTTATTCGTACGTTAAATATAACACGCACAAAACCAATGGCGGCGAGAAGTTAGACCTTAGGCCCTGTAAGGTTTGTTGGTTTAAAATATTTCTTGTCGACTATTTTTTATGTGTCGTTTAAAAGAAAAAGATTAAAAAACTTACCTTATTATCACTATCAGTTGTATTACCCGATCCAAAACTGGCAAGAGAGCATCTGTCATGATCGTTTTCAGTTAATGGTTCGTCTAGATCACGCGATGACCTTTGTGATGATCCTGACGCTGAATTCTTTGCTGGAGATTTAGGTAGCGTGAGCGACGTACCGGAGAAGCAGGTTTCTTGCATTACCTCGCGAAGTTTTTTGGCCCATACCTGCATTTAAAACAAACAATTCTTATTCACTAGTTTATAGCTTTTTTTGAACTACAATACCTGTTTGGTTTCCAAACTACTGGCTTTAAGTACAATCCGATAGTCCGAGAGCATTGGCGATCTTCCAGTCCAGACTGCAAACTTCGTCTCGTCGCCTTCTATATGTTCGGTTATACCCATTTCTACGAATTCCAAAGGACATTTCAATTTAATAGTAAATCAGTTGAGTTTCCATTTATTATTACCTGTTGTCATTAGTTTATTTTTAAATTGATATTTCACAGAACCATTCGAGTCTTTTACTTCCTTAGCGAACAGCAAGTACAACTCGAACAAGAACACTCGTCGTTCACGTCCCTTGCGTATTATCTGCTTATTGTCCCACGCCGAAAACGAATCCTGTAACACAACTTCACCCAAACTATCTGTCGACATGTCACAATTATCCAACAGTGACAGGTGCATTGCATCATTTGCCTTCTTTGGCACATTGAGCATCACTTCGAGACCTTCTTTAATCTCACCGTGACTCTCTTCACAACACGAGAGTAAGTCCTTAAGTAACAGTTGATACTTGGTGATTCGTTGCACGGGTTTAATAAGGAAAGCCGGTAACGGATGCTCAACTTTGTGTTTTCGTTGAAGCTCCTCGAAATATGTTCCACTATGTTGTACTAACAAATTGTTCGATAACGGTTTATTCTTGCAATAATGCACGTACATATCGAATTTCAAAGCCCAAGTGACAAAACAATGACCAACATCCTCAGGCATAGTTTCGTATTTTTCAAGTTCGCGGAGAAATATTTTCTGATGAAAGTGGTAAATCTCTTTCATATTACCAAAGAGAATGTCTTCTTTGCCGATCAGTGCTGGTGGTACATTCTGACCAGTTCGGAATTCCTCAAGGAAACACTTAATACATGTTTCCAAATCCTTGACATATGTTCTTTCAGTCTGCATAAGTTCAGCCATGATGAATTCTTTTCGACGTGCCGATTTGCGTTTTTCTTCGTTGATTTCTTTTGCATTGCTGGTGGAGCTAAGTTTAGCTTCCAGCGAAGGATCTGAGTGACGATCAGATGTTGAGCCTGTTTTGATAGAAGAAATTATTATAAAAAAAAACATGCTAAACGACTGTATTTCAACTATGTATAGCCTCTCATTCCCATTCTCTAAGTCTAAGGGATAGTACTTTCATATTTTGCTACGGCACACGAGATTTTGCCTGACGGACAAGGAAAGCAATGACTGTCAAACTCAAAGAAAGTCAACTAGAAATTTGTGAGAATAGGAGTGGTATCAGCGTACTGCCTGACATTGGCAAATCATTTTCAAATGCATTAGAAACACATCTGAAAAACACTCTTGATGAAACAGATGGTTTCCGTTTTGGAAGCTTTTAAAGGGACGCTCCAGGCAACTAGCAGATAAATTGTCTAGAAAGGTATCCGAGACTTATTGAAAATAAAGTCAATGTGAAATCGATAAAGGATCACAAATAAATTAATTACAGAATAGTGAATATGCCTTTCGCCAGTACATCTGGTCAGAGTCGTATACAATTAAATCGATACTTTCAGTTAATAGAAAAATATTAAGTTGTGTAATTAGAAACCTCAGACATACTTAAATAAATATAATTCCCTCAACACTCATTCTGTGCACACGTTCTCCTCTGTCAACGTGAAGAAGTACAACGATCGGAGAATAGTTGTAAGAAGGCCTAAGTGGCTTGTGAATCGATATCAAAAAACGCATATATGGAGCTAGCTATAATTACAGATCTTTCATCCTCAAGTAAAACTCAGTATATACATATACATATGTATCAGTAAGACATAGCCGTACCTTGAGGACAGACATCTAACCCAACATCAGCTATAAATTTGTAACAAATGCACTTACCTGAAGTAGAAGTGAGTGATGTATTTGATTCAGATTGTCCTGCCATTGACATACCTAATGACTTCTCAAGTTGTTCCCTATAGGTGTCCATGCGGTTGCTAAAGTCTTTATATCTATAAATTATAGGATTGTATATCGATTAACTCTTTAACGTAAATTCATCATCATCTTACCTATTATCGACAGACGCTACCCATTGTTTAATTGAACTGGCATGTGCATGTCCCTTTTCGACTAAACTATCGGCCAGCTGAAGCAACAATTTTACTCGCTCTCTTGTCTCTTTAGCTGTGCCACGGAATTCATTGTGTTCCTTGAGTAACCCTTCAGTTTCTTCGCGTGTCTTGCCAACCAGATTCGTTCGAGAGGTCAAGTACGCTTCACCTGTATTATGAATCCATTCTATTGCTTGTTTTGCTGACCGCTCGAACAGAATAAATTGTTGACATTGGTCTAAGCTCTTCTTGCGTTGTGTCCAGAATTCTAGGACTTGATTCTCTTGAGTGAGTAGCTTATCCAAAATGGATTTAACACGATTTTCACAATTTCCTTGCTGCTGGTATTTATAGTACTGTTGCGAGCGATTTGCATATTTCAGGAATGTTTCTGCTGTGCGACGTGCTAGGGTACAGGCTTTGAGGAAAGCTTCTTTCTGCTCCTGATGCTTTGAAATTAGCTGAACGATGGTTTGTGCTTTGTCACTAGACCCACCTCCTCCACACCAATCATCCTCCCTTCGGTACTCTCGGTCTAAACTGTCCAAAACAGTACAGACTTGTTCAGCTGTTTTATAGAAATTGCCCGATGCTGTGACCAGTTTGTGACGCTCCTCGGCGCATGTAACCAGCTGTTGCCATTTCTTGGTGACATCGTCGGAGATATCTCGAATGGATTGCGGATCGTAGTGGTTAGCATTTACAAGGGCATCAGCACGGTATTTCACTTGTACTGCCGATGTGTGAGTCTTTTCGATTGCCACCTGAAATTGTTCGTGTTCCTTTCGCAGCTGTTCTGCTTCCAGTAGACTACTTGGAGTGACGAAGCTCGCTACTAGCATTCCTTCTCCATTGCGAATCCACGTGATCACCTGGTTAGCGTCGTTTTGAAATTGACAAAGCTGCACGGCTTGTTCCAGTTTGGCCCGTTTAGCTTCAGACAACTCTTCCAAGTCGATTTCGCGCTCTCGGAGGAACTCTAATAAGTATTCGATTCGAGCTTGAGCTGTGTGTGTTGCATCGGCCATGGAAATGAATCCAGCAGATTCGAACATTTGCAGAAGGTCCTGACCCTGCTGCAGAACTTCATAGGTCGCATTTTGAATGTCGGTCACAGATTCATTATGCATGCGAATTAGCTGCTCAGCCTTCTGATAGTCCCTCGAAAGGTCTGCATGCTGTAGTTGTTCCGCCCAAATCTCTAGCTGCGAGGATAATTCCATGGCATCACGTTCAAAGTACCTCAATCGGAGGATTAAGTCTGCGCGGAACTTTCGCGCTGACCACAGCTCCTCCAGTTCAACCTTTTGTTTCGTGAGCTTTTCCAAAGTGGTTTCCAATGCCGATATTGATCCTGTGTTGTCGACATACTCGAGTGATCGCATTTCCTGCAGCAGTGCCTCACCTTGTGCAATCGTCTGCATACAACCGTTGAGTGTGCTATCCTGCTGATCTTGGTATTGCTGTAGAAGCCGTTCAATTCCGTCAAGATTCTCTTGTGAGAGCATTGTTTCGTCAGTCGAGACATCGGTTCGGAGCTGATCAATCCACGAAGTGACTTCCTTCTCGTGTGTGTAGAATATAACTGCCATATCCAAGCGACGGCGTCTCTGTTCCACTCGTTCAGCGAAACTCGCTACCTGAAGCTCTAATTCTCTTGCCACGGAGTATATCTCATTGGGATCCGCTTCCCCACTGCGAGCAAGTTCTTCCGCGGCAGCTAACAGCTTCTCTGCGTTGCTGTATGTGTTCTGTGCGACATTTTCAAAGTGTTCATGTGACTTTTGGTACACACGCGACTTCTGCAAATTTCTACCAATTCCTGTATTCTTACGGAGAAACACCTCGCCGTGATTCTTTAACCAATCAAGAACTTGCTTGACATCCTCCTGAAACAGTCGTAGGGCCAACGTTTGGTGTAAGCGAATCTTTTCTTGATGCCATTTCGCCTCAAGCGAGCGATGGTGTCCAAGAATCTGATGAATCACAGCAAGTACATGGGAAGCCCCTTCGCTGTAGTCAGCAGCCGGATTCTGACGTTCGTACTTAGTAAAACTGCTGTTCTTGCGATGATCCGGCACTCCAGGCGGTGGCGGCTGATTGCAAACCTGCACGAGGTGATCTAACTGATAGAGCAGCTTCTTGCTTGTGGAATGCACCTCAGTGTACGCCTGACACATGGCCTCATACAGAGACTGATGAGTGCGTATTGCTGTCTCAAGGCTTTGAATATCCGATGGAAGAGGTTGTGATGCTTGGCACGCAGCTGCCCATGAAGATACACTGTTGCAATATTGTTCAGCTTTGTGGTGGAATAACACACTCAGTTGTAGAACAGCGGTACGTTCGTCCAAACCAGCTGCAAAATCTTTCCACGTACGGTCCAGCCGTGTGGCCAATGTTTTTATATGCTGCGCTGCATAGTGCTGACTGTCTATCAATCGACCTGCAACCGCTAAAATCCGATCGATATTTACAGAGACGTTCATCGAGGCGACTGCGAATTTTTGATGTTCATCTTGCAAACTCTTAGCCACCGAATAATTGTGACCAATTTCTACGTAGCTCATCTGGAACACATCTCTGTTATGCAATATCCAGTCGAACATCTTCTCACAGTCCTCTTCGAAGAGCCGACACTGAAAGCACTGATCTAACCTATTCTTCTTATGCTGCCACAACGTAAGCAAACGCTGTTGTCCCTGATGGATCAGATCAATCTGCCGTAAGGCTTTACTTATAGCTGCCGACATGTCGGGGTTATTCGATGCTGCTCTGTATCCGGGTGAATTATTCGATGAATGCGATGAGCCATCTTCAGCATGCTGCTGGCTGCTCATGTTAATCTTAGCGAGTAGCTTTTTTCGCTGAATATCAAGATCTTCGATGGGCAGCTTGAGTATTTTCTTTTTCATTTCGTTGTGGTGGTCTAGGCTGTGTCGGGCGCCGTTTACATCCTCAGCGAAATCATTTCGTTGCAGATCCTCTTGTATATCATCAATGCGATCGGCCATATCGCTGGCCTGCCAGAAAAAATCTTCAATCGCAAGTCGTGCATCGGTCCACTGCTGATGATCATATGGTTGCACACCATCAAAATCAGCCGTCAACTGGTGAGTTTCAGCAATTTTATTAAGCGCTTCTATCGATATAGTGGACGTTTCGAATTTATATTTGTTGGTTGAGATGGAAGCGCGTTGCTTTTGCCAGAAATTATCAGGTTTTATAATTACTACACTATGAATATTAGCACTAAAATGTTCTTGAAGCACTTTCAGTATTGTCTTAACATTTGTCGAACAGTTGCCATTGCCCCGCATGTCTATAATGACAGTGAAGCCAAGATTCTTAGCTGCATCGCTGGAGAAATAAAAAAAAAGAAAACAAAGGTTGTAATTTTTATTTAATTTATAATGTTGGGGTATTTCAGAAAATATGAACTTAATTCAATTAAAAGTCAAATTAGGGCTTCGCTGGCCTAACTTAAAAAAAATCAGAAATTACAGGTACCCATCATATTGAAGGTTTATTAATAGAGTGTTGTATATTACTAAGTTATTAGGAACAAATGTAGCTTCGGGTGCGTTCCGTTTCGTATGTAACCCTGTAATTTTTTGCATTTGGCTAAGAAGACCATACGTGTTCCAGGAGGAATGAATGGCGATCAATTTCTGTAATAGGCACCTAGCTCACTAGGCCTTATTTCGCTGGATTACTCTGGGCGTAGTTGAGCATAAAATCAAAATGAACACACAATGTTCAACCTATAAGAAATGACACAGTTTAGTTGTGACTCACTCCTATCAATTTTCCGGAATTTAATTCTTAGTCATAATACAACGAAAAACAGAAAATTATAAAAGATGCCGAACAACACTGTAAAATCTCATTTTAAATTCAGGTTGGAATTATTATTGGATTTTTATTAAGGAATGATTTTTAGAATTTTTATTGCTAAGAGAAGGACAAGAACATATACCCGAATAAAAGTTTTTGTAGATTTGAAGGTTGTGCTTTTTGGACTGACAGTGTCTGCCTTAAAAAATCTCTGCTTCACTGCTTCTTGAGTACAACACAGCAGCAAGTGTTAGGAAGAATTTTGTTCTAATCTCGTTGGCAGAAGAAGTTGCATAACAGGATATGTCGCTGATATCTCTTAACCCACCTTGATATAAAATCATCAATTTAAAAAAAAAAAAATATTTTAGGTAGGCCACCAAACGTATAGGGAAGTACATGCATGCTGTCAGTAAAAAAGGACTCCCATCATCAGATACTCTGACAGAGTATAAAAGTAAGCAGCTACGATATTGTAGTAGTTAAGGACCGCTGTAAATCAGAAAAACGACTCTAGCTTAGAAATCATATTAATCTATGTTTCTTGAAGCTAAGCCAATTGAGGAATAAAGTTTCCATAATGACCAGGGACTGTAAAAAAAGACTCCCATCATCTGGGCTTACCATATGGCACATATGAAATGAAAATTTTCTTAGCTGCTTCGAAAGCAAAATTCTACGAGTTACGTTTATTTCAGCAGAGAATGGAGGACACGACGAAAAAGTCAAGTTAAAAATCAACATCAACGTCTAAGATGACTAGCGCCCCGGCTCCAATAGTCTTCAATTCAACCTCGAAAGGAAGAAAGCGTTTGAGAAAGACCTCACATAACCTTTTGCGCGCTTTTGGAAGGGAACCTCAATACCATGTTCACCACGGACTGTAGTACCACCTAAACCAACAACGCCCTTTTTTCTACATACATATGTATGTACATATGAATATATATTCAATGAGGCACTTCTAATTTGATAAATGAAATAAAATACTAGATAAGAACGAAATGTTATGTTTTAAGATATTTCGACCTTCTCTCTCTACTTTTTCTATCTTAGTCGATCATTCTTCTTGTCTTTCCATATTTTTAAAATCTTAATTTGCATTCTTGGCAACAAACGGCCCTGAACAATTTCAGTGCGAGTTCACAAGGCCATCATAAGTATTTTGACGTGCAAAAACCAAGGGTGTACGACGAATGCGTGGCTTTGGGTCTTTTTTGTGTGCTGCGTAAAAAAAGACCCAAATATTCCAAATGAAAGAGGTTAACTTTTTGGAATACATTTCCGCAAGCCATAAGAACGGAAAAAATGTTAAATTGAGAGGATCAATATATGTATAAACAAATTCTTAATGAAATTAAACCTCGATCTGTGATTTTATTAAAATTTTCTAACAGGATTGCAGTGGCGGAGAAGACAAAGTTGTAACTTTTGATAGAAAAGACGGGATTGTCTTCACTCGACTTCTATTCAAATCAGTAAATCAAGTTGCATACATATGTTTGTACATAGCAAGTACTACCTTAGTTTAGCAAGTGCAGTACATTAGATTAAGGCTTAACGGTTCACAAAGACTTCATGGAGATCTACACCTACATTATAAAAATGACAAGAGTTCAAGGGGTTCCTTCTACACGTTAAGTTGCAGTTGTCAGGGTTTCGCTTTGAAGAGATATCAATGATTAATCCTTCTATGCCCTTCTCAAAAATTATAAATACTTTCTAAGTGTAAAAATTATAATAAAAATGAATTAATTTTAATAATTACAGTAAAATTCTTGAGAAAAAAAAAGTCCACACTTACCTTGGAATCATAATCAAATAACTGAGTAATCGTCTCAAATCCTCCGGTTTGAGTCTCTCCCTCCTCGGTGTAGCTGGGAAACATAACAAAGGTCCACCTCTGCGATCTCTCCCCCCAGTGAGATAGACCGCCCGTTCTTGTAATAGTGTAAGAATATCCCGTGCCCTTTGTCCGTCCATTGTGGTGTGTGTATGACAGAGTGGTGGTCACACAAATTAAATACCTTTTCACTTCTCACTGCAATATGGTACGTCGTCTCTAAAAGAAAAATCCGAAATTTTTTAGTTTTTGGTCTCACTCGTTGTTGGTGTATTCTACAATGGAAAAATGATTCATAACAGAGGGACAAGAGACAAAATTGAAGCAGCAGCAGCAACTTTGGCATACACAAAACCACCATACATCATTGCACGTACCAATTGGTAGTCTACATCTTCGACATAGCTGTGACCGCGGAAGTCTTTACATTTAGCAGCATTTGGATTTTGATTCGAAGAATTTATTCTTTAGGACGCCCCCTCTACTTTCGCAGTTTCTTTTCTTTTTATTTATTTAGTAAATATTCCACACGAACAACTCACTAATCACACACAAAGCTCCATAATAAAAATAATAGTAATTGGTAATTAGATGAAATGGAGCGAGAGCAAACAGAAAAAAAGGCAAACAAAAGGAAAGGAAAACCAAAAATGCGATTTTTTACTTCTCGTTTTGTTATTCTGTTGTAGTTTTTTTGTAATCTTTTATTTTTTTCTTGCGGTGGTGATGCTCTTCTTCCCCATTGAAGAATCAATAAAAGAAGTCAATTGCCGTCAATGAAAAAGTTGCGTCAATCATTAAGTCGTTTACGCGTTTAGCACGGGTATTTGATTCATTATTTTTCACTCATTTTGTAAACACATATTTACTTTCGGGATATTTGTTGGGTTTTGCGAAAAATTCAATTAATTTCTGTAAGAATGGAATATTTTCCTGAGTAGTTTCATGAGCTGAAGAGCACCTCCGCAAGTCGTCAAATTAGTACACTTTGAACACATCCCATGAGAAGTATCGAGTAACGAGTATGGGTGCGGGTGGTTGACAAAACGAGTGAACATTATTATGTGTTCACATTAGTCGAATTGTGTTGAATGGTAAAATATTTATTATTTATAAAATATTTATAAAAAAATTCAAATAACAAGACTCGACAATCTCTATTAATTCGAAAACATTGAATAAGCAAAACTATGTCGCAGGCAGTAAATGCACAAGGATTTCTCTTCATAGCTGTGTGATATTTTTGTTTTTTAAATCCTCTCTTAACCTATAGGGTTAGATAGTATCCCGGTATGCCTGCAGAAGCCTGTTTACTTGGCACTTGCATGCCTGAAGATAAAAATTATCTGAAAAATGTCTCCTGGCAATTACACTGCCGGCCATAAATTTGGAATCACTTTCTGGTTTTCATCAGCCTGTTTCTCTCACTACCGTGATTGAAGCAGGCTTAAAAGGCAGGATAGCAATTCGAAACCTTTGCTCAGGTCTCAGAATCGAGCTAAAAGATTTTTATGGGCCGAAGAACATAAAAATTGGACGATGGAGGTCTGGAGCAAAGTGCTATGGACTGACGAGTCCAAATATGAAAAAATACAAAAATGCAAAAATTAGATGGTGATTTTGAAAGCATATTGTCAGCGCTTTAGCTGAAAGCAGATTCTAAGAAAAACGTTTGTCTTTTTTTATTGTAAAGTATAATCTCATAAAATAAGGAATATGTTTTAATAGTTACTATAACAGCATTTAAAATAATAACTTCCTGACGTCATGTCGAGAAAACATTTCTTGCGTCGCGTACCATTTGGTTCTGTCAGACTTCTGAACAAGTGCAAATAGCTGATTCCTCATCCAGCTGAACTTGCAGAAATCACTCCTGTCATAATTGCCTAGATTGTAAGATGTCAGGATTTCCCTCAAATTTTTTTACTTTTAATTTTCGTTAAATCCAAGACAGCAAAACCCTCAAAAATTCTGCGAAAAATTAAAACATTGCACCGTAAAAGCAAATCCAAACGTAAGCCGACTAAAACAGCAGCAATGGAGTCAAACCTTAACAGGGTCCTCAACCAAAGTCGGCACCAACTGAGTGGTCAGCTATGCAAGTATACAAATGTGATGAAAGGTATTTAGCCAGCTTCTGCTGCCAGCCAAGTGTGTAAAACGTTACCATTCCAGGCTGGCAATACAGATGGTTCACGGTGGATGCTCAAGCGGGTACACTTAGCTACTACTTGTGCGATTCTTCCTCTTCGAACGATGACGGGAGTCCGCATATTCTTGGCAATGCTCCGCGTGGTCAGGTACATTTAGCTGCTGCTGTTGTCTGCCCCAGCGATGAGGATTCGAAAACATTTTCTATTGGATGCGCATCAGGAGATACGCTGAAGTTGCGGGCGTCAGATGCCCGAGCACGGCAAGAGTGGGTAGATGGTCTACGGGCTGTTGTTGAGAGTCATACCAAGGCGATGGACATCAATTCAAGCCCCTTACCGCCCAGAGAACTGTTAGCAGCATCAGACGCATTGGTTACCGCTCGTCAGGAGCTGCAGCAGACGGAATTGTGGTATGCCTCTGAATATAGTGGAGTGATAGTATTAACTGATTATTTTCCGATTGCAGCAATGCTTCCCTTGCCAGGGCAATTGAGAACATTGATGGCCCATTCTCGCCCACTGATCCAGATTTGTTGATGTTAAAAGCTATTTCCACCGCTAGCACTCAATGTTTGCATCAGTGTTTGAGTCTTTTGCAGCGTCATCAAGACATTCAGAACACACACAACCGAAATGACACAAGTATTGTTTGCTAAGAGAATGGGACGGTGCTCTTAGTTTTTAGGTTTCCTAGTGTTCTTATTAGATTGAATACAAATATAAACGCTGAGTATTTCTAGTGCTAAGTTTTTTTTTTCAATTTTATTAGAAACTTAATTGAATTCATCAGAAAATATAATTGAATATAAAGTCGAAGAAGATGAAAAATTGTTTCATGCTAGTATGTACATAATATATTCTTAATTTTCGGAAACATTGCTTTGCAAGTTAGTTCATCATGTGTAGTACCGTGAAGTCGGTGGTCGTTCATGTTCCTTCAAACATAATGCTGGCCTTGAAATGGCAGGTCGCTATAATTGTGGATTTTCAGCCTTAGGTTTCCTCTATCACCATCGAAGATTAGGATGATGATTACACGAACTTGAAATACGTACAACTGGAACGTACTAAATGGGCAGGATATTGTCGGATTTAAACCCACCTGATCAAGTAAACTAGAGAAAATTTTCAAAAATAGGACTGGTAAATTGTGCTTGTATTGCCATGACAGTGTCCAATAATCCGATCCATACACTGGCAGCTGAGTTTACAGTGTTTTTTGATGATTGCGGAACAGAAATTATTGGCAAAAATTATTTTATACGTAGAATCATCAATTTCAAAATTATAGCCGCCAATAGAGAGTTAGGACAAAGCTGTATTTTATTTTGCATTTTGTCTTTTATTCTAGACCTAGCACCATCCTGTTCAATTACACTTAAAGCACCATTGGTACCTTATATTGTTTTTCGGACAATATGTATCGACTAAGGTGTTTTCATTTGTTGATCAAGTCGCTTGACTTATTAATTGTAACACGAATTCTTTTACAGCTGGCAAAAGAGCTCGATGTGCACATTTTGAAAGGAGTAATATATTTTTATCGTATACCAATCATTCACATGGAGTTTCAGAACACTCGTCTTCTGCTTCTATCATACAAATCTTGAGTTCGATGAAGATTTCTTGGGTACTGATTTGGTATACTGTTCAATTACCAAATTGATCGCCAAATGCCGGACTGTTTTGCTTCTGTCTAGACCTTATATGAAGTCAGCAGATTGCGTAAGCTGTATAGGGTAGATCTAGACTATATGAAATATGAAAGTTTCTCAAAAAATTAAATCTGTTCTTCACTTGCACAGGCTTGGTTGTAAGCTTGAAATTGTACACAATTGTACACGCCTCTCTGGACCTAAGTAAGTGTGCTACAATATTCTCTGGTATCACTGTTAATTAATTCCTCCAACCTCATTCGGCAGCTTTCTACTTTGCCTCCATTCATTCTCTAAAACATCGATGACCTAATAGGAATTGACACCTGATCAGTGAGTGCTTGAAACATATTTGTATTCTACTGCTGTTGCTACTTTTTAAGCGTCTCCAGACACTCACGTTTTTTTTTTTTCTGTCTTCCGACCCGTTAAGACTGGTTATTCTCTCTATTCTTAAGTGGTGCGTTTTCTCACTGTGATCGATTAAACCTATCTCTTTCCCTTTCTCTCTTTTCATTTCTGCTCGGATTTAACCCAACTTTTACTCGAGTGCAGTTTGTTATCAGTGACAGCGTATTGGTGCTCCGCTTAAACACCATGGCCCCGGGGCCAAAGATCATGCCCGGAAATCGTTTCGCTGATCTTTGTGAAACATCTTTTTCTGAGCCACGACCAAAAGAAACAAAACGTCAACAATATTAACATTTGAGGAATACCCCACACTCCCAGCAAAAACCGTAGGTAAGAATCCGCGTTTCGTTCTAATCTCCCCCAAAAACCCCAATCAACCATTATCTTCAATAAGCATTTTCTTGTTGAAAAAAGCTATTGACGGTGTAAGCAAGGAATACGAACAAATCTCACAGCTAAGAGACGGAAACATACTTATTCTAACAAAAAATCAAAAAATTGCTGATAAGTTCCTCGCAGTTAAAACTCTAGCAAACACATGTCCTGTGACAGTTCAGCTGCATTCTAACCTCAATTCCTCAAAGGGTATAGTTTACGCGCCCTGCCTTATTAATGTTCCCGAATCGGAAATCATATCAGAAATGAAGTCGCAAGGTGTTGTAGATATTTACAAATTCACCAAACAACGAGATGGACAAAGAAAACCAACCGGTCTAATGCTCATAACTTTTGACCTTTTTCAACCCCCTAACTCTGTCGAAATTGGCTGGTACAAAGCTAAGGTAAATGAATACTTCCCAAACCCTATGCGATGTAGAAATTGCCAACTTCTAGGGCACACAACCAAAAAATGTAATGGTAGCCCGATCTGCGAGATCTGTAATTACCCTCCCCACGCCGATACCAACTGCACCCGTACAATGTGTGCCAACTGCCTCGGCCCACACTCTTCCGCATCCCAAACCTGTCCAAAATATACTCTAAATAAAGAAATTCTGAAAATCAAAACAAAAAACAAATGTACTTTATCTGAAGCTAAACGTATTTATAATCAACAAAACCCCGTCTTACCTTCCACCACTACACAGCTTTTCTCTGAAATAGTCAACTCAACGGACACCACATCTGATACATTATATGCAAATTCAAATCTACCTAAACCACCTCAAACCAAACCTGTCACTGCAACGTCAAACTCCAAAACTGTACCATCATCCTATCCCACTAAGCCAAAAGACATAATACTTCCCGTAAACCCTACGTTACAGCCCGAAACTGATCGTTCTATAGTCCCTGAACCCAACATACATAAAAAAATTACCAAAACCCAAGCCGCTTACCAACCAAAGAACAATAACCAAACTTCAGTCTTATCAAAAACAAACTTCATAAACGCACCACATTTAGATTCAAATTCAAATCAAAACCCAACCACAAAATCCCCTACACACAACAGCAATCCCGGCACTGACATTACTGAAGATGACACATCTCAATTAATTAAGCCCACTCAACGTCAAAACACAACCTCTTCTCCACCCCCAAACTCTCATTCCACAGCCGCACCCATCTCTTCACCTATATCATCTGTAACCCAAACACTTATCAAAAACAAGAATTACTATGTTAGTTCTTCCGCACTTTATGATGATGACATCTAATAATCCCTTTTTTGCTGAAAATATCGACTCTGCAGTCCAGGAATTGAATCACCCGAGCTCCACTAGGAACTCGGGCGGTCCAACATCTGGATTGCAGAGTCAGTACCCCTACCAACAAAGATTATTACAATCAGATTTTTCACAATATACTTCAGATTATATTGTACAAAAGTCTCCCATTTCGCATAAAACTGTATTAAAGGTTCTTCAATGGAACTTAAATGGTTTTCTCAACAACTACCATGAGCTCCAATTGCTAATAAGCGACCTAAAACCATCTATAATATCTTTACAAGAAACCCACATAAGATCAAATTTCAAACCACACGCCCCCAAACAATTTTCCTCCTATTTTCATAACCATGACCTAAATACAACATCTAAACAAGGCACTTGCCTTCTTGTTCACAAAACAATTCCCCATAAATTCTTTAACATTAACTCTAGTATTTCAGCTATAGCTATTGAATTAGAATTCGAAACAAAACTGACGGTCATTTCATTATATATCCCACCAGATCAAAAATTTACCTCCAATGATCTCGAAAATGTTGTCAGGAACATCCACACACCAATTCTTTTAACAGGTGATTTCAACTCTTGGAGTCCGCTGTGGGGATCTCCGCTCAGCAATAAGCGTGGCAGAATAATAGAGCAATTCCTCAACTCCTCACGTTTGGTAGTTTTGAATGACGGGCACCCAACCCATTTTTCTACCCATAAGACCTTCACACATGTCGATTTGACCTTTATATCCGCACAGCTCTCCCCCAAAACCTTATGGACAATCCTCCCTGACCTCCACGGTAGTGATCACTATCCCATCGTTACTGAAATAACTCTTGGTAGACAACGTAACTGCATTAAAATACCCCCAAAATATCAAACTGATCGAGCAGATTGGCCCGCATTTAATACCCATGTCGAAAAATTTTTAACAAACAGAGAATGCTCTTTAAATATAAACAAAGAGGCAGCCACAATTCAAAGAACGATACGATACGCAGCGAATCTGGCAATCCCGCAGTCTAAAAATAACCCAAACAAATCAAGGGTCGCTTGGTGGACCAAAGAATTAGACATTCTGCGACAGAGCAAACAAAAAGCCTGGAGAAATTTCAAAAAGTACCCAAATGACCCGAATCTAATCCTCTACCGCAAGGCGAATGCACTCTTTAGAAAAAAAGCAAAAGCTGCAAAAACGTCTTCTTTCGAAAGGTTTACAGCCAATATTAATCCCAACACCAACTCAAAAAAACTTTGGGCAGATGTGAAGTCTCTTACAGGTAACTACATACCCAAGTCAATCAAACTCGTTAACACCGAATCAGGGAACATAACTTGCCCAATCGGAATAGCTAATCACTTCGCAAACACCTGGTCCCAATACTCCGACGATTGTAATTTCTCATCTGACTTTCTTCACTCAAAATCCGTGACAATATCAAACTACTCTGTAGTATTTGATATCGACCCATCAGCTAAGCTCATTGAACTTCCTATAAATCTCATCGAACTAGAAAGTTGTTTAAAATCAGCCAAAGGGAAAACTCCCGGTTTCGATAGAGTGTCGTATCCAATGCTAAAAAACAGTCCACAAACTCTAAAAACACGACTCCTATCCCTGTACAATCAAATCTTTAGCCGAGGAGTTATCCCACAGGCATGGAAAACAGCTAGTATAGTACCGATACCAAAACCCAACAAAAACACCCCTGAAGTCAATGGGTACCGCCCCATATCCCTTCTTCCATGTACAGGGAAAATATTAGAAAAAATAATTGCCAAAAGACTGCTATGGTTCCTTGAAAAAAATAATTTAACAAACACCAATCAGGTAGCGTTTAAACACGGACGTTCTACAATGGATGCTCTTCTTCACATTGACCACCTCATATCATCTAACCTTTCAAATAAAAAACACATCTCGATTCTATCAATAGACTTTGAAAAAGCGTTTGATAGAATCGGAATACACACAATTCTAAAAAAATTACTGCAATGGAAAATTGGACCCAAATTTTACTGCTACATTAAAGCTTTTTTAACGAACAGACAGTTTCGGGTAAAACTAGGCAATCACTACTCCTCGGTGAAGAAACTCCATAATGGTTTACCCCAAGGATCCCCACTCTCGGTTATCCTTTTCATCATAGCATTTGATGAACTAAACGAGATAATTATTAGATACACAGGAATCGAACACTCTTTGTATGCTGATGACCTAGTTCTCTTCGCTAAATCTCAAACCATCTCAGAGACTGCTACAACCTTTTCTAATATTTTAGAAGCTCTCTCGGCCTGGTGCAATTGCTCTGGGGCAAGGATATCGGGGGAAAAAAGCAAAATCCTCCACATATGCAGGAAAACTAGCTGTTCAAAACATATTCCATTAAAATTAGATATAACAGAAATTGAAAATGTAAATTCCCTTAAAATACTTGGTATTATATTTGACTCTAAATTTAACTTTAAAAATCATTGTTTATATCTTAAGAATAACCTAGCTACCAGGTGCAATATTATTAAATACTTAGCTTCTAAGAATAGTTTCTGCCACATTAATTCTCTCATAACCATCACCAGAGCTATTATATTATCAAAGATCGACTATGGATTAAGTATATATGGGAAATGCTCAGCATCTTCACTTAGACTTTTAAAACCGACATACCATACAGCCATCCGGTCAAGTCTACAAGCCTTTAGAAGTACACCCATAAAAAACCTCCTAACGGAAGCCGGACTTCCTTCTATCGAACAACGTTTTTACCTCTCAACCTCTCTCCTAATACTGAAGTTAAGCCCTTCCTGTAAAACTCCAATAACCAACGATATAAAAAAAACCCTGGCTCGGAAGAGAATCCCTAAATGCCCGTCGACAATCTACAATGCTATATGTCACGCAAGGAACATCGACATACCAGTTTCGACAAATTCTTTCAAAAATCTACTCCACCCACCATGGACCCTTAAGAATCATTCCATCAACACCCAGCTTACTTTGTTCCCAAAAATATCCACCCCGGACGAAACCTACAAACAAATGTTTCACGAAGTTCTGGAAACTGAACAAGTACATCGGAGGTTCCTATTTACGGATGGATCTAAAACCAGCGCCGGAGTTGCTTTTGCAGTGGTCGATCACGACGGAAATATCTTAACCAAAGGACTTCTCCAAGAATTCTCCTCAGTGCTATCAGCCGAAGCTATGGGGATTTTAACAGCCTTAGAGTTATCAGCAAATAAGAGCGCAGTAATATGTACCGACAGCCTTTCAACAATTGAAGCCATCAAAAACACCGATAACAGAACCCCAATAATTAAAATGATACGGGACAGACTAATAGGGAGCCATAATAAAATTAAACTCATGTGGATTCCAGGGCACGTTGGTATTAAGGGAAATGAGCTAGCAGACAAGGTCGCCAAGGAAGCGATAGATGAGCCATTAGTCTCCTTCTTCGTTCATTGTAACAAAGACCTTAAAAGGGCTATTAATCGGCACTGGGAACAGAAAAGGATAGAAGAGTGGAAGCAGTATACGCACCATTACGCTGTTATAAATCCCAAGGCTGAGAAGGCCACCTACCCAATCAATGCTCCCAAAAATAAAATAAAAATTTTTCTGCGACTTCGCTTGGGACATACTAAACTTACTCACACCCATCTAATGTCGAAGGAACAGTGTCCGGCATGTCATCTTTGCAGCAACAACGAAACAATGTCACTTAAGCATATCATCTATAATTGCGACTATATTAAGAACATATCCAAACAAATAATCCCCAACACATCTTTATTAGAATTGCTTAAGAGCCCTTCAGATAAAAATATTAATGATGTTTTCCAGCTATTAAACGAAATAAATCTCACTAAAAATATATAATATCTCTAGTTAACTATTGTATACAGCCGTAGGCCCTGGTAGCTAGTGCTGTTTTTTTCTATATTATCATTGTAATTTATTACATGTTAATAAAGTTATAATAATAATAATAATTTTCTTTATTTGCCAGTATCCTATTTAACACTTTTCTTTTTCATGTACTTTTCCATATTCTTCAGCCAAAATATCCAGAGGTATTATTCCCATAACAACGGTTTAGCGTTTGTTTTTACTTTTATGGCCTATTGCCTTACTAAAGCTGCATACATCACTGCTTATATAACCTTAACAAGCACCTTCCTTTTTTTTGTTCTTTGACCAGCGATCGTGGTCATGACTGGTGTTATCCAGCCACACATTTCATCGGTCCACGTTAAGGCTGGATATTGAGTATGGCTTCGATTATCACAAGGTATTTGATAGCCGATTAAGATCCGATTTCAGTAAGCCACTGCTTCATATTCTGAATGACGTCATGGCCTATGCTCCTGATGTCTGCTAGTTCTTTTGCTAGTAAGATTACATATAATGATGATCGTTTAAAGATAAAAAATAAAAATTTTCTTTTGCTATTTGCAATCTTGCTTCCAGTTGTCAAAACCAAACGCTCTGGCATCCGTCATAGCTTTGTCTTTAAAGCGGATGTGCGGTCTCCCTCGAAAATTCTCTTAATTGGCGCGTTTTTGTCCATGTCTACGATGTGACCGAGACAAACTAGTCGATGCATCTTGGCCTTTTGAATTACATCCCAAGTGGTACAGCTCATAGAGTTCGTGATTAAATTTTCTTTTCCATTCGCCCTACCCTCACACAGGATTAGAAATTCGAAAACGCCGAATATCTGCTCTGTTATCCTAGTAATATTCCAGCATTCGATAGGATTAGTGTTTTATATGTAGGTATAGATCATACACTGTGACTTGCGAATAACGACTTCTGACTCCGTTTGTTTTCCCAAACCAAAGTAGCACCGATTTCTTGTTCGTCGCATCGCCACTAAGGTTTCATTTATGGACTTGATTTTGACTCCGAGGTAGATGATATCCCTAACTACCTCGAAGTTAAAGCTATCCACAGTGGAGTTTTGTCGTAGGCAGTGTTTTGTTTGTTAATACATAGGATGTACTTAGTTTTGTTCTCGTTCGCTTCAACACCAACTCGATACGCCTGCTCACGAATTGAAAGCCTCTACGCTACGACACGCTGGGAGTTATCAATGGTTTTGTATAAAATAAAAAAAGAATCGTGTTATATTTTTTGAAATTGTATATTTTTAATTTTTGTAAACTCCGTACATTAATCATTTTGTTTTTATAATAGTGTTGCACAGTTTCGCTTTAAAAATTGTAAAAATTTCGAAATCCAACAATTGCCAAAAACTAACTGAGTTCTCAACGGAAATGTATACATATAAAATTTCGGCTCTCCAAATGGTCAATGAAACTAAACAGATGAACTTAGAATTTTTCATTATGTGCATTCATATACATTTATATTTGATAATATATAATTTACTGATTTGATTCAAACTGTTTTCTGAGCTTTCTAGGGCATGAGTATTGAATATAATACATGTACTGCATTTTTAAATTATTTTTTATTTCCACCTGTAACTGTGTATTGTGTTAATTTGAGTCATTAAATTTATTTTATTTCATTTTTGCATTTGGGTTCACGCTAACATTGGTACTAGTTATTAAATATTCAATTTATTTTATTTTAAATTGAAACATGTACATGAAGACACTAAAATTATGCTGACTATAAAAAGCTTTTATTTTTTTTTGTGTTTGTTTTGTATGTTTTTTTTGTTTTTATATTTTAAACTAGGAATAACTTGGTATTAAGAATTGTTTTAAAACAGCAACGATGGGTCTATTTATATTTTGATGTATTCATTTTTCAAGGTTCGGCTTGTAAAATAATAACTACAACTGTGATTAGGTTACAATAATACTTAGTTGAATTAATTGTGCAAGGATAGTAATGAATGTAAATATTACATAAAAAATCCAATTACTTTTATATAGCATTTCTATTTCTATTTATTTTTACACGCATATAATAACTTAATATAATCAACTAAGGGGTAATTTAAAAAAAAAATAAATAATTTGTGCCCAAACTTATGTACAAATAATGATTTATTTTGGATAAGCTGACTAATTTAAAATTAATAATGTTTTCTTAAACCTTTAGTTATTGGGTTTTAATTAACTCAGTTCACCAATTTTTTATTTGTTTGTTTTACTTTTCTATTTACATTTAGGGCTATGAATATATTTTGCTAAGTTGAAATTAATCCGAGAAGATTGGTTTAACATTATATGTAATACCACAGAAAAAGAAACAACATGCATGAGTCCTTTGAAAATTGAGGTAAAGCCCAATGGTGTCTCCCCTGGAGACATTTATGAAAAAAATTGATTCCTTTAACGCTGGTAATTGCAATAAGTAAATTATATGTTAGTTTATGGAAATACTGAAATTAAATTATAAACATTTATACATAATAGTAAATGCGTTTTTTTTTTGTGGAGAACGGGCATTTTATTTAATTTTTTTCTACATTTGTGTGCTTTTCAAAAATTTAAAAGAACGATTTTTAAGTCCAAAAGTCTAGCCGAAAGTTTAAAATTAAAAGTTTTCAATAAAAACAAAACGATTCCTCAAGTTTTTAATTGTTTTTTTCTTTTTTCATATATCATCGAAATGTATAAAAAAATATATATAACCAATTCGACCTCGTAGTAGGAATATTTATCGCGTGTAGATAATTTTTATGCAAAATTGTAAATGTAATTATATAATATTTAAGAAGAAGGCACTTTCTACTATAACTAAATTTGATGGGTCAAATACTATAAAATTAACTGTGGGAGACGACAATCTGATATTTATTTCGAATTTTAAAATATCTTTATTGAAATGGCTGAAAGGATTTTAAAGTGCTTGTTATGGCTTTACGCACATTACAAGTTAAAGTGAAAGGTGGTGCTTCGCGGATAATAAAAAGATTCAGTGGTTTGTGCGTTAGGCTGGTCCGAGAGTAATAACTGGCTTAAGAGGCTTGTCGATCTTGCTGTTCAGGCAATAAAACTTCAGGTCCTTTCTACTCAAGCACGGCAATTACTATAGATATGTTTATAATTAAAGGTTTAACATGATACGATGATTCACAAATGTTGCTGCAAAAATGGCGGAATTTAACTGGCAAAATGTTTTTTTTTTTTTCAAATGAAACGGAACTTTATTATATCGCTCGAGTAGAGTATTTCGTTTCAAATGACCTAAATGCATAAAATGCTGAATGGGACTTATAAGGTTGTTACGATATGCATTCTGAAATTGGAATGGTTTGTCTTCTCTTCTGTAATCACCATCCGATTGCTTTTGCTCGATGCTAATTAGAACAATACGAAAGGTCTTGTTAGCTTAGCTGGCTTCTGCCAGTAAGCCTTCTAGTAATCCTGCATATGCAAATGAGATTAGCATATATATCAAAGTAAGTCTGTATGCATAGACATAAGTACGATGCTGATACTTTGGAAAGTTTGAGTAAAATGATAAAATTTCTTAAGAACCTGTAAACTAGACGATTAATACAATGCCTTAGAGCTGTTGAGATGTGAGAACATCATACTACTTTGGAAACTAATAAGGCCACATGGCTTGACATTATTTCCGCGGAGGTTTGGAAAGACTGTTCAATAATATTGACAACCTTTTTGCATTAACTTATAAAAAAGTCTTTGGAGAGCTGTCCGGAAGAATTGAGGAAAAATTCCCAAAAAAAGTAATCAGCAGGACCGAATCGCAGTCGATGGCTATTATTATCCATACTCCTTTACACCTTATCAATTTGGGCAACAAGGGCTTGTGGGGCAAGTACATATGTATATGGAATATGCTTCCGTTTTGCTTCCGTATGCGTTTTGCAGAAATGACTTGCAATAGACAGTCTAGTAGATGAATGGCAGACATAGTACTATCTAAGCTAAGATAACCGAACCAGCTTCGAAAGCGGAAGGACCCATCTACCAGAAAGTAGAGAAAGTGTGACAGGTTGGCCAGAATGCTGAAGTATTTCTGAAAAAGGCAGATGAATAGTTGGGCTATGACTCACGGGGTGGGACATGGATGTCTTCGCTCTGACGTATGATAGCTTTTTCTGCCGACACATGTGTTTCCCGATGCCCACGAGGAAATTAGGCACGACTGAAACTGCTTAGGTGGTAAAAACCTCGGGATGCAGTCGATGACAACGCGGCGAACATAATGCAAGATTTTAAGAAAGACAAAGAAAGGAGCGAGTTTATATGAGGAATGCAGAGCAAACATGAGCGAGCTGAATTTATACATATGACTAAAGTTCCCATGTAGAAAATGCTTGACCACGAGAGCGGGCCTGGAAAATCCTGGCATTAGTTTTTCAGTATCTTTAGAAGATTTCAATTCCAAGTCTATAGAAAATGGTCGCAGCTTAGATAAATTTTTAGGTAGCGCACACTCATAAGACGAAAAATGTCTAAGTAAGAAAGGAATTTGGATGGTCAAATATAGCAGGTCAAAGGGTAGTCAAAAACTTGTGGCATATGCCTCGAAGACGACATCACACATATACTGTGTGCTTTTATGGAGGTTCCCCAGAGATCGCCATTGGCCCATTTTGGTGCTTCATAACCCTATCTAAACTAACTTAACATAACCTAAGTAAGGAACTTTATGCTGGATATTATCAATATTTTGCCTCAACAAGGCTGATCCGTCTGAATTCTTTTTTGGGATTGATTTCATGTAGGATGTGGATTTTCTGATGTTCCTACCTTTTATAGCAACAGATTGAAAGCCACTGTTATTCGTAAACTATCTGACAAACTCCCCATAGATGTCATAACCAACTGTTACAATTTTAATATAGCAAGTGTCTTACATTAAACGGAATTGATTCATTTTAAATAAAAATGTTTGAGTAAAAATTCCATAACACAAATTCGCCGAAAACCTTATTCTAATTGAAACGCCATTAGACTATAGCAATTTCGGAAGTATAAAAATTAAAAAAAAATAAAATCGCGAACTATTCACCGAGGTCTTATCAGTTCAATTTTCTTAACTTATTCGATAATATCAGTTTTGTGTTAATTTGGTATAAATACTTTTTTTTTATAATTAATTTAGTATATATTCTTTTTTTCATTTATATTTCAAAATTATTTTCATTTCTTTTTTTTTATATAATTCCCAAGGCATTCAATTTCGAGTATCTAAAAATGTTATGTTTTGTAGGCAACGATTTTAATTTTTTATTAAAAAATTTCTCTAGTCCAAATGTTAAATTTTTTTGTACTATTTTTTTTTTATATATTTTTCCAAACATTAATTTTGCTTCAACATTTTTCTTTTTTTTTTTTGAAAGATTCAAAATAAATATAAACGCACACAAGGATTTGATTTTGTAAATACTTTTTTGTTTTTCGAAACGTATATGTAGTTATAGTGATTTTTCTTTTTAATTGGAATGTTTTTTAATTCTAAGGTAAAAGTAAGAAGAAAACATTTCAAAAACAGCCCGTTTTTATTTAATTTTTAAAATATAACGTTATTGTGTTTCTTTTTTATTTTTTTTTTTTTTTTGTAAGGTAACATATACAGAGTAATATTTTGTTTTTTTTTTTTAAATAATTAATTCTATTGCACATTGGATATATCTTAGCATTTATTTATGTATACTTAATTTAGTTTCTTGGTTGATTTTAAGAAGTTTACTTACATTAAGTTTTCTTTTTGTTTTATGTTTCTGTAGGAGATTATATTGAACAAGAGAAAGAGGGGAGCAAACGCACTTCAAATGTAGTTTTGAGGCAGAAAGGACCTTATTCACTCCGACATTCTGTTATGGGTTCCAGTTTGATATTAGTTGGCGTATCTTTGTAGCTATCTAAGTTCGAAGGGCATGCTGAGGATCTATCACTAGCAGAACCCACAAGTTCTGCAATATCTTCCTGGAAGAGATGTTCTGGCCGAGGTGAGGAGTAGCCTCGGGATGGCTTGTAAGCCATTCCACTTACACCCACAGCTAAATTGACTGCAGGTTCAAGTGACATTTGTAGCGGTGAGTTGAGTAAACTCTCTTCGGGACTGTTCATCCGGAGATCGTGTGCTGATTCGGAGGGTGACGTTGGTTGTAGTCGCGCATTACTGTTACTGGACGGTGGTGCGGTTGCATGCTGTGAGGCATGCACTATAGAACTACTGCTGCTGTATGGAATATGGGCAGGTGAGATATTGGACTGATGACTTGATTGTGATGTACCTTCTCCTCGGTGCACGGTAGATGTTGATGAAGATGATGCACCTCCTGTTGAAGTCATATTCGATCCCAGCCCGGGAACCATATGAAGACTCGATATACTGGCTAAGTTCAGTACCGATTGGTTAGGAAGACCAGGCATCGTAGATGCGGACGGTGACGTATGCCTCTGCATTGGGTTTTGTCCGGTTCCACTGGATATAGGGGAGTTTTGCTTTGGTAATGGAATTCCACCAGCGCCACCATGAGGCGACATATGAGCTGGCAGATTGAAAAGACTGGAAGCAGAGTCTTGATGATGGTGTTGATGTGGTGGCTGTTGATGTTGATGTTGCTGCTGATGGTGTGGAAGGTGCTGATGTTGCTGTTGTTGTTGCTGCTGCTGCTGCTGTTGTTGTTGGACAGCAGCTGCCATTTGCATTTGTTGACGCAGAGCATGAGCAACTCCCGCCACGGCGGCAGCAGTGGCTTCTTGAGACATTGAATCAGCTACAGTAGGACCGACAGGACCCGTTGGTAGACCATTGGGGCAGCCCGGTGTCACTGGATAGTTAAGGGCGGCATCTTGAAATGGAAATACAGGCTGCAATTAAAATAAGATTCCATTAATATTTTGAAGACTTGTTTTCGCATTTTGTCAAACCTTACCGAATGTCGTCCATAATGCAAATGTATACCCTCATCCTTCAGCTCCTTAGCATCACGAAACACTACGGTTTTTATAACACCCTTTATGTGTTCATCTGGCCAAATGCCTAGCAGAATTCGTTGGGGACGACCTCGACCTTTCGGCCTTAGATCAGTGCCACCATCTATCGATGGACCGAGCATATTGTGAACTCTGTTCGCATATAGAACGAATGTTGGATATGGAATGTCATATTTGCGGGCAGCCTGCGATAGAGATAGGCCTTCTTTGAGTACACTGAAAATAGCTTCAGCCATAGTTTCTGGCCGCCAAGATTTCAATGGACCCCGTTCGCGGAACCGCAGATGATGCATTAGGTTTTGATTTGTATTCCAGCACTTTTGCCACATGGATTGCAGCTGGTATTGGTAGCTATCTGTTGAGAAAAAGAATAGAAATGATTATTACATGGCTTTTAAAGTCTTTCGACTTTAAAATTTAAATTTTTGAAATTCTCCTACAGCTAAGAGGTCTAAAATCATTCCCACCGCCCAGCTTGAAAGAAGCCTTTTAATAAAACAAAGTTAACTAGCTTTTGAGCTTTGATTGTCTTTATATTTTCTAGACCGCAGATACGTTAGTACTGAGTCTTGGTTAGTCTCCAAATTCGGACTTCAGTTTGATTCTTGGCACGGATGCAAACCTGTCTTCAAAAAGAAATCAACAGATAGCCCGCCTTTTATATATAGCTTCCTTGGTTTTTCGCCAGCCTAACTTAAAATCTGACCTGGATTCTTGCGGGCACTGTCTTAAGACTATTACAAATCTGTCAAGTATTTTTAATGAAAAAGTAATACGATTGTCCTAACTTGAGATGAATTGGACAGATATTATTCGGGGTGATGCATTATGCCCAAAGTTCCACAACGGGTCTGGTTGGAAGTTTTGCGTGGGTCCGTTAACCGTGCCAATGCAAAAAAAGACTATAACCAAGCAACAGACAGCCTTGGAAAAGGATGATCTGTTGAAGACCCTGCAAAATGAAAAAAAGGACACCGACGACGTTCGGATCTGTTCGTGGAGTGTTCTAACCCACAATAGACCTTGTTCAGCCGAAGAACTAGCGGTTCTGTATAACAGGCTTAACTGTCCTCCAGAAAATGCGAAAGAATGGGCCTGTCAAAATGAGGATGAAAAACTGTGATATTTATCAGGGTGATTGCTATAGAGAGCAGGATGTTGTTTGGATGCTTGGAAGTTTTACCAAAAGATAGAAAGAATATGTCACAGCAACAAAGCCCGAACAGAAATCCTTTTAGTAGGGACATAATCGGTGCTGAGAATATGTATAAACTACTTGGGCAGATTTTTTACAACCGACGAACTTCAATGTTCCGCTATTAGGTACCATTAATCCTGGACTTTATTGAAGGCGAATGAAAATATCCTTGGTCGTTTCGAACGAAAAATTCTTTGTACGATATTCAGTCCTATTGGTTTGAAGGGTTTTCCAGGAAAAGATGCCACCAGTCAAAAAAAAAATGGGCATCGACGTTCAAGGTGGCTAGGACGGCTCGCAGAGTCTAACCCTTAGGAACAACGCAATAGAATAAGGCCTCACCTTAAGTGACGCGCGTTGAAAGGGATCTCAACCAACTGAAATAACTAAACAATCCCCACATAGATATAATTTCTTAAATAGAATTTAATTCTCTCAAACTATGGAACTGATTTTTTCTCTCCATACCTACATTTCATCATTTAAGGCGCCTAATAAAGCCATTTTAACAATATGTCCAAATTCTCACACTAATGGGCGACGAAATTTCGTTCAAGTGTTCAAAACATACACAAATTACCAAATTACATACCTGCAATAGATGATGTCGAGGCTCCCATCCACGTGTGTGAGTTTTCCAGTAGTTTTGCCTGCAAATACAATAAATAGGGAAATTCGTGGTTATTTAACCATATTTGCACGAAAAGTTGTGTAAAAGCATATTTTCTTGTCACGCCCAACGTTGTTTAGAGATTATTAGCCAACAAAATGCAAGGATAGTCTTAAAAAAAAGAAAAACAAATAATTTATGGTTTCAGACATCAAAATTGCTTCATTATTTCTACCATTCTCATGAATTATCCACCTCTTCCATCATGAGCTACTGTGTAGCTCATCGGCAAATTGTTATGCATTTATGGGGTCAAGCATTCTTGCATTTTAAGAATACCACAATTTCCAATTGACAGTAACTATTAAATTAAGTACACGTTTTCATTTTGAGAGTTTTCTTTGATGGTTATCGTTTTTTTTTCGTTTTTTTTCTTGATGTACTATTTCCTGGGTAGGCAAAAAAAAAAGAATGGAAAATAGAAAAACCCTCAAGATACTACAATATTCATTTTCTTGTTTAATTTGCAACTTTTTGCGAGCTGCATGCGGAATATAGGTGAAACGTTTGTGTCAAGTGGAATTGTGAAAACGAGAGAAAAAAATTGTAATAATTTCCCTAGTGTGGAAAGAAGAAACACGGAGTAGGTGCACTTACAATGGCGTCTGTAATGATTTTACCCTCAGTTATTTTTCAAGTGGAATAAAAAAAGAATTTTTCATACTCGTATGTAAATGAAGGCGTTTGTAATTCAGAGAATTGATTGTTACTGAATGAGAAATGCTTTCATGGATGATGACATGGTCTAAGTAAGACTTGTTTGTTATTTTCCACCGTTGGATAGGAACTTCATTTCGTTTGTTATGGAAAGGTGTGCCAAATGCAGAGAAGAATGAGGTTTCTCAAAGAATTGCAAGTCTCGATTTTATCTGCAGTAATTTGTGAAAGGTCAAGAACTTTGGCCAACAAGTAGATTTTCAAATGAGTTTTTAATAATTTTCAGATTTATCAAATCCTTAAGTTGAGTTACAATGCAATGTATCATCGAAAAGTTGCAGAAGGAGACTGTATTTTGCACTGTTAGACCTTATATTCTAGACTCTAGTGGGTATAGCATGACTTAAAGGAACTGTGATCACCACGGGCAGCAACCGTATAGGTTCGAGTCGCCCCCGGGGAACAGCAACCAGAGAAATGAATGAAATCTTAGTACTACACCAAGAAAGGTGTTTCTACCTAGTACTGCTGCCGACCTAATTGAGTCGAGCTGCTTCTAGGATTTGGCTGCTGCTAAAAAAACAAAAAAGTCACCAATTCCCAAACGGGATTGCTTGCGACCCAAACCCCCATTCTCCCATTGAATTGGTGTATCAACAAAGTCATAACAGTACTAAAATTTTAAAGCATGCTGACAAAGCATATCAGACCATCGGTCCGCATATACCAACTAAATATCGAAGGCATTAATAGGTCCAAAAGCGAACACCTAGCGAAGATCCTGAGAGATAATGACATTGACGAAGCCGTTATCCACGAGACGCATGCTGCAATCAGAAAAAAGCCTAAACAAACCCAAGGGAAGATTTCAAGGTACTCGCTGATTGGCGCAACATTGTGAGCATCTACAAGCCACCAAGCATGCTCTGGGCTAGCAATGTTTTTCGTGTACTCCACGAACCCACTGTATACATTGGCGACTTCAACAGCCATCATAACTTGTTGAAGTATGCAGCGAATGACACGAATGGAGAGCACTAGCTGACTGGGCTGACTCCAACAACATTCACATAATCTTTGACGCAAAAGACCGAGGGACATTCCATTCCCGATCTATGCTTCGTATCGAGTGATCCGGAAAACCGACCGCTCTCAGCCACCGTCATAATTGCAATTGGCACGAAATCTCCGTTGAAATATGAAAGTTCACTGGTGTGATTTGACTTAAATCGTTCTTTAACAGAATTGTGACATCCGGCATCATGCTTCAGGAATAGAGAACAAGCTATCTTATACCAATTTGAAAAGATATATGTATGTGGTATCGAGCCCTGCTACTACTATAGGAGCATTTAGCTGAATCTGTGTGGCGAAGTGTCGAAATTTGGCTCTGTGATATACCAAAAATGACACCAAATCAATGCGAATTGGTCCAAGGAAGCTCTACTACAGATGCGATACAGGCTGTCCGAATAGGAGTAGAAAAGTAGAGCTTGGATGAAAAACCTGCACATGCCTTTTAGACCTAAGCAAGGCCTTTGATAGGGACCCTTATGAATAACGCGCTTCAAGCCAACTACGTCCCGGTAGGCTACAGTCAAGATATCTGTATCTTACATAACAAAGACAACGACTCTATCTGAAATAAGCAATGAATTATCTATAATGGTTGGAGTATATTAACGATTTGCACTGAGCCACCTGCTTTTTAAAATCGTCATCAACTGTATGGCCTCAAAAATCCAAAAGAAAACGCCTGGGAAAGAAGAATCATAGGAAGAACTATCTTATTTTGTGGAATGAATCCTTCGGAAAAAATGTACTGCTTATCAATGTTACAAAAAAAAACAAAGTTTCTAGCGTTTGGAGAAGATTTAGGTCAAAAAAAAGAAAACAACATATGTTACTGAGCTAGTACTTCCGATGACAACCTGCTTCAAATACTTTGGATCAATTGTGGAAGCAGATGGTAGTATCGATGATAATGTCAAAAATAAAATAAATGCAGAATGGTGGTGGGTCGCTACAGGTGTTTTATGCGACCGACAATGTACTGCGAAATGAGATTGGCAGGATGACCTACTGCCAACCCAGTGCCGGCAGCCAATTCAATGAAATTATTTTCCAAAGCCGCTGTTTCTTGTTTATAAAGCTACAATAATCGAAAAATATTGAATGGTACGGTACAATTTCAACAAGAAACCAATAGATGGACCACCATCTATGTATAAATAAATGTTTTCTTATATACGCTCAATACTAATTGCCAACATATTTCGGTGACACTATACATATAGAGCTTCACATTTGGCCTGATTGATTTTAATTTCTGTTTTGAGCAGAATATTTGTAGTTAACCAAATTTGTTCTTAAGTTTAAGTATTGGATTGGAGTTTTGAGCCGTCAGCAAGTACTACCGAACTATCCAGGCTATTTAGCACATCAGATACGTATGTATGTGTTAAAGAAAAGCGGTACTGTGACGGTACCCTGTGGGAGGCCATTTACAATATTAAAAAGTCTTTGTGGTATACTGTCAAAAAAAAAAAAAAAATACTATCTACCTGCTAGAATAAATCTACAGAGAAAGGACAGCGAGAAAAAATTCGACCTCAGCTTAGGTTTTGGGAACCGTTGAAAAGCCACCTTAACCAGCTGGGAATGGTGGGAATTTGATTTAGTTGAGGATTAATCTGGCTCATTGCTGATGATCAGTTCCTCTCATGAATTCAATGCAATTTAAAGCAGGTTGAAGAACGCGCAAGGTGAATATCCATGATTTGAAAAACACTCCCCTAAAGCTCCAGCCAGTACAAACGCATGTTGCATATTTTTTCGAACGAATGGCAGGGCAGGTAGTGCAATGAATATATTGGTGAAATGTGGGAATGTTCCTAAAACTTATTATTGTTTTCTGAGGTTCTATTTGAGTCACACAAGCTCATAGCAATCCAATTAGCAAACTACTAGGTACCAATCGCGTCTTTCCTTTAACGATTCCAAGCTAGAGGTGAGTAAAATATAAGCGCTCTGTAAAAGGATGGTCTGCTGGGACAGATGTTGCCATAGAGTTGCAATACATATGAACATTAATGCACATATGTATTCTCAAGAACTTACCAGTAGCAGAGTTAGATAAGTAAGTGTGATCCTTGATAATATTTACATGGTTGAGTATGGAAGTGTACATCGCTTCGAACATTTTTACGTGGAATAGGTATACGAAGTAATGAGCCAGAGTACCTTCCTTAAAACAAAAGAATTACGAATTGAGTCATAATACGTATTTTTCTATAATATTTCACAGCAATTAATTTATTAATCAAAATTCAAATATATGAGCAGACGTTATAAGACACATTAAATGAGCTTTCCAATCTTGCTGAGCTTCAAACACTTTATCAGAAAGTTTAATAATAATAAGAAAAAAAAAACTTTTTCACTGCGAATTGCTGCCCATTCGGCGACTACCCCTTGTTATGGTACCTCCCTAAGACCGCCATTCTTAATAATAACCGGTCTTGGAATAAGATGACTAGCGACAACGAAAAAGACGACGAGTAACTTTTCCATTTATGCAAAATAATTATACACTTCTTTTGGTATTGTCGCCGGGCTATACGATATTTTTGTCCTTTTGCCATCATCCCCTGGCTCGACCTCTACACATTCCCTACTCCTACACTCTCTTCATCTTACTGACTGACTCACTGACTACATCTCTGTTTCCTCATATTTAATTTTCTTTGGGGTTGTTTCTTCATCTTCTTCTTTTTTTTTTTTTTTTTCTTCTTCTTCATTTCCCAAAGAAAAGAAGGCGAATTAATTTTTACTCAAACTCCTTTCGAATTTTCTCTGTAGAATATCTACATGCAGAGCAAATATATAAATTATAAAAATAAAAAGAAAGAAAAATTGAAGAAAAACCAGGGGATGAGAAGTGTGGAGGGAATTTAATTTAAAATGTGCATACATAAAAATTATAATAAAGAAGAAAAAAAACAATTAAATGGAGACAGAAATGAAAAATTGTATGTATGTACGTAAGACTAAGAAATTTTATACTTATGGTTCATTTATGCAGCAAAATGATTGCAAAGGGCGCCACAATATGAATTAATGAGCGAATTAAATTTGTACTTACAGAACGTTATCACTTTATAAATTAAGGAAAAAATACCGAATACAATTTTAAGTTAAATATGCATAAAGAAATGTGTTAGACACGAACAGTCATTGTCAGCTTTCCTGTTTCGAAAAATTGTTTGTGCCTCTTTCCGTTCCTAAGTAGGACATCCTGCATCCCTTTAGCGTTTGAACTAACTGCCTACAAAGTGTTCGCTTTGTGAAAAAAAAAACTGGTAATTATTATAAGCGGTGACGGTTAGCTACTTACTATCCGTAAAATATTCTATCGTGTCGTGAAATACACGAATGTGGGAGGGGTGACTGCTAAGAAATAGAATATAAATATGTAAAGGGAAATGAAAGAGAATTTTTCAATGCCACAAAGGAATATGAAACTTGCCAACAGTGGACATCCTTAAAGCTAAAGAAAGAAAGTTTTTCTTTTCTCGAATTAGCCACACCTAGCCAAGTACTTGGAGGGCAATAAGCTAAATCGGTTTGCAGGATTGTTGCATTAAAAGGATAAACTCCTGAACTTAATCTAGAGAGAGAGAGAGAGAGGCAGTCAATGCCAATATATCTTGAAGGCCAACAACAATTTTTACGAAAATTTTTGAAAAGATGATGAAAGTGGATGGTTTTCAAATAATTTTTACTCTTTGGACTCCAAAACTTTAATCAGCTGACCAAGTATGCCATGCTTTTGGGGAATGCACATATTTTTTTGTTAAACGGACCTTTTTTCACAGATTTTGCTTACTTCAGTTCTTTAGAACAAGCTGCTTTGCCTTCGCAATAACTTTTATTGCCTTTAAAATTGCGGTTCGGTCTTCGGAAGTTTTGAGCCCAGTCGCTGGGATTTGAAAATATTTTTCGTTCGACATGATGTAGTCATTGGAACTTGAATATTTTGACTACATTCGTATCTTTGTACAGCTTAAGTCAGTTTAGAAGAACGATTATGTGCTCCATTAAAGTCGAAAATGCATAAGTTTCGCGAATCGGAAATAAATCTGAATAAGTTTGGACAGTTGATTAAACTTGAGTCTACTCATGATAGTACTGAACATAAATTTCAAAAAGAGAGCCTAATTAGCATAAATGCCATCTTTAGTACTCTTTGCCGGGCTTACCTCAATTTAGGTCTTTACAATTAGACACCTCAGGATGGCATTCACTTGTTGCTCATATTCCATAGGTTGACGTGGCAGGCTGCAAGTATATGCAACCAGTAAGGTCCATGGAACAGCATCTAACAAGTATTAGTAAGTTCACCAAGGTTGTTGAAGAAGTAAGCCCCTAAATGCAGTTTCCCATGAGCGGAGAGAGCTTTACATGTACAAAGAAGATATAGAATGGGTTCTTCCTCCTCTTCGTCCATGCAGCTTCTGCAGAAGTCGTTAGCGAAGAGACCCAGCCAAGTGGAGTACCTTCCGATAATGCAGTGTCCTCTAAGGACACCTACTATGTTTGAGATAAGCTTCCTTTTCTGTCTTATTAGACAGTTGGAGTTATTAAACAGGTAGTACCATTTTCCAATCTGTGATTGGTACTGTTTATAGAGTTGAGCTTGAGTAGAATTTAAACTGTAGCGATAGGCATATCGAGATTTACCTAATCCGGTCAAATCGATAGGGTTGTACCCTGCCTGGCGAGCTCATCAGCCATGCAGTTCTCTGGAATGGCACCCAAATAAGGTGGATATTGAATTGTTAAGCCATCTCGTTAAGAGGCAGGTGATAATTTAGGACAGTTCGAGAGTTGAAGGTGACGGATTCCAGAGACCAGTCAGTAAAAATGATGATATCCCGTTTAGATATCACATTGTACTTGATCCACGACAAGGCTTCTTTTATTTCTGTGATCTCCGCCTGGAAGATGCTATAGTGAATTCGGAGGCGGAAGAAGATTTTTAGGTTGCAATCATTGGAGAATACACCTCCCCCTACTCCTGATTCTGTCTTGTATCCGTCCGTATATAATCGCATGTATTCCTTTTGAAACCCGAGATCCCCTTGCCAGTCTTCTCTGGTGGGAACTCGGGTTTCAAAACGTTTTTCGAACAGAACTAGAGGAAGGGTGTAGTTGATGTTTTCTGAGAGAAAGTTAAGTTCGTTGAGAATGGTGAAGTGTCCATTGCGAAGAAATTGTAAAAATGTTGACATGATATAGGTCAGCGTGACGATCTACGCTGATAGTGTTTTTATTTTGATATTAGAAACATTTTTCATTTAATATTTTCCTCCATATTACTGATCAGTAAAATTGAGTCAGGCCCGGTCAATGATGTGAAAACTACAACTCGTGCCTTTAAAGTCAGGTTAGTCGAAAAAGTCGCTGCTCTAACTGAAAGTGTAGCTGAAAACCCAAGTTTTGTTATTAAGAAAAGTGTTCCTAATGAAAATATCATGAGCAAACTCTTCTTTCTATATTTTACCGTCAGAAGCCGAGGTGTAGGATACAACTCTTCAAAGGTAAATTTCGTGATGTGTACTAGACTCAAAAAGTTTTTAGGAAAAGGCAATAGTTTGCTTTTTGTTCCAGCTCAAGACACGCAATTTCTACAGCCCTGAAACTCAATGAGATTTTCTTTTTTACCCGACCAGATTCTCTTGATGAGCCTTAGACTTCTAAAAACGGCATCAAGTGCAAGTTCAACCTCGCGAAGTTAATATTCCGTCCGTATAACTTTAACGTTTATCCGTGGTTTTTTAACAGAAAACTTTTCGCTGAGCTGGCAATCTAAACAAACTTTTTATCATATTTCTTGTCTTTAACAGTTATGTGCACTGAGGTAGTTTCCTAAGAACTTTATTTTCCGAAGACAGTAGACACATGTGTTCATAGACGATTGGTTTTATTATCTTAAGCTCGTTCTCGATGACAACAACAGCTACCTTCAATACCCTCAACTCAAATTTACGCAAACAAGTTATCGATTATTCACCAAATATCGAACTCAATTAAGTCTGTTAATTGCAAATTTATTTAATAATTAATTTCTAAAATGATTTCAACGTCATCTTCAGTAATTCTCCCTAAACTGTAAAGCCTCGACCCCAGAGTTGACTTCTTTGGCCCCTTTCACATTCCCGATCACTAAAAATATGTATAACTTCCTGTTGGTATATCTCCATATGTGTGTTGTAGAGAAAGCACATCGTTAAATATTTTCCGTGTTCCACTTATAAAAGTGGAGGGGCGCCTCGAAAGGAAGGGTGTACCTCTCTCTTGCTACCTAGTCGACTGTTATTCAAACCCAAAGTTAATCGAGTGGATTCCTTACGAACGAACTATGGTGCTTTAGGTGCACCTTTTCTATGAGTACAGCCGCTCGCTCAACTATTGCCGCCCCAAAACCCCTCTGCGCGCCACCATTACCAACCGGAGAAATCGAATCGAATGCCGTAAAAATTCGATTTAAAGTTTGGCATCACACACATTTACATATAGATCTCCATACGATAATAAAATATATGTTTGATAATCCCATCGTACACCTTTCCAGGAACGATTCATGGGTACTACTACTGCACCATAGGGCCGGCCGGGCCGATGCTATGCACCCTTTCTGCACATAACGTCGACGATGATGGGAGGGAAACTTGTGAATTATAGAATAGCGGATACGAATATTTCTCGTAATCAATAATAATTGTTTTAATAAACTTTCAAATGCAAATTATTTACCGTTACTTTCCAATATCCTTCGATTTCGATTCGATGATAATTACAGAAGTGAAATGATTATTTCGAGGTTCGATGTTGTTTGCTGCTCTACTCGTAGTTGTACAGAGGCAGCAGGTAGGTACCTACAACTACAACCTACCCGCAGAGTCGTGAACATAATGAAATTTGAATTCGTGATTTCCGCTTAAATATGGGCTTCAAGAAGGACGGGGGCAATGCGAGGGCGAGTGCTATTTGAATTTTGCATTTTCGTGTGTGCATTTGGAAAATTTTTGTTTGCAACTTATAAATACGCCTTTTTTTTGCTTAGTTGTTGTTCTTTGTTGGAGATGGAGATTTATTTAGTTTTGCTTCTTTTTTTTCTGCACGATATGAATGCAAATTATGTTTTTAGAAGTAGGTACTTTTGCGTTATCGAAAAGCCATTATTAGTTCTTTTTTTCTCGAGTTACATAAATCGGCGAATAGGCGGAAAAGTTACTTAATGTGCGTTCGTTGATTGTAGACTCCATTTGGTTTTATGGTGTTTTTGTTAGTTCATAGTACAATCTCCAATAGATAGTTTTAGAAACTGTAGTTTCATTTGAGTAAAAAGTTTCAAAAAAAAAAAGAAACTATTTATTGCAGAGGCAACGCTGCACAGCTGAATCAGGATGGGTTTGGTGGGCGAACATATCTGTGTCTAAACAGGTGGACTTAAGGCACTGAATTGTAATTCGCATTAATGTGAAAAAAAAGAAATAAATTTGAAAAATAGGGAAAAAACTGAATCAGATTGTGGTTTAGCTTTGAGTTAGGTTTTAGCTTTGAGTTTAGCACTTCATTTCTTAAATTTTTAGAGAAATATACTTTGCAAATTTTGAAAACGTTACAGAAAACTTGTAGGTGTGTCTGATGCCTGATATGTGGTTTATCTTTGGCACTAAGGAATGAGACAGTCTCTATTAAGAAAGTCCTACTTTTCCATTAAACATATTTGTTACTCTAGGTTTATTAATCCAAGAAAATAGTGAGTGTTAACCTACCCTTTATGGTGTAGACGGCAGAGTAACATCTATACATTTTTGTAGGACCATCATTTTCGATTATAAGCAAATTTGCAATCTAAAGTAAATACGTTGGCCTGAGAATTCCAAGATAATTATTTTCACAGGCAAAAGGAAAGGAACCCAAGAACTCCTTTCCTTCCACTAACGTCATGCAAAGTTTGTAACGTACTTCTTTAAGGACCATTTCTCTCGTATTTATCGAAAAAGTAACTTAAGAAGATTATTAAATTAGTCGGTCGTTTTTCAAAATTGAATAAAAAGAGCTAAAAGATTGGCTTTTCTTCAAAATTGCTACTAAAAATACACGTTGCAATCTACATACATCTTTCAACGATTCCTGCTTTATTCAAGAGAGTACACCTTCCGGATGTTTATGGAAAATAAATTAATTTTTTGATCATTGAAATAACAACAATCCTTAACAGTCACACATAAAAAAGTCCAAAAGTCCAAAAGTCTCCAAAGCGGCTGATAACATGATTACCGAGCTTAGTGCGCAAAAGATCGATTGTTAGAATGAAACGTTGTGCTACCCTGCTGGGTCCAAGTCTCTGTAGGGCGCTTTTTTTAGCGAAACGTTGTTGATAGCTTAATTTTTAAGAAAGCAGAGAAATGCCTGTGGGTTTTTGGAACTCTAAATCCCAGAGCTTTTCTTGTTGATATAGCCTTCGAGATGAAAATGAGCTTCTTTCGAAAATGTGATACCCAAAATCGGTGTGATTTTTCGTCATTTAAAGGACACACAGAGCAGCGATGTCGAAGCGGATGGTCATTTTGCTTCAAGTCATGTAAGCAACTAATCCGCGGTCTGTATTCTCTTCTCAGAAGTTCAACTGGTGTTAAGTTATCGATATCTGGGACGAGTTGATGTTTTTGAGTTGCACGTATTTTTTTAACATCGGACGAGGGCGCGGATGTCACTTCTAAAATTTTTCTTTATGAATTACCGTACACCAGCCGCTGAAGGGGAACCATTTTGACCATAAATTATATTTATATTTCGCATAGTTTCTGCAACACAGCCCTCATTTTGGAAATTAATTTTCCGGCATTGTTCAAGCGTAAATCGATCCATTCCTTACTGTGGACAGTGCTCGACAAGCACTTCAAAACGAAACCAGCAGATGGTTTACCCTTTACAAATATTTGCCGTGATTACACTTTAAAGTGCCTATGGCCCCGTTTCTAGTTGCCATGCGTGCTGTGTTTGTTATATTTTTCCCATGAAAATAATGGGCTTGCTAACCAATCGTAAAGTGGTCCACTTCTTAGCGCGGAGGCTTGATGATACATGTTTCTCAGTATTTTAAGCGTGTTAGTGTTGCCAACGTCAAAACAACACACTTAGGACCTCTGTCGATTATATCTCCGCAATAAATAATATCAACTCAACGGTTGTGGAGCACTTGCATATTTTTAGCTCTCAGATTCTACCCCTACGCCTAGGTATAAGCCTCCTAAAATGAGCCTGAAAAATGCTGGCCTAACCTCTAAGCAATCTGTTCGGAGTTTTCAAGGTGTTCCCAGTAAATTCATTCAGTAATGCAGGATGAAGGTGAAAAACGCTCAATGTTTCGTTAAGTCTCAGATAAAACTTAAGAAAGTCTTATAAGGACGCTTCATAAGAAGCTCTAATTGGTTTTAAGACGAGTAGGTGGAGGGAGGCTTCTCCCATGATCCATGTGGTATCACAACGGACCCCATTGGTCTAAGTGTGCTGGCGAATCCTAGCTGGCAGCCACTTCGACCTAACCTCAACCTTACCTTATAAGGACCTTATAAAAATAAATTTCTCACACGCCAGTTTACCATATTTTCGTGCACAATTGTGGGTTAGCAGAAGAATTTGATTGGAGACTTCTACGCTTTTTGTAAAGCACAAATTTAGATGCACAGGGATCTTCAAGCTTTGAGAGTCCTTCAAGTCACTCAGCCGAGATCGCTGACAAGCTTTTGTAGCAATAACGTGACACTTTTCAGGCAACATTTTTATATCATCCCCTAGTTGGTTACTAAAAATATCCTTACGCAGTCGGAAAGGGAAGGCATTATTAAAATTTGATTTACCCTTTACAGATTTAGATTTAATCATTATCCACTACTGACAGCACCTGTTATTTAGTTGCGGGCTTTTTGCTTGTTGCCAGTTAAAAACAATGTCAACCCTAATAAAATAAAACCCTCGACATGCGAATCACTGAATCAGTGCCTAACAACACTTTCAAATTAGTGCGTTATTTCCGGCACTCCACCAATCAGCCCTTTAATATGAAAAACGAATTTGTATCCAAATCCCCCCACACACATCCTCAGGAAACAAAAAAACAGATTTAAATGTTAACCCATTAATTACTGGATTGGATTTTTGACACTTGCATCGATATCCACTTTACAGGCAATAAACAACCACATCTCCGTTTGCTGCATAAAAACAATAATGCAACAAATTGCAATGCAATGCGATACATCCGATCTACCCTCCCCCGATTACTGACTACGTACATACAGTTGTTGTCGGCAACTGAACGCTACTCTGCAAAGAACCAAAAAGCAAAAAAGACAGGCAAAAAAAAAAAAAAAAAAGGAAAATGAAGAACGCATGCAAATGAAAACATGAAAAACTCCAATTATTCTGGCAATCAGTTCGGAACCGACGGATTCCTGTTGCTGTCCTCTCCAATGATGCCGATGATGATGTTGCCACGGACACAGACGGCCTAGTAGTCAGGTGCAACCCCTACACCAGAGTCGACGATGATGCCCTTCAATTCAGCATGGGAATGCAGTGATTATTGGTTGCTTATTAAGGCTTTCGACTCTTTTTTTTTTCACTCGTATTTTTCGTTTGGCGATCAGCCACGTGGCGCATATTCGGTGCAACAACATCGCGCCTCACAAAAGCAGTTAAACATTGCTAAAGTGTCATCGAGTGGTTTGTTGTGCCAACCACCGCGTGTGCACAGTCAGTCAGCCAGTCTGTTGCATTTTCGAATGCAGCCGGTAAAGGGGTGGGGGCGCACGAAAAATTGTAAAATTGTTTCACACGGAAAAAAAAGAACACAGTGAAAGCCCAAACAAAACACGAGAGTGTTAACTGTTAAGTGAAAAAAGGTTTATCGTTTGCGGTGGTAGGCTTATCAGTGGGAAATGTGGCAGGCCGGGTGAATTGATGCCTGTTCAGGGTGGATCTGGTGCAATACGCTGTTCCCTATACTCAGACCCTTTGTTTTTTGTTCCAGTCGATTAATTGTTGATATGCTAACAGTCGTTTTGTGTAGTCAATTGTGAACTTACTCCCGCATGAAGTTGGATGCATTTTTTGCTGACCTTCATCACGGGTGTGATTTTGGCTGCACTTATGAGTAATGCGTGTTTCTCCCCGGATACCGGATACCCGGTACTGTCGTTCGAGAACAAGGGGGACAAATTTAGAGGATTTGAAAAATATCTTTTTGATTAAAACCTACAACTGAGGTAAATAGTTACACAATCTTTTTTTTTGTAGTGAATTTCGAAAATAAGGTTCATTTCAAGCAATGCAGCTTTGAAACGCAGAGTTTAAACAACGGCTTAGAGCCTAATTAGTTTTTTTGTAGATTTTGTCTGATTGCATCTTGAACTGCAAATATTTGGAGTTCACATAGAAAATTATTTAAAATGGTTTCCCAACCCAACCAGCTGCTTAGTGGGTTCATAGTTAGAAAGGGGTGGTTTCAAAGAATCAATCTGTCCATATGCCTTTTTGACGGTATTCTCAAGTGGCCGTAGTGTTAAAGTGTGTTACTGATAAGTCTCTGGTGGCAAAATCTATCCTGAGGAATTTATAAAAAGGATTAGTTCCATAATTTTTTACCTGAGACCACAACGAATAAATCGAAGAAAGGGTTGCTTAGCGTACATTGTCTGGTTCTAGATAGTGTATGACACTTGGATAGGGGTTTTCAGACTCAGACTTTGAGTCCAAATTGAACTGCCACCAATCGCATTAACGCATCGCAGCTCATGTGCCTTCCCCGCTCGAGATATGGGAATCAGAAGCAGGAGGAACAAAAAATGCTAGGTCCTGCTTCGCAAGAATTCATTTGGCGGGAGCCGACTAAAAGCCGACTGTTCGGTGTACTTTTGAAAGTTTCCACGGTTCAAAAAGCGTCATCCTTGGCCTAAGAAAAATACACCTTTCAATATTTTTGATGGTTGTTACGTCATTCAAGAGAGCACTCCCAATAATAGCAGTAACCCATTATGTTCTATGAATCTTTTCCTTAAATGTATGAATTGTTTGTACATTCTTCGAGTTCACCATAAAAATAAGTCCAACGGCATCAAATGGCAGCTGCGCGATGGTCAAGACGTGTTTTTAAGACCAACTTTGTTAGCAAAACTTGGAGTTTCCGACCACATGCCATGCCAGATTCACGAACGTTATTTTTACCAGCCCATGAAAGGGCTTCATTTCGATCCAAAATTCTTTTCGAATTTTGTACAGTTTTTGCAACTCAGCATTTACTTTGGCAATCATTTTTCAACATTTTCTAAAGGTGTTTAAGTGTAAAACGATAAATTTTTTGCCATTTGTGCTTGGCACTACTTATCTGTCAATATTTCAGTTAGTGTTGCCAGCATCAAAGTAACGCGTACTTCAAAAGTTCAAGTTCCATTTACTAATAAGGAACACCATACTCCTCTACGAGTACTTTAGAAACCCTGCTGAAAGTGAGAATAATATGAAATTTCACCAACAAAAGCCACAACTGAAGATGGAAAGGACAAATTTGCCGCCAATAGCTGATAGGCTGCACCCTGTTTGAATTAAAAAATTTTGTCCTTAGAAGCGTACAAGATAATAAACAGGTTCTTAGAGATGCGAAATAAATGTGCAGCCAACATTAAAGTGGTACGTAATCTAAGTCCAATTTTCGGTATTAAAATAGAAACACCTTGTCTCCGTACTTCGGTGTGCAGATTCGAATAGAGTTAAAGGATGACCAGTGTCTTAAACAACACTCAGGGAGGAGTCGAGACGGTATTTAGCTAATCTAGGATGATCATCGACTTTGAATGTGAAAAAGGCATTTCACTGCAGTATTAAACCTTAAGGCCAACATTATAGCTCTTGAGTGAGAATGATATAGAAAGTCATGAGCTGCAATATCTCTTGAACAGATGTCTTCGTATCATCTTAAATTTTTTTTGATCGAATAATAAATTATAACAGGTTCAGAAGCTACATACAATGTATACGTGCTGCACTAAATATGTAGGTCTATGGAAAGAATGCAATGTTCCAAAATATTCCATGAGTCTTCCTGCTCAGTCGATCCGAGAAATACTTCGCCCTGTATGTATGACAGACAGTTGAGTGGGGATCAACAACTTTACGATTATAGTAAGTTGGCTCTCTGACTCTTACCTCATAGTTAATATTTTTAATTACATTTGTATATATCTACTAAGTACTGTGTACCTCCAAATGCGTATATGAGCATACGTATATGCCACTATTTACATGCATATGAAGCTGCAAAGGGTAGCATTTAAGTACATAACCTCTATTCCCCATAAGAAGAGGCGTGATTTTTGCATCACCCAAAAACTGACAGAGATTCAGTAACACCTTTTTTTACGTACCTTGTTTATCGATTGAGTTGCACCCACGGCGATTTATACTTCTTTCCGGACCAAAAGAGCAAGTCAAATGCTATAAAGCGTAATATTTCATATCCTGTCGAGAGTTGAATCAAATTATTTAGGAAATGAAGAAAAAAAAAACAACCTATATAAAGGGGTGCATTCAACACAACATCATCGGCTAAGAACCCTCAAGAAACCGCACAGTAATAGTCGAAAACCCATCAAAGAGGCTACACGCTGTGTACGAGTATACGATTCACGCAAAATCGCTGTTGGTTCTTGAAGAAGGCGCGATTCTGAGCATTTTAAGTTTCCCTCAAGATTACGAATAAAAATTACAAGGACCTGCCCAGCGTGGAAGATTAATCGAAAAATTTGCGGTTCGCATTTAAGTTGGGCTGAATGGGACGCGCACTTTTATTACTAGGGAGGTGGTTGCAAATTGTGCTTAATTGGGCAGAAATCTTAGGGGTTGAAATATTTGCGGTGATATGGATGAAATTCAAATGAAATTTTAATGTCTATGTATTTCTTTCGGGTTCTTATCATCGGAACGTAGGGTTGAAAATCAATTTCGCCGAAATATATAGAATTTTAGATGGTTTTCGTTTGGTGGGGGAGCATGGTCGCTGGTTTATAAATTAGCGCGTAACTCATATGGAGGTTGTCCATGACTACTCATTGATGGAACACCGCATGGTATGTTCGCCTGGTAGACAAATGCTTTGCCATATTATTGTATGATTAAGTAAGTAGGCAAAGGTATGGCAAACAAGAAGACACGGTGGACGTAGCAGTTGCAGTCGTCGTCGTAGTCGTAGCCGTAGCCGTGGCCGTTGTCGCCGTAGCGCTGATTGCAGCATGTGTAATGTACTTTCTGTTTTGGATGATTTATTCAGGCTGATTGTGTGGCGCGCTTGTGACGTGGTTTCATATATATTTTATGGTATCCAAATCTAAATTTATTTATACTGCGTATGTACATACGGATGTGCAATGAAGATGTGTAGACATACGCTCGCCACTCTAACTGCTGGCGTCATCGAAATCTTATCCAAATAAATGAGCAGTGTAAAATACATACAGATAGACTATCGGTGGATACGAGTTTGTATATAATATAATTAACATGCATTTAACAGCATCATCGAAATGACAGCTTACAGACACATTGTGCTCTGCACTCCTCAACTGAATACGCTTCCAGCGTCTGTCTGTCTGCTTGTCTGCCTGAGTACGATGAACAACATTCTCTGGAATACGAGTATTGGCAGCCAGAGAAGCCCTTTTGAAATATGCATGGACGGTGTACAAATATATATAAAATAAACTACGAATGAAGTAAACAATAATCAAATTCAATCAATCATTTGCTAATTTACAAATTGACAACGTCGAATTGATCATTTTACATAACTTAAGGTTTGTGAGTGCAGCCAAAGTGGGTTCTGGGCGAAAGGCATTAGACAATAGTAACATCACCGGCTGTTGGGATGAGACTTTGTTGTGTTTTGGATAGTTCAGAGGATTGATGTTACATTGTGTAGTACATACACATGTATATCCGCAAAGGACCATCAGTTTAGACGGACTTTAGGTACGTAAGTATATTTTTGAACATATTGAAGCTTGCTTATATTAAAGCTGATTACAAGACATTCGTGTGTCTGAAGTTACTAAACATATAACACTGCAACACAGTTGCATACAAGACAAATGTGTGTAAATTAGAGGAACGAAAATAAATACGCAGGTGCCTTTCACAAAATAAATGCATACGAATTCATAAAACGGCGCCGCATTGGGCGCCAACTGTTCTCAATTCTCCAGATAAATGAAAAATACAGAAAAACAACGAAGTGTATGTATATGTGTGTATACATAGGCTAACGATATCGATGGACTGAGAAGGAATATTCTCCGGTTGATTTTGGGGTGCATTCAAATTGAAAAAATGTTGGTAAAAGTATGAAGCACCGCACAATTGTTTTGACATACGAGAAACGTCTAAATATTCATCAATAGTCTTCTCTCGTAAAATGAAATTCAAATCATCGTTTTTTTCCCACTCAATATGAATGGGGAATAAGGCAATATTTTGAGAAATATTTAATCTACCAAGAGTCGAAATACATTTAGGTTATGTTAGGTATGGGTCTATTCGGGAGCGGTTCCACTATGCCCAAATATTAGGAAAAGCCCTGGGTACTTAGAAACTAAAATTTTACATTAGTATCCACCGGTAACTAAGCCACCCAGATAGGTATACAAATACCAGTTTGGCTCAGCGCTTCTTAGCTCATCTAGCTCTGAGAAGAAATGACTGCCAAGAGTAAATTTTTTTTTATGGGCCAGTGCAGGACAGTCAGCTGTTGACGAATAGATTCTGTTTTTCTTCGTCCTTGCAGTTTCTACAGTAATTGTAGGGTAGATATATCGGGGCGGCATGGTTGCCTATTACACTGTGCCCAGTCAGGATGCCCGTGCGGTCTAGCTTTGGTAAATTGATAGACGTCTTCATATCGTAAATTGGCCACAACGATTAGCTTATAGCGCGAAATGTTTCTATCTGGCGACTTATCAATCCCTTGATCTATCCATTAAAAGAAATTGCAACAAAATCTGTTTAATAATTAAAAACGCGCGTGGAAAAACGATGCGTGGACATAATCACTCTTGACCAATTATCTTTCATCATATGTCTTAAAAGGACCTAATCGTTCGGCCTATTGATGGATGAGTAACTATCGTCCTATTTTCTTTCAAACCCGAGACGGAGCAAGTGGAGCAAGTGGATTTTATTTCTTGCTTCCAATATGTGAAAATGGCCATAATAATTCGACAGATGATTTTTTAAAAGCAATTAATGTTTTCACACAAACAGACTAACCTAACCTTACTTTACGTATCCAGAAGTTATTCTTAAATTCTTTATACTAAGGAGATCACAACAAAATTTCTTCTCAAAACCGAAAAATATAGGTTTCAAAATTTTATGTGTATCTTTCGTCTTCTCTCCAGAATATTTGTAGTTCAGTGATCGTAAGAATGCACACGGTTTTTCACTTAAATAAAAGACTCTCTGAAGATGCAATTTTTAAGCAGTAGGTATGGGGTGTCCTTACTAAGACAGCAAAATAAAAATCTTTATAATAATCCTGAGAATATTTCCACTGTTTTGGTTGCATTTGACATAGTTGCCTTTCTTGATTATTATATTTTTTTTTTCGTTTTTCTTTTCTTCAAAGCATTCAACACCCGCCGACACACATGGATAACACAGTCATTATCACTGGGGTGTTATTAAAATATACACATCCATACGTTTTACTTATTCATACATTGCAAAGGACATATTAAAAATGCTTACCTCTTTGAGTTCTACATTTTAATTTCACCCAAAAGGAAGAAAACACACCTTGCCACCCTCACGGCATCCCTTCAACCATTCACTAAGAATCTGGTGTATACATTCAAACCTCAGAAGCGGAAGGGAAAAATCCCGTAGAAGGGAAAATAAATAAGACGAAACCCAGATACAGAGCAGAGAACCAGTAGAAGATGAACAATAAATGTTGAATCAGTGTGTAGGTGCATTAAGGTGCACTAATAATTGGGGTGTGTAACGTACACATAGCAGTAGAAACGAGTGCATAAACTTTTCGCTTGATATCAGAAATTCTCAATTTACTTGCAACTTTTGTGTTTTTTCTTCGATTCAAAAAAAGAAAGAAAAACACAGTAAAAGAAAGGAAAAAGTATCTTTACATGCAAAGATATTAATAATTTCTTTGTTTCCTGCTAAGGAATTTGAAAAATGAATGCGCGCACCATTCATCATTTGATCAATTCGAATGCAATGCGGGAGTATCAGCACTACAATGGGATTAATGTACAAAATGTTTTTCGATTTATTAAAAAGAAAGAAGAGAAATGCATTCGTTGATGTATCGACTGAAACAATAATCGTTAGAGTAGCAATGAAACATAAGATTATGAACATGTTCAATGAACCCAGTTTAGACAGCGTCTAAAGGGGAATACGTTTTGGAATACAAAACTGTTCTCTTATGTATAAGCCGCCAGGCGGTGCAGTATGTCAAAACTGCTGAACAGTGTCGCAATGAGAGCGCCAATTTTAGTTTTCTTTAACTGCGCACAAATTCATGAAAAATTGTGATAATGTTTTAATTTCACTGTAAAGTAAAAACGCTTTGCTTGAATATTAGGCAATATACAAATACATATGAAGCTCTTGCTCTTTAATGAAATTTCGATGCCATCGTTCCGTAATTGTGGCTTGAAAAGGGCCGAAACAAATTAGATCTTCGCCTTAAACTCAGGAAATGTTTGTGATTAAAAGCATACTTAAGTGACTAAAATAACCTCAAAGAATAATGTCGTATGGCATCGTGTACTGGCTAAATCTTATTCACATCTTTTGAGATTACATGTAATAAAAATATTTCTGGCGACAACTCAATTGTTTCCTTAGTAACGTGGCAGGTTGCGCCCTTCTGTGTGAGCCACATGTCTTCAAGATATAAATCAATCCAAAATCAGTTATTATGATTCTGCATGCGTTGCCATTCATTGTAATCATTTTTAAAAAGACGGCTCAGAACCCGCACCAAATAGTGACGCGTGGTGGAGTTACTGGCTTTCGAACCTTTGGGTTCTTGGCACTCTAAATTCGGTAAATTTTTTCTATTTACGTAACCGTTTAGTTGAAAATGTGTGCTGTCGCTAAAGATGATTTTCGTAGCAAAATTGTCACTCACTAGCTGATGTTTCGTCAGCCAATTAACAAATTCTCTGTTAGTTGAATCTGGAAACCATGCAGGTACAGTTCTTTCGGGAGAATTCGCTGTAAGACGCTTCTTGAAACTTGTGTAATTCTTGTGAGCCATGGCGAATGAATGTCCCCTTCTCGAACTCTATAAAGATTTATTGTTCATAATCGAACCACTTTCCCCTAACTTTTTAATTTACCGTCGAATTGATTCAATTTGAACCATTATTTCGATCACAAATTCCATGAAGTTTGCGAACCGTGCCAGCAAAACGTTGCCCATTTTCGTAGTTAGTTTTAACAATAATAACTTGTTGTTTCCATATTTTACCAATTAGCAGATGTAAAATATGATTTTTAGGGACAACTAGAAATAATTCTTAGCTAAAAATGTTGCAACCGAAATATCCTTATTAAGCAAATTCAGATTGTGAGGATAATTGAAGGGTTGCTCCCATCAACTGCTACACACGCTAAGTGTCAGCCAAAACATCACATGTGAATCGCTGGATGCCTGTTTTTATTTAATTTATCGAAGAGAGGTATCTTGTGCAAAGCAATTGAAATAAAGTCTCTCTTGGCACTGCCAATCCGCAGGGTGTGTATTTGTGTGGTGGATCCAAAATAGTCCAAAGAACCTACTGCGTGTCTTCCTAGCTACAGCGGGCGAATCGGAGATCCCTCCTAAAATGAGTCAGAAGCAGCGGTGTCTCAGACGACGTTACCATAGACTTGGAAGCTTGAAATATCTTGACTGCTGGCTTCCAACTCGGTCAAGGATATTAAGTGCCGCTCCACAAAATACAAGTACAACCTGGTACAACTAATTGTTTAAAAATTAGATAGTAGATGTGGTCTCAGTGGTTAGTGTCTTAGATTACTGAGCGGGAGCTTCGTGGTTCGAGTTCCAGGAAACAGCTACAAATTCTTTTCACGGTCCCACCTCTCGCGAATGGTCGCGAGAAGCTAGGCCCTGGATCGCATACAGTTTGTTGCACTAAATATAGATGAAGAATCGAACGATGTCTGAAAAATGTGAAATATTAAACTTGTTTCAGAAAAATTGGAGGGTTGTTTGAAACAGCATGATGCGACGAAGAATAAACCAACATTTGCGACATGATCAACAAAAAAGTATACTCCTGTATCGTGCAGAAGCTGATAGGCAGCGTAGGAAGATAAAGTTCGGTGCACCACGCGCTTTGCCACAAGATGCGTTTTTGGTCGTTGAAGTGTAGGGTCCTTGTCCATACACGGATACGTCAAGTTTTTCTTTTGTTTAGTTTTCCTTCCATTGTTCAAAAACACATGGTATGGTGAAGGGCTAAGGATCCCCACTGTGTTACGTGCCATGCGAATAATTGGCAGTGCGGTACTTTTTTTATTCAGTGGTTGTTGACTCAAATTCAGCTCAAACCCTTAAGTGAGTTTTGAGTAACAATTTGTCCCTAGCTAGAAACTCTTATGATGACCAAATATGACTTGGGACTTTGAACCCTGAGTCCGAGTGAAATCAATAAGCCGCTGATTAGCGTCTACATTCTATTCCTTACCTACTTTCAACATTTGAATTTTTGATCCTTTACTGCGGCCTCTTATTACGACTCAGCCTTTGCTTTCCTATACGACTACACGATTTGATTTATTTCATTACAAGATACTTTGCGACTTCTCTACAACTACGAGTACACCTGCTCAACATTGCGTGCAGCATAGTTCCTTAAATTAAAATTCACCTTCAACACTTTTGAATTTATTAGCCAGAAGGCCTAAAACCGAATCCAAAAGAAAAGAAATACATTTTAAGGCAAACCAAAAGCGAACTAATGTAATAGTTTTCACAATACAACGAGAATAAAATATGCAACAGGAAATATCCGTCAATCAAACGCCAATCTCGGTTCTTTACCCCACTGCAGCCACAAGCAAACACAACTACAAGTTTCTAATATCTATACCAACCAACTTCGACTTTGAACGGTACACGGCACCTTTTTCATGATATTTCCCCAGGAATTCTTCTGCTACTCAACCAGCCAGCCAGGCAGCCAGCCAATCAAACGGTGGAGCCATTTAAATCATTCATATCCGAGCGCTAAACAACTTTAGCGCAAGAGTAAAGTTCGTCTTTTGTTTTTGTTAAATATTTGATACAATTTTATTGCATAGAATTCTAGCAACAGCTACAACTATTGCTTCTGGTTCTGTGTGTCTGCCGTTAAAAATGCATGCAGGTGCAATGAATTATTCATCACAGAATAATGGCATTTTGCTTTGGCATAAATATCTAAACAGAAACCTTGGCAGACTATTTGCTCGAGTTGACCGGTCATAGTAGGACAGCAGTGTGCACAAAAAATTCTCGTCTTCTTCTGTATTCTTTCAGATAAAAATACGACCAGAATCTGTACCACATACGTCACCGTTAGCGGCGCAGGAACTTGTTATTATTAATTAAATTTAAATAAAACAAAAAAAAAATAAAAATAATTTGAGATTGAAACTTTTTAAATACACAACCGACTTATAATGGCGGCGATTTATAATATATGTATGTATGTACTTGGTAATGGCACATATTCTCGTCTTCATTATGAGGGAAGAGGGAATTAATATTGCATAAGTACAAAACTAACCCCGAAAAGGAAACGAAACATGCTGTGCTCGGTAGAGGAATAGGACCAGGCCAATAGTGATGGCAGGAATGGGACGGAGCTGGCATTGCATATTTTATTATAATGAAAGTTTGAATAGCTTTAAAAATAAAGAGTCTGAGTTGTTTTGTTTTGTTTATAATGCTTGGATGTGTTTTCCTCTTTTATATGAGTTTTCGTGTCTCGTGGAGGTTTTCCATGCACACACATGCCGACCTAGCCTTGAGTCTTTTGTGTAAGATGTACGCATTTGTATGATGGAAGTTTTCCTCTTTGAAGTAAAAAAAGATCCTTTCCTCGTTGTTTTTCACTCATAACAAAGTTGCATTCAAGGGTCTATTACTGCCTCAATGTTGTGACTGCAAACAAAAGGTGCTACCGAAAACTGAAACTACTACAATCCTTGATCCCAAAGGAGGAGAAGAAACATTCGTCTATACAGCGCTCAGCTAACAATTCATCGTACACTTCGCAACTTGTGTAGTGAATTTGATAAAGGCTTTTAATTTTGAATAAATTTGGCAAAAAGCACCATTTTGACAGCAAAAACTTCAGACGTTAAGTGGACTGACTTTACATTTGGAAATAGTTGGCAACGCGGCAGGGAAAATAAAGTAAGAAACAGTCAGCACTGAAGTGTGGAAGTTGAAAAGGTGATGCCAAACTTTCAAAGCTTCATGTCAGCATTGTTGTGCAACCTTACTCGTCTTACCAACAATCGATAGACAAGGTAAGTAACTTGAAAATATTGAACCTGAAGGGAAATATTGGCAAATAAAGGGAATAGTGCGACAAAATTAATTTGCAATGCATACGGATAGTGTTAATATTGTTGAATCAATCACAAAAAGGAGAATATGAATCACAAAAAGGAGAATATGGAAGGAGAAATTCATTGGAATACTTCCTCTGTAAAGTTGCACATCTCTTGAATATCACTGGGCTTAGACAAGTCACGAAGTATGTATAGTTCAACGCTAGAGTGGAAACGAAAATGGCGACAAAGAGGGCCTCACTGGCAAGTGACTGCATCTGACCTACGAAAATCTAGCGAAAAATAAGGAAAGTAAAGAACTTCCAAGTCATACAAATTAAAGCGCTCCTCAGAAATATTAACAAAAATGGCTACAACTTCCGATAGGCATCAACCAAAAAAAAAAGAACATTGTTAGGCAGCTCTGGGAGGAACTCCGATGCTAATTGTAATCTTTATCGTTCCACATACTTAATTTCTCAGTGATTCCAGGGGAAAGCGTTTCACTCTTGGAATAGTATCGACTAGTAAGAGGTGAGCATACAACAGTTAGTGAAGTCCTCATATGCTTACTGCATATGTATGTAAAGTTCGACTGCACAACCTGCACGCTAACAACACATTCGTTCAAAAGACAGAAAACGTCATTATTCTGCCTGATAATTTTCAAATGCATGCAGCCCTTCCTACCTAAAATCATCATCACTAAAGGCATTACAATAAATCATGGATTTTGATGTGACACCTAACAAATTATAATCAAACGCGATTGGAAAATTTGGAAATGACCAGTTGTGCCTGCCCTTCTCGTCATGTAAGTTGAACAAAAAAAAAAAAAAAACTGCCCGTCAAACCGTATTCATATCGAGAAAGTTTAATTTTTCATTTAGAGATTTCATCTCTCACATCATACGACGAGCACCGAATTCAGCAATCATCTGCCCTCCCAATACGAGCAAACAGACGGACAACACAGATATCCCCGAATGTATTGTGTATAAAACATTAGTATGAAATCAATCAATTTTGGAATGTCAATCTGTTATATGCTAGTGTCAGTTATTAACGCAATTAATTCAATCATTATTGAATCATATATGTATGTGGCAGCAAATGTCCCCGATGTCTGTGTACACATATTTTCTATTAGGCAGAGGCAGCTCCTCTGCAGATGATGCATTCAGAGATATGTGCTGTATCAAGGTATCGACTATTGACTATCGAGGACCTGTAAAGAGCTAACTGTGCTATGCAGGCACAAAGGTAAACAACACAGATAGAGACAAATCAAGTCGATTTTGACACTTGTGTTACAGAGCAGTGCAATGCAATGTTATGCATGTCAATGTCCGATTTCACAACGGCACTAAGATAATTCTTTAATAACTGCTGCCAAAGGACATACAATACACATGCACATGCACCACCGTACGTAAATTTGCTTAATTTCGCTCCTCATCTCGTTGTCCAGCTGCATTGACTTTATTGCTATCATATTTACTCTTTGCGTGTTTTTTCTCCTTTTTTGAGTATTTTTCGCGAATTAATAACAAAAAAAAAAAAAATTGGAATATTTTATTCATAAAAATTCACAGCCTCAAATGGGCAGGGGGAGAAAGTCCTGCAACAACGGAAGGTCCTCCATGCTGGGGAGAATGCAGCTGCAAATGGCATGATGGCCCGACACTTTTCGAGTGATTTTTCACACCATCGACAATAATGATATTATTTGCAATATTTAAATAATTCAATATTGCGGGGGTAGTGTTTGCGGATATTTATATTTTTTCCTCGTTATTCTTATCCTTGCATGTAATTATGGCATTGGGCTTTCATATACATAAGTATGTGTATAGAGAGATGAACAGATTTAACCGCATGTGGCAATGGCGGTGGCGGTGGCTGTGGCGGCGGCCGGCGTCGTCGTTGTCTGGAGAAGCGACAGGACATTTTTCATTTTGAAATCAATTTACTGCTCATAATTGTACAGAGAAGGCGGCTATGTGGGCTGAGGGCGGCGAAGGGCGGCGGAGGGTGGTAGCGAGGGAAGCATGGTGTTTTTCAATAAACAAATTATTTGATTATTCGAAAATTCATGCAACAGCCCTTTTGCTTCGATTCGGTGTGGTATTCGCATTTCAAAAGAGGTACAGATGTGAGGTTCTGTTGGTGGTTGTATCAAAATCGGCAACAGTAGGCTCTGTGCTTGGATTTTAATTGGTAGTATTGTGGTCGATCTCGTGTGGATTTTTTCCCTCAATTGCTATTATTATTATTTTTTTCTGAAAACGTTTTAAAACCCTATCCTAGTAGGGTATTTCAATTTTAATCCAAAGTATGTAGCACAGAGAAATGATAGAAAAAGTGCATGATCGGTAATAGTAGTCGAGTCCTTGATGCTACAGTCACCTGTCTGTTCTTTTTAGCTAATTGCAGCGAAATTATTTTCACGGAAAGTTTTTTACTTCAAGGAATCAATTCAATTGAAGTTTTGAATACATTTACCAAACATCCACGCTCTAATTATTGAGTGCACCAACAAATTATGAAGTCAAGCACTGTAGCAACTTTAGACCTCTTGATATGAAGTAAAAAATTAGCTGCAAGGTTTTGTAAAATTATCCAAATTTTTCGACAGACTACTAACCGCTAACCCTAGGCAATGCACAAGAATAGAAAAATCCTTGAATTATTTCGAACTGAAGACTATACTTTCTACCTTCTGCAAAACTGCATTTAAAGCTTATTTCTTTAATAATCTCGGCGAACTGGCCTGCAGCCCTTCATCACTAGATCCTCCTGGCTCAGCGGGTAGCTTTTGGAGATATTGATCCGGTCTAATTGAGGTTACATCTACTGCGGCCTGCCACGATAACCTAACCTGAAAGGGACTTCTTTATTTCTTGCACAGATTCAAGTGCTTAAATTTGCAATGCCTACTTCAGGATTTGGTTTCTAAACACGTATCTGTTTTATAAATTTATTAACAGGGAGAGTAAACTCCTGACAATAAAAACAAACATCTTCCATGATCGAGGGCGACTCAACTTTAATTCAATTGTTAATTATAGGTTAGGTTAGGTTGAAGTGGCTGCCAGCTAGGAGTCGCCAACACACTTAGACCAATAGTACGTCCATTGTGATACCACGTGGTCCATGAGAGATCGTTAAAACCAATTTGCGCTTCTTATGAAGCGTAGGAGGCTCTTAATGTCAATATTCATCAGGTCGCCTATATCGTTATAATAGGGAGCTCCTAAGTGAAGCTTCCTTCTACGGGAGAGAGCTGGGCAGAAACAAAGAAGGTGAGGGATAGTTTCCTCCTCTTCTTGATCCATGCAGCTTCTAAAAAAGTCGTTCGAAAAGAGGCCTAGCTTTGTAGCATGCTAACCTATTAGACAATGTCCAGTGATGGCACCTATTGTGGTGCCGATATGCAGTCTATTGAGAGAAATCAAATTCCTAGAGCGTTTTAGATCCCAGCTTTGGCCGAATCTGTTTTGTCGCTAGACATGTTGATCCACTTGTCCACCTAAGATTTGTACTCTCGACAGCATCCAGTTTGAGTTTAAGTCTGCCAGTAGCTGCCTAAGGTGCCTCTGTCCGGGAAGATGGGTATTGTTGTTCCTATTCTGGCGAGTTCTTACAATTCCCTGGAATGTCTCTATGCCCCGGCACCCAACACAAGTGAATATTGAACTGCTCAGTCATCTCCACAAGAGACGAACGGCAGTCTAGAGCTACTAATGAATTTTTAGAGGTCGATTCCAGAGATTCGATTGCTGCTTGGCTGTCTGAGAAGATGCGGATATCTCTAACAGATATCACGTTTTTCTTAAGCCAAGATAGGGCTTCTTTGAGCACCATTAATTCCGCCTGGAACGCGCTACAATGATTTGGAAGATGGAAAGGGAGCTTAAGATTAAGCCTATCAGAGAAAAAACCTGCACCAACTTTGTCTTTGGTTTTTGACCCGTCAATTTAGAAGTGTTAATTATGGTCCTGACAAATCAAATCAAATCACTTCTGGTACTAAAGGGTATTTTCGTTAGTAGTTCGCTCCAATAACTGCTCATTGGAAATCACTTTTAAGGCCATTCAAGCAACTCTTTCAAATTCAAGCAAATTTTTCTGATTGTTTTTTTTGACATTTCTGTTTTGAAACGTTTCCCGAAACGTATTAAATAGTTTCAAAGGAAATATTATAGGGTACTACACAATTCGTTCGATACCGGTTAGAGCGTTTTATTAAGGTAATGTTTTATTTTTATTGCATATTTTTAAAATCGAGATTTAATTTTGATGAAGTCTGCGATTATGGAAATGCTATCTGAGTGAAATTATTTCAATTTCGTTAAAATTGAATTTTAAGGTCAATCGGTGGGGATGTCAGTTCTTTAGGCGCGTGGCTTCTTGTATGATTTTATTTAGACGTCTATTGGCTCTTGGTATAGGTATCATTTTTATAGAGAATGAAAGTAATTAAATTAATTTATAGTGCTCTTTAATGTGTTAACTAAATGCGCTAAGTTCAATGCAAGTCAGAAATTGAGTTGCTCACAGTTTCTCTGGCAAGAAACTTTCATCAGCGTAAATACTTAAAGCATTTCTGGATTTTCAGTTCTTGAGGCTGAAAAGACTAAAACGAACTTCATCATCATCACTGAGGTTTCTAAAGCTGAATTATTTAAAAAAAGATCGGTTGTTTGAAGAAAACAAGAAGAAACGCCCACCTTTGTTGTCAAAGAAATTTTATTTCAGTGCGTTTCTAGGCCAAGAAAGTCCAGAATCAACCAAATTTGTACCAACCGACAGGTCCTGCAGAAAACGCAGACCGCTACCCAGCATCTCCCCATCAAATTTAAAGCCGCCTATGGCAGCATTCAAAGAGACGGACTATACAAAGCCATCCAGCATCCCTACCAAACTGGTTCACCTTCGTAGAATGGCGCAAAAGAATGGTTGCTGCTCCACAAGGTTGGCGAGGATCTCATCACGTATGCTCTAATAAGCTCTGACGATTCGAAGATAAATTATTCGACCTGTACAGAGACATCGCCATAGTTTGAGATAACCATGTTACTTAGGCCCATAGAGTAATCCAATCTAACCTGAAGAGACAACGCGGTAGAGGGCCTGAGAAACGAGGTGGAGAACGTGCTCTGCTTAAAGATAAAATAAAAAATGACGGTAAAAATTGAGAACGAAAATTAAAATGTATCAAAGAGATTGCTTTAAAAATAGATGAGTGGGCTGAACGATGCCATCAGCTTGTCGGTCTGACTAGCTCCATTCAGTGCTGATATTGTTTTTACTGACAATATGAACGAAGAACCTTTTTTTTTTCTGTAATCGTCTCCTCTTCTGCCACCAGCTTTGCAGAAGCAAATAAATTTGTGTTGAATAAAGAAATTTAGAGCTGAGAAAAGAGTTTCTTTGATTTCAATTTTAATTTTCAAAATCAGAATTTTATTTTGCCTTTTGTCTATCTGCAAGTGTGGCCTGTTACTACGCAAACTGCTGAACAGAAATCACAATTTTCATCACGAAAATAAGGTACTTTCGAAGCTTCAATCTCAGAATAAAAGGCTTACATATGGTCGGACTTTTTGTGAATGTCTGACTTAAGTCAGATACAGTTTTTAATTCCGAATTTCCGAATATTATGAATTACAGATGCCATTTCTCGTGCGAAAACTATTTGTGTTCCGTAGACGTAGAACGAAGCTCAAGCTCGTAAGAGCACTGTGCATGATCAGGCTTGAACGATGAAAATTAAAACCGTTTAAAGCAACTTAACGTCCTCATTCGTCACCAGAACAAATTTCTTATTGTTCATCTTTAAATTGCGATCTCAGTTATGATGTTGATACAAATTAAAGGACATTAGCTTCATGGGAATTCCTTGCAGAAGACGCTAATTATTCGGCATTTTCGTGCTGTACAGTTCAACTAATTTTCCTTTCCTTTGTATTTCATATCCTTCTATGCCTAACTACTACCGTACCAAATGACCAACATAATCGTTTCTTCTCACCACAAAAGGATAGCAAAACATTTTCCACTTAAGCGACGACAACGACATAAAACGCTATCTCTCAAAGTCAACTGTTCTACAATTGTCCTACAATCCTGAAAACACCTAATACAGAAGGTCTGTGTTTTTTTTTCTAAACCAAATTCGTGACTGTATCTTCCTTTCATGTATTTTTCCTTTTTTTTCTGCTTTGTAAAAAGGAATCCTCACACTCTTCAAGTGCCCAACAGATCTCTCAGCTTGAACATAGCAAATTGTCCCACTCTCTGCCAGCCATTATTGTCGTCATCACCATTGGCCTTATCACTTCCGTTTCTGCTTCTGAACAGCAATGTCCTTTGGTAGGACAACATTTTATTTAAAAAAAAAAAGAGTCTCCCCCAACTGGGAGAGAAACTGTCCCACTTTTCAGTTTAAGCGATCCTTGTCGCTTCGGCATACATAAGGCCAAAATACTTCCTCCCAAAACCACTTAATTTTCTATGCTGCGGGTATAATACCACCAGTACCATCACTTCAAGATGAAGAAAATTAAATGGAGACAGCATAGATATGGGGATGATACATACATCCAATTGGTAAGGGAAGAAATAGAGAGCTCCGACGACTACGACGACGACGACGACGTCGTAGGAACTCAAGAGGCGAAAGTGAAAACACATCACAGTACAAGTACGAATGGAGTGAGGGCGGGTTGGGCTGGCTGTTGGCTCTGTTGGAGAGTAATGTTTGTGCCTAGTGAATGAAACGTTGTCGTCGTAGCCCGATTAAGCAACCCCCAAGGCGGCAGTTGCCGCCACAGTCGTCGTCGTAGTCAGTGAAACCAACAGGTGTCTACGGTACATTACCATGGCATGCAGACAAATGCCAACACTACTACTTGACTCGACAAGAGCTTTACACAAGAATATAAAGAGAGTGAACAAAATTCTCTTGGGTGGTGGTGGTGGTGGTGGTGGTCTGGGTGTTATGGCAAAGAGGGTGGAAAAGCCTTTTTAAAGTACATGACTTCCATTTACTATGTGCTCACCGAGACTTCATCACTTGAATCGTCTTCTTCATCTCCTTGTGTTTGGGGATTATGTTGGGTTTTTTGGGGTTGGTTTGTTGACTACACAATGGTCTTGACCTTGACTCAGAGCAGACGGCACAAGGCACACACAATGTGGAAAGAGAGCAACATTTTGGAATTGTGCAGGTTGTAGGTACGTACTTCCTGAATAGCTATTTGGCTAGCTGGGTGACTGCCTTGCTGAGTGCGGTTCCACAGAGAAATTTGTCAGCAGAAAGGTTCTTCCAATTGAGTGTGTATGAGCAGTGAAGGCATTTAGATACGGATTTTGTTTTGTTTTTGTTATGGTTTCTTTTTTTGCCCCTGTTTGTATATAAGTTCTGCTGTAACACTTTAAGGGTAGGACTGATAATTAGGTCCTATTAGGAGGAATGACTACCACCACATGGATACATAACCTCTGCTTTGAAATATTCTCCTGTATCTATGATTTACCATATTTCGTACGTTACTCGTAATGCCAGTATGTGTGGGTGGGAATTTATTATTATAGCGAAGCTTAACATTGCGTGCCATTTCGCCTCATACCTCGCCATCTGTTGATTTAATCTAGATCGCAGGGTAAATTAGATTGCTGCCAAGTTAAAATTCTCATCACATTTACGGTAACATCGCCTGTTTGAAATATTCGGAGATTGCCTTAATTGTGTTCAATGAACTTATTGTTGTAAGGGTTGTAATACAGGGAACTGTTGAATGAACAAAAGCCAAGGTGTTTACCTAAGATGGATGTAATAAGATAAAAACCAATGAACCTTCTTCAGGAACTTCTTGTGTTCTACCGCTTCTGTATTTACTTTTAAATGCAATTTAACATTATTGTTCCCTTCCACCGCTTGCTTAACTTGCGATCCGTTTAAATCTAGGCTTCAAAGAGACTGTAAAGATGTCCGTAGTAAGGCGAATTGAAACATATGGACGAAAGGGACAAAGGGACATGGGTCCTCTAATTTTTAAAAAGTGGAACAATATGCCCTTCCACTCTATCAAAGTTCGATTGAACCATATTCAGAAGGCAACGCCACAGTCAAGGTTCAGATCTGTGCGCTTGTTTGAGAAAGCTTACTGGATAATGACTCGGAAAAGCGAAGATAGCGCAGATTAGGGGACGTAGTCCTATTGAATTGTCCTACAAGAAGATCTTAAAACATTTAAAGGAGATTCGGTTTGCAAAGTTAAACCAAAAGTCTTCTGGACAAAACAATGTCTAGCGACAAAACAGATTTGGCCAAAGCTGGACCCAAAATGCTCTAAGAAACTGACATCTCTCAACAGGTTATATATATGTATAATAGGCACCATCACTGGGCACTGTTTAATAGGCAAGTATGCGGTAGTAAAAATTGTTCAAATCTCTACCATAGAAGGAAGGTTAGCTTAGGATCAAAAATACAGGCTTTCTGATATATACAGACATTAGGAGCCTCTTACGCTTGATTAGAGGCTTGATAAGAAGGCAGAATAACTTCTCCATGGTCCTTGTGGTGGCACAATGGACTCTCCTTAGGTCTAAGTGTGCTGGAGATAGCTGGAAGCCACTTCAAAGTAACCTTATTCGACTAAGAATAAACAGTCGCGGTGTAGAATCGAGTTCTGTATTAGGATTGGGTTTTGCTTACATTGTTATCTCTTTCCCACCTGGTAGCCCATATGTACGTTGCAGCCAATTACCACTTATTTTCCTCTTGTTCTGTTGAATTCATATTTTTCCTCAAATGTGATATGAAAGGGCTCTGTCATCGGTGAACTTTTAAAAAAATGCATGCTTATGGAAGATTTTAGAAGTGCCATAAGGATGAGGACCGAACGACCTATCATTGTCTTCAGCTACCTTATCAGCCTTCTCATGTGTGACACGCTAATGTCTCGATAACGAGCAGAACGGGTATTGTGGGTCCATCAGCCCTCCACCAACTCGATCTTATTTGGTGTAGGTCTCGATCTTTGCGCAAAATTTTCAAAGTATTGAACGTTCAGTGCCCTCACTTCCTGCGACCCATAACCGATAAATTTGGATTTTAAATTTCGTTTTTACGAAGCGGCTATATTCTCTTCAGTAATCACACCTTTTTGAGTTTTGTGCGTTTTTGCATCATTTGCAGAGTATGTGGTACAAAATGTACCACAAATATGTTCGACGGATGGCTCCAGGTGCTCCATAAAATCACAGTTTCGCGCATCACCGACCGATTTTCAAAGTAAATTCGAATAATTTGGTACCGTCATCGTTATCTATTCATGAAGATTTGCCTAACTATGCGGAGCATAAATGTCAAAAAGAAGGGATGGAATGACAGCTCCGTTTTTACAGTTAACCCTATCATAAGTTCTCTCTAAACAAACAAAAAAACCTTTAATTTTTGTTGATTCCGAGCCTTAGTTCAGCCCAGTTTTCTCCTTAGGACGTTAAGGTCAAAGCCGGGGTGCGGCGTTCAGGCCTATCAGTCAATATGATATTAAGAACATTTTTTCAATGAAAAAATAAAATGGCGATAAATGGGTGTCCATCTTGTGGTGGTTTATTTATTGGAGACTTTTTTTTTCATTCATGTATTTTCAAACGTGGAAATACTGTTTCGAGGAAGGTGATTTTATAGCGCTGCTCATAAATTCGTGTCAAACGATGGATTTTTGTACCTATAAGTTCTTTAAGATGTGTGACAGCAGCTCCCAAAGCAAACAGGCGTATGTTTAAATGGGCTTCAAGGTCTGAGTTGCCATCCTTTGCCAGAAATTGGGTTGCATGAATAGAAAGCAATTGATGCTGTTCTCCGCCGCCTTTTTGAGGTCTCAAGGGCAACCGTGAAATTTAGATCCTCCTGAGATTAGTCTTACTAGCTATATTCGCTGAGAAACGTCACCATCAAACAGCGTTTTAAAAAGTAAAACATTCCCAGTCAAATCAGATATTCAAAATTGACTTTGAAAGCAATTACCGAATCAATGTAATTAATAACATCTCCTTGTAATGTGCTTGCCACCATTCGATTTTTAGCAACAACCATCGCCACCAACTCCAACTTGTAGATGCATTTGTTGCAAGACTTGGCGCACATCTTGTGAAAGCCATCGACACTAAGTGTAGGTAGGTATGTACATATGTATATCTATCTTTTCGAAATCATTTTTATACCATACGAACTGGTTACTCTATTGATGCTATCCAAGAGAGATCACTTAAACATTATACAAAACGTACTACGTGTAGTAGATATGTAGAACAACCAAACGTCATTACAGACAATTAAATGCAAAGTAGTTTCCTGCTGCTATTGCTGCAATGTACCATCTATGCACCGGCAATACACAAGGCTTGAACTGAATTATTTTTGTGCTCTGTTCGTTTTGCAAAATCTAAAAAAAAAAACTAAACATAACCTCGCAAAAAAAAGACTTAGACCTTAACACAGCGCGGTGCGAACGGAAAAGATGCAAATGCAAGAAGAATTGTTAGTGTTTGTCTAAATAGTGCTGTAATAATTTTAACGTTGTTGTTGTCGTTGTTTCTGCTTCTGTATATCATTATTTATTATTAAAAAGAAAAATTAACATCGGAACGGAAGGCAATGTCTCTCATAATGGGCCCCGACTATCCGACTATTCCCATTCAGACAACATCGTACGTACGTATGTACGTTTATAATGATAATAATAAATATGCCGACATTTTATTTAACCCGTTCGCTTAGACTTCATTCCTACAACACATCTACGAGTATTTGAGTGTTTGTTCGGTTTTCTCCTTTTGCAGTTTTGTATTTTTTGCTTCCCTCTTCTTTTTTTTTTTGTATCTCAAGCAATTCGTATAATTTTTTTTTTTTTTCTATGGAAATAACAACAAATTATACATTTATATACCTTAATTGTAATTGCAGCAAGAGGAACGACGGACGCAACAACAACAAAAGAAATAAATTGTACACGTAGATACGTTACATCCGTGTAATCTACATACGAATCAACATTTTATCTGCAACGGCCGTTAAACTAACAATTACAATAAAAATAATACCTAGACAAAAGTGGACGGAAACAAAAGAGAGTTACACAACAATATTTTTTGTTGTTTTTGTTGGAACTCAACTTGGAAGCGGCAACATTTTGTAATTAAACAATAAAAATATATCTTTTATAATTACACAATAAGTGTTTGAGGTATGTACTCGTACATGCATATGATGCTGGGGTATACATATGGTAATTAGAAAATTAAAATGAACCACCGAAACGCAGGAGTTGAGCAAAACAAAAACGGGAACGGGAACGGAACAGAGATTTCACATGTTTCTCTCTGCAAAAGGAAACACTTATTTGTATCTACACGTGAAAAGAGAATGACATGACAAACGTTTAATTGTTGAGAAAAATAGCGAGAGAATTACGGATAAGCATACGCATCTATGTATCTTTGGTAGTTCTCCATTCGGCAAATGTCTTTTGTTAGTTTTCACCCCTCTGAAGGTTGTTTTCAAAGAAATTGGAGTCGATTAGTTGTACAATACATTTGAGAACTACAAATTAACGGAGCGAATGCGCAACGAGTCTTTGTGTAAGACACCACAGACATCAATCCTCTTTCAATCCCGGACATCTCGCTAAGGCAACCTTTCTTAGTCTTTTTTACAGCTCCGAATTAGAGGACAGCGAACAGGAGAGATCTTGTAACCGGTCTTAGCGTTTTCAACTGCACCTGGACGAGTGAAATACCAATTTGTTCAGCTAACTTATCGAACTAGAAATGGACCAGGTCAGAGGTACCTATGGCAAGACAAAACCATCTACTCTTTAACATGCTTTTGGATTGAAAAAATTGGAATCAATGGAATAATCGGTAGAAATTAGGCATTTGCCTTTCTCAGTCACTTTTATGTCAACCTTGCAACTTGGCACCTGATAGGGAAGCAGTTCACTTAATGTGATATAAAATCTTGTACTACATTCAATCCCAAACCGTTTGCTCATTAAATATTAGTATCTGACTTGTGTGGCAAATTTTTATTAAAACGCAGATGTTTTGGAGTTCCACTGGGTAGCCACTAAGGCCCATAACATGCCAATCGTGTGAACATCTCTTTAATAAAGCTCATTCTGCCGCAGAATAAGCAGCATTTTTGAGTCCTCTTCCAAAAAACAATCTATGACTACGAGTACTCAATGGAAATCTGCAGGAATCTCGGGGCACTGTGTTAGTGTTGTAGATTTGCCTCGATCTTATCCTAACCTTTAAGACTTCGTTCCTAATTGCAGTTATTTAGGTGAGATCATTGTATCGATCGCATGTAAAAAGATGGGAAGTATCGATAAAATCAGAATCAGGTCAAGGATTCTTGCTTTTTAGTTTTTTGTTTTGAAAAAGAACGAAAATGTAATCGAATATTTTAAATTAATATAAACAGCACATTAAATCCCCCACCTTTATCACCAAACTGGCAGAATACTTAGGGGATTCAATTGTGCGAAGTCCTTACGGAACAACTTTGCGTGTCGTATTGGTTTTTACTAATCCACAAAGATGTAGATTCCAGCATTTTTGATCCGTTGAATATCAATTTATGCGATCTGAGTTGACTGTCAATAGATGACAGTTGACAGATTGAAAGTCATTTGAATCAACACAACTTTTCGCACTTCAGAGATCGCCATGGCCAAAATTCTCGAATTGCAGTTCAAACTAATTGAGCACCGACTGTATTCACGAGTTGACATGTGGCCAATGCATGTCTCCAAAACGGCTGATAACACGGTTACCGAACATAGTTCGCAGAGGCTGATTGTTTGACGGCTCGTTTGCACGTGCCATCATGCTGAAACAAAGCCCGTCCAATTACGGCCAGAAAAAATCCGTTATCACATTGTTGCCAGTTAAATTTTCAAAGAAGTTGGAACTAATGATGCCAAATAGTCGCTCTTTGAGAAGGTAATGGTTTTTCGGAACCCCAATTCCTACAATGTTTTAACGAACGCTCCAGGCAAGAGGATCTTTGAAACACAGCCCCTAGGTTCGAAACGGCGAAGAAGACCGAACCTGCGGTACAAAGACCAAGTTGTCGTGGATGTCAGAATACGTTGTCTTCACAACTGGAAGCAACGTGCCCGGGACCGCAGAGGATGGAAGGCAGCCGCATCTCAGGCAGAGACTCTCCAAGGGTCGGGAGCCCTTTAAGTAAGTGAGTAAACAATTTCTCTGCATTTTCCTTTTTCCCATTGGACAACTTTGCTGGCATTTGAATAGGGCTGTCCTATGGACTAATAAGCCATTTAAGCCACATGCTATCTGAAGTGTACATAAGAAATACAAATGCAAGTAAATTTGTGGCAACAGATCGTGTCCGATCCAGGGCCCAGTTTTGCGTGTTTCGCACAAAAAGTAGGGACCTACAGTTTAAAGCTCCATCCAAAAGGCAAATGGAGAGGCTTTCACATAACATTTATTACTCTCGGACATTTGTCAGACATTCGCGAGAAATGACACCATGAAAATTCTTTGTGTTTTCGACGATTCCAACTTCTAACTTCTCCCTCAGTAATCCAAGGCACTAACCACTGAGTCATGGCGCCCACATAACGTAACATAAAAAAATCCCCTCAAGGCGATTTAAGGCAGATTTTCGCGCTACATTGTTGTTTTTACAGCAATCAATAGTATGTTACCGACTGTAACTGACTGCAAGACCAGCATATTTTTCATTTCCGGGTAGCAAGTGCCGTTTAAACTCCGTAATCAGTTTGCATTTTATAACATTATTAAAAACCTCTTTACGACATATTAGATTTGCCTCAAGTGTTAATTTTGCATGTAAATCCCAAGTCAACTGCCAAGTCATAGTATGTACCACAAAAGAAGTAGTAATGCGAAATCCAGTCTATGCAATGCACACATCCTCTTACATTTAATTCGAATATAAAACGATTTTTATTGATTTTGCAACGTTTGACGGGTATTTTTACGCTTTCAAATTAATTCCATTACGTCTACAAACTATGCAGACCCCCTTGCCACCCCCCACCCCCTTATTTGATGCATCAAAGCCGCTGCATACAAATCTATAAATTTCATACCATAAACTTTAATGTAATTTCGAAACAAAGTTGCTAAATTAAACATAAAATCGGTAATATGTATTTAACCATAAAAACGCATGCAAACACACACACACATTTAGCCACATATACGAGCGAGTAATGCAAATGCATGCCATCCAAGACGAAGCAAAAGAAGTTGAATAAACATAAAATATAAAAGAAACCCGAACAGCACAAAAGAAAAAGAGACGACGACGATGACGAAGAAGAAGGCGATGAAGAACGAACACACAAAAAAGCAAACAACAAAAAAAAAAAACACATCAAAAGTATCTAAAACTGTGTGTGCGAGAGAACGAAACTCCTTCAATAAATTTTCGCTCGTATATCTTAATTGCACTTTTTCAGTTTTTAATTTTACTTGGCCACATCGAGTGCATGTTGCACTTGAAGTTGAACCCTTAGTAGAGCACCACCACCACCGCCGCTAGAGTGCATGGTTTAAGTTGATAATGTAGAGTGCGGTGGGGGTTGCAGTTACAGCAGCAAATTGTGTGCGAGAGAGCTGTTGTACCGTTGTAGGTACAATGTAATTTGAGGCAACAACATATTGGGGGGGTAAAAGAAAAAGAACTAAATAAAGTAGCAACACCATCCCAACACCACCACCACCGCCGCCGCCACCAGTGTGGTGCTGATGAAGTTGGGCCGAGGATATACTACAAGTATAGTGTAATACCGCCTGAATAGTGCGGTATAATAATGTAATATGAGCGAGTAGTTCTGGATGAAGGTGGAGTGGGGGCACATTTAATCATAAACTCTTGGGTGGATTTTTTATGATCAGAATTTATATAAAAGCAGCAGCCGGAGCCTTTTTCTCCATCACTACAGAAATTTATTGTAAATGAACATTAACTTTTCTGGCCCTATAAACTTTCATTCGCCGCCACCGCCGCCGCCTCTTGGATATTTGCCTGCGTCTAAGTACATTGTATTCTATTGGTACGTTATCGTTTTATAGTTTTATATACAACGTCAACTATAATACAATGTAATATGGGATTCGATTGCAGGAGGCTAACGCAAAACGAACAAAATTCGCGATGAGTTTTATTGCATTCCTTGCAATCTAGACTCGAATAATGTTGAGAACCCATTTGCTGTGCGAATGGATTTTTTCTTAGGAACTGTGCGAGTTGAAGAACAGCCATAAAGTCGAACGCTGAGATTATTGCAGTTAAGCCCTTCAGACTGGAATTAATTTCCTTAATAGAATTGTTTTCACCACGCAGGTATACTTTCTGTGCTGTGGGGCATTATTATTATTAATATTTTTTTTTTTTTGAAATTTGGATTTAAATGTTATTGATAGAAAAAAAGGAAGTACTTATCGAATGTGTATGCAAAATGAGTGGGATACATTGACATCATCAGAAGCTCTTAACTTTTTCAGAGAGGCAAATGAGCTATTTTTAAACGGACCTTACCACCTAGAACAACATGTCAACAGGTGTTGGTGCGTTTTAGGTTTAAACCTCTGCAAGTTATACCTCTTCGGATAGACAAGCTGTTCCACATCCGAATTTCATAGTCAAAAAATAAAAGAATCTTCTGAATTGCACTGTGTGACCGAAAAGAAGTTCAAAGATGCGTGTTTACTACTTAAGCATTTCAGTTAGACTATTTCCTGTGAGGAGTCCCTTTTGCAATTTGTATTTTTATGTCTTATCAGCTTTGACAGATCTATCATAATAAACCTTATCTGGTCTAAGTGTGCCTATAATTTGATACAGGCAGCCACTCTCAGTAGTAGCCACACGGTTAAAGGAAGTTTCTATGGAAGTTTACATGTGTACATTCTAGGGTCTACGATTGACTCGAATCTACTCGGAAAAATTAAGAAAAAAAAGTTTGATGTTGAAGCACCATTTTTAAAAATTATAAAACCGTGGTTCAATGAGTTGAAACATGATAATTTGCGTACTTCGCTCTGTCACTGTCGTCGTCCCAGAAACCATCGACCCCGTTTGGGATATGTTGGTAGAGTTTAACCGTTGCACCAATAGGGATGTCGGGTAATCCTGGTTAAAATCCCTGATCTACATTAAAGCAATTCTGCATGATTATCTGACTGTCAAGAATATTCGCGCTTAGTCGATACTGCCTAATTTGGCGAAGGCCCAAAAGAAGGCGCCAGTTGAGCTGGAGCAAAAATATGAAAGTTCAATTATTACTATGATGGTGATCAAGGATTTTTCAATATTGCTCCCGGTGATAGTCAAGAAAATGAATCTTCTCATGCGACAAAGAAAGATCAATACAAAGTAGTACACCATCATTTGTTTACCGGATGTTTTCCAAAAAGTACGTGATAAACCACCAAGAAGGCGAATTAATCTTTCACTCAGGCCTGCGTTCGTATAGGACGTAGAGGATTGAGGTGCGAAAAGGAGAGTGGAAGTCAGAGAAAAAGTGGCGGAGGGATATTAGAACCCTGGGGCATACCAGTATTAGTGAAAAGAATCGTATCATCCAATATGAAGTGATCGATTGCTTAAAAAACTCGTAATCTTAACTTAAACTTAAACTTAGGTTACCATGCTTGTGAATGCTTTCGTTCCACTTCTAAGCTAAGTACATATATACATATGTACATACGAAAGTGGGTTATTTAATGCCGGTCATTTGGGAGATGATTTATTTATACAGTGGATCATCACCTAATAATTTCGAGAGGGAGTTAGAATGAGCCATGCTTAAAGAAACCAAGAACAATAATACCATCGAAAACAAGCGGAAACAGGATTGTATTGGAGGACATGCCGACGGAATTTGGTTATAATTCGCTTCAACGGTTGGTTTAATCCGAGTTCCTCATGGAAAATCAGATTGTGTTCAGTGCGGTCCTTCAAAACAGTGTGCGCCAGTTCTCTTTTTTTTCTTTGAGAGACAGCAAAAGTCGCATCGCTAAACAGTGGCTTAGAATGAAAACTGAAGGAGGTGTGCTGGCATTTAACAAATAGGATCCATTGTTACCATAGAGGGAGCCTCTGTAATATTCCGCTTTCTCTCGATGTCTTGAAATATCAAAAAACCACAACAAGGATTTTTCACGGTCGCATATCTCACTTGACAGACAAAAGTCGCAAGTCATAAATATTATTAGAAGATTACTAATTACGCCTTTCGGAAATGGCCTTTAACGTAGGTCCTCTCATTCGTGCGAAAAATATAGCTCGCACAACGCGAATGGCCATCAAAAATGACCCCCCGACCCTATATGATATGGTTCTGCCAAAAATTTATTTTATTTTCACAGTGACGTAGAGGAAACAAGCAAACAAGCTGATGAATCAGCTAAGACCTAGTATATAGAAAGACGCGGCACAAATGCCTTATGAATACTGGTCAGTCGGCAGCTCTCTACTAATTCTTGAGTAGATGTCAATAGTTAGAGCACTACTTAGTTCTGCAATGCGTGCTTAATTTAAGCAGCATTTTATCTATTTACGAACATATGAACCTACACACCACCCACAGAACCGACGTTTCTACATAAGGAAACTTAGAAATTGGAGACTGCAGTTAGATATTCTCTTTGGTTTTGCTTAATCGCACAGAAGATGGTCTATCCTTTGAACTGAAGGAGTCTTATATAGTAGTAATGGGCACCAATCGCGTTCTTTGAAAAGGTGCACTTCGCCTGCGTAAGTTTAGTAGCAAAATATTTAGTAAGTCATCCCAATGGTATCCCGAATGCATCTCCTAGTAACCAGCTTTCAAATCTTCCAGATATTAACTCATCTAACAAGAAATACAAATTATTAAACACCATCTCCATTCCCCCACTTGATTCTCGTTCAGTTTAACTGCAAACGGATCTAACATCTAATAATATCCTCGTACTAACCACCCTGGGTTTCATTCCGATATTCAAACAATGCTACATATGGTCATGGGGGAAAATAGACAAACACCGAAAATTACGTCGTCACTTTTAATTTCTTATTCCGATACACAAAGATACACACCCAAGCATATCCATAAATTGTCGTTTATTTTAATTGCATTAAGGAGAAGGAGAAGTAACGAAAATCCCCGCATTAGATACATATGTACAAATATATTTCTACACAACAGATACAAATGCGAGAGAGCCTGCTACCCTACCCTACCCTACTACAACGCATTGTAGTAATGTTGGCGATAATAAAAATAATAATAACAGCACTTCGTTTATATCTCAAGTTCCATCTACATTCAGGCCAAAGCCGAAGTAAAGAGAAATACTCAGGGGTGTGTTCAACATTATAAAATGAATTTATTTTAGAATTATAATAAGCATAATACACAAAACCCGAGCAAATTGTACGGATATATCCCATGTTGGGTGTAGATACGTTTTTTTTTCTTTTTTTTTATATTTCAAATTTAGATTTTTGATATTATTACGAATCGTAAGTGCGGGTGTACGCTTAAGGGTGACTACACCCCGGAATTCCGGATTATTTCAATACTTCGTTCTTTAGAATGATAAGGGTTGCTCGTTTTCAATTCGATTTTGAGCGGGCTGCTTGCGCTCTATCCAAAGGGGAATACAAAATTTTTATTTTTCTGCGTTTTGCTTTTTTTCTTATTTATTTTATTGTTATTATTATGATCGTTATTATTTTCGTATTCCTTGTGTGTGTGTGTGTGTGTATGTTTATGCGTGAGAGTTGAAAGGAATAATTTTTGGTTTTTTTTTTTTTTTGTTTTATTTCTTTATTTTTGGAGGGTGCTTTTTTATTTAATTATACTCAGCTCATTTTTATTTATTTATTCCGTTTTACAGCTGCATACTTTTGTAATACATCATCATGTCTAGAGAATGGAACGAATGTTTGTTGAATTTAAGTGGAAGCTGATGTTAACAAAAGAATTGTACGGGGAAATTATTTCCAGGAATATTTTTTGATTACGGTCTGACCTCTAGGAGATCTAGCGATATGAGTAAGTTCAACTCACTTTCTGGCTTATTTGCAATAAAAGGGCTGCATAAGGAGGCTAGAATTTAATAACTATTAAAAGCAAAAATTACTGGGTCCATCTGATGCGCTGAAACATTTGTAATCCTTCTGTGTTTTAGATAAATTCATGTAAGGTCGTGTTCAGAAGAGTGCTTTCAGTTTTAAATCATTCCCATGCTGAAAGAATATTTTCTGAAGGAAGTATGAGCAGGTACGCTTAGGTCAGGCTTGCAAAATGGTAAATTTTTTTTCAGTTTTAGAATTTCCCGACATTTACCTTGTGCTTTGTCTACAAACCTGAACGGAAAACTTCCCACGGTAGTTTTAATAATTCGACCTTTTTAAAATTATTCGATTCGATGGCGATAAAGCATGGTACTGGTGTGCTACAAGATTAAAGGACTTTAGCATTGATTGCCTTTAACGTTTGACAGACTCCGAAGAAGTGGACTACATCTGCTTTAGATTAAGTGGAGTACACTCTCCACCACTCTATATGGCACACAATTTAGCTGTAGTAGTTTACGTCCTCCTTTGGAGAATCGTTATTGCCGTGAAAGCAGTTTTAGTCCTTAAGGTCATGGTCTAGCATTTGATATGTAATCCTAGCTCTATTTTGCGCTGTGCTTGCACTCTGCGTGTGGCACGCGTTTAGTCTTCGATAACAATGAAAAGCGTTCTTTTTCAAACTTCTGCATTATACTCCAGTAGAGGGACATTATATTGGTTGGTCGAAAGTATGGTTATATGCCAGCTTCTTATCTTATCCATCAGTGGTGCTCCGAGACAGTATCCACTTCCATTCAATCGACATCATGGGCAAACGAGCTCAGCTCTAGGGCTTAGAGGCTTACAGTATTAGAAAGAAGAACGCCAGCATCTTCTAGGTACACCGTCACATTCCAACCTCAGAAAGAACTTATAAGTTGGGTAATAAGCACTCAGTAGCAGACCGAGAAGAGTAGGACATAGTGCTGCTCTTTATAACAATCCACCGATAGATGCAAGACCAAGAATAGAGTTGGTGGTGACCCCTTGGTCGCATGGCCTTGTTGCCGATTAATACTCTATTGCAGACCGATATTGTATATGTACATACATATGTACATCGACAATGAGGCAGACATAAGTTGAAACTTTTGTGCGTCCAGCAACATGAGATCTTAAGCAGAAAAGGACTTACATGTACTCTGAAGGACTTAAGAAAAAGGAGGTGCTGTAAGGCCATAAAGGCAATTAGGCTGGTGGTAACTGCACGGTTAAGTAGATATGGTGTCACCTGCGTTCTCTGTTAAGAATATTATCCATGACTAAGCGGTTTATAAGGTCAACCACAAATAGAAACATTTTGAGCAATGCAATATCGCTGGACTACAGTACTGGATCAGAAAAGATCTATTGAACTTTTGTTACTTAAATGAGGAATCATTTCAAAAAGAACCAATGTTTTAACCAGGCACTATACTATAGGTAAACATGCTCAAAGGTTGGGCATTTCATACCAAGGTTGGGGTAGCTTTACATACACATCTGCTTACAAACGTAGATAACTAAATAAAAAAACAAATTGTTCACTATATTTTCACTTGTTTAAGAAGTAGAGAGCAGGTTCAGAACCGTCTTAATTAAAAAAATCCCACCCCTGAGCATAAGGGAAGTTACATATTTTACTGATTAATAAATACAAAAAACGTCTCCGCCGACATATTATCTTTAGAACCATTTTTAATATGCAAATATATGTACATACATATGCAGATACAAATTTTATCATAAATTCTATTTGAAAAATGAGTCACCCTTAAAAGTTAAAATATTCTTATTGAGGTATCGCCCCACGTCAGAAATAATTAAACATTTTTTTCTTGTCTTCGTTCGTTCAATTCAGAAATTCCTAAAATCGATTTTATGCAAATGCTTTGGAGATTTCTTTCCAATGAATGTGTTTTCTTTTTTGTTTTTCTTTGGAGTTTTTATTTTCAATAAAAAAAATGTACATATACCCTACCTACCACCTGGTAGTAGAGTTGGAAAAGAAATCGAAAAGCAGTAGCAGTAACAACGCCGATAAAAACGTTGTTTTTGAACACCCCTAATGCAGTATAACTGTCACCAGGCATGGTGACTGCCCATTCCTGCCAATATATTCTTTTAGTCTGAATTTAATAACATTTAACGTTGCTAAATGAAATTTGTTTTTATATGAGTTTTGAGTCGTTTTTTTAATTTTATTTCTTTTAATAAAAAAATAATTTTATTATCATAAATGAAGTCGTAGCCTACCCTGTCAGCCTCAGGCATTTGCTCAATTCCTGAAAGAGTGGAAAACCTCAAAATATTGCATTTTGACAGAAAAGTAAATTTTTTTCATAGATAGGCAGTTGTAAGGCTTAATCCATCAGATCGTTCTTTAAATAAAGCAAAACCTCGTAACAAGCATAGTATGAAAGTGTAGTGACCTGCGCTACATTCTCAAGGATAGGCCATCTGTTGGTTGGAAATTGCTGATAAAACTACACCGCTAAATATTTTTTTATGACAGTTGATTGAAGATAGTATCTCTTCCAAATATTTACGTAAAACAATTTTATTCAAATAGCAGTCGCCGCTGGCTTAGAAGTGGCATATCCTGTCAACTTAATTTTACAATGTAAAGTCGAAGCGAGTGAAGCGTACGCTGGTGGCTTAAAAATACTTTCACGGAGGTGTATACAGGTGGGTCCCATCATGACGGCCAATTAAGGACCAATCACCACAGTTCAGACTAGCATGACTGTGCCTGTTTTACCCAAGGTTGCGGAACTACTTTTTATTACGTGAACGCAGGCGGTAGCAACGCGCTATAAAGCTGCGTTGATGGCACTTGCAAATTCAAGAACCAGTATTTGTTCTGCTCTCATGATTATTTTCCAACATTCCACACAATAGAGCAGAACTTTAATAAAATTCGTAGAATAACAACTTTATCCTTGGATGAAGGAGTTTCGCCTGTAATCTCACACGTGAAAGCGTACTGCAGAATGTATTATTGAATTGCATTAATGTCAGGCACAGTCGCTTTGAAATTTTGTCTGAGGGGCAAATACATATCTAGAAAGGTATGCCTAGTATCCCTACAATTAAATCTAAGCCCAGACGCGGAATGTAGGTTCTGCTCGGAGGAGGACGAATCATCCGAACACATTTTCTGCTATTGCCATTGGTTAAGGAGGCCTATTTTCTACAAAGAAATACATATGTTCGCCAGCGCAGTTGACAATTTCTGCTACTAAGGAAATACGGCGCAGGGTCATAAGTCCATAGGCCATAAGTCCACAATGGACTTTTGACTCTCTTGGGTCCACAATTCGTCAATCGATGGGTCAGTAGTTCACAGAAATTTCCTGTGGACTTTTGAATCAGTTGGGTGGGTCATAAGCCCACAATTCGTCTGTCCAATTCGTTTGTGGACTTATGACCCACTTAAGTGAGTCAAAAGTCCATTGTGAACTTATGGCCTGTGGACTTATGACCCTGCGCCAGGAAAGACTATCCTTCATTATGGAGGTAGTTCGTCTCATAGACTAATTTTTTTACCCTTATGACACAATAGATCTTTTATGTCGCAGTGCCTGCAACATGGGCAAGGGTTATCCAAAAAAAAAAATCTCTCCAATTTTGATCGATAAATCCTTCAGATGGTTAATTAATTATAAATCGGGTCAAAGGTTGCCGGATCCCTTCAGAATGTATCAGAATTTTCGGATGTACATAAGACAGGCTTTGCGGATATGGAAAGCATTCGAATCTGTTCGCCACCTGCTGTGTGATTATGCCGCCCTATCCCTCAGAGGAGTAAGGACTCTTTGCAGTTACTTCTTCTCAGAACTGGAAAACCTTAGTAATGTTGGACTGATGGACGTCCTGAGAAAGTTCTTAGTTCTTAACAACTCTCAACTGTTTTTCTTGCCAGCAATGTCGAAGAAATATGGCAATGATTTCAGGGAATAGAATGGGAATGACTCGGCTTGTCGCTGACAGTTGATTTAGATACGTGGTTTGTTATAGCACATACGGCTGCCTCACTATTGGAGCAGATATCGATTTCTCTTGGATATGGCACGACTATGTGGTGAACACTCCTTTTAGCATGGATAACACTTTTACTAGTGACATCATTACAAATGGTTTCAAATTGGTCGTAAAATCAATCAGTAGGTTTACGCATCTAGATACTTACATACCTGGAGATGGCTTTCACGTAGAGGTTTCTTGTCTTTCCTGTTTCCTCTTTCTTAGCTTCTCTCTGTTGGAAAAGAGTATGGAAGTAGTTAACTAAGTTTTGGTGACTCAGAAATTTCTTCATAGAAATTATTCGTTTTTATGAGAGAGGTCCTTTTTGATGTCGCATCATAGTCTCGTGAAGGGTAAAAGTGTTGGTTTTTAACCAAACATTTTGATTATTAGGAGTGAACCCTTCATGTTGAGTCCACACGTGGAACTGAGATGGAGACTGAGTGAAATGATTGAAACCTAATTTTTTCTGAATCAACTGATGGATGGCGTCTTGTTTGGTCATCATCAAACAAAAAGATTCCTTCAACGTGGCCCAGCAGTGGGCCATGAGTTAATTGTTACAACTTCATTAGTGAATTACATAAATTATTTATCGCAATCTCTACAATGGTCTCTCATCCTCCCTGTACGAATGTGGTTAGAAGACTACATATGTGATTCTATAACGGATGATGAACTGACGCCATCACACAAACCATAGTCAAGGTTTCCACTAATCACCAATAAGTAAGATAATTTCGGTGATGCTACCCCCTTTTTGCGCTTCAGATTCTAATGATAAGCTGCTCTTTGTGTCATTGCTTTGAATAAAGTCCCCTTCAATCGACGCATATGATTCATACAGGGGGAACCAGGGATGTAGCTGGCTTTTCAGAGTGACCATAGTAAGACTCTCACTAGCCTTACTGTAAAAGTGCACAAATTTAAAGTTTTTGCCATGGCGGACCTGCATTTAAGATTCGATATAACAAACCGCAGCCCTTTGCCATAAACTTAGCATAAGAATTAAATCACGGCATGTCCCTTGGCCCCGAGTTCCATTTTACCCTTATATCCTTGCATAATATATTCAAACATTCACATGTGTGTTGTGTCTTTAATTGTCTGGAGTTGGAGAGGTTGAATTTCTCGCGCGGCGTGAGTTTAGAACCAGAGATCTATAAGCTTTCGCGAGGGTGGATGGGTGCAATACCGTGCAGCATCACACAATACCCAGTTGACGTGGGTGTAGCTGTAGACATTATTGTATCCTTTCCGTGGGTACGCGTACATATCAAACAAATACAAATGAATGAAGTTCGATTTGTAGTCGTCGTCGTCGTAGTCGTCGCAATCGTCGTCGTTCTCCATTTGATACATATGTATGTATGTATGTATATACATAAATACTGTTAGGGCAGCATAACCAGCGGCATCACCGGAGTCGAGCGAACAATTTTTAATCGAAACATTTCGATACGAGGATAAAGTCGCGGCATAACATAAGAAACGTACACGGCGAACGACGAAAGGGGGGGGGGGGGGGGGGGCACACGAGTGTGTGGTTTGAATTGCACAAGTTCACCACTGCTCAGCTGTACGTACCCACCCCACCCACCCCAATCCAATGTCGTTTAGTTGGTGTATGCGTTCAATTGCAAATGGTGCACACAGCCACACATACCAATCAACCCTCGAACACAGAGGAAATTCTCTAATATCGCTCTTAGCCGTTCACTGATTCTCGCTGGATTCCTTTTTCAAATGTCATTTGGCGGGGGGAAGTGGGAGTTAGAAATGGAGTGTATTGATTTTATCACCCTTTGTCGCGAAAATTTTGGTCCAGCAGCTCTGTGTCGTCGTGTTGCAGCAGAACGAACTCTCTGTCTCTCTCTCCTCTGGTTCAAGGAGTCATCTATTTTTTTTTTGTTCCTTTTAAAATGTATACAGTTTAAAATATTTTTGATGAGGGGGGGTTTACCCGTTTTGATTTTATTGTCTCGTCACGTTATAGTTTGCGCAAAATATTTGTACTACAGATAGATTGTCTTTCAAAAGTTTAGTGCATCCGAAAGTTATCAGCATCAGTATACTGCAGGGTTTATTTTTGTTATTGTTTTCAAGACTAAAAGTATAACTTAAATCTAAATACGTATAAGTATCAACTGTTTTAAAGCTCTTTATATGTAGAACTAGTTTGCGTAAAATGTATGAAAAGGGACCTCAATCATCCGGCTCGATTGCTTTCTAAAGTTGAATCGCCAAGCTAGACATTGACACCAATTTCACAGCACTTTTGTGTGTTTAAGTCTTGCTTTTGGAAAGCGAATGGATTTCACATTTCTTTCAATGCAGGAGTGCTGTAAAGCTACTACAACTTTACTTGCCTTAAGAGACTCATAAATAACACAATTTCTATGAAAGATCAATTTCCTACTTCAGGTTAGTGCACCATCAAGGTTTATAACCTCTAACTTAAAGGAAATCATTGGGCAGAGGAATAGAAGACACAGCCTCAAGCTCAATGAGGAAACTTTTAGCTCGGGAAGATTGAACCCTTCAATCGCAGTACTATCAAGACTATTTTTGGGCGGAACAGACCTTTTACACATAAGGAAGCTTGATCTTTATACGAATACAAATACTTGGCGTAACAGACGAAATGTTGTCCAGGGCTCAGGTTCTGGAGACCGTTCGTGTTGTGCGTGTTCATTTTTTTTCCCACAGAACCACGACGCTTGATCTTATTTCTACAGGAAAATTGTGTGACGACGTCTTCCATCAAAAACTAGAAAAATGCCATATATTTTTATAGTTCTTCTGTTGATTAAATTTTTCATCATATTTTTGCATAACTGCCTACTTCCAGGAATAACCGTACATAGACTTTATCTTCAACATAGCCTCAGAGGAGAAAGGTTAATGGTGTTAAATAGCACGATCTCGGCGGTTAATTGAAGTCTCCATTTCGAAAAATCACACGACCAAGAAATTTGTCATGCAATAGAGCCATTGTTTTACCAGCCGTTCTCGTACGTCAATAAACTCTATCCACGTCCATTGCATCGAATGTCAATATCGTTCGGTAACGCAATGCATCCACTGAAACGGTCGCACCAGCGTCATTTTTGAAAAAAATATGACCCAATGACACCGCCAGCCCAAAAGCCGAACCAACTTGTCACTCGTTGTGGATGGAGAGGTTGTTCCACTATTTCTCTTGAGTTTTTGGAGACCCAGATGCGATGGAAATGAACCTCATCACTCAGGATAATTTTGTATAAAAAATCATGGTCTTGTTCATTCATTTACAGCACCCAAACAACGAAGGTATGGCGTTGTGCTTAGTCTGCTGGGTTCAATCCTTGTTTCAACTGGACTTTATAATGCGGTACAAAGCGGATGCGTATAGGCCCAACTGCTATGATCGTCTTGAGATGGACACACCTGGGTTTTCAGCCACACTCTCAGCTATGGTGGCGATATTTTCAGCTGACTTTACCAAACGAACACGAGTTGGAGTCTTCACATCGCTAAGCTGCCCGAGACGTTCAAATTTATGGATTCAATTCACTACAGCTGTGCGAGAAGACGCTTGATGATGACCAAAAATAGTACGAACTTTATGAAACACTACCGCCATACGTTCACCGTTTTTGTAGTGAATTTCCACTATTCCAACACGTTATACGAGTGTGTATCGATGCATATTTAATAACCTCCTAGTTTTTACTTATCAAAAGTCATCACAATGAAAGTTGACGATGGCAGTTCAACAATATGCAGAGCCACGCATTTAAGTCAAGAAATAAATTAAAAATTGTTTTTTAGATCGACACACTTAAAAATCGTTTCTAAAATGCAAGATGTTACGCAATTTTCATGAAAAATTACTCAAAGTCCCTAGTTTCTTAAGACAGAGTAAAAGGATGGTGAATAGGGTATCATACAATCGGCTCCAGACGGTTTGTAGCTTTTCTGTGTGTTTATGAAAAAAATGAAAACAGTTTACTACCTTTAAAAAATATTTTTGGCTATCTAAGTTACGTTTCCCATACACTTTCAACAATAAGCTCTTCTAATACAAACATTTCCTTTCATTACTAATATTTTAGACAACACATTGTAAGATTTACTATAGATAGTTGCTATGGAAAGACTTAAATTCTTTTTAATTCAATTTCCCTTGGCCCATCTGCTGGTATTTATATTTAATGTATATTTGTCACTTAACGAAACAAGGATAATCGATTTCCCTACAACTACAAGGACAGCTTCAATTAGTTTCCTAAGTATCATACAAAAATCATTAAAAGAAAACTGCACCAAAAGCATAATGAGTGAAATAAGAAAGGGGGACAATAGCTCGAACATCAGTGATTATTACAAAAAAACCGAAACCAATGTAAAAAAGAAATAATAATCGGGCCAACTTAATATCTGTGCCGCAGCGTTATTTATATAAAAAAAAAGTAAGTAATAAGTAGCTTCCAACAGGCGCATGCTTATTTTTTATTTCTCGATTTCAGCTCGAAACGAAACCAATATTTATGGATCACAAACAAAAAAAAGCAGCAAAAAAAAACTCTTCATCCCTTTTGTGAGAGTTATAAGAGTTGGACTGATTAAACCCTAAGAAACACAGAGGGACTTGAAATCAACCGAACAAAATAATAATAATAATAATAAATTGAAAGGAAACCTGGAATCTGTGATAAAAACAACACGAAGCAGAGGGAGGAAGTGTATACGAGAAGAATGATTAATTGCTAAAAGTTCAATTAAACTACCTCCACGGGCATTTTTTCCCCCCCTTCTTCTCTCGTGGTTATGGAATTTCTTTCTGGTTTATATTATAAGCATTATTATTAATGTTCTTGTTTTTTTTTTTGTATTATTTTATTTCTTTGAACAACAGGGTGTTTAACAAGGAATTTGTTGGTAATTTTTTTTATGGTTTCTATGTTATGCAATGTTTTAAAGGGTGGGCCATCTGCTGGTTATTTTTTTAAGTTCTTCTCGGAGCTGCAGCGTTGAATATTTTTCAATGATTATTGCTTTACTGAAGAAAGTATATATTCCGATTGTTTATGAAAAATAATTTTACTTTAAACTTTTTGCTTGGCAGTGGATTGTGGATTTTTTATGACTGTACGCAAATAGCTCGATGGATATTTTCCTTTAGTGCATCAATTATTTGTGAATCGTTCGAGTAATAACGATTCTTAACAGCTCGCCATTAAAAAGACCAACGACTTCAAATTCCAGCTGTCTGATGGCGAAGACAAGTCTCCAAAATGGCTGATCACAGGGATATGGGGCTGGAGTGGCACATTTCACTATCCTGCTGGAACCAAAGCCCATTCAAGTCTAAATCGTCCAATCGCTGCCACACAAAATCAGTTATCATATATCTGTAACGCACTCTTCAACGTTATTTTTATGTCAGCTCAATCTTCAAACAGTTAGGGATCACCGCTCTAAAACTCGCTTCAAAGAATCAGCTTTTATACGATTTATTGAGTTAATTGGACCTTCCAAGCAAATATTCCTTGTTCAATATTTGCCTCATCGAATTGCGACTTATGTCTAGTTGTTGAGTTTTGCTCCGAATTGGCGTTTTCATGTAGCATTTGGCGGGAAAGCACGCGGATAACTTCTGCAGAAGGTGGAGAATAAGTTGAAGATACCAAGCTATTTAACTTTACATGAGTGTACGTACACATCTATAACTCTTTGATGCAATAAGGCTCTATGACTGTTCAACAATTAGTTGCAAAATTCTTGCATTTTTAAAGCGAAACTAATGTCACCCTGTTGGTTATGCGATGCACATTCGACAGATGTGGGTGCAGAGTGTACCAAGTTGTCGGTGCAAATCTATGAGAACTCACACATGTGCTTAATAATACGTAATGTGAATGAAGAAAGGGAGGTTTTACGGGAACTGTATACATATTCGAGTATTTTATGAATTCTGTAAGTAGCTTTTCTGAATACTTCAACTTGTTTGATGATCGCGATACTTTGAATCGACATTATATAGAAAGACTTCCATTTCAAAGCTAAATTAGTGTTTTCTAAGTTAATGTTGTTATTTCGGTGTAATTTATTGGATAGCATTCCTGAAAGAGGGACATCCTGTCATTGCCGTCTTCCCAGAAGCCATCCATGCCACTCCGGATATGTTGGTAAAGAACAACGATGCAACTACAGAGATATCGAGTCGTCCTTAAGCAGATCCGTGATGCATCTAGCGCTAAGGAATATTTGTGCTCAGTGGATGCAGCATTTTCTATTATGAGCTTGAAAACAAGCAACAATAAGCCAGCAAAAGTTATGTGTCCAGAGAGTTACAGAGTTGCCACATTTGTCGAACGTACGGACAATACTAGATACCACTGTTTCACTGCAAGATAGTCAAATGATCACCGTAGATTAGTACATCACGATTTGCTTACAGGGTGAATTATCCTTCATCAAGATACTGCACCATCACCATTGGTATTGTGCGTGTTATATTTTTTTCGCTCTAATGGACTTAAACTTCAATTTCCCGCGTTAAGCATACATTGACAGGATGTATACTTCCTTACCCGTATCTGTTTTTGACACATCTGTCAATTGTGAGTGCAAACGCATTCTTTTAGCGCTATTTAGCCGTATCACAACAAGCCATAGGAGATCCACCTGCAAATGTACTTATTAAACTGTTTGGAGGAGACGGTATGTCACTGTATAAAAGAGATAGGGCATAAGCCCAACTGTGCTAGATTGAGGAGCTCCATCTCTGATCTATTTGAGGTACTATTCGGGTCTTAGAATCAACAGAGTTTTTTTTATTCCTTTGTCTGTAAGTTGTTTTGGCGGTTAGAAGTACTAGGAATATTTGCTTCATGCTGCTGTATGCTATCCCAAGTCTGTCCATCGTTTGGTTGAACGATGTGACTAACTGTTGACAAACGAACTAGTGGCCAACTTTTTTTTTTATTAATTTACAGATTGATGACTCATTTGGAGCAATATTTCGACACAAAATTTCACAAAGCTTGCTAACTGTTTCAGCAAAATTGTCCTCATTTTTATAACGGGTTTTAAAAATAATAACGCGTTGAACCTTTGTGTGTGATCCATATTTACTAATCGGAATATTGGCACATGTTTTAAATGACATTTTTAGGGGTGCTAACCTTATAGAAAAAAAATTGGGCGAAACTAAAATCTACTCTCGCAGTGACATTTTTACCTTTTTATTAAAAGCTAAATTGACAAACGGATTATTTACCTAGTAATAAAGGATTGGACATTTATTTGAACACAGATGCCGTGTCTCTTTGTACCAGAGATGACTCCAATCTAACTTTTTCATCCCAATATGCTTATTGAAATCATATTTCCACAGTTCAAGCAGTTGAACCGACAAGTAACATTTTCATTTCGAAAGCGGTCTTACGAAATACTCAGTTATTTTCGAAAAAAAATAATAAAAAAAGAACAACATACCTATGTATATGTATGTATGTATGTACGTCAACTTAGTTAAAAGGTAGTGTCAGTGTAAAGTCAGCCGCCAAATTAATAACAATAATAATGATAAATACAAGAATAAATAAACGGGAAACGACTACGACGCACCAATGTCGAAATAATGAAAAAATAAAAAAATAAAATAATAAAATTAAATAAATAAATGAGGTTTTTATCTGCGTTATTATGCTGGAGAGCGTGCACTGCTGGCACTGCTGGCACTGCTGGTTATAGGCAGTATGGTTGGTGCTGACCCAGTGCCGGAGTTGGGGCGACGAGTTGCCATTGCCATAACCGTCACTACAGGAACTCTCACACTTTTCGTTTCGTATTCAACGAAATAATTCGAAATGCCGAATGTGGGAAAAATGGCAATTTCCATGACAGTCCGTCCACCTCGTTCTTTTCCTCGGCACATTTTTATTCACTTTTGGTCTCGGTGTTGTCTTTTTTTTTTCCTCATTTTCGTTGTAACTTTTCTGTATTCAATGTGTTGTATATTTTTTTTTTGTTATTTTATTTTTTTTTTATGGCAGAAAAAACACATTCACCCATCATAAAGTGTAATTACTTTAATGATTTTATGGCTCCGCTTTATATATGAATCATGATTGCCGACTGACTGACTGACTCTCTGTGCTGTTGTAGTAGGTACAACCAAACATTAGGCGGAATACATTATTTGTTTTGTATTTATGCGAGCATTCCACTCACAAATACACTGTGACGAACAACAACAACAAAAGTACAAATTATAGTTATATTGTATGCAGTGCAGGGCGAGGGTGAGGGTGAGGGCGAAGAGCAATTGTAATAACACTGGCGCGCCATGGCGAAGAAATTCGTTTTATTTCATTGTCTTTATTTAAAATAATTTCGTTTATTATTATAATTTTTTGTTTTTTTCTCTTTCTTGTTATTTTTTGTATACAGTTTCATGCCGCATGCTCTACTGAGTCACAAGTCTAAATTACTGGTGGATGGTTGAGGCAGATACTATACGTACTCGTACGTGAGCAATTTGCTCTTGTCATTTGTCATTTATTATGTGCATATCTGTATACTATTTGTTTACTTGCTTTATTATACACACACGTCCATATATAGATATTAATAATTAAATATATAGGTAAGTCGACCAGTTATTATAATGTAGAAATGTTTGTTTTCCCTCTGTGTTGTGTTGCGTTTCTTTTTTTTTTTTTTTTCTCTTCGATTTGTATCTTTTCGTAACGATATACGGCTTTCATTTGTATCTAACATGCACGTAAACCAGTAATAATTATTTCTTTTTGACACAATGTTGTGCGAGGTCATAGGAGCTGTAACTAATGGTTAACAAGGAGGTCATATTTATTCTTTTATTTGAGTTTTGTTTTGTCTTTTAGTTAAGACCTAAAATTCGCCTTCAGATGCAACAGTTTTGCTTGAGAAAAAAGATGCAGGCTAAGATTTTATAGTTTGTACTCAAACTTCACTGGTATTCTGAGTACAATTGTACTATTTCTAGTACTTTCGAGTCTCGAAAATTACACTACTACCCGCAATGATACTCGAGCACACTGCAATCATTTTAGAGTTATTTTAAAATTATGAACTAAACTAAAGTCAGGAAGAAAATGTATGGAACCAATTGTGGATTTTGTAAGAAAGACATAAACTGTTTGATTTTTTTTAGAAATATTCTTATAAAAGGCATATTTGGGACCAGTTCTGACGAATTTCCTGCAAGTACATAGTTAATCAAATGTTGAATTTGGAACTTTCAAATATTCTGGAATCATAAAAAAGTGTTTTCTTTTGGTTTTGGCCACTAGGGATATTAGCGTTGCTATTTGTCTGACGGAGTTTTTGTCATTATTGGAATCCACATTGATCTACAATGATTTTCTCAGCTTGGAAATAAAAATGTTGTCACAGTCCTCAAAACTCACTCGGCTATGCATGTAGGATGACGACGGAGAACACTGCTACTCATTTAAGGTTGGAAAGACACCACCTAGACCTTCAATACCACTTGAGGTTTAAGATAGGGCGACGCACTGTTATGTAGTTTCTTCAACTTTATATTCGAAAAAATAGTTGGAAATTCCTAGGTCAATACAAAAGGCACTATTTTTCAAAAGTCATTACAACACTTGTTACCCAGATGACATTCACATTATCGGCAGTAGTCACTACCCCTTACGCTAACATCGAATCAGAAGCTGGTAAAATGGGTCCAACGTCTCGGCCAGAACGTTACGATGGACAGATGTAACCTCGAGGTAGTGAATGAATTCGTCTTCTAAGGTTTTGCTATAAACTCTGTTTTAGCGCGGAAATCTAATGTAGAATAACACGTGATAATCACTGTTACCATGGCAACTCCTTGGCAAGGCTCTAAGACATGCTATATAAGACCGTCATCATTCCCGTCCTGCCAAAGTTGGATGAAAACTCGCTTGGAATCTTTGAGAGAAAAGTTCTACGTTCGATTTATGAAGGAGAAGATTTATCCACGAAGCATACGAGCTGTAGCGACGTCGATCTGGTCAAAAAGAGACTTGAGGAACCTAGCCATCTTGGTCATGTAGAGCAAATGAACACTAATCTTTGATTCCACCACTGAGGGACTGCGCCGAAGAGGACGACGCCATTTCCGTTGGCGTGCTGAAGTAGAATGTGACCCTAACCAAATACATACTTTGAAAATGAACCCGGCAAAAACGTTATGGATTTAAAGTGTGTTATAGGGACATAGTTTTTTGTGGCCACAATTGGAGGATTTCGACATGGACGGGCTGTGGTTCCAGCAGGATGGCACAACATTCCACACAGGCCGGCAAACGATCGATCTATGGCGCTCTAATAACATTATCATCAGCCCATTTGGAAACGTGCTTGCTAACAAAACAAGAACACGTCAACCATAAACGGTTCAACCCGACCTGCTTGATTTTGCCTATCAGGGCTGAATCATCTGGTGCAGCCAAGTGGCTGGAGTGCGCTTTGTTGAGTACTTTAAAACCAATTAAGAGTTTTGTGAATTTTGTTAAATGTTTTGTGCAGGATACTACAATTACTTGCGTAGATGTCTTAAGGTGTCGAAAGAAAGAATGGAGAGACAACAAAAGTCTCAAGACCTCTTACTTTTTTTTAGAACGATATATCCCTACTCTCGAAAGCTCAGCGTACATTTTACTTAACCATAAGTGGGAGTGAAGTCTATTAACAAACAAATACATGGTCTCGATACAGCATGAATTTTCAAATTTTAATACATACTTGCGCAACTATATGTAGATATGCATACCGATTGTATAGTTTTATTTGGATTCTGAAAAATATCAACGCATTCTGTTTATTATACGCAAATAGGCACGCAAAGTACTCGTATTGTACCATCCCCGTGCCTGGTTTATTGTACAATTATACGGTAGCAGATGAATGCCTACTAAAACCGACCATGCAATTACTGCAAAAATATATTTCACGCATTCCCCAGAACACTGATGACAAAAACAGATGACTTTCCTCTCAAAGTCATAAATTAAACACACATTCCAACTTATTACAATCTAAGCAAAGCATTAAAACACGAACTTATACAAAGTATAAAACCAACCTTAACGTTCCTTTTATGGTTGATTTTAGCACAAAACTAAAACAATTACATTTCAAGTAATAAACAAAATGCAACAAATTCAAAGTAACAAAACCTTTGAATGGTTGCAAGCAGAAAAAAAAAAAAACAAATAAAAATAAAATAAAATAAAAAAACAGGCATTTGCCAGTAGTTCCCACACACGCACACACATGTAGAAGACGGTGCATGAGCAACCAGAGACTAAGTAGTCGCCCTTATGTTTTATTATGTTCTCAAACGAAATATCCTTGCACATTAAATTTTATTCGCCTTTCTCAATTGACTATTGTAGCAATTGCATGTGTAATAAAAAGAGTTGCAGTGCTTCTTTGTAGTTGCCGACCACCAAGCCGACTGTAAGCTGTGTGTTTTATTACACACAGTCACTATAACAGTGCAACTATACTCCTGGACTCCTGGTGAACTTACAATTCTGCTCTAGCATACAATATCCGTTTAGAAAACAACCCTTTTATGTTTTATCACACACAAATCGACTTCCTGTCCGCGTTTGTTAAGTTATATAATTTCAGTCGACAACATCCAAACAGTTGGTATGCGCATATGAAGCCCTAACGACGATTTTCATGAGTGCACAGGTACACCTACATACCTCGTCCCCTTTTTGGAATTAACATACCCCCCTCATAATTTATATTTTTATCCCCCCCCATTTCATCGTCATCTCGTCGTATGGTGCAACACAGAAGAAGAATTGCTACTTTTGTTACACATTTTAACAGTTTCACACAGTGCTCGAAAGCAATTAAGAAAATGCACCACCCCAACCAGCCACGACCAACCCTTAAAATATTCTCCCACCCTCTCTGACGGGTGGAGTAGAAATAAAAATAAGAAATGTTAACATATAGAAAATAGGAGAAACATTTAAGCACGGCACTTGTATGGAAACGTAGGTACATACGTGCACATACAAATATTAAATATTTATATTTTGCATTCAAAAATACATCAAATGAAGCCGTCGTCAATGGCGGTCTACGTCTGCAAATAGAGGTTCTGACGTTGGTATGGAGGCTGCCACACCTCGACTTTTGGCCGCTCAATTGTACGTAAAAATGTTTCAATTTAGTTTCCATTCGGTGCATTATTCTTTTTCATTTTGTTTTATTACCCAGAGAATGGGAGGAGGAGAGAGAAAGGCATAAAGCTACTCCTTTGTTGTATTAATTGCAAATCCAATATTGAAAGGAAACCTGAATCCGAGAAGACAGTAATCATCCATACCTCACAGGATGGGTAAGAAATTGAAAACAAAATTGTTTGTTTTCCATTTTATTGATTAACTTTGAACTAGGTCTTTGACCCAAAAGGTTTCCGAGTAGGGCAGTCTTATGCTTGGTGCTAGTCGAAGGGAAAGGTTCACACGCACATCTGGCACCGGATATGAAGCGGAATCATAATTTGTATACCAGCATACCATGCAAGGGATGCTCGTTGGCGAAGGTCTTATGGCTATTTATTGCGGAAATGGGGTAATTACAGAATTTAACAAGTGCTATTTAGAACACATTGGCCTTCAAGATACGAGTAGCTCCCTCTTTTGCGTAGCTATGGGAAAGGAAACCATGGCTCAGACCACGAATCAAATGTGAACAACTTTAAGGTATCGAACAAGTGAGAGTTCATGCAGTAGACTGAAAACGCCGTATGAAAAATCACTAAGTAGCTTAGAATTAGTAGTAATAAAGTTATCTTGAGTCTTGGTATTACGATGATTATAAGTCTGTGTATAGGGGATTAAGGTGCAATCGGTTACAGATATTTGGTTTGAATGTTGCTTGTGGTTCTGCAGGACGTGCATGATCTTTTCATTTCCATAGCGGATAGTGCGTGCAGAACTTTCAGGGTCAGAAGAACTGGCTTTGATACCCAGTGACAGTAAGCAACTAGCTGAATTGGCCACGTCTAAGGTGTAGAAAGTCGTTCTTTGAGAAAGTAGTTAAATTCGAGGCTCTTAAGACTTCCACAAATTAAGACCACAACTTTTTCATAACACAGTGCATTCATTTCTAACCTTCTGAAAAACTTTACCACCATGGTAAACCACACTTGCAAACAAAAAAGAAAGTATGTGGTCCAGGGCCTAGCTTCTCCACACATACATATAGAAGGGACCTACAGTTTAGAGCCATATCCGAAAGGTAAATGGAGAAGCTTTCTCTTGACAATTATTACTTTTCGAACGTCGAACCTTCTGCTCAGCGATCTAACGTACTGACCGCTTGAGCCATGGCGGCGCCCATACTTGCAGGCTTCTCAAAACTGCAATGCTGCTTTGGTAAGGTGAACGTTAAGAATACCTCGATTTAAAGGGAATTTAATTCACTTAACACAAAACTCGAATCATTGGCGGAAAAGAGAGTTAGGATAACGTGATCAGACGTACTTGTACTCCTTTAGGAACTATAGTAATCTTTTCAGAAGCTCAGTTCGTGTTAAAGAGCACGTCTTACTGAAATGAAATATGCAAGAGCAAGTCTACGAATCCAGAGTCTTTTTCTACCTCTATCGTTTTGTATACCATAGGCAGTAAATGTAGGCTGGAACCTCTAAGGTGTTTTTTGGCTTTAGACTACTTTTGAGATAAAAATATAATTTACTGCCAAACCTAAGCAAACCATGCCACAATATAACACAAACTATACTCTACCCGCACTTGATGTCTCCACGGTAAGCCTACCTTCGCAGTAGATTTGGTTAAGCTTAGTGCCTTACAGCTACATAGTTCTTAGAGAAAGAAGGATTGAGTGGTCATACTTTGTAAATTTCGACATGCTCGAAAGCTTTTTCTCAATGGCAACAACCTAATTTTCTCATAGTTTATCTTACTTTGAATCTTAGCCTATTTCATCCTGCCAATTACTTTTCGGATCTAAGAAAAAAAGGCCGAAGAGAATGGGTGGTGTGAATAAAAACTAAGGGAACACTTCCAGTGAACACTCATGAGTGAAGTATTTTCGTTCAAGGGAAGACTCAATTTGGTGTGAATAAAAAATTTCCTCTAACTTGGTTCATACCCTCAAGTTGAAGTTTAAAAACTAAAGTGAATAGCTGTCAAATCCAGCATGTCATGGGTTTTTAAAATTATGGAAAGATTGCCCGTCTTTGTCCCTATCCCCTTTTGATTTCATCGTATTTTCAATTTTCGTCCTGACTTGCGAGGTGTTCAAATCAACGCCATGGAATTTTTAATTTTTTCTTCCATAGCTTCCAACGCAATTTCGCTTCTTTCCAGCAAGCAAGGATAAAATTGTAAAATTTTTATGAAATCTTCTTCGTCCATTCCATATTTTTTTTTAGGGTTTCCAGCTTCACTTATTCACAGTATTCTCCATTTTTTTTTATCTCTTGAAGTTACCTCCAATGCACACTCAACTTCTTAAAGTGTTCACTCAATAGATTCCATCTTTATTCACACCAAAATGGAGGGAACACTCAACTGTCAAAATATGTGAGTGGAGGGTTTTCGTTAAACTTAACGAAACCTACTTTTATTCAAACCAGATGGAGTGTTCCCTCCAAAATGCTGAGGGAACACTCACACTCAATTTTTATTTACACCACCCAATGTATTTCAATATTTTCTATCCGTTCTTGCGTCACCTATTCAAATGCGCATGCTCCGGACTATAGATAATCAAGTGAACTTTATATATGTATCTAAGCATTTTATTCTAAAACTGTTGGACACTTTTCTACCCTAACTTGGAGTAAACAAAATCCCGAGTAGCTGTAGTTCTAACGATTTTGACAATTGACAATGTATCTCCAAGTAGAAGTCTCTTTTGTAGTTTTCAAAATCTTGTCAGTTCAGTTAAAAAGACCCGAAGATCATGAAAAGAAAAGTCTGAGAGGTGATAAACGAAAATGCATTAAAGTCTTATGAGACGGATTGGCAGTACATTCATACATATACATACATATGTATGTTCGTAGATAGAATCAGAGCCATCCAAATGGTTTATGGATTATTTTCGCTGGTTTGCGGCCTCCCATTCAAACAATATGGAAGGTTGGAGCCCATTTTCCTCAGCTTAAGAACAGTTTCAGTTGTTTTGCTTTCTTAAGAAGTGCCCTAAAAAAACCTATGTGCGCTAAAAAAACCTATGTGACTACTTGATATTGATCATAAATAATTTCTTGGGGTTTTGCATGAACTGTATCTTAAATAAACAAGACCTACATATGCGTCGACAGTCTCTATAAAAGCATGGAGACTATTTAGCAAGAGTCCTGGAAGGTACTGATGACCAAACTTCTGGAAAAAACATGTGTGTTTCTCGCTACTGCGTTGACCACATCAACACCTTACGAATCATCGTCAAATAAAGCGTTTCCTCCACGCTTGTCTTTAATTAACTTCAAAAACGGCGAAATTCAATTGATGCAACCCTGCACAACAGAGCGGTCCAAGCAAATTTGTGGCTACAATCAAAGCAAATTGCGAAGGTACTAACGTACCGAACAATCAGTGGAACCCAATAAACTCTTCCCACCTAGCTCGAGTACCTAAACCAAGCGGATGATGTTGCTACCTTTCCACAGAGATTAAGGGACTTCTATTAGTTTGTTGACAGTGACCACCCTGATGGGGTCGAACATATTCAATGATAAATCCAAAACTATTATGCTTACTAATAACTAGTCAACCTCAACAAAAAAAAACATTATGGTCAACAGGTCGAGGGTGCACATAATTTCCGGTATCTTGGGAACATTGCCTATGCTGATGCTGATGGAGGACGAAATGGAAGAGCTGTCAAATTGGAAAGCAATAGTTGCGGTCGTTATGTTATCAAGGACCGGAAGTGATGCAATCAATTTAAATATGAGGCTAGGACTGTTCTGCTATTTCGCTCTAACTTGCAGTCGAAGCTTTCGTACTCATGCAACACCTGGATAGTAACCATCAGTGTCTGGTCTGATAAATAGATGCAAATATGTACAAATATTTGTCACGAACTGTTCATGAGTTACGTGTAGCAGCCATTCGTCTTGTGCATGTATGAATGGAACTTTTAGGTTACTGCATACTAAGGGAATGGAATTTGGAAGTTTCTCATGTGAAAAACTTGTTTGCTATTTTCCAAGACACGAACCCCAAGCTCCCGCTCAGTAGTCCTCCGCTATTCTAAATGAATAGATACTCTAATGAGGAAAGGTTAGTGGATTCGGCATATCCTTTGAATAGTCCAGTCGGAATATGATCGAAAATACATACAAGTGTCGTCAATTCTGAAAAGTTAGCGCAAAATATCGAATATTATGAGACGTATGTATGTAGGTGTGACTCATAAGGGTTGTCCCCCTAGCCCAACTTAGTTAAGTCGTTATAAATCACCAAATCCGATTTTTAAGTACGAAACTAAAGCAATTTTCAAATCCCCGCATGACACAATATCTCTTCGGAAATATTGCATTGCAAAGGTTTCTAGATTGCTTCTTCCCTGCTTCGTAGATTCAGGCAAAATGTCGACATATATTTTCCCTTTTGTAGTAGTTTTACGTCAGAGAAAAACTTTTTAAATAATTTTGAATAATGTATAATATTTGTGTGTGCGCCACCGCTCACATTAAATGAGAAAAAAAATGAAAAAAAAAAACACGGAAAGGCAAAATATATTACACAAGAAAAAATAATATATTATTATGATACATGGAGCTATAAATTCCGATTACACTGTAAGGATACACATACATTCTGTTGAGTTATTATCAAAGTTATAACATTTAAGAAGAATGAAAAAAAAAGGACAAAGAAAGGAGCCACTCTCCTTGCTAGCAGGTGTGTTCAATGTAGTGCGATAAAAACAAGAAATAATAAAAATAGAAGTAATTTTGAGAAGGAAAGGATAAAATAAATGTTTTAGTGTGGAAGCAAGAAGGTCTTGTAATTAAATGGAAATTGAAAACCGTCCCAGGCTCTCCATGGATGGTTGTTATCAAATTTGCGACTGCCATCGTTATCCTGAAAATTCAGCACGAAATATGTGGTTATCGACGCTTTGCTCTGATGATGATGGTGATATGTTTTTGCCGGGCGATTACGACGACGAATACCATGTATGTACATAGGCTCTTTTGTGAAAATGCACCCCTTTGACTAAGGATAGAGCGACCACCAAGAAACGCAGCCCCCGCTTCCCGCATATGTCACAGGACTTTTTCTCACTCTGCTGCTGCTGCTGCTGCTGGTGGTGTTCTTGTTTAGAAATATCCCCTTTGAAAGCGCCGGCGAAAGTCGCTGTGCCTGTGCTCCCATGAATTCCCATGCCCATCGAAGGCTATCTCGATTTTTTTTTGTCCGCCACCATAGAGGAGGAACAGTTATACACACAAATATCCGGCATAGAAAAGCGACGTAAGCGACGAAGCTTCTACCGATTCTCTCTCTCTCCACGATTGTCACGGTTCTATCAAATACAGAAGCACAGCAATCGAGAGCTGAAGCTCTCGGGAATCGAATATAATTTCGATTCGAGTCGTCGTCGTCGTCGTCGTCGTCGTCGTCGTCGTTGTCGTTGTCGTTGTCGTAGTCGTGGATCCTTTGCTATATCTGCCGTTAGTAATACTGCTGCTTCTCGTGGTGCACACACATGTAGCACATGTGGGGTATGTGGGGTATGGATGGGAGATTTATATTAATTTTGAAATATAAGTCTACGAGGTCATTCTCCAGAGTAGTAGGCTGAATGTCCGTGCCCATCATATACAACGGTATAGCCATAGAACATCCATCGGATATGGTAATTCGGAGGAGAAAATGGATCGATTTCAAAACAAAACCCTTTCCGGCAGCGCCAATGATGGTAGCAGCACCAATCACACCAGCATCACCAGGCGCATAAGAAGTAGAGTAGTAGTAGTAGTGGTGGTGGTAGTGATGGTGGAGGTGGTGGAAGCTAGGGACATAGAGAAGAAAAAAATGGCAGGAGGCACCCGTACCGTACCGCCACCAGTACCTCCGGCTCCTAGCCTTCCTATTGCCAATTCGGAGTACAACATTTGCAGTGGTAAAAGTGGACAGAATTGTATATTTTATAGGACGAAACAAAATGAATTTATCTGCACACACTATAACGCTTTCGCATGTTTGTGGGTTTTTTGTGCGGCAGAGGATTACGCTAGTGTGTGGGTGGTGCTGCTGCTAGTGGTGGTGGTGTTGTGCGAATTCGAATGCGAATGCGAAAAAGGAAACGAACGTAGATCTCGCAATAGAATTCCAAGTTCCTATTTTATTATTGATTACCATGTCCATAACCTGAAAGATATTTGATTGCCCCTTTTGTTTTCGTGTATCCTTGCCCTCCTGCTGCATGCGAATGGTGGTCATAGTGGTAGATTGGCTCGGCACAGACGGACATTTCTCGGGTGGCGTGTAGCATGGTGCATTCTTTTGGATAATTTGAGTGTAACTTCGTTTGTTCGTTCCATTCGTTTGAGTATCTGTTCTGGTCGGGGAATACATAGTTCTTGATTGATTACCTTCCCATCGTTTTGCAGAGTTTTCTTCTGCTCCATGCTGAGGTATTTGCAAATTTAAAATTCGGCATACATCCCTCACTGATCTCCTACGATGGGGTGCAGGTTCACTTTGATTAAAAATGGTATAAATTATCTGTGCACAACAAAATGTCTACTGAATAATTATGAGCTAGCCATATGTATCTGTCGATGGTTTGGTACTAGTCTGTAATCGCCAGTCGCTCAGGAGGATACGTGAATAGTGGAAAAAGGAAACGTAAAATAAATTCAATCGAAAATGGATCCCAGCTAGGATGTTACCATCTTGTATAGGCGAAATTTACTGACAGACATTCAGTTCTCAGTCTTAAATCCAGGTCTTGACTTATTGGACTAATTTAATATCTGGGATTCTTAGGGCTGCCAGTATCATATGCAAATTGGTCCTTGAAATGCCGACAATCACCCAGAAACCAAATATCATTGCCGAGTAGTAGGTAATCTCTCCAATACGAGTTGTAGATTGCACAACATAAAATAAGTAACTAAACAAAGCACAAAAACCTTTTTGTTTTTTGTATTAAAATGTATCTTAAAGACAGCCGGCGAAAACATAAATATAACGTAAGAGGAAACGCAAGTCTTCGTCGATTCAGATGCTGGATGTGTGCGCTAAGTCGACTTGCATGCAGCTGTTAACGTTTAGTTAAAAAAAAAGAAGCAAAACTGTATCTGGCGAATGGATCACTTTTTATTAAGTACGGCGATACGTCTCGTTGTTGCAGTTATACTCCACTCATTCGTATGTATGCTGGAAATCGGAATGGAATTTAATATCGGCGATTATTTCCATAAATTATCTCTTCGAAATGTAACAGGTAATTTAGGATTTATTTGCGAAAGTGTTTTAGGAATAAGATTGCAAAATGAAGTTATAATTGAAATGTACTCGTATCTAAAATATACATCAGCGAACGGTGAATGGCATTTATTGCAGTGAAGAAATTAAAATAAATTATCGCCTTCGGTTTTTTTGTTCGTCTCCTGGCATTCGGAGTAGGACTCAGTAGTCACAAAAAGATTCAGTTTCTACGTGTTTTCCAATTTTACTGAGGTGGCACTTATCAACGAGTTTACAAACGATTTTCTTTGATGGTAAAAGACTGGCTTAAATCTGGATTCATATCGAAGTTCAGATGAACATTTAAAGAATTTTTTTAATTCCGATTCAACTTGTGTGGGAAGCCGTAACAATTATCACCTCTCTGTGTAGGTGTTAAACAATCATCCTGAAAACTTCTCAGCTTCTTTGGTTAAAATATCTACATATGTATGTTTATGAAGGTAACTCTAGCCACTTCTATTGTTGTTCGAAAATACACCCTCTCAGGAGAGGAGGACTTTTTAGGTCTGATTATATTTTCTGCACCCTCGGTCACAGTGTCTATTGAAAATCTGTGGTAGATTGTATGACCCTATCGGAAGCAGATAAACTTAACGGATGCTTCCGAATGCACTTAAGAAAACCACGTTATTTATTTCCAATCAGCTGAGAGGGTGACAGCGTTGCGGAAAAGTTGTTCCGTGATATCCCGAAGCACCTATTGGATTTTGTTTGAAACACCAACAAATGCAACTCATTGATGTTTCCTACTAGTACAATGGACCCTGAGTGATCCAGTCGATTGTTTTTTTTTTCAACTCGACACCAAACAAAAAGTCCAATTGATCAAATATTGATTCTGAAAGTGGTGGGCACGGTGCAACTGGTAGTTTATTTGTGTGTGACCTGGCTGGTGTAAGTTCGAGCCCCGCCGGGTGAAAGTGCAATCACAGTCCCCACGCACAATAAACGAATAAAATCGTATTTTCTCCACCTACAACACCAAAAAATTAATGTTGCCAATGGGTTTGATTGTTTCAAGATTTTTGTTGCCATTTTTTATTTAAAAAAGTCTAAAATTTTTGATCCCATTATTCCATTAATATAAATCCTGGAAGACGTCAACAAATTTCAAGGTCAAACCCATCACTTTGTCGATATGAGGGCGGGGAATGAAAGTATGCCGATTCAGTTTAGCCACGAATAATTTGGAAATATGCAGTCGTTCCTTGTTTTTAAACATTTCAGATTAACTCTGAAAGATTTTCACTTCCACAAGATGCCGTCATAGAGCCATTATTACAGTTCACAGACTGTCTTGTATTAAACGAGCATAAGATCATCTACCCGGAGTTCATTTACTTCAAAGTAATTTAAAAGTGACTGAAAAGCCCACCGTTTTGTTTGGTAACACATCTTCGCCAACATCAATTCGAAAACTTTGAAAAACGATATTCTTACTAGTTGCATAAATCTCTTTCAGGACAAAATTCGATCTTCGAATATCTAGTTCTTTTTTTTTACGAGGGGTGCTGAAAAAGATTATTGTAAGCAGAGCCAAGGCACGACAGCTACATTGACTCAGTCTTGTAGACCAAGTTGACTGTATTTTTCCCAGCCTAAATGCTCTCTGAAACCAGGCTCACACGTTCCAGACAAGCAAGACTGAATCTCAGTTTTGATGTTAGAGAGTAATTAACATAATGAGATTTTGTGGAACATTTTGTCGCTTAAGAGTTATGGGAGGGAGAATAACGACATGTAATTGGCGCCCAACACATATTTTCATAGTCTGTCCCACAAATCGTATTGAAGCTGCGCCGTATCGTTCTGTCGGTCCAAATGTATGTACCATGGAACAAAAGCTCATTGATTCCTAGTATTACTAGCGTACTCTAATTATAGAAAAACGTATGTTTAAGTTCAGATGCAGGGAACCTTCAGCAAGTTTTAGGGCACTGATTTTAGGTACATATTTCGAATTCCCGGGCAAATATCTTTATTGGGCGCAGATTTCATTCCCCTAACTCCCATGCTTTCGTTTCTAAATTTTTATAAAGGAAATTAATAATCTTAAAAATGTTCTACAGTATATCCACACAAAGTTTTTATCCTCGCCCACTTTTTGGGGGCGTTTTATTAAAACATTTGTGCCCCTAATAGCAATGACCAGTTGATATGACTTACACACTGAGTCTTTTTACTTGCAGTTAAACTGTATAATTACGCTGCCTGGCTCTATCAAGCGTTTTAGATACATAAAAATAAATAAATTCCTTGGCGCAGTAATGGTTCCTCGAAACATCTTATTTGTTCGTACATTACTTTTAACTTAAATGAAATAGTTAGCCCTGAAAGTAAATAAGATACAACAAAACAATCTCACACGTAGGTACACCTTTCCAAACAAGATAAATCGAAACATCACACCGCAAATGGGTCTTTGAAAAAATGCCGACACAGCATTGACGAGAATAAAAACAAATCAAACACATTCATTATTCAATGAGAAACATTTCAATAAATATGAGAAAATCACAATTTTCTCAGGGCTATTCGAATCGTGAAAGGCTAATTGTTCTATTTTCCAACCCTTTAAATTGTGATGACTGATGACACGCACTCTGCCTGTTTACTTATGCGTTGCGACCTGTTGAAATGATTCTACTTCCAGGTAAAGGCAACTAACTTGATTCCCTCTTTTGATATCTTATTCGCAATGAAAACAGAACAAAAAATCTTAGAAAGATACCTCCTCATAGAGTTCACCAGAATCTAATTCACATCTTGTTCCCTCGTCTGTCCCATTGTAGTTGCGAAAACCCAGCATGCTATTCATTGAGAAATTTTATCGCTACAACAGAAACTCAACTGTGTGTTTACAACGAATTCATTCATTGATAGACACAAAGAAAAATTGTTCTTCCGAATGTGTCATAAGTGAGTAACACCTTGCGCTCGAGCACATCTATTTCCGGTTTTTTTTTTCCAGTTTTTTTTTTTTTTTTTTTTTTTATTTGGGAGATTAATTCGCCACACGCCGCACATTTAAGTTGGGACGATGAGATTTCGGCCCTGAAACAGCATGCAGATATTATTATTATACCAAGCAGATACATTTATAGATACTTTGGTGGAATATAAAACGATGACAAACGATATCGATGTATTTGTACCGCAACTCCATTAGGTATAGCTAATGAAATGAAATCATTTAATTTATATTTATCCAGAGATACATATGTACATATATAGATATTCTATATAATGGACATATGTAGAGGGAAGATGCGCAATATCTAGTTATTTATGTGTTGTGGTTTGAGGTTGGTGGTGCGATGGTGTGCTATACAAATGACGTCAAATTGTGTGTATGCACGTGAAAATTTCAAGTGCACAAGTGAAAGTGTGCGGAAAATGGGAGAATTTTACACCCCCTACACCCGGACGCCCTAACATCATCACATGAGCATCATCATGGGTGCCCACAGGGTTGAAAGGATCATGAATGCTTGCGTAGCATAATAATTTCCACAGATGACTTTGATTCTGTTTTTTCCTCTTTGCAAGCGAGAGTTGCAATATGTTTCCTATCGTTGCATAGTTTTTTCTTTTTTTTTTAATTTCTGACGTGAAGCCATACAGCTTTTTAAAATGCATTCTTTGAGAGAAAACTTATTAGATTTGTATAGAATTCAAATGATGGGTCATTTGCTGGTGAAATTTTTATGAAAACTATTCCGTTTCATATATTTCAATGATTGTTGCCTTATTGAAGAGACTAGATCTACCAATTTAGGAAAAATAAATTCATCCAAATGCCCTCCGTGGCCTACTGAGCAGGAGGTTCGAGTCGCAGAAAACACCAAAAGTTTTTCACGGTTTCACCTCTCGCGAATTTCTGACGAATACAAATTTGTCATGAGAAAGCTTCTTAAAAGCCTTTCGGGTATGGTTCTAAACTATAGATCCATTCCATTTGTGTGAACAAATATAACACGTACCTACAACATGAATGGTCACAAGAAGCTAGCCCTGGGTCACATACGGTCTGTCGCACCAAGTATTTGTATTTGTAGTTTTATTCAAATGGCTGCCGCTTGCCTGTTGTCCAGACCGCCAATCCATTGCAGTGTGTTGTCGATTATTTTGCGGATAGCAACGATTTTGTCTGATGATTCTATATTTAGCACGAAAAGGAAGTGTGAATCACTGTTTTGAATGCTTAGCAATTGGGAGGGGATATTCTATGAGAATAAACACTTATTTAGTTTTTTCTTATCCTTATAATCTGCTTCGTACAACGTCTGGTGTAAATAGATACGATTTTTAAAAATTTGAGAATTGAAAACGAATCTAACAGCTTTACGCAGACCTTAAGTCACGAGAAAAAAAGCAATATTTCACCGAATCTTAACAATTTTCAATTTGTAGCTTGTAATGAATTCGTATTACTTGAAGAACTAGTTGCAAATGACTAGAAAAACGAGATCGAAGGTGAAAACTATCAATTTTTTCCAAGAATTTATGAAGTTATTTCCACGTACCGGTTTCTGGAGACTTTATATTTTAATCTTGGGAATTTTTTTTTCGCTTCTTGGTGGGCGAAACGACTTTTTTCTTTTGCCTTAGAGGTTCTAGCTAAATTAACGATTTTTGGAATCCAGCGACTATTCCACCCGCGATCCGCCGACACTACATCGCAAGTAGAGTAACCTATTTATGTCACCTAGATGTATGCCAAATCATTTAACTTTATTTCACACCTTGGGTTACTCGAGAAACGTTTAGGGATTATTAATTTGTTATAAACGAGTTTTCGCAAAGTGTACTGTTTCAGGGGCAACTTATTGTTCTTACTTAATTCATTCTCAGATTCAGAGAAAACGTAGCGAAGAAAGCGCAACGAAAAAGAATTTGCTACATAACTTGGTACATGTACATTTACATGTACTTCCTTGATCTGTTCGCTTGTATTATTATTCAACAGGCTTTTGCTTACTTTACAAAATGATTTGGAATCAGTGAACGTAGTCAATGTTGCCTCTTCCGTTGTTACGTTGTCGTGATGAGACATCTTTCTGGAAAACTAAGGACAACTGAATCCTTATAATTTCTTTCTCCCCTTCCTATTTCTCTCTTCTCCGTCACTCAAGGGCTAGTGGTTTACAATTGAACAAGCAAGTTATAAAATCCAAGGACAATATCTTGGTGTCAAAGCGATGTCCTTGTGGATAAACATTGCAGTCCAAGTGATAACCATCTACTACAAGACATTAAGAAAACTTGAATAGATGAAGATAAAGTGAATTTTTAATCTGTCAAAGGAATCTGAATGCCCAGTTCGGGATTGCGTAGATTTGACCAGTTAATGAATGTTTAGAAATGACCAAAAATGGAGTAGACATGCAAAAGCGTCATTTTTCTCAACTTCTGGCTAATATCGAGCAACAGGGATCTACTATCTGTTTTGCATCGATACTCCTTAAAATGTCGTGTACCTTGTTTTACAAAATTTTGTAATATCATACATTTTCAAAAAGTGTGCAGAATTTGTTGTAAGTAGAATAAAATCCATCACCCAAACACATCGGACATGAAAAACACAATGCAAGACTTCTTTCCTTGTCTTGGAGCTGGGTATTCGGAGAATCAAACTAAGATATTCTCGACATATTATGTAAATTTGTATCTGTTTTGCTTTGAATGCAAGAGACTACTTATTGCAGTTTGAGTCCGAGAGAGGTGTGTGCTTTAGCTGGGATGAAGTAAAAATGTAAGCATAAAAGTGATTGGAAAATGGACCAATACATAGAGATAAGTCGTACAAGAAAAGTGAAGTAGATCTACATCATTTCGTGGAAAGCAACTTGGACTTACTAGATCTAGAATCCGTCATCACGGATTTGCTGAAGCTGCTCTTGAGCCCCTGAAATAAGAACCCTATAGAGCCCAGAGTGTCCTACCAAAAAGAATCGGCTCATAATGTCGATCAATAAACATAATAAGTTCCTTCTAGCCCCGTGCTTAACATGTAATTCAGGGTTGGGGGTAATTCTCCAGATACTACCATGACATACTCATGAGAATAACTCCTTGAAGTAAGACATTTGGCGTCCAACTAGGCAAGCCACTAGGGTTCATCATCCTTGTGAATATCTGAAATGTACGAATATACATACATATGTACATATATAAATAAGGGCATACTAAGGCAGTCTAGATATCGCGATAGGACTTAAAATTAAACGTACAATAATACAAATTTGATCCTACAACGATCTTGTTCTGTATTTATCTCTAGTAAAACCTCGTATCTGAGGCAATCGGTAGTAGAAAAATGGAAAACTATCCGACATTGTTCCAACATTTTCTTTAAAGAAATCCTGGCATTCAACCCTTTGAGCCATAAGTTTAAAGTCAGGGGGTTTGGTATGTACGCGTTTGTATATCAGAACCGCAAAACAAATTTCAATGAAAATCAATTTAAAAAAAATTTGATTTCTTTCCTAGATAACTCTGCGGCCATGTAGAGTATTGAAGTATTAAAGTACACATAGGAGTAGCATACATGTCTCTCCAACATTATTTTCCGATTAAAAAAAAAAAAAAAAACCATCTCGAGGAAATGGAATGTACGATACGAGAAATTTAATATCAACTAGAGTCTGCGCTCAGCAGAGTTGGATCTCCTAATCTAATCAACAAAGCTTCCAACTTGTGCCCATCGGGCTTGCTGTAAAAAAAAAAACAAGACGTTTTTGCCAGCGACCATCTCCATCTGCTATACTGTAGGCACATCTTTGTAGTCTCTCTACCTTTAACGCTGTTTGCCTTTAGTCAAGCGAATATGCTACACCATCATATTAGGTGTGGATGTACAAAGTGTGACTAAAATTAACGACATTCCTGCTGCTGCAGTATTTCTACCCGCAACGTTAGAAAAAAAATCTGCACCTACCAACTACCACCTACAACTCACCACCTAGCACCACCTAACGATGAGGAGTCGTTGTTCAACTTCGATTCCTTATACGAAGTACAACAGCCAGAGGCGCTTCCATCCAGTTGCTATGCCAATGATGCTAGATGATGGTGGTGTCAACGCGGCAAAAACCTACGTCCAACGTCCGTATAAAATCTTTATTTCGGATATTTTGTCCTCTTCGCCTTTCCCCTGTCTCTCTCTCTCACCCAGAAGGCCAAATGCTGGACCTTCACTACACTATTATAGGTAGCTAGGTTCGGAGAAAAGCGAGGTAACAAACATGCATCATCAAATATAGATTTACGGGCAGCAGAAAGGTCCCTTTTCGCAACCCTTTCGCATTCATATAACCAAGAGGGAATACGGAAGTACAGAGTGTGTAGTGTACCTCGGCCTTTTCCCAATTTATTCGCAATGTTTTTCACCTATCCACACACACACAGGCAAACACAAATTCGCATACATACACAGCCACAGATGCAGTCCACAAACATAAACACAAGTTTTGGGGGCTAGGTGCCGGGAAAACAAGATTATTATTTGAATTTCGTACTTGAATTTCAATTAAAACAAATGGCCCCTGAAAATCTATTTCTTTGGTGCGTATAATGCCAAAGTGTGAGTGAGCGACGTTGTAGGTAGTCCTGTGTGTCTATGTGTCGATAATAGAGAAAAAGGGGGAGTTTCGAGGAGTACGGAAAGGTATTTCAGTATTTTAATTGCGATGTTTTCTAGTTATCGATTAGAATTAGAAATCAACCCCCGCTCGATGGCATAATGGAAATGGCGAATAGTTTCGGCAGACTTTTGAACACACTCGTACCATAAATTAATAGTTCATTAGTGAAAGAATCCGCTAACAACTATTATAGTAGTTATGCACCACAAGCAGCGGTGTTTTGGAAAATATTTTGTGGGCTTGAATACACTAGTAACCGCCTGGTTATGCTTAAATCCTCGCTCCTAAAGTATAAATTTACATTTTGGAAATCGCATCTGATGCGGAATTGTCTAAGAACACAACAATGGTTGCCAGGATAGCCTCAGATTTCGTGGAGAGCTATATTTTATCGAAACCTATCCGGGGTTTTTCGAATGAAGCTTATTTATCCAAGCGCATGCAGACTGTACTTCGTTAACATTAAATCGAGGTACGAAATCACATTGTGGATTCTTCAGAAAAACAACTGCAGATGACACAGTATTTCCTGGTGCTAAATTCTGTAATTCGAGGACGGATTTGAAATGTTTTGAAAGCCCATGTTCTACAGCCCCCTTACTCCCTGCCAAACAAATCAAATTGCTTCAACGCGTAGGACAACAGATGGACGAAGAGCTAACATGGACTAATTTGTAGAACTCCTTCAATACATGAAGCGTATGTTATACGCTGGTTTCTATCTGACTAAGGGCTTTCTCTAAATTTTGAAACAGTGTTCCGTACTTTGCTTGCACACAAAGTAATATTCTTTACAGTCTTGACAAAATGACTAATTTTTGTATTAAATGTCAAGCGTATGCTGATGATGTAGTATTAATTGCCAGAAAAAGATTTGGGCAAACCCTTTGTGATATTCCACAAATGGACTTAAAGCAACTCAAGAATGGTGCCTTACAGGGGGGCTATACAATAAAACCCCTATCAACACAACCAAACGACTGCAGCCGAATCAGGCAGGACACTAATTTTGGTTAAATATCTAAGACTATACTTTGTCAACACACTCATCTTGAAATTTACGCAGGAAAAATGCTAACCTCACGCATTACTGGGGCCATGCGGACATGCCTAGCGGCAATAATGTAGGTTCTCCTGGAACTGACAAGTCAATCCTTGGCAAAAGAGGGAATCGAAAGAAATATGATGGTATCCTTGTATCCACTTCGGTCGATCGCTCGAGATAACAATATCAACGAAGCTCAGCTGTAAGAAAAATTTGAGCAAAGAATCCACGGAATATAGGTTGGGCAATCCTACCATCAATGCAGACGATTGAAGAACTGATGAGGGAGCAAGTGTGGGAGTATTCAAACCAGAACAAAGCTTCACGAAACCATGGGCAATGTAGTATATTTCCGAGGATGCTCATGACGTCGAAGAATACCAGTTCACTGAGGTCACTAAAGAAAAGAGCCCCTAAATGGAGCAGTATTCTTTGGGACAGAGATTCCTTGTCTTTGTCCCTGCAGCTCCCGAAGAAGTCATTTGAAAACAGGCTCAACCTTTTAGAGTGTCAGTCTATTAGACAGATTCCTTAGGTGAACTGTGACCGCTTTAGCATAACCAACGCAGCACTAATTTTCTGATGCGCCTAAGCTCTGATCTGTCTAGTTATATGACATATCTAGCCATTTTCTCACCTGTGGTTGGTCCTGTTGAAAGCGTCCAGCTTGAGTAGATATTGCATGTCGCGAGAGGTATAACTAGGTTTTGCCATTTCGGTTTCTTTGCAGTTTCTCAGAATATCTTCATGGCCAGTTACCCAGCAAAGGTGAATGCTAAACAGCTCCGACATTTCCGAGAAAGACGAATGGCAGCTTACAGCGGCCTTGTCAAACAAAATAATTATAAGAGAACATTATTCCCAAAGATGTATTTATACGACAGTGGCTGTATAAAGGACTCGACCACTGATATTCGAAGCATAGTCTTGAAAATAAAATCCGAGCAACAACTATATCCAAGAAGACGAGTAATGCCTTGATGACTTTCTGACTAGATTGAATCTCAACTGAGTATCTTTCTCTGCTCCATATATATGTATGTATATAAAACATGCTTTAAGCATATCGCAGACCTCCAACCATGATGCATAAAATAGTCGTGTAATCGTCATGTAATTTGTTGCAATAAAATTGAAATTCTAAAATTCTTGAGTCACGTTTGGGTATTATACTATTTTGAGTAAATCCCTAAACATGTTTAGACTACATTCACAGGTGCTAGATGAGTCCCACAGTCGTGGGTTGATTTATTTAATTGATAGATACACGCTAATTATACTTATATTTATTTTCACCGGCCACTTAGACTCTGTCATTCATTGTACTAAAGTAGTTTACAAAGTCGTACACTAATTCCTCGAAAACCGGCTGCTGACTTATGGCATATTGTCCTATACTGGACGGTTGAGAATATTGAATAAACAATATAAATAAATTGGCAAACGTGTACTAAAAGTAGTTTATTGCGGAATCAAATGCACATTAAAGCTAACGAATTAAATAGTATCCAACAAAAAGATATTGGATGCAATATCTACATATAAACGATTAAATATCGCGTGCAATAGAACAGCGCATGAGCTTCAAATGCTTTTCAGAAGATGGTAATCTTTTCAATCCAATCACTGCACTGCATTTTAAATTTAGCTTGTTTTGGTTATCCACTATAGAAATGAATTACCCTACGATTCTAATGAAGTAGAAATGCTCATTTCTGAAAGCGAGAATCTTTCAACGTTTCCGTCCACCCGACCTGGACGAAGTTAGAATAAAAATATCTAGTCTTAAGCTCAACAAAGCTGCAAGAGTTGATGGCATAACTACCGAGGTGTTTAACTTAAACGGGATAGGTTCACATCGTCCAATGGCGATCATAAATAATAAAGTATCATGCCTTTCGTTCACCGTAATGTTGTTTTCAGCTTTATTTTCAAAGAACTTGTGATCGATGATGCCACCACTCAAAAAACCCACACCAAACGGTCACTATTCGATTTTTGGAATCCCACAATTTTGCTTGTTGACATATATATGTAAGTATGAAAGCTGGCCAACCTCGGATGAAACACGTTTTCCAGCTGCAGTATCAGAAAAGACATAACCCAACTATAACAAACCGAAATCAAATGAACAAATCCAGACCAGATATTGCCAAAATTGTAGCCATGAGTACAGGCCATTGACCAATAGGACACCAAGTAGGCGAACAAACGAACTTCACTTTCTTGCAGATGTCTGGATTTAACGAAAATGGGACAACGTACTTGTGGTAAACCCTTCTTCGACGGCGAAGAGAAATATCTAACAAAAGGATACTCTACCTGATCTCGAAAGGCTTTAGTACATCTCTCAGCTCAACCGAAAACTATATCATGCAACCGGGATACATGAATTGTGGTATCAAATTAGCACACAATAGCGCTAGTTGGGTTCTCTTTTGAGTCGCCACCTCTACCTACCTACCTTATGCAATATTCTCTTTTTGCTGACAGGCACTTCTCAAATAAACCATCAGGTGGTGTGCTCCGATTTAGAATTCATCGGTCTTTTCGAGGATTTGTCTTAGCGTGAATCCCTAAATTCGTTCAGCCTGGCCGGGAGCCACATTGGTATGTGCTGATAAATGTGGAACGCCTTGAGACCCTCACACAGAACGCTGGATAGGATCTTATATGCGACATTTAGCAAGAATATGTCTCGATATTTTGCGCTAGGCATAGGATCGCCTTTTTTGAAGATGGAGTATTCAGCCCCAGCTATCTCAACTTCCTCCAAACTGAGAGAGAGAACTACTTTATCAGCTGTGTCACTCTTTCTGTTTGATGCCCATTCAGTAGCTGCTGGAAGTGATCCTTGAATACGTCTAGGTATCATCCAGTGTTTCAAAATGCCTATGTTCCAAGTTTAAAGCCTGTGACCAGTTGTTTGTCTTGTTTGTAAAAATTCTGGATCAGGTTTCTATCGGGAGACTTTTACATATCGTTATATCGCTGGGAGGCTTTCTTTTCAGTCTTTTGGCTTTGTTCTCTTCTCGCGCTGCTCTTGTTTGCTGATGCGTAGAAAAAAGTGCATATTGTAGCCAAAGAACCAACTTTGTCATAAACAATATCTATCACCTTGGATTGGCGACATCTTGTAGTTAAGATTCATTTTCTTAGTCAGTTGATTGTTAATTAACAACACTTTCAAAGCGGCCACAATATTAACCTGTTTACATTCAGTTCTCATACATTTTTAAACGACACAAATAACAGTCTAAATTTATAAACCAATTTTCATTAAAGTCGGAGGGCATTTGTGAGGTGGGCAATTATTGCATCAAATATTATAAGAGACAGTCAGACGTAAGAGCATAAATGGTTCCAGGTACAGACACGATAATTTGAAACCTCTACGAATCCTTAAGGAATTAATTCCTCTTCATGGGAATTGAGTTCTCATAGTCTCTGTAAAGGTAGACGTTTTTTTTTATTTATTACAGAAAAACACAATGCTATCGGGCTCGAATCCAAAGACCTTTACGTCTGGAATACTTCGTACCCATGTTCGTATATATTATTTTATGATACATTCAAAGCACTTTACGAAACCCCTTGCCACTTAACACTGATCACATAGAATCTAAAAACAGAAACAGATTTGTAATCCAAAGAATACAATATCATGTAACAATCCAACAATCAATTGCAACATATTTGCAATTTCATCCGGATCGAACATTATTTTAAAATGCAGCATAATTATCATTATCAGCGCTGAAAGAGGGCCGCCGAAACCGGGAGAAGGGGGGCTAAGAGCTGAGTACTAGTACTCCAACTGACTGGATGCATAAAAATACGAATATCTACACACATTGTATCTATTCATTCAGTTTCTGCAGCAATGTACTGCACTCTTGCCTTAGTAGAGACTCAACGCTCTGCCAGTAGTTGCTTAGCAAAGCATTTTTATTATTCCTCTGCCGGCTTGGGTACTCGTACCACAGTATTTGTGGATATATTTATAATTGTACATAATAATTATTTAATTCTGCCTCAATGTTTTTCCCATCGCATCTCGGTGCTCTTAAGTTTCCATTATTAAATTCAATTTCATGCCTAGTGCTGTGTGTGCTGAGTGGAGTTTATGTGTTAAGTATTTCCATACGGGTCGAACTGAATCGTGCGATACTCGTACGAGTGTAGGGTGTAGTGTTGTAGTAGCCCCCACTTTAATTATTTTAATTCAGGAATTTTTTTTTTTTTTTTATTTTCAAATCTGACATGTAAATGAGGAAATTTTTTTTTTTTTTTTTCAAAAGTAGGAGAAAGGGAGAGAGGACGGACAAAGTAGAAGACTGGTGGAATGGAGAAAGGAAATGAAAAGGAAAAACTGCATTCGCAGCAGGCACGCATGTAATTTTATTTAATGGCACTCACAATAAGAGAGATACAATGATGGCGATGATGACGATGCAATTGCTATGGCGTTACTGGATCTGGATTTGCTGGAGCGGGAGTGGAGCTATAAGTGCTGCTGTAACATTTTAGTTTATTTTGAAGTTCCTAAAATATATACGGTCCATGGTATCTGTGTGCTTCAATTGGTAGTGTATACAAATGGGTGGGTGGCATCGCCTTTACAGAGAGACAGAGATCTGATTCAGATAATAATTAGGTATGGCTAGTGGTACCGAAACGCTTGCTTAAGTTTAAGAGATTTCAGGTGTGTTTTTATTGGGTGTCCAAAGTGCAACAGAAAGTCCTTCCATCTCAGCCTTTGATACCCATGTACGATGATGTTCAAAGGTACCTTGTTATGAAGACGGTAAATGCTTTCTCTTTACTGTCAAGTGATCGACGTACGCTGCTCGCCAGCTCAACTAGTGTCGATTTCGTCGAACTGAATTATAAGCATGAAGTCGGGAGAAAACTACACTTTATTGATGGCAATTGTAATTGGAGTTATTATGAAGTACTGAGTGCGAATTGTTGAATTCAGGACAAGACAATCAATCGCCCTTCGGTCTGCTATAGAAACTGAGATTCCGACGATTAATCCATCATCTTCCAGGCAGAATTGCTTATAATAGGATTGTCACACACGGAGACACAATAGGAGACCTAAATTAAACAGCGCTCCTTTCTTCGAACTCTATGGAGAAACAGAGCTAGACGGCTCAAGAAAGGGCTGAAGGATCCCTCATCCCATAGGGGACATAGATGTTTCCGTTTATATCTGCACAACTTTAACCACGACAACTCTCCTTACTGTCGGTCGTGCGAAGAGAGTGAGGAGATCGGTCACATGTGTACTTTTACTGTACATGTTTCGTAATCAAAAGGGAAACACTACGGCTTGAACTGGCGAAAACACTAACACCGGAGAATATACTGAGACAACAGCTTCTACTGAGCTCCTTTCCATGATGAAAAAAAAGGATAAGGCCGAGAAGTGCTTTTAGTGGGTAAGAAGCGTTCACTGTCCTTGAGTACCAGGAGCCATGTCTGTTGAACATGTCCACCTTCCACAACAAATAAGAATTAATAAATGAAATAATAATAATTAAATATGGTATCTTCGTTGTGAAGTGAACCAATCGGTGATCAATCCTTCTCAGATCTCTTGCATAGGTAGTCCAAAAAGATGTTCACCCTTGTTATCGAAGGCCAACTCTAGGTTGAACTTTTTGCATTACTGTATCCAAATAAATATTCCTTTCCAAGCCCAAACGAAATTCGTTTTTAATTGGTATTAATAGCTGGAAATTATTTCAGGCTTCAGGCTCAGAATTATATCAATCAAAAATGGCGGAAGGCACGGGCTCCGGTATATTCTCAGAGGAACCTTCAACCGTCAGGTCCATGAAACTGCCAAACCACGCAAGTGTGTTCCAAGCGGAAATTTACGGTATCACTGAGGCCTGCCGACGTCTTTCCACCCTGAGCAACAGGGTCACAACAACCATCACCTCCATCACAGTGGATTGGCCAAAAGTTACAAAGAGGAACTCAATCTCTCAGCGCGAGGCCTAAAATTACGCTCTATGGAATGAAATGGCCGATGAACTAGCCCGAAGAGGCTCAGAATCGAATGACCTTCAAGTAGACAACGCTGTGTTAATGCCCATCAGTCTCCTTATGTCCAAAATCTCTACAGACTTCTATAAGATGGCCAACGCAAGGTGGAATACTATCACCTCATGCCGAGTCTCTAGAAAGCTATGGACCCAATACGATAAAAAGACGACCAAAAAACTCCTTTCATTAAACAGACCACAGCTGTCACTCCTCATTGGAGTCCTTACTGGCCACAATCTAATCGCGGCTCATCTCAGGAAAATGAGAATCAGCACCACCGACCTATGCAGAGGCTGTGGCGACACAGAGGTAGATGAAAACTCGACACACTTCCTCTGCGAATGCCCAAACCTCAACAAAACCAGATACTCAACCCTCGGGAATGTGGTTCAATATGTGGATATTGGGCAGCATCGATATAGGAACAGAGATGATTCTCCACATTTTTAAAATAAACTACATTCCGTCAAAGACTTAAGTTTTTAAATACTAAGCGACATTCGATTTCATAAAATTTTAAATTAAAGGGGTTTCATCCCTCCAATATAACAGTATTAACATGAGAATATACTGTCCAAGAATTCTGTTCTAGAATTGCTCAAACTACATAGATATCTGTGAATATTTAAAGCACGTTAGTGTTGTCAGCATCATAAAGAAACCAACAGGTGGCTCATCCCTTAAAACCGTATTCATAACAGGCATCACTTTTTGGAAACTGAGAGGATTAGCGAGCTAGCAACTCTGTAGAAATTCAGAGACTTACAGTAAAAAGACGACAACTGGCGCAAAAAAGTGTTTTTGTTCGATATCTCTCTGATAACCTATACACACTTAAAGCTTATTCACTGTAAGCCATTCATATTGGCAAAACAATTTCCACCAACCACTTTTATGCCAGTATCTATTAGGATTAATTTCCCCAACAAGAATAAGGCTTTATGAGAACCTTCGGTCTTTTTTCGAACCAATGCTTGAAATATACATTAAACCCGGTAATTTTTCGTAAGTAGATCCTGCTTCCTGCAATATCTTTGTATGCGCTTTTCTTTTCTCCTACGGAATCCTACGATAGTCACTTATATTCATTTCAACTACCAATACAGATACAACCATATGCATGTAGATTATATTATTACCCATCTGCTAGTGTGCCAATAAAACAATAAAAAAAAAAATAAACTAGACAAGAGGAAAAAATTAAAATTGCAGTGAAAGCAATTAAAAATCGAGAAAATTCAATCGGAAAATCTAATTCGATTGGAAAGGCCGGTAGAAGCTTCGGCAGCCGTTGCATTAAACCAGAAACCGTCCCTTCAGAAAATTTTTTTCTCCTACACCTCTACACATCCCCATAAAAGAGAGTGTTGTATAGATGTATGTATACTTTTTATGAGAAAGGAACAAAGAAAAATTAATAGCAAAAACCAAAAGAAAAAAATGTCAAATAAATGGAGAAACTGCAGAAAAAAAAATTAAAGAAAAAAATCGGAAACATAGACGTAAAATTAATTTTTTTTTCTTCTGTTCTATTTGTTCTTGCAATTCTTCTTGTGTAGTTAATTTCGTCACCGCAATCGCGAATCAGAAATGTCGTCATGATTCATATTGTCGTCAGAAAGTTTGTAATTTCATTAACTATTGCGATTTTTTTTTTTTGTTTAAATATGGATTTATTGATGAAGCTATCGTAATTGGCAAAATCACAGAGATACTATGGAGTATACTCGTACGTCAAGGCATCCAGTTTTTTCGTCATTTAATTTGATATTTTGAACGATAGTTAAAAATGATTTTTTAACTTTAGAACTGATAGTTATTTTTGTACAAATACTTGGGAAGTTTATTTTAATTTTAAATCTATGCCTTCTGTTTAATGTCAGTTCTAAAATGTTACAAAAAATAGAAACACTTGGCGCAACAGACGTGGTCCAGGGCCTAGCTTCTCGCGACCATTCGTGTTGTGCGTGTTATATTTTTCACACAAATAGCAGGGACCTACAGTTTAGAGTCATATCCGAAAGGCGAATCGAGAAGCTTTGTTATGACAGTTATAACTTTCGGACGTTTGTCAGAAATTCGCGAGACTTGGGATCGTGAAAAATTGTTTGGTGTTCTCTCGGATTCGAACCTCGAACCTTCCGCTCAGCGATTCAACGCACTAACCACTTGAGCCACGGCGCTCACCTAAATTTTACTTCCTCTTAATTTGAAATCTAGAAGATCGACTATGTATCAGTACTCTGTCATCTAAATTATCATTTATGAAACTTGTGTTGAAAAGAAGACTGTGAGGGTTACTACTACCTACGAATTGCTTCTCTTAATTTTGAAGGGTGTTTTAGTCTTAATGAGCACTTGTTAACCTTCGAAAAGCATTAAAAATTTTTAACTTTATTTTCATTACGCTTCGAATATGGAACATCCATGATTCCAACTTCTAGTCGATGTAAGCCATCCAATGTATGGACATGTGTACATATCGATAATATAACGAACATTTGTCAATTTCAAGTTCCATTCATTTTGAGCTGTGCTCATCTTTTTTTCTTGAAGAAGCCTATTCTCTTCGCCAAATTTCCGGCCACTTTTTCGAGGAACGGTGATCAATGGCTGAGCAACTTTTGATGACGATATCAATCATGGCGTAAGCGTAGGGTGGATGAAGTGGTAAGAACACTCTACTATCTTCTGTGGCCGAAAAATGCCCTCTAAGCTGGGAGGAAGGCTTTGCACCGCAGTTGTTCGCCCGGCGTTCACATACGGTTCACAATGCTGGACAATGTACAAAAAGTATGAGGGCAAATTAATGACAGCTTAGATGAATATGCTTCGCATGACAGCAAGAGTAACAAAGCTTGATCGAATTAGAAGTTCGAAGATCCGAGATAGCCTTCACGTCAAATTTCAAATTTCTTCACGTCAATTTTACGATGTAGCTACTGCCCTAGGGGCCAATCAGCGAGAGAATGACGGAAGAGATGGTACTGTGGCCTAAGTTCTCATAATCCAGCCGATCCTTATTTTTAGCAAGTGAAAGTCGAAAGTTCCCGTCCTGCTACATTCTTGTAAATGCCGGGAATACTGTGTCAATTACCACTTCTCGCAGATTTCTTACAAGGAAGTCTTGGATGAACGTAAACTGAACAGAAACCCATACGGAATAACGATATGCAGATATGGCTTCGTTTTAGAAGAAGAATTGAGGGCCGTATCTATGCAGCAAACTCATCGATCGAACTTTCGGAACATCATCAAGAACAATATTAGCAGTTTCCGAAAAAATGGGAGTGAAAACACGTAGGCATTACACACTAAAGGGAGACAAGTAAAAGCCTCCCCGGATAGTAAAGTGGCCATACGCGCTCTAGTTTATGTCTGGTTTGGTGCACTGGATTTTTTTTTTGTCGGGCTAGGAACCACTCCACTGAGCAATCAGACGCAACAAGTCCAGTGTACTACCAGAGAGCAAGATCCAGTGCACTGGGGAGTAAAAGACTCCAATTGACAATAAATTATTAAAAGACCTAAACCGATGACCGTATGTTGGTTTCTTGCCAACGTGCCTCAAATATCTAAAGATATGCAGTGCCAAGCTTCCGCAGTGATAAATGGATCGACTTACACTCGAACAATGCTGGAGAATATTGGAAAATTATTCCTAAAGCACTGTATTACATACACTATGGAAAATTCGAAAACAAGTTTAAGTTGCAACGAAACTTCTTTAGCGGATGGAGTATGGAAATTCATAAAGAAAACTGACACTGGCGAGCTTATGGATAACAAAAGCTATTCGTGAACTCGTCTGGTGAGCACAGACGACGAAATATTCTGCTGCCACAATTTGGTAAGAAATCTAGAACCTCAAGTTGTCGCAGAGCTCAACAAATAATTGGCAATTGGACGGTTTGGACTTGGTCGGGCTTTGGTTCCAGCAGGATGGCACAAAGTACCATACCAGCCATCAAGCAATTGATCTTTTGCGCACTAACTGCTGGGAACCGCTAAGGAACCTTGTTACTCCAGTGATCCACAAACAATGGATGTAAGATTAATGTCATTCAAGCTATTTGCTAAATATGGGCACAAACAATCGACATTGTTCGCACAATTAGCTGGATGGCCTACTGCCAAACCCCGGTAGCCATTTGGACGAACTTATTTTTAATAAATAATCGGAAGACGAACTCTCTTCAATAAAGTAACAATCAGTGAAAAATTAAGAACGGTGTAGTTTCAATAGCAATTTCAAAAAGAAACCAACAATGGGGCCACCCTTCATCATAGCAAAAGAAAATGCAGTTTAATACGTTCAAACCCAAATACACACTGCATGGTGTGATACAATTAATATGTAGTATATTAAAATTAATAAATTGCAAAAATTTTATTTTTGAATGACGTGCAATTTACTCGGCGGCAATTAATTCAATTAAGCACAACCATTTTACTATTTAATTCAAGCGAAACGAAAAGGTTAAGGTAACGTGTTGTATACTAAATCTAAATACATACAATCGCATTTAATAGATGAAATAATAAGCAAGTGCAACTCATCAATATTGCATGCGATTTACAACAAATTATATCTAATTCAAGGCATAATACCATAGCATGTAGCTACGAGTATACAGTGCACAAACTTAAAGTGGCAAAACTAATAATTTATCCTCACCGCTGAACTAATGCACATTTCATCCTCAGCTTAGCAGATTCATTCATTAAAATAAATAAATTGAAAGAAAACAATGGACGCAGATAAAAGCAAGCAAAATCAGCATCAGTTGTTGTATTCATTCAGAACATCACTCTCACACACACACTCATTTCTGGCTAAAGGCTAATTAAGAACACAAACAATTAAGAAGAAATAAATTTCCATAATAAGCCGCACTCGGCCTTACTTCCTATAGCATACCTCTGTGTACATATGTACGTTGCATATATGTATTTAAATTGTAAAAAATTTAAACTATTTATAATGCACGATGAGATGATGGGTGGCATGGATAAATGAATAAAAACTTTTATTATGCAAAGAAACTACATACGCTGTAGCTATAGTTATATAGTCAGTGTCAGGTTTTAATTAAATAAAATATGACATCCTCTGCACGGTTTCATACTCTCAAACACATGAACACACATCGACGACTCAAATGAAAAGGGGTTAATTTTATAAATGCTGATTTACGAGAAGAAAACTTTCAATAAACTATGCACCACAAGTGAGTACGACGACGACGACGACGACGACGAGGTTGAAGATTGCTGAAGACTTGGTTGTGATGTTACTATGGGTCTGCGGCTCTGACGACTGGAGTGCTGCTAGTACGGAGGAGACGATGACGATGATGCTGATGACGCTCAATATGCTTTGCCGGTTTATTGCATTACCCGCGCATATAGCACTTTTAAGTAAGTTTGCGGCTGACCGATGTTTTCTTAATTACATTTACTGTTTATGTGAACACCAAAGTAAGAACTAACAATACAGACATTATTTGCACTTACGCTCAAAGTTCATACGCCTTCATCATAGATGAAGATGTGCAGAGGGACGCAGGCAGGGCACTAGAATAAGGCCCAGTGAGCAGATGATTGAGTACTTTCCATGTAGAGTTGCCATCAGCACGGTGAAGTGAGCTTTAGTGTTACTAGCGCTGAATTAAACATTGCTGGACCGCTGGTGGGGAAAGTCGATGAACTTCTTTACCGGTGGTGGCATCGAGTTTGATGAGCAGAATCCAGAGAGCGAAAGCCGCTATGTCAATACTGCTGATTGGGTGTATTACCTGGAAGATCACCGACATTCTCAATCGCGAGCTGTAAGCGTTCGTTAATATATGTCAACGCATAATCCCAGTGATTTTTTGGCCTGACTGCATTTCGAAGCAGCTTTATACGACAACGGGTCAGAAAACTATCGATACCACAATCAGACGAAACAAATTTCGGTGCTTCTAGCAAATGTCCAACAAACGTTAACTTGAGAACTTTGTCAATTATACCCTTCAGAAGCGGCATTAAGCTACAGTTGCCTTTGAAAAATATAACACGTACAACACGGGCGATTGCGAACTCTAGAACCTACATTTACGTATGTATGGCTTATTTGAGCTTCTGATGTAGTAGTTCTTTTCGTGTCTCTGAAATTAAAGGCATTGCTTTTGTAAGCAAGTGACGAACTGGAGTTTAAGTAGGTAAGTCCATAACTACCAATAAGAAAGACGCTGCTACGAGTAGTTCTCCAGGCTCAAGCGATTCTCTAGTGAACGGAGGTACAAAATTTTAAGGCGATGAAAAAGTTACACTTCACTGCCGTAATTTGCGTCAAGCGATGGGATAATGCTGGACAACCCAATATTCAACGAGTATTGGACATTGAACAAAAAGATTTTTCACGGATGTCTGACAAACGTCCGACATTAACAGCAGTCATGAGAAAGCTTCTCGAAAACAAAACAAAAAACCTTCGGATATGGCTCCAAACAGCGGGTTCCTTCCATTTGCACGAAAAGCTAGTCTCGGCACCACATACAATCTTTTGCGCCAAATATGTACGAATACTAACTTATTATGCTTGAACTTCCTTGACGCTCTTTGGATACTAGATGGAGAAAACTAGGGTTTAGTGAGCACTCTTATCCCTAACCTTACTACATTTCATGCGTTCACTGTTGGAAAAGTGAAAGGAAGGGCATGTCATTTTCAAGAGAATTTCGGCGACTTAGACTAAGAAGTGTGAGGTCCACATTATTTTTGAATGTCTAGCGCTAAACATAATTAGAATTGCAACCATAAGGGAAATACTTTTTCCCTGAATTGAGTGAACTTTTATAAGGAACCCTAACCAAATACACTCATACCTCGTTTTGCGCGGGGGTTAGGGGAATGAAAAGTTTCGTGCAAAGCGAAACCGCGCAAAACGAAGTAAGAACGTCATGCAAAATGAGGGGTTGCGTTCCTGAAAATAGGGAATATGAAAAACTGAAAGAAATGAAAAACGTTGTAGCTAGTATTTAATAATACAACAAAAAAAAGAAGACAGAAAGTTCACAAAAACAAAAACCTCGCATTCAAACATGAGTATTCACTACTAATTTGTAATTTTTTACCATAATTCCAATTGTGCAACTCCTATAAAAAAAAACAATTTTCGCTGCACTATTGCCGGATTCAGTCATTCAAAAACACAACTGAGTAAATTACATGGATATGTATGCATATCTTCAACAGAAGAACCATGGCACGCCATGATTCTTTGAAGAAAAAACGGTATTTCGCACAAAGCGAAGTCGCGAAAATCGAATCTGGGTAGGTATACAAAAATCGCGCAAAACGAAACCGCGCAAAGCGAGGTATGAGTGTACCTTAAATGTAGGCCTACCACAAGTTGGTTGCATGAGTCTTATAGTTTTTCAACCTTTTTTTCTTCCACGGTCACACTTCTTTTTTTAATACAACAATCTAAATGCCCAAGTGAAGTGAATACGTTTGTTAAGGATGAAAATATCTAAAAAGCTGGAGGAGGGGCTTCTAAGATGTGAAAACTCGAATCCAATTCGTGGAGCAGTGGTTAATGCATTTGACTTCTGTTCGACATTTGAATCCAAGAAAATCGCAACAAATTTTTTCCTCCCAAAACTCTGTGCTTCTGTTTGGTAACTAAGACCTAGGAATGCCAAACACTCTGCCTAGTTGCCGCAAAGTATTGGGATACTGGCCTAATCCACAACTTACTTACAAATGAAAATTTACACTAAGAGCAACTCTATATTGTTTCTAACGTCTTCTAACCAAGATCGAGGTCAACTTTGCGCCCAGATTATGATTTCAACTACAAAACTCTTGACTTAAGACACTTTGTTTCCAATTACAAATTACATTTTTGATTGCTTGTAACGCGTTTCGAAATACATGGCAACCCTGGTCTAAAGTTGACACCTACTCGACGCTATATTAAAAATATATTTCTTCCATTAATATTTTCTGCAGCACTAGGAAAGTTTCCATTTTATTTTATTACAAGGGAAGCTTTATGGTGTATAAATTTATTAAGACCGTTCCGCCATACGTGCTGTTTGTTGTTCCACATACATACATATGTATATGTACATACATATGCATACTTAATATTAGCATTGTTTTAGCAGCGGTCTACTATGGCTACACAGCTACATGGTGGCGGTGACGGTGAGTATGTAAGTTGACTTCCTCTTCCTGGGGTCACACATCACAGCGCCGGAGTTAATTCGTTTAATATAGGCAATATTTATAGTTTAAACATTTCACCCATTTTGATATTGAATAAAACTACACAAGCTCCTTGTACATGCATATGTAAATAGCCACGTATGCAGGTAGGCATGAACGTTTGAAATATTTATGTCAGGTGTAGCAGGGCAGGACACCATGTTGTTGGTATAAGATAGCTGGCTGGATGGATATTCGTGGGCCATAACGAATGGGAGGCTTGTACGTGTTTGTATTTAAATGGAGGAGTATCTAACATTCGATTGACGACATTGGAGAGGGTTAATTAAGTTTTCCTTTGATTAATTAAGTGATTGCATTATCGATATTATAAAAGCGTTGTAAATGTTATTTCAATAATATTCAATTTTCGATCTCCGACAGAAGATGCTTTCCAACAGCGTAAGGATGCAAGTTCAGGACAGTGATTGAAATTAAATTGTGTGTCTATTTTGGACAGATGCTTTCGTTCAAGATGGAATAATTATTGTGTTGCTGTTTGTACACTGAAGGGCTTATGTCTTGTGGATTATAATAATGGAACAGGATACGTCACAAGTCATGCCCTTGGTTTTGCCCCTCAATCATTCCTGATGTGTTGTCATTTTACATTTTATTTTTAAATTTTATATCAACATACAAATTGGTGGGGAATTTTAATCAGACTTCGAATTATTGATTGCCAACTAAACGTTTATTCAAAAATGAAGACATACTTTAAAAATGACACTTATCCGCTCACTGATCACCAAAAAATATCAAGGAGTGCTCGTGAAATTTGAACAGGTAAACTGATTTCAGATTTGGCGTCTACAGCACGACAGACTGCATATAAAAGGTTTCCCAACAAGGACACCGGACTTAAAATTGCATACTTAACATGTGTTTATGTAACGATTAGTTAATATGGAGTACTATACCAAAAAATAATCCGTTTTTATTTTTAAAATGCATTATGAAAATGGAGAACATTTTACTGAAACTGTACGCAAACTTCGTGGAATTTTCAGCAGGCGTTTTAAGGAGTGACTTGTAGTGAATTCTCACGAAGATCTGCATTTGTACAAGATTCAATTGAGCCAAAAAACCAACCAAGAGACCACTTTTTTAAGCCAAGAGAATTTGTTCTTGGTTACTCCCTCTTCCGAAGACTGCACCTAAATGGCGCCCAACGTGGAACTTATCTACATGTTATCTTATCTAGAGGTGGTATTTGGTTTTGTGATGAGAAGAGATAGTTGAGTAGAAAGACTTCTTACACCATCTGTTATGTGTAATGAACTTGTGCAATAGTAAGAAGCAGGGGAAAGTGAGTGAATAAGTTTCAAGCAGAAGTTGTACAAACTATTTCATCAGGTCATTGCCTGTACATAGTATATGTTACAACTGCGGATTCAAACTACTGCCACTTGCTCTTCTGATCTGACTTCATGTGACTTTTATTTGTTCCCCAACCTAAGAAACATTTGAGAAGATAGAGATTAGAGATTTTTTGGGAATGAAAAGGTGGAAACGGCAATAAATGTATTTTTTGAAGGCCTTGAGGAAACATTGTTCGAAATTTATACAACGGCTTTGGAGACAAGATGGAGGAAGTGTATTGAGCTTAGTGTAGATTACATAAAGGGACAAGTAATTTGTAAGCCCTTGAGTTTGTTTTCTTGGTCAGTTTGCGAACTTTACAATCCACTCTCGTACAGCAACTGGCCTATCCCAAATCAATAATTCGTAAAATTAACACAAACCGTGAACCTACTGATACTCAGAAGAATAAAGCTGCAATACTTACGGAGTAACTGACAAAGAGCAGAGTATGGCATTGTTGGGAATATGCTTAGAAGACAGTCAGTGATAGAGTGAAGGTTTGCAAATTGGATTACAGGGTACTGCTATTTGAAAACATGTCTTTGTTCAGTCGCAGTGTTAATCGTTTAATGCAGAAGTTTAAAACTTACCAGAAACATAAGTACGTTACTCACGAAATGAAAAGACATGCCTTGGTTATTGCTATGTATATTCACAAGTACCCTGGAAAATGGATTAAGTCAATTGCAATTGAGGTGTCTGATCTAAGACATATGCCATTAGAAGAAAGCGATAAAGCAGCCTTTGCTCCGAGGAAGACGACCATGATCTGAAGGTCAATAGAAGGCACGCAAAATGGCTCTGTGCAAAACCTTTAGATGTCTCCCATCTGGTTTGAAGTGAGTGCTGATGAATATATCGAGGTGCTAGGGGCAGTTCTTAAGCCCGGGATAGACGGTGTGGGTGAAGGAAGATCATACAAAATCTAGCAGAATTCTGCGCCAACGTACGACTAAGGAATGAATGGTAATCAATTTCTATGATCGTATAACACCAAACTTATGGCCACGTAACTCACTAGACCTTAATGGATTGGTTGGATGGTTGGATTACATTGTATGGGAGGAAGATGAAATTACCAACATCCCCATAGTTCCATTCAAGCTCTAAAGGTTTCCACTGCCCAAGTGAACAAGGATTATTTAATTCATACATGCAGGATTCAAATATTTGTGGATATGTATACCGAATGCCAACATATTGGCGAAAAAACTACTCTAAGTCATCTAAAGGAACAAGAAAAAGCCCTGCAACTCTTGCTGACATTGGACAGAAGTGAAGGTACCACCAAATACGGGAGGAGAACACCGCAGTCCTCGTGGGTGTAGTAGTAAGAAGAACAAAGTGGCGGCTAAGAAGAACAAATGAAACATACGACAGATAATAGCTTACTGTAACAGTTTATACAATGACGTGAACACACAATAACTCAGATAAATTTATTCCGCAATGAAACAATTAACGAATTAACAATTTAAAATCCCTGCTGCATTCCCCGCGTAACCATGTACGAATGCGCGTACAAAAAATTCCATTCTTCCCCGACAAATGTACAATTTGTTTGCGTTTGACTACATGGTCATAATGAGCAATCGTACGCGTACCTACCAATCTTCCGACCGACCTTCCTTATCTGGGTAAAACGCTTTTCTTTCTATGTAGGTACATAGATACAAATATATATTTTATTTCATTATTATTATTATTGTTATTATTTTTGTTATTCGTCTTCTATCTTTCGTAGTCGTTTGGTTTTCCGTGGAATCATTAAACACACACCTCTATCTTAGTACAATGTTGTTGCAATCTGGTGAAAACAACTTACGGTGCCAGGCGAGAAGAGAGCGAACGGGCCACGAGAAATAGTAGTAAGAAAATAATAACAATAATAATAATAACGATAATCATAATAAAATACAATGTCGACAGAGACGAGATGATGATAATAGCATAGTCCGGGCCGAATACAGTGGTAGAGAAATAATAACTAAAACAACAGCAGCCGCAAACTGGATTGTACATGGTATAAGGCGGAATAATTCCTTCCTCTCTTCCACACACACCTGGAAGCGGCAATTATCACTTTAAAATTGTATCTACCTGAATGAATTCCAAAAAGGACAAATCAAAATGGGAAAAAAAAATTCTAAAAGTAGACGTGGCCAAATGTATCTATACGAGTACAATCCAACTCAAACGAACCCCATTCGGCGTGTAAACTTAAACAGCTTGCGCAATATTTAATTATTTATTTATACATATGTATGTATATACATATTTATTCAATTAATTTCCAGCAATGACATAAACTCTTTTAAGTACAAGCATGAATTCGGCCAAGTCATTTATTACATCTGCCAGTGTTCGGCCGGATTTAGACACACAATTAACTATAACAACAAAAGCTGCTCTACAGCTCCGCTGGAGCTGTACTACTAATAACTTTGGTAATGGTAATACGAATAGCAATAGTATCGTCATCGTCATCGTAATCGTAATCGTCATCGTCATTGTCGTTTCGTCGTCGACAAGACATGTTTTTCTGAATATTGTGTAATTGCCTGAGTCATTGACTGACTAACTGACTGACTGACTGACTGACTTTCCTGCTTCGGCACAAATGTCGATGTCGATGTCGATGTCGAACATCCAAAACGACCCATTATACAACATTCTCTATAATTGCTGTTAATAAGTATTTTTATGGAATTTTTTTTTTCTTTTTTTTTATCATAATTATTATTTTTATTATTGCTCTATGGCAATACAAATTTATTTGATTATTTTTGTACATTATCATATTTGAAAAAGAGAGAGAGGAAAAAGATAATAAAATTAATTACTTGGATCTACACATGTCGGTTGATATTTATCGAGTTAATGGTATTCGTTTTTATATGAAAATAAAAGTATCTATTGTAGTGTAGCCTTGGATGGAAATGTGATGAAAAACGCCGACAGGATGGTTGGAGATGAGGAAATTTTTATAGAGTCGCAATTATGTTGGAATTAAGCAACGCGTGGAAAACAAATTTGAAGTTGATTATAGTGTAAGCTTGTACACATAGCAATAGAGAGTCCATAAAGTGCTCAGAGATCTGAGATATTTTTCCAAACTTCACCAGACGAATTTTTCCAAAACGATTTACCGAAATAAAAGGATACGATGTACATATGTAGATACCACAGTTCAAATGATTTTTTAGTTCAAGTGATGTCACTATGGAAAAAACTTAGAGATACAGAAAGAAAACAATAAGCAACCGATAAACAAAAAGCCAATTCTGCAATAAAGAAGTGTCAAAACGTCACATAGGAGTAGAGTGGTTGTTCGCGTATAAAACGATTGAGTCCCCGATGTTAAGTCAAGACGTCGATCGTAGCATTCAAAATGTGTTACCAAAACTATAATAGATGTATCTATGTACATAGTAGCGAAAAAAGGGATTTTAAGGTGATGTATCCTCACTCATCTCTTGTTGAGTGAGAACGTTGTTGCCAGTTTAATTTTCGTAGAAGTTGCGATTAATGGCCCACCACTCCAAGTTATCAGGTCACAACATAGGTGTAGCGGATATTCAAAGGTTCAGACAGAATATTCTAGACCAGGTCTTGCTGATTAAGGGAGAAGTCAAAGAAATAGTACGAGCTTGCCAATGGCGAAAAGCGGTATCATCAATACGAATCTTCTGAACCATGATGAAATCAACATGCTGGTAAATGAGCTAGAAACTCTTCCTTACGAGAACGGGATTGAAGCAATCAAGTTTGGAACGCCCTCAATTTACACCAATGATTCGACACTCCTATATATCTTGTCGATGCCAAAGGTGTGGAGAGAAGACTACAATCTACTTCTAACGAAACCTTCGATCATTAATGACAAGCAAGTCAATATCGAGTTCGACAGAGTCTTAAACAACCAGGATGACACCTACGGTATGGTAAAGAACTGCCTCTCTATAAGCAACTCTACGGTCTGCAGGGAAGAAGCACTAGTGAAAATTCCAGAGGATCACTGCATGGTTAGACTACTAAAAGGAGGTGACGCAGTCTGTACGTATCGCACAAACACTAACGAAGTCATGAAATTGATTAAGGAGGACACCATCTTTGTGACCAATTTTAACGGCCAACTTTCCTCGAAGAACTCAACACAACCACTTGTGGGGACCTTTATTATCCAGCTAAACAACGAAAGGGTCCAACTGAAAAATAAAACATTCAGAAGCTCAAGCGTAACGACTTTTCAGGTTCTACCACCCGTTATGGCAAATATCTCCACCCACGGACACAAGAGAGATCTCCAGTATGTCCACAGCCTCAGTCTTCGAAACATAGAACGTCTTGGTAACCTGACAGGTAGAATGAAAATCTCTACGATTTCAGATGCTAAAATCCTCGTACTACTGATTTCCTTCGCATGAATAATATGGCGTAAAATTAGTGGAAAACTGGGTCTTCCGAGTATAGGACTCCCCCATGGCATACCAACTGCAGAAAAACATAAAGGACGGTCTACCCGTCGAGAGATCACATCACTGATCTACGGGACGTAGGTTTTTGAAGGGGGAGGAGTTATCACGTCCCAGATAGCATTGCCCCTAAGGAAACATGATCCACTTGTCCTGGTTGTGCATCAGTCAAAGCATGGGAACCTAAGCTGACGCAGCACACGCGCTTCCGATCAGGTATCTGCATTCGGCGGATATGCAACAGGTGAGACAGCTGTGCCAGATTTTGGATTGGGCATATGCGAGGCGACATGAATAGGTGAATGAGATTGGGGAGGTAGTCTGTCGACGGCGAGCATAGTAGAATAATACATTGGAATCGAATAAAGCTATTGTAAATTCAAGCAAATATTAAAGTACGTGTTTTATTTAACCGCGGCAAGTCTGTCGTCGCTTTTTTTTGATATTCGCGAGTGCGAATCCTTTAACTTCCACAGCTTTGTTTTTGTTTTGTTTTTTTTTTACCGAAATGATCGAGATTTTACCGAGAGATACTACATAAAGGAGATTCATATCATTTTCTTTGATTAGTACCATTGGAACGGAATGTCAACTATGTAGTTTGACATACGCAAATTGGTTAACTTCTAGATTTTCTTATATCAATAGAAAAAATCAAAGACACAAACAAATGTTGCGACAATAACTTTTGAATCTCCTACGAGTAGGTGGTGGTTGGTCAAAAAATGTTTTGTCGAAGTTTGGTCCTGGGCGAATGGAGGAGAAGATACAACCGCTAACTGTACGAGCTATAGCAAGATGTGTATGCAGTCCAAAAGTCCAATTTACGTCGACTTCATTGGTTCGACCCCATCGAGTTCTGGGATAATGACGCTCCAGTCACGGCTAAGAAGATCTTCGAATGCAAGTCTCCAGGTTCGAGATGATCAGGGAAACTTAATCTCCGCCTTAAAGACGCTTGGTCTAAACTAAAAACATCATGCCTGCAATTTACAATTTATTTGAACATCACAAGTCAAGCAGTACATCCATAAGGCTCTAACTTGAAAACTCAACAAGAGAAGTATCCAGAATCAAAGCCAATTCAGAGCACCAATGTTGAATTCTATGAAGCCTATTTAAAGCCCACAAAAAGGCAGTTAAATTGAAATCTCTTCATAAGTCCAAAGGATGTTTAACAAATTTCAGGATTTTTTTGTGATACACTTCTCAAGCTTCAAGATAGTATCCCTGATTCGAAGAATCTTGGTTTAAGAATCAGGTAATTCTGAAAGAATAGGTGTAGCTTCGCAGAGAGTGACCCAAGAGACTATTCGCCTCTGCATCTAATCATCCTCATTAGACTTGTTCTCGCTCCATCATATATTCTTTAAATATAATCGACATCTATTATGTGTCAATTATAGCTTTAAAGAGGGTTCTCAGGGCTTGCTTGAATTACCATCTCTGGAGAATCAGTCAGAGTTGCTTCATTATGAAGGTTGGAAAAGAAGAGTTTAACATAGCAAACGAGTTTCATGTTATTTTCTTGAAATAGGAAATGGAATGGAGCAAGGAAATTATAGACACTCTTTGTCCATATGTCGACGGAGAGAACATCCCGGAAAATTCCATACCTAACTCATTCGAAAAGACTCGAAATACACGATCTATTTCAAATTGCTTCTAAGGCCGCGACCTAACTGCTAAGACTAAGTTAAGTGATTAGTTAATGACTGAAGTTAAGACTTATTGGCCGCTTTTGCTACGGTGCTTTGGTGTCGATTATATGGTCGTAGAAATGCAGCATCTAAAACTGCAACATACGCAGATAATGTTTACGATGCAATAAAATTCAAACCGCGGTGAATAAAACCGATTTACTGCACGACACTTGGGCTATCTTGTTGTAAATTCTCCGGTGTGAAAGGCAAGCAGAAACGATAAACAAACGAAGTAAATCCGAGCTCGTTCTCTTTGAAGAAACTTACAACTGACGGCGCGTTAAGCTCGCCGCAATTTCGGCTGCTCAGCTGGGTTGGTAACGAAAATCTGGTAGTGTGTGTAGGTACATACACATCAACACAAGAAATGACCAATAAATGGCAGTAGATACCGGAATGGATATCATACCAAAAGGAACGGTTCACTGAACACGGATCGTAGCGCACAGTCTTGAAGCTTGTCCGAATTTAAATGATTGCGTCCTGCTTGGTCCAGATGTAATAGGAAAAAAACCCAACTCCTAAGCACTAATAGATATCCCATCTGCAGCTTCTGGTTACGTGTTTTGTTTAATTGTTTGTTCTTATACAAGCGCTGGTTACTGGGCTTAGTTCATGTCCATGAGTTCTAGGTTTCATTCGCCTTTCACGGCTATAAATAGTATCAAATTGGAGAAGTGGTATTACAGATACGTTGAGACTATCGCAAGACACCTAGTTTTTTCTTTAGAACTCGGATAAGAGCAGAGCAAAATCTAATCCCAATTCGGGTACAAGAAATATTTTCGAGTTAATCGCAGGACACAATACATGTGGTCATCGTATCACCGCCGGGGGAATCATCGTAGACTCAACTTTAGGAAGATTAGATTCCACACACAAATAAACAAGCAAGTGTCGCCATTTCCTGAAATCTTTAACTTTGTACACATCCTGTTAACACCATTTAAACATTTCATAAATAAGGGACTTATTCTCAGCGACACACTGAGTGACATGAATTTCTGTCAGTAAGCTTTAAATGTAGATAAAAGGCAGCCACTGTCATGAATAGAAACACATTTCTGTGCCACAAGTTTAAAAGAAATAATAAAAATTATATTATTTCCCTAAATGACCCACATGTAATAAATCGGAGCTTTCAAAACACCATTCCTCACCGATGAGTCCATATTGGCGTTTTCTATTTTGACAAAACTGTTAATATTTTTATACACATTCCTTCCTCTTACCAGCATACGATTATCGTAGATGAGAAAAAAAAGAGAGAATTTAACAATTTTGAATAGAATTAAGTTTATTGCCAATAAATTTATACATATACATAAGTTAACAGATACAAACCATCAAAACTGTAAATCATTGTTATTCAAAAGAAAATTTAATAAAACTACGAGTGGAATACAAAGCTGTTTCTATCGTTAAACTGTTTACGATTTAACGTTCAACATTTTTGGCTTTTTTTTTTCATATTTTATTTTATTTACATTTTATTTTAATGCAAACATTAAAATTACAAAAATAAAAATTACAGTCATTCACGTCGAAGTCGTCGAAAGCGGCAGATGCATATACCGTACCCAACCATACCAACAGTACAAATGGAGTTCTTTAAACATTTATTTTATTTATTTTCTTAAGTAAAATATATTTACGATACGAACAAATATCCGCATCCACATGCACACACATTTTTGTATTGTTTACTTGTAAAATAACAAAATGTAAATAACGAGACAGAACTTAAGGCAATGAAGAATGAGAGAAGGAACGGAGTTTCGGAAAAAAGATGGAAATCATTAAAAGCAAATACAAACACACGTCACATGTACACACACTCGTCGGTATCTTGGGAATTCATTAAATGCAGAAAGTGTTTTTCAATATTTTTTTTTTTGTTTAATTTTAAAATGCGTACATGATGCTGATGACTCTTCTGCAGGATGTACAACAAAATTTTACAATGTGATGAAATTGTTCGAGATGAGTTTATAGGTTAGGATCTATTCTGGTGTCATATGCTTAAGTATCATGATATTTTATTCCTTCAAGAAGAACTAATACTCGTAGGATATGTACATACATACATGTGCTTGAGTTCTTTCAGTAAGTGCCCACTGACGCAGTATTGAAACAATGTGGATGTGTTACCTTGAAGTTGAATGTGCATCTACATTTGCATCTTATACTATCCTAGGTCCTATTTATAAATATTAACAATTGATTTGTATCAATTCCTTGTGAACCTGCAGCTTAAGATTATTGTTCACCACAAACGCCTTTAAAAATCTCTTGAAAATACCTTGTATGCAGCTATGCTTAGAGAACTCTAATAAAATTCAGTCTCTACGCTTTCTTTATCTCATAAACACATGACAATTGCCAACTAGGGGTAAACCCACGCAAACCTTTTTACCAGAAAACCAAACTCTTTTTCACGAATGAAAGAAGCTACTCGAACTAGAATCTTTTTTGAACAGAGAATGTAGTTGGAAACCCAACATCATAGAACGCGTTAAGAAAGCTGCTGCAGTCCTTTGTTTAAGCAAAATGGCATGTAGAGTATGCAACCTCAAATAACTTGGCTTTATGTATCAGGCCTTTACCGTTTTTGGATAAAAGTGTACACAGTAACCAAGTAGGGAATATACAGAAAGCAGCATTTCTATGCAGAACCCTTTCAGCTGCATCTTTTTCTAGAACTTCAGAAATCTTTGGAAAATAAAATGCTGCTAATGTAGTCAATCAGGGGACCTACAGCTTAGAGTTATAACTCTCTGACGTTTGTCGGACATTCGCGAGAGGGCCGTGAAAAAACTTGTTGTTTTTCTGGGATTCGAACCTCGAACACCACGCTCAGCAATCCAACGCACTAACCACTGAGTCACGGCGAATATGGTTGCGACAAATATTTATATTTTTAATGATCCGTATGCAGTCGACTATCTAAAAAAAAAATATAATTCATCCAGGAGAATACCGACCACATCCTGTCTCAGAAATTCGAGATAAGAAAGAAATTTTTCATCACAATGCCACGAACTTCTACATGGACGATTCCAAAAACGCACGAGGGAGGAAATCTCTTCTCTGAAGATCTAAAAATTATGATCTCTTTTCGCATCCTAGATCATTGTAGCATTTTGCTGTCGAGCTGATACTTATAAGGTACAGCCTTTCGGAAATCATTTTGTCCTGGACCATTAGAAGAAGGATGACTGAACAGATACGAATGACATGACAGCTTGTCGACAAATACCAGAGAACTAAGGCAATGAACTAGGCTTCCGAATGTTACGTACATATGTACATGTAAGAGGAACTCACAGAGTGATGAATTCAGACTCAACCATAAATTTTGTTTCAGTTTAAGCTCCAAAAATAGAAAAGGGTAAACAAAGACGATAAACCGTGCCGCAAACGACAAGACCTTCCAGTTCACCCTGTATCCAAGTGGTTTTATTGAATAAATAAGAAAAAAAAACTTCGATAAAATCAATTTATATATTTTTCTTTAATAAATTCATAAAGTTATTATCATTATTATCATTCCGTGTGTATGTAGATTCGATTAGATTAGATCTACATTTCAAAGAAATTCCTTTATTTGTGTTTTTTTTTTTTAATCGTGTGATGTAATCACGTTTTGTTCTTTCAGATAATTCCAATAAAATTTCATACATACGCATCTACAAAAACTAATCTTTATTGGTAAATATACAATAAACGACTAGCGTTTTTTTTTTTTTTCTTAAGTCTTCTTGGAAAAACACACACAGAAAGAAATAGCCGACAACGACCAACAAGTAGAGGAGCAGGAAGAAAATAAAACAGATGAATAAATGCCGACAGAAACTTAATTTATAAATAAATAAATATCCAATATTGTATGTAGACGTACATTTATACATTTAAGAAAAAAAACAGAAAGCAGAAAGGACCGCTCGCTCGAAAAGACTGTAGCTGTAGATACCTTGTGCTGCGCTCTCCATATGCCAGCCTGTTAGTGCTGGAACTCGAACTAAACATCAACCTCTTGCTCTACGCCAAACTCGAAACATCTGCACAGCACATGCCCCAAAAGTCGAACGTAATAACAAAAATATAAATTTTATTTATTTAAATGGAAAAATTAAAGAAAAGAAAAAAAAAAACGAAGATCGAATGAAAATAAGAAAAGATCTAAAGTATGAGTGGATAATGATGATGGTGGTCGGTGGCGGTAGCAGCACGATGATGGCAGGAAGATATTGAAGCCGCGCAGGCAAAGGAATGATTCTTATATTTTTTTTTTTTTGTATCTATGTTTATATTTTCTTTTATCTTTGTGAGCCTCTATGGCAGTCTATCTGTCTGTCTTTTTGTCCGTTAAGTCGTACAATCACTCGATTCGATTTCTCCGCCAACACCGACTGACTCTGCAATACTCATTTATAGTGGACGCGAACGCGATTGAAGTGTGTTTTAGTACGCGATGCATATTTGTATCTATGAATCTATGTATGTAACTGTGTGTATATGTCTGTAGATACAAGTGATAGATAATTGAATGCTTAGCAGCACGGTCGGTGTGTTCATTACACAGAGGAAAAGGAAATGAACAGCTTCGGCATTTTTTTTTCCGGAATACTTTTGAAAAATGAATTCTCTTCCAATTGTTGTAAATATTAATATGAATCAATCGCTAGATGCCAGAAGATCATGTGAAGTGGAGTGGATCTCTCGGATGGGATTACAGAAAAACAAACAATTACTTTGGTTAGATACAAAGTTGAATGGGGATTGATGGCTGCCCAAGCGATATTTACATTTGGAGAGTACCTACCTTGAGGGAAAAGTGAGTCGATGAGATGTCATGCGTTATTGAGTGTGATCCTATTGTCGGATACCAACCAAATTAGTTAGGATTTAAAATACATGCCAGGTATGGAATGAATCTTAGATGATCTGTGTGGTACCTTAACTTATGTATTTTATAAGACTTTTGAAGCAGGTATTTCAAATATCGTCGAAGTGTGCTTCAGTCTTGCATTGTATTAGAGAATTCTTGTACTAAATACCTAGACCGGAGTGGAAAATAGTCAAATCTAGGGGAGGTCGTACCTTGGAGGACTGGCATGGGGGCATTGTTGCCGCTATCGTGTTGCGAGAAAATATGCAACGGAAAGTAGAAGAATTAATATTTCGAACAAACTGGTTACATACACACGTAACAACAAAGCTGAGAGGCTTCTATTGATTACAACATGATGTGATCCAATAAATACTTGTGTTGTCTCCATTTAGAGGATGTTGTGAATTGATCTCTAAGTGTTTCTGTCCCTTTGAGTCAAAAAGACGGTGTGAACATATTAGATTTGTCTCGAAAGCAATTATAAAAAATATCCTTTTGCGTTAGATTACTGAATGGAAGGTTGAATTACCGAGCGGAAGGTTTTGTCATGGTCCCACATTTGTGCGAAAAATACAACACGCACAACGAGAATGGTCGAGAGAAGATAGGCCCTGAACCCAAACGGTCTGTCGAGTCAAGTATTTATTTCTTATTTAGAGATTTTATTATGGAATACACTGCTCTTTCACATCTCGGGGTGGTTACGCCTATAGTTGGGTATTATGTCACTGAGTTTCCATGGGAGGACCTTTTGGTACAAAAGCATAGGTTTCACGCCGATTATTTAGATAATACCAACCATAAATGGAAATATCTAGATCAACGCCATTCAGTCAGGCTATTGTGGACAATGCAATGACGAAATCTCGGCGGCTCTCTCTGGTCTCCAAAAGAGTGTATTTGACATTTATGTACATACATACATATGTCGCTAGAAAATCTCACCTTCATGCAACCAATGAGTGTTTTCGACTTTGCGGCATACTCTAGAGTGATAACCTGTTCCTAACTACCTAAACGAATAGCGGCTAGGATGTGTAAGTATGTATGTATGTATGTTAGGAAACCACAGTGTTTGAACTTTGCTAAGCTCCCTCACTGATTTACCTTAGCCTATCCTTTTCTTTTTTTGTACTCTTCTGACTGATCAACTGATTCAAAGCGTGAGCTACATTTGAAAATGTCTTCAAAAGGTCAAGTTACATTTTATACTTAGTTTATATATAAATCCAATTAGATACATGCATACCTACCTAGATAGGAGCATGACATATTTTTTTTTATTTCATTATAAAATACGTTGAAGTAGAAAGAAGCCTCTTCAAAACTTCCAGGGCACCTTGAATTACTACTGGGAAACGGAGGAAATTTCTTTGTGAGGTTTTCTTTCAAAAGTAACTCTTGGTATACAGTTCATGCCATAAAGCAACTAGTGCCAAAGTGGTAATTGTGTCAAGTACATAAGTCTAGTGGGAAAAAATTAGAGGTGGTTACGACTTGCTCTTTGGCAAGGAAGCAAAAAATACTAACGACATTTCTGATCCATAAATAAATTGTTGCAATTAATGTCAATAAAAATTTAATGAAAAGCTACCTCACTAAGTTTATATATTCAAACGTTTTTATAAGTACGGGTCAGGCAAACATGCGTCACTAGAATAGGGTTCCGTAAGAATTTATAATTCCACGACAGATATTGAAACTTAAACGAATAAATCGATCAGAATCCGTCAGTTGCGAGGGAGTTTTTACCACTACAATACAATTATTGACATCAAATCCACTGCAATTCCATTTTTTGTGGAAGGGTGAAGAAACATGTAAACACAAAAAAGAGGAGGTTAAAATGAGCTGAAACTTGGCAAATAGTTCTTCTTACTGTGAGGAATTTTTTTGATAATAAGATTAAGAATCATTCATCATCATATCCCCCATCCTGCTGACAGTCTTCGTCAATAACAACCAGATAGAGCTTGACAAGGCTCTAGATCTTGTGCAATGTAATCACTAGTTAAACTAAAAATGTTTGCCTGGTAATCTGCTTCAACACCCGAAACAGTTTCATAAGTAAAAGGTTTCAGTCAGAGTTTTTAAGTAGCCAATCCTGAACTTTGACAGCCGATTGTGGTTATGTTTGAAAAGAAAGCGCTTACATTCTGTAATGATTGTGTTTCCTTACAGCTGCCATTTAATCGTGGACATCAGTTTCTTACTTGTAGTATGCTTCAACAACGTGTGAAAATTGTGCAAAATTATATAAAAATTTATTCGTGGTCTGTTCGCTAAACGATGTGCGAACTACGTAGAATCTATGGTCATCAACCTCCTGCTGAGAGCTCAATTCGCCGAAGAAATTCAATACAACCAGTTCAGTTGTGGATAGACCATTAACCGTCCATCACCGCAATGCTTCGTCGTAAGCATGAGAAGTGAAACTTCTCAGTTCTACGTCGTACATAAGAAGTGGGGCTTTCCGCAACCTCAACAGAGCTTAAGGATGCTGTCATTTGCGAAGCAATGTATCGGATTATTATTAAAAGACGAGAGATATAGGGAATAGATTTGGGAGAAGAACGCTGACGATGAGTTCGGAAGGATTAGAGACAGTTTTATGCAACACTATTCATTTTAAGAGAAGATGGTCTATGCCACTTGCTTAGGAGTTCAGTAAGGCATACTATAAAATGTCTATAAAATATTTCAAATCCTTAACAGAGCCTGTAGAGCGCTCACCATTTTCCCGTGAAAATTGTTCCCCTGCTATCGAATGTAATTTTTTTTCTAGAACTCTCTGGTTCTGCTGTGGTCCATTGTACTACCACACAGTAACATCGATTTTGTGTTTTTTTTTTCTTTTATACTCCGTAGCTGTGTTTGTTGTTCCCTGCCTGACCGTCAGAAGCAAATACACTACCTCTTCGTTACCTCTATCGATCCTCCTTCTCCGATTCGCCTGCAAAAATATCTTCAAACATTTTCCTTGCGAATGTATTCTCTTTTTGTTTAAGAGTATAACACTCTGTTTGACACTTCCTAAGTGAAGATCTCTACCATCCATCATGATCCCGGGCAAGTTGTCTCCAATTCGTCATATTCCACAATCGCTTAGTCATTAGATTCAGTAGCTACCCTGACTTTAGTAGCCCATGGGTTGAGATCCAAACATGCTTTTGGCTCTGGAGTTCATGACCATTTGTTGGAGCCAATGTTTCTTGATCTTTTCGACTTCATCCACATATTGACACAGCTCATAGACTTCGTAATTGTATTTTGTTGTCCATTAGCACTCTTTGCACTCTGAAGGACATTTTTCTATCTTCTGATTTTCTGCTCATACGTAGTTAATCATTTTCTTAGTGCACAGATCGTTTTCTAATGTTACCCGATACAACTGAAAGAATTTTCGAGATATCCTGACCTGTATCCGCTATCGTTTATTTTTTAAATTTTCTTCGATACGTAAGACAACAAGGACAGCGTCTATCTGAGTGCGCATTCGTTCGAGGCAACCTTAGGTAAGAACTCTTAGGTTTCAGGCATGTGAACGAGCGCCTCAAGACAATCTGAATCAAGGTGTAGCTCTGACATATTAGTCTAATATACGGTCACACCCCTCACAGGAAGATGGATAACGCGACTAAAGATGACTTCCACCAGCTCTTGGACAAGACGTATGAGCAATGCCATAGCCATGTCCTAGGAAAAGAATACGTCTTCACGAATTTTTAAACGACATCAAATGTTTACTTGCTCCAATACATCTCAGAAAATAATGACGAAGGGGATCAAATACACAGACTAAGCACAAGATATCCATTCAATTGTAGAAAGAATTTAAAAAAATTTCCAAAAAAAACAGCCTCTTAGCGACCTTCGTTCTCCACCTCCCCGCTTGCGCACCACTCAAGGCTTCACTTCAAATACCCCTGTCATTTTTCCATAAATACATTAAGTCATAAACATTAATGCGCTTAAATGCGTTCTTATTCACAGAGCAGCCCGAAAATAACCCGTACACCACATTTCGCTAAGCCCATGGCATAATAAAACAATAATTGTTGAATATACGAGTAATACTTGCTACATAAAGCATCTCTCGAACATTGGATTTAAATTGCTTGTTGAATAATGTCTAGCGTATCCATCAAATGCGTACAAAAAAAACATCAAGTGTGTTACAAACAAACACACTCACTCACACATTCATCCAAATAAGAATAATAATAAAATAAAATATAATAAACAAAAAATGCAGAGAACCATAAAATCCAACATAAACCATTATTTCTTTCCATGGCCATTAAAAGTAACTAACGTCTTTGTGCTCGAATGTTGCCCCTCTTCTCCCGCTAAGACTAATAAATAATAAAAAACAAAAAAAAATATTTTTTGTTCGTTGTTGTTTTTCTCTTTGTTGGGACGGCAGCGGTGTGTGGTAGTGGGGTGTATTGTTACTGCGGCCCCGTTGATAATATTTTTATTATAATTTCGACTTTATTTTTAATGATGAAAAATGTTTTCAACTTTATTACACCCATGCACACATAAAAGATATAATAATAAAATGCGCTCTGCCATACAAATAATATAACAGAACACTCTGTGTGCATGATTGAAGGCGGACTGGGCGGGGTGGGTAAGTAGACGGATAAAATACCGACAAATAAATAAAAGAAATGAGTTTTGAGTTCGAGACGAAGAAAGAGGAATTAAAATACAAATAAGAAGGGTTTTCCATGTTTTTTCGTCGAAGCCGGGCCGGCTAAATAAAGGGTGACACAAGGTGAGATGACTTCAATTTGTTTCAACCTACATACATACAACATATTGATGGGGGGGAGGGATTATGAAATCAATTAATAAAAGGTGAAAATTAATCAAGCATTCGTTTTCCTTCTCCCTCCACTCGAGCATCGAACTTTGTGTATGATTAACTTTCTTCCGATGAAAGGGAATAAATTATTTTAAATTTGTTTAATCGCTTTTAAACGTTTTGTTTTGTATCATAAAATTTAGTCTATTCTATCTACAGTGGGGGCATTAGATATCCACTTGGATCTGTCGTGGAACTAGAAGGGAAAATGTGGTGGTTCTGTCCCAGTTCATAGAGAGCATAATGAGCAACACGCTAGCCAAAAATGGTCCTAAATACTTGCCCCTTCATGGATCCTGAGATTTTCGGTGAAGTGAGCCCCGTAAAAAAAAAGTTGAAGAATTGACCCTGTTAAAGTCCAACACTTTTTAGGTTGTTACCCAAGGTCAGAACCTTGCTTGTCGTCTCAAAAACAGAATCCCTTTCTCCTGTCAATATTAACATGAAAAGGGATGTCTTCAGCAGATATGTAGCGTCAACCTTCAGCGGTAAGAAATAGATTATTTTACGTTTGAACAACGCAAAAGAATTTTGAAAGAATATTTTTTTTTTAGAAATGAAGCCTCGTAAAGAAAGTTCATGAAACTGACAGCAAAAACTATTTGCATCCTCTCCCGGTGCACACAGACTATGAAAACTGCTGCTGTCCAAAGTGTCTATGAAAACTAAAGAACCTCAACTTGTCGCAAAGTTCCAAATAATTCGCACTTCTCTGAGGGGGAAGACCTCGAATTATTTGGTTATAAGGTCAAAATCACTCAAGAGTTGAAGCAAGATAACCATCCGCTTCACTATCGCTTCTGTGTGTGGGTCTTACGCCTAATGAGTTGGAAAATGAGTTAAATATTGAGCGGAAATCGTCTTTTCGAACGAAGCTCATTTTCGCCTTGAAGTCTGTGTTCGTAAGCAAAGCTGTATAACTTGGAGTCTCGAAAATCAACACTTAGTCGCCGAGAACCTAATACTTCGTCGAAAAGTGACTGTATAGTGTGGATTTTTGACTGATGGCAACAACGTTATGGTGAACGGAGAGCATTGCAGGGACTTGAACGATTTGTGCTTGGACGGTCATTAATTCCAGCAGGATGACGCAATGTGTCGCACAAGCCGTCAAACAATCGATCTTCGGCGCACTAAATTCAGTAGCCGTGCTATCAGGCATTTTAAAGAGCTGTCTTGGTGACTGCGCAGCTGCGATTTGACGTCCTGGACTCTTTTTTATGCAGAACTATTAAAGACCATTGTTAACCAACGAACTACGAGCAATCAGTCATTGATTTACGAAATATTCATTAAATAATCGACAAATGTACTGCTAAATTAGATTCGCAGGATGGGCTACTGCTAAGGCAGCTAGAAGAAAGAAACACTTCATAAAGCAATAGTCATTGAAGAATATTGAATGCTGAAGTCTTAATATCCATACAAAAAGAAGCCAACAAATGTGCACTTAAAGGTCCTAGTGTGGCTGAATACGGTGCTTAATCTAACCTCATGTCACAGAATAGATGCGGGTTTTTTTTTGTGAGCTACGGGTTAGAACTATTTTGTTCATAATTACAACCCTGCGTCAAAGCATTGGAATAGAAGGAGTGATTCTGCCCTCAAGAAGCTTGAGGTCGTACCATCAGCTGTTAGATCATAGAAACAATGATTTGGGATTCACAAGGAATCTTGTTAATAAATTGGCATCAGCATCACAGTAGAATATTAAACTAACAGTCTAAGATGCTTAAGAAAATCTATAAGAGTAAAAAAGAAGGGGGACTATCAAAGGACGTGTTCTTACTTCATGACAACGCACCGGTTCACAAGTCAAATTGTCATGACTGCTATGAAGTCATGTGTTCTAAAAATGTCAGCTCTATAGGTGAAACGGTTGGAAGTGTCTGACATAGTGTTGAATTCGTGAGTTGATATGTTCAGCTTTCGTATGAATTTTGTCTCACAGTGTGAGCTCTATAGACGAACCATAGAGAAACAGGAGGCTATGACGATGTCACCTCTCATGTTCATCCACTTTCGTTGCTTGATCAGTGAGATCATCATATGAGATCTCGCAAGGCTAAAAAATCATGACAGCTGACCGGACATGGGTGAACTAATGTCAGAGCCTCTAGGTCATTGTTATTATTATTATCTGTAGACAAATTAATATAACACTTGCCACGACTATATAAACAAAATAAATTCCTTACTTCAAAACTTATCATCACCAATCCCCACTATCATACATACGTACACGTAGGCGTACTCGTACGAGTAGTGGAATAACTTAACCTACAGTCGCATGATCCCGCAATCAATAACAAAATACCAAACAAAAAGTTTCCCAATTTCTTTTGCTTCGAGAGCTGAGTATCTTTAAATTTATCTTTGACAACAGTATAAACAAAAATTTATATTTCTCTGTATCTGAGAAGAAGTATTTATCTGCGAGACATATGGTGAACATGTAAGCGTACCTTCTTCTCACATCCCTTTGTTCAAGAAAGTTGTTCGTTGTTCTTGTGTTGTGTTATTATTATTATTATAATTTTTTTTTTTCGTTACTTTTTTTTCACATATTGTGTTCGTAAAATTAAAATATGCCTTTTTACAGGCTGCCACTCTTCGTTCATAATAGGATTTCGAGTAATACATATAAATAGGTATATCTGGTGGGTATTATGTCTTCCTTCGTCGTATGTATGTTGTGTTATTGTGTTCTTTTTCTGACATGAATATGATACATTCCAGAACCGCACACACAAAAAAAAAAAGAACGTCTTCGCACCTTAGTTTTCTTATTCGGATATGCAACAAAGACCGTATTACTTATTATAAATTACAGAATATTATAAGCCGTGGTGTATACACAGATGCATGGCACATACATACATTCCACACACCTCTTTCGGAGTTTCCTCGTTATTCTAGATAGCTGAGTAATGACTTTAGGATAGGCCATGGAAATACAGTACGCATCAAAAGTAGTGTCCCTTCTGTGTCGATTCAAAAGGTTTTCGCAAAGATCCTGTCTCCGGATTTTGAGCATTCGGTCACGGTAACGATCAACTGTTAGAAACCGCGTTACTTCGGTCTGCCAGAACACGCGGCTTTAAGCTAGTTCCTGCCCTATTATACGGGCCTGGAATATAAACAGGAAACTTGATCAAATTTAACTTACTTTATGTAAAAAAATGTATTGGTCGGATGGATGAAAGCATACTCGTATAAACCACAAGTTTTATGAGCTTTATGTGAATGTAGTAAAAAAAAAGCTGCATCCTGACGACGACCACGCTGTAAATGAAGACCTCGCCTTAGTTGGCGTGCACAAGTAAAAGGAGACTTCGACCGACTTGGAAAGTTCAACTGGAGGCAGCAACCGGGCTACTTACAAAAGCTTATGAGTTGAAGCCCAGATTCAACCCGGACTATAGCGCTAACTAAGTAGGTAAGTAGGTACGTGGTTCATTTTTTGTCCACTTAGAATGCGAAGGAATCAAACAAATTTCTATTTTTGAAAGCAAGAGGATATGGGTTAGAATCTAAATGTATACCTGGGCTCCAAATGTATACCGAGCTATATTCGCAGTCCAGCAAGATGGAGGAAGGTAAATTACTCACGCATAACCCTAATCCTTTGATATATTAGATCTGCAGTGTCTGCCACATGGCAACGGTTATTAAAAAAAAAAAAAAAAAAACCCTAATCATTGCTTTGGGCCCACTATAGTATCTTATAACTATTTCATAACCTAGTCCAACCTTACCTTACCTAACCTAAGGTCATTTCACTAAAAGTTTCGCTGTGATTGTCTGCTTAGATATCGCAGGAATACAATTTTGAATGTTCTACCTCTCCTACAAAGAACTTCGATCGATCCTCTATCCGCATCTTTAATCGAGTAATCACACAACACTGAGCCATTGGAGTCATCCTTTGCAAATGGAAAATAGAGTCCAACAATTTATGCAGAAACTGGTCTCAGAAGTAGAGTCAGCCCAACATCTGCAAGAAAGACGCCTACGTACCTTAGGGTCCATAGGATAGCGTAAAGGTATCAGGAGCCTAGACATCGAATCTGCTCTAATTCATAAAGAGTACTAAATAGTTTGTAAGTCGGTCATTAACAAAATAGGTTTGGTTCCCTTTCATTATACTTTTTCCACAAAAAGTTGATTGACAAAGGGCCACTAGGTACCCTAGCCTAACCTTAATTTATGGTTTCAATATTTGAAATGAAATAAGTCGTTTCATCACTTTGTTATTTTTATGTCTAACAAACGTCTGACAGCCGTAACTATCATCAGAAAGCTTCTCGAATAAAAAAAAACATTCGAATCTGGCCCTAAAATTCAGGGCCCTTCCATTTGCGCTTAAAAAAAATATAACACGCACAACACAAATGGGCCCGAGAATCTAGGCCCTGGATCGCATGCAGTCTGTTGCGAAAAATATTTGTATTTTCGTTGGCTATTTACTAATTTTAAAGGCAAATATGTATGTAAGATCTGCGCTTAAATAGTTAGAGTTAATATATTTTGGAATGAAACACTGTTTTTGTAATTGGGTCGCTGTAAATGTTGGTGAGTGCACTCGCTGGCCTTAACCTTCTAAGCAACCATAGAAATTTAAACTTAACGTCGACGGTACATGCAGAGGCTGGGGTGATGAAGAGGCCCTCGAGGACAAACCTTACTTCCTCTGCTACTACCCAGGTCCCTGTCATTTAGGAAATATAACATTAGAAAGTTATTACTTTCATTACTGCAACTACATTGAGCTTTTAATTTTATTTTTAGAAGTGAGTTCTACATACTCGGGTGTTTGTCAGACATTCGCTAGAGTGGGCCCACCATGAAAAATTTGTTTGATGTTTTCTACTAACTTTGCTCGGTAGTCTGACGCACTAATCACTGAACCACGTTGCTGATTGTTGCTGTTTAAAAATTTTACCAGAGGCGAAAGGCTCCAGGAATTCGTGGAATAGGCTGTGGCTATAATCTATCGCCGGGTTTCGGTTATCGATTTTTTCGAAATTTTGAATAATGTTCTTAGCACCTTTTCGCCAGAATATATCCCTAAAGTTGTATAGACATCAGTCGCAATTTTTACAAATGCAATCCAATACTTTCCACCCACACTGTAAAAACATTTCCAACAAAGAATTTCTTCTAAAGATGTTTTGTAGAGAAGAAGTTGAAAATAAAATAAATGAATCCAGGAGCGGAGTGTGAGTGCGAGTGTGGAAAAAGGAACAACTTCTGTCGTAAAGGCAACGGCAACGGATTAGTTGTTCAAGAAAGGAAAGACGAACGTCGGCAAAGGAGAAAGGAGAACCAGAAGGGGACGGAGGTTTTCACCGAGAGAAAACTAAATAAATAAATACATTTTAAATTTATGATTTTTGGGGCAAGAAGGGATGCGGCGCATTGATGCTGTGTATTCTTTGAATCCGATGTAGTATAGGTGAAAGGGATTCCAGCATGCATGCATGACTGTATGCGTGTGTTTTTGTTTTTATTATTTATTATTTGATTTTTAACTTTCATACGCAACTAACTTTTCTCACACATTTTTCTGAAAGATGTGTTTTGTTTAGTTTTCTTTTTTTTTTCTTTCGATCTCTTCCCCTCTCTGATTTCCTTTAGCATTTCATTCTTACTTTATATTTTATTAAGATACACAGCCGGAGAAAATATCTTTTAAGTTGGTGTAAACACAACGCGCAAGATAGCGGGTAAATTAAAAGCGGTATTCGTCGTTTTCTTATTCATTTTACTTAGGCACACATGTGGTATTTTTCAACGGGAAATAAATAAAATGAAAAATAATAATAATTTTGGTTTTTCTTATTTGAGAAGTTGATGAATAGGAGTGAATGAATGGAAATGGAAATGGAAATGGACAGGGAGGTCATGTAATGCATGCCATGTGAATGTGTATTTGATTTTCATCTGCATCCGAAAAATCTGACGGGATTATGTTAAGTACGAGTACATATGAAAATCATTTGTAGAGAAAGAGGGAAATGGGTTATTCACCTCTGTGAAAAGGCATTGATCATAACGAAGACGAATGTTGGCCCTTTTATATTTGAATATCTATTAGCCTTTGAAGTTGGGCTTTACTTAATTTTCAAATATTGACAAATGGCTTTTTTTCTACTCCTTCTAAAAAAAATATTAAAAAATCGAAAGAGCAGGTCAATACTTTTACGCCAGATGGGATCATGACTAATTTTGTTTGTGAGAAACCGAAATATATTTTTTGATAAATAGCAAAATAGATGAGCTTATTCGTAGATAGTTCTAGAGAAAAGGAAAACGCCGCTTTTGTTGTTGATTTAAAAAAAAATAATAATTAAAAATTAATAATGAAGAACGAGAGATATAACCTGGGTCGTTTTTACTAAGCGTTTCTACACAAAGTGGTGCACTCTGTTAGGTACATATGTAGGTGTAGTGCGTCACATCTAGGTTGCTTTCTTTTCAAGGCAATAACAGTTGTTGCTTTTTCTTAAAAAAAAGAGGGTACACAGAGGGTACGAAAATAATTTCATTCTTATGGCTGCCGCGGTTGACTTGACATCTGCCCATCCCGTCGACCTAATCTGGCAGAATTTTGTTGAATATTTGTGGCTCTATTGCACGAAAAGCTCGATGAGTGTTTGCCTTAGTCAAATCGCAGATACAAAGCACGTATCTACCAAGAAGACTGGTAATACAGTTACCCAATTTAGTGTGCAAAAGGTCGATTGTTTGACGATTGGTGTAGCACGTTGCACTATCCCTCTGCAACCGATTCAAATCAATTATCATGTATCTGCAGAACAATCCGTTTGCCATAACGTTGTTGTCAACTTCATTTTCTAAGAAGTATGGGTCAACGATGCCACCACTCCAAAACTCACACCACTCTTAGGAACCATTACCCTACTGTTTTGCTTCTTGACATAGTCTCCGACATGAAAATGATCTTCGAAATCCAATTCAGTCGCAAAGCCCACACAGCGAAGCGATAGAAGCTTGCTCCACTAATGTGGAAGTTTAACTATCTCAGCCGATGCATGTACAAAGTTTTCCCTTTTCCTGAAAAGGCAGTAAAAATCCCAAGGGTACAGTCCCAAGAACAAACTTCGAAAGTAAGTGGCAAACAATTCTTATTCATACGTTAACCATATCCTTTGAAGTAAACTGCTGCAAAGAAGCTTACTTTTGGGCATCTTCGACTTTTGCCAGGTCAGGGATTCATTGTCACCTTTTTTGCTTTTCGACTAGAAAAAGGGGAACTGAACCATTTATCTTCGACGATAACTGACAACTCGAAGCTCAATCGATGGCTTACCACCCGAGTTATCACAGAAATAGGAGATGATTTGGTAAGAACCATACACCAAACCATCTGCGAAATAGGATCGACTGGAGTATGCCAGATAAATGGAGTTCCAGCATCGCATTCCCGATCCACGAAAAAGGAGATTCTCTGAACTGCACAAACTGTACAGATTCTCTTGAACATCGTTTGCAAGATCTTATCCTCTGTCTGACCATTTCACGGAAAATTTGGGAGAAAATACCACTTTTCAATCAATTTTAAAAAAAGAGTGCGAAAACGGTTCTACAGGGCTAGCAGGTACATACAAATACAGATGTAGATAATATGTATAGTGGCATCAACCATTGTAGTGGTAGTTAGCTACAACGTTACGGTGAACCGAGTTTGCTGTAGAGAAATGATAACTTATTTTTTTGTGGTCACAATTGGACAATTTGGACCTCCACAGACAACGTGCCACACTAACCACGTTGGACATTTATATGGCGAACTGTTAAGGACCGTTGTTACTCCAATGATCCACAAACAATTAATGCACTTGAGGAAAACATTTATCTAGCTTTTTGCGTAATAGAGACATAAGCAATTGAAATTCCTAAGTCTCCTCTGATACAGAATCTGTTTCTTAGTCAACCGATAGATCTTCGAAGGAATTAAAGATTCTATCACAAGGCGCCTAAAGCATGCTTCCAGTAGGAGGATGGTCATTTAGTGATTTATTGCCAAATTTGACATCCTTGTTTTATGGACTGTAATTTTTTTGATTTGATAGATGCAATTTTGGTGTATGATGACATTTTATATAAAAGTTTGTCCTGCTAGAACGCTAGAATACTTGTACTAACAATTTTGAAGATCTTTCTCGAATTTCGTGAAAGCCGCCGAATTACATAAGTGCTCGGCAGAACGCTTATGCGGTCCATAATTTATCGTTACTCGCGCATCGTTTGGCAAGCAAAGCACGATTTTTTCCAATAAATCACAATTTTGACGGGTTGTTGAAGCGTGTAAATTTTCATGACTAAACGACTATGAAGGAACACAATCTCCACAGAACGACAATTTTAGTCTGCGTCTTGCAAAGTCTGTACCAAGCTTTCCAAAAAGGTGAACATTTTTGGGGATTTTAAGTATACGGAGGAAGAGAACTACATATGTTTTTTTTCTCGTAATTGCAGTTTCAGGTTCTTACTAAAAAATGTAAATTACCAGAATGTTGGTATTCATATGTACATATGTAGATAAAAATTCAGTATACATGCCATCATTTTGTAAATAATTTCCTCTTTAATACATATTTTAATACCGTGGATTCAACATTTTTAATAATCTTTAGAAGGACACCATTTTGTGAATTTCAAATAGAAGAGCAACTCTAATTTTGACCGAAGAAAGCTTTATTTTCTTGGTACGCGGAATTATCTGAAGGCTTATCGAACTTGTTTTATTTTTAAGTTGTAGAAATATTTTAAGTACAACTTGAAAAAAAAGCAAACACGGGTGGAAATACTATCCGGAAAAATAGAAGTACCTAAACATTTTTGAACTAAGCCTTTTTTCGTTAAATATTTAGAAACGTTATTACTTTTTGAGAAAGTGTTGATCATTCGTTTTACGTTTTTTGGACTATCAGTATACATATTTCAAAAAAATCTGTTGAAGTCAAAAATGTTCATATTGCAAACGCAAGTCAATACGCGAATGTTCAACTTGAATATTGGCTCCAATCGAATTAAGATCGAAACGCAAAAAAGGTTGCTATTCCCTGCCCTTAGCAAGGACACGTACCTAAGCGCAACAAACCCGCGAATTGCTCACGTTGCACTGCGGCAATGTAAGCGAGGTTTTTGATTTGAATTAGGTAAACAGTTAAAAAAAATTCATATGTACAAAAGCGCGTGATTAAAAAAACTTTTCAAATTTTACAATTAATTGAGAGCTCCCCAAACTTGGGAAACGTTAACGTTCACTGCTCAGCGACTGCCGATTGGCTGCTCAAGGTTGCACTCATTTAATTGTATTAATTTACTTAATAAAAATTAATACCATTCCTAATCGCAGAGCGAACAACGCTTGTGTCCAAGTAACGTTTGAAACAACCCCGCCTAATAAATCATGAAATCGTTAAGAAAAAAAGCACACATTTTCTGCGGAACGTCTTCACAATGAAAACGAACAGAAAAGAGAAAAAAGACAATCAATCGGACGCTATAGGAAGGCAACAAACGTGAAACGAAAAGGGAAAAACCAAAAGCGAATAAAAACGATCAAAAAGCAAAGAAACTCACCCGCTCTTCTTCTCGTATCATTTCGGCTATTCCGGGCTTTATTTCCAAATCGTCGACATGACTCATGCCCATGGCCGCGGCCGCGGCTGCCGCAGACAATCCGATAGAATCCATCTGTGGACCGCCGCCGCCAAGTGCAGAGAACGCGGCTGCTGCCGATGCCGGTGTCAGTGCGTTGGACGGGTGCGAGATTTGTTGTTGCTGTTGTTGTTGTTGCTGCTGCTGCTGTTGTTGTTGTTGTTGTTGTTGTTGTTGTTGTTGACTATGCGACTGTTGGTGCTGTTGTAGAGTGGATGACGGCGATGGGGGTGTTGGTGGTGGCAGTGCCGCCGATTGCTGGTGAGAATTTGGTGTAACAGATGCTGCCGGTGTGCTACTTGTACCGCCAGTGGCAGTATGCGACACATTCGATGATGACAACGGTGATGACAGGTCACTGCGATTATCGTGCATCGATTGATGACCGCCAAGCGAACCGACACCAAGTGGGCCAGTCGCACCAAATGATTCACTTGATGGCCAACGCCGTTTGCGTGCGTTCCGCATCTGTTGCTGATGTAGATGTAGCTGCTGCTGCTGCTGCTGTTGTTGTTGTTGTTGTTGTTGTTGCTGTAGCGTCACGTCGAGTTCTCCCCATTCACGCGAGAATCGCGGCTTTTTCGCTGTGATCTCCGGTTCGATGAATGGCGGTGCTGAGCACGAGGTCTCACCCATTTGCTGTGATTGTAGTGGATTGCCGCTGTGAGTGCCGGCACTTGTCATTCCTTCATTTCGTCGTGTGCCAGAGGCTGTCTCCCCAGTGCTAGTACCACCAGTACCACTGTTCTCCCCATTGACATCGGCTAAACCGCGAACCTTAAGCATCTCGGCAATCCTCAGAAGTGGGCCAATTTGATCTTGACTTACATTTATCTCTCCCTTGTACATAAAGTCGACAATTGCCTTTAGCTCGGGCCACTTGACGTCGCGCATAATTATTATGGGATGCTGGCAAGGGTTGTCGACAAATAGCGCCTGAAAGTACGGGCTGCACGCCGACAGAATCATTTTGTGCGCCTTGATAGATTGCCCATCGCAGGCGAGTGTCACATCGACGAAAGACTCGCTCTGCAACAGCTGGTCGAAGACGCTTGTCAGGTTCGTCTGATAGTTATTCCATCGCAGACAGAACTGTTGATTCGGCGGGGTTGGGGTTGGGGTCGCCGCACTTTGAGAGGATGGGGATGGAAGTGGATTGTTAAAAATGTTGGTGGTAGCCTCTGGAGTGGATGGTGTCGCGGACGATAATACTGACGATGACTTGTAATTCGTTATGGTAGTACTGGGAGGGGAATTCACACAATGGGGGGATGAGGCAGGGGGCATTACAGAAGCCGGACGCGGTGGCGGTTGGGGAGAAGAACTCGCAAATGGCGTTAAACATCGCTTCTCTCCCGCCGATGCCGATGGGTGCATATGTTGCTGTTGTTGCTGCTGCTGATAAGGCGACGAACTTCGCGGAGTTGCAGCAGGTGGGGGTGGTGTTTCAGTCGACATACTCAAATCGTGTATTTTGAACTGTTGACCCTAAAACTATTTTATTTCGATAGATGGCGCGCTTTTAATTTATCACTTTATTTGCTGTCTCACATCGAAATCGCACCACTTTCTTGTATTTTTTCATTGCTTATGGAATTCTACTAAGCCACCCAGATATGATAACACAAATCTCATCGAACTTATAATTTGGATAATTAATTATGGCCTATACGTAACGTATGCGGTATCCGCGGCAAACAGTCATTCCGATCGCGTGTGCTTTCTGATCTTTCAATTCGCCGGCAGTTGGCTGCCACTCTCAGATGATGTTCTAAATAATTAATGACCAATTACAAGCAATAACAAAGACGTGACACGAGTGTTGTAGAGACACAGAAACGTTCTCCTCCGTGTGTTTGTGAATAATATAAACCTAAAAGTGGGAAAAACTCTTCCCAGCACGAGCGTCTGAATTTGACTGAAATCATTTCGCACATTTTGATACGGGAAAACACTCGAATTTAATTCAACATCAATATAAAGTAGATACACAATACCAACAACAAGTACACGCATGCTATAAAAGCCAACAACATTGCCCAACACATAAACGAGCAGACTATGGTGCTAGGAATGCTCCCCCATTGTGGGGCTGCTTGCTCTGTGCTTGGTGGTGGTGTTTGGCTCTTTTTTTTCTCCAATGGCGGGCGAAAAGAGCTAGAGGAACAGAGGATTTCAGAAGAGACAGAGCGAAAGAGACTGCAATTTCACAATTTCAAAAAAAAACGCGCGAATTTTATATCCGACTCTTTGCAAAAGATACATGCCGACAGTTGAATACAGTAGATGCGCCTTAAAATACACTCAGTCTCTTACAAGCAGAGCTATTCTATAGTATTTTGTTTACTTTTTAATGTAAAAGGGAAAAAGATAATTCGCGCATCTATTCAAAATGTATCTGCATTCGAAATCTCTCTTTGTTTTAGGGGGTCGAAAACGGAACACCCAGAATCAAGTGGAACAGTTGGCCCCAAAGAGTACGTAAAGAGTAGTGCAATACTATTTCTCTTTGATGGCAACAAATGTATCTGAATGCTCTTTGAAAAGTATCTACAGCTGCAGTGTGCTTTCTGATTTTGTTTTTGAATTTTTTTTGTTCCTATTCGTTTTCAGATGTTTTTTTTTTTTTTTGGTTTTCTTGTTATTTATGGTTTCAATGTACACAGTGCACATGCTGCTTGCTGCTGCTGCTGCTGCTGTTTTTGTCCATCTCACATCTCACATGGGGGGCTTTTTTTTGTTCTGTGTATGCGGAGCTCCTTGTATCTATGTGTTGTTTTGTTGATAGTTGGATAGCCCGGCCCCCTTACCAATATTGTGCACTGGGGTATTTTTTTTTCTTTTCTCTTTTTGGATGCAATTTGAAAGTGTGTGTAGATTGGTGGATAAATTGAACTGTGTTGTGTGTGGTTATAGATACAGAATAGAAGTGAACACTGTATGAAGAAAAAAAAACAAAATAAAAAAATTGTTTGTAGATATAAAAATAAACATAAATATAGAAATTTGCAAAATTTAGTTTGCGTCCTTTTTTTATTGGTTTTCAGATTATGATGTCACTGGTAGGCGGTAACTATTTTAGAAATTTCAATAAGATTGTCGGTAAGTATTTCCGTATTGCGGTTGTAGATACGGGAATACAATTAATTATCTAATTCATTATAAGAAATTGCATGATCAGATGTTTTACGATGGAATCAGGGAAATTGTCAGATGTTGGCACTAAGTATGTAGGTATATCTTGTACCGATCACCGTTCACTATTAACAAAGGTTGATACTGTGTCTCTAAACGATTTTAAGTTATGTAGGCTTTCATCAAGGCAATAATGTAAAGGGAAGGTTTTATTTATCACTGTCAGCCATCCGAAATCATCTCTCGAGTTCAAAGTGAGTGGAGGAAAGTTTGTTGAGAGTGCGCTCAGATCTTTGAAAAAGGGTTCTGACCAACACTCAGAATGAGAAATACACGGGAACAAAGGAAAAATGTCGCTGTTATGAGAGTGGTAACATTGAAAGGGTTGTTTTTATCAGTAGCTCGGAATGTGACGGGACAGAAAGTGGCGCTAGTCTATATTTGGCGCAAACAGCTCTTGCAGGGGTTGGGTTCCAAAGAATAATACCAGATCCGAAAGACATAATTGAGAAGCTTCTCATGAGAGTTATTTCTCTTGAATGTTTGACTTAGTAAGCCAGCTATGTTTGATTCAGTTTCGAGGCTCTTATAGCTTACGCGAAAACCATTTCATTGCTGAAGTCATGTCAACAGTTGAATTTACAGCAATTTTGGCAGTTGGTGCTGCCAATTCTCTCATTTAGTACGAGGCAATCGAGGCTCAAATCCCGCAGAATACAAAAAAAAAGTTTGTTCACTCTGCAACCTTCTTCAAATAAAGGGTGAGCCATCTGCTGGTTTCTTTTTGAATTGCTTGTCTTTTATAGTGTCTTGAAGTGTCCAAACTCTGTGATAAGAAATACATATGTATATAGATCGTTTTATGCTTGAACAAAGCTAGGGGGAGAATGTGTAAAATTGGAAAATAAAATTTGTTCGAAAAGTAAGAAAATTCACAAAGAAAGTTCGTGAAACTAACAAATTAGTACCAAAATTATTCGCTTTGTATTCCGGTGTGCACAGGCAAAAAAAGTTGTACTTAGGAGAATCTTGCATAGAGACCTCAGACTGTTTGATTACAAAGTCCAACACCCAAGAGTTGAAGCATAATTACCATAGGTAGCTTACGATATAGCTTTTCTGTTTTGGCTTTAATGGAGCTCATATGCCGAAAAGCAAAACCACGGGAGTAAGGGTGTCAAAAATCCACACTTAGTTGTAGAGAACCCAATAGATACTCAAAGAGTGACTGTTTTGTGTGGGTGTAAGGAAGGTGACATCATGGGTTCCTACTTCCTTGAAAACGAAGCTGTCAACGACGTTTCAGAGACATGACTACTTTTTTTATGGCTGCAATTGGAGGATTTGTACCTTAACGGTCTTTGCTTCTAGCAGGAAGGCGCAACGTATCAGATATGCCGTGAAACATCGATCTTGTGCGCACTAAGTTCGTTAACCATGTTATCAGACATTTTGGACACGTGCCTTGGCTGCCGCGCAGCTATCTGACGCCGTTGGACTCTTTTTTTTTTTTACAAAGCTTCGTTATTACACCAACGATTTACAAACATTTGAAGTATGGAAGGAAGGCATGTAAGACATCGCCTTTGTTTCTATTTGCATAGTCAAAATCTATTTGACAACAAGCCAAATTAATGATAAATCACTACTGTCAGCCTCTCTCCATAGGCTTCGAACAGAAGTTGGGCGTTATAGTTTGTGTATGTTCACTGTCAAAGCTAAGATGATGAGTGAAGGGTTATGTTTGTTAAGGGGAGATGAGACAAGTTCGCCTTCTCATGTTGTGTTAACAATCCAAAGACTAATCATGTGTTGAAACGTCAAAATCGGAAAATCATCCTCAAAGAAATAAATGACAAATTATAAGGATGAACTGCTTCAAATTGTTTGGTTAAACAAGACTCGTCTCTTTACCATAGGTCATGTTTTCGAAAAGTTTCTTAACTACGCCTTTCGGATATGGCATTAAACGTAGGTCCTCTCATTCCTGCGAATAATACAGCACGAATGGTTGAAAGAAGCTAGGCCCAATTCTCTACATATATGGGCTGTTTGCGCCCAATATTTCTTTATTTATTTTTTACTTAAGAGGACGAATAAAGGAATGACACTAGGACTATTGAAAAAACATCCATAAAAATGCATTGGCATTTAGAAACAGTTTTGAAATATGTAATTAGGATAGGTATCAATAAAATAAGTTTGAGGATAGTTTTTAATTTAAATTGTGTGCCACTTTTTTTCTCTAATTGCTACTAAGTCCACGCCGCTCAGTATTTTTTCAAGACTGTCGCCATGTTGAAGAAAGTACGCTTTCCGATTATTGTATTGTATACAATTGCATCCCAGCATGCTTGGCAATAGTCCATACTAAAACGCTAAATGCTGTCCTTCAATGCGTCAATTGCTTGTGGAATAATTAGAGTAACAACTGCCTTAACAGATCTGTATTTTAAAAAAAGGCGTAACGGCGTAAAATCGTAGCTCCGGCAAGGCACATCTCCAAAACAGTTTATAGTACCGCTACCGAATTTAATGCGCAAAAGATCAATGGTTTGACGGCTGGTCTAATACGTTACGTCATCCTGCTAGAATCAAAGCCCATTGAAGTCCAAACCGGCCAAATGTTGCCACAAAATATAGTTATCATGTGTCTGTAGTGCACTTCAGTCATCATAACATTATTGTCAGCTTCATTTTCAAAGAAGTAAGGACCAATGATGTCACCATTAGAAGATGAAGCCACCGGTCGAGCAAAAAGACGCTGGGTTCAACGCAACGGCCAGGTGGCTATGACCCGCCTTCAGCAAGAAGAGATCAACCTCTCTGGTAAAACTTAGTCGCTATAACGCACCGGTTGTTTCTGGCATAATTACTGGACACTGTGCTATCGGCGTTCACGCAGAACGACTCAGTGTGCTACAACGACTTTTGCAGAAGTTGCAGGGACGAAGAAAAAAATTGTTCGTCATCTGCCGTGTGATTGTCCTGCCCTATCCGTCATAAGAATGAGGACTTTCGGAAGTTACTTTTTTCGGAATTGAAGGACTTAGGTAATGTAGAGCTGACGGACCTCCTGAGATTCATATTATTATCTGGGTGATTCTAACAGCGGTTTCAGATTGTTTCCAGGGTTGAATGATTGGGCACAATGGACCTACCAGGTCTAAGTGAGCAGTGACTCTTATGTCACAAGGCACCCATCTACCTACCTAAGACTCCACATACCAAACAGTCACTATTTGAAAATATATTGGCTTCTCTGTGCCTATGTGTGTACATCAAGTCTTACTGACATATCCTCTGAGATGAAATTGAGCTGAAAAGATGATCTAGCGATAAAAATCAAAGGTATTTTCCAACTCATGAAGTCGTAAAGCTCACAGAAAGAAGTGGTAACGAAGTAAACGGTTATGATTGGTCTCGTTCATTACCCAGTTATTTTTAAACTTCTCAAGGTTAAGCTTGTAAGCAATATTTTTAGCAATCATACCTTTCAAGTTCACATAAAGGACGCGAGTAAACCAAGAAAGTTAAACAATGACCTTCGGTAAAGTGCGGTATCATCCCCTCTGTTATTCAACTTCTATGTATGTACATATGTATAGGAGTGACATGCTCGAAACAAGATCTAGAAAAATTCAATATGCCAACGACTAATTCTTTTAACAGATCTTAACAGCCTAAGTCAACGTTTCGTAAAAACAGCTTGCTTGTACCTAACTAATAACCTGCCTAATAGGCTCACATTTTGCTACCTACACAACTGGTCCCGAAGTATCTGAGTACAACGCTTAGTCGCACTCTAACATACATATGTAAGTACATATAAGAAATGCATATTTGTTCACAATTGAAGTCACGAAACAATCTTTTACAACAACAGACAACTACTGTTCGTATAGCCGCATTAGGACTGATCTGTCCTACTGCGAAATATGGCGCCCCAGTGTCGATCAACAGTGTGCATTCTAATAAACTTGTTAGTCAACTTCACACCTCCATGCATTTAATATTCCTGCTCCTAGCCTTGCTGTTTCGTGTAATATTGCACCACAAAACTTAAGATGCTCAGGAAGTATGACCAAATATGCACAAATCAACAACTTCCTGTACACCGAAACCTAAATGCAATCCGATATCAATGACCACGGATGAAATCCTCTCTTGACTACTGACGTAAATCTGAAAAATTCGAGCTTCCAATTGAACAAGGAATGGAAAAAGCACTGGAGAAACTTTACCCCATCGAAAAGTATGACTGTGGAAGATCCACCTGTCCCCTATCCTGGATATCGACATATGTACCTCTCAACTTGTGGTTCAAATTGAGCCGCGTTCGCACTAACCATGGTCGATTCCTTGACTCGCTCTACAAATCTGGTCCAAGGCGTGTGACTGCGCGTGGTGCCCCCAGACAGGCTATACAACACATCACGCTGGATTGCCCACGAAGATCATTTGCAGGAAATATCGCTGGTATCCACAACGTAATATTTGATGCTGTGAATTGGTTAGGAAACTTAGACACCAAAATGTAAAAAGAAAGCGTTGTTAAATATTTATCTATCATTAGTTCCAAATATCTATTTATTTTACTCCATACCATACGCTAAATAAATAAATTGCTTAGAGCATGAGGACCTCCTTTTCCTTTTGACAACGGGCGGCCGTAAAAACCAAATAAACTATTCGCTAGAAAATTGTGTGGCATTTCCATAAATAGCCTCTTATTGACGATCATTTTCCGAAAGGCTTACAAATTCACTTATGTGCTTACATAATTTTGATATAAAATTGTTCTTCGATCCTTTTTGCGTCGAAATTATTATACAAAATTGGATAGGTATGTGTGAAAGAAAACGCAATAACAGAAAACTCATTTTAGGAGATGTGTATATGTATATACCTACTGGCGAAAACCCCCCAAAATATACATTTTTAAAAATTGTACAATTAAATCCGTCAGGATATTTCCCTACACACTCTTTTCTGAGACTAAAATGCCACCACCAACCGCACAAGAAAATAAAAAAAAATCTGAAAAAGACATTTCATTGTGTTTGGTTGCAATTTTTGTTTGTTTTTTTCTCCCCATTCCGTTGGATGTGTGTTCCTTTACAAAACGGAAAAAAAAAAGACTTATATAACCAAAGGAGTGCATAAATGAAAACGCGTCCTTTCGCTAAAATCCTTTTTATTTCACCTAATGTTTCACGATGTATACACACAGACTCGTATTTCAAATGAGAAAGTGACGGCTTACAATTTTTTTAGTTTCATTTTCTTATCCAAAAAATTTTAAGCTAAACACAATTCTTTATTTTTTTTTTGTATTTTTTGTTTTTGCGAAATGAATGTTACACACATGCATTGGGGTATACATTGGCTATAGCCATGGCCGGAAAACCATTGGAAGGGTAGGCGGACGAACGTAAGAGAACACCCTGGCAGTTTTGGCGAAATGCAAGGACATCACCATCATGTGAAACGTAGCGACATGGCGAGTGGGTACAGTTGTCCATCAAGCCAGGCTCACCCCAATGCCGGAAGCGTCGAAAAGGGTGCTTCATGGAGGCGACGGTGGTCGGTCTCTACCTCTATGTCATTCCTCCCGCCTCCTGAATTTCGATAAATACATAAATTTCTCTGCCGGATTCGGCTGATTCTCCTGTTTCTGCTGCGCCGCCGATACTTCATAACGTCTCTGCAAATGCGGGTTGTGAGGAGTTTGTGTCATCTAGGATTGTGGCTCTATGAGGATGTGTGTTTCTCTGCAGTATTTGTGTGTATGTATGTGAATGACAGAACTACGTAGGCTCTCTAGTTTTGGTTGTCTCCCAATTTGGGAGATGAAACCCTCAAGTTTATTGATGGCTATTTTTTTTTCCAATAGAAAACTGGCTTTGCGTAACGACCATTTTATTTGTTTTCGCTTTAGTTGTACCTATTAAAAGTGTGAAGCAAAATGACGCAATGCAGGTTTATAAAAGGCCATTATAGAGCGTTGGTACCAATATGAGTTGGAAACAAATCAGAAAAGAATATGAATTTGTACCAAGTTCAACTGTAATAATCGTCGAGCTTGAAAACTAGTAACATTTAAGAGGATTTCTTATAAGCCTTAAAGCGCCTGATTGTAAAGAATATAGTTATAAATAACCATTCTGTATCACCCTGATCTGTTTTCGAAGGATGTACAATGAGTAACGGGGTTGGAAGTAGGCTTTAAGGCATAGATGTACTCGTCTGTCTCTATCAGAAATAGTCCTATCAAGCATACTTTTAGAGTCAAAAATATGCCTTCTAGCTTACTCGAGACTAGGAACCGATTGGCGGGTTACCCAAGGGCAGTCAGTTTGTCCGATCAGGTAATTTATGCTGAAAGAGGTCTCACCATTCTGCAAAGGAGTCCCTTACGGTAAAAAGCAACATTTTATAGTCAATACCGCTACTCTATGAGGCTATCACAGGTGATGGAAAAGCCATTAGACATTCAGTGGAACATTGCTTGTGCAGCCAAAGCTCAACGAGAGATCAGGTCAGTGATGTGAGCCATCCGGGATGACAGCCACTAAGAAATTATGAATTATCGAATAGAGTCCAGAGGCATGTGCAGCTACCTAACCTCGTATATTCTACCGCAACAGTTCTGCGGATACAAATGATACAATTTCATGTTGCTGGTGGAAGATGGTGTATTCTCTGATTCATTTCCCGTAGGCAATAGGGTGCCTCACTTTCTAGTCCCTATCAATTACCTACTAGGATCAATGGCAACAGGGTAATTAGTTTTACCGTTGATAGTAGCCTAATATCATCTTTCTGCAACGACATACCCGATAATGCGAGTACCACATGTCGTCAAAGACGCGACCAAATCTAAAAATGTTGTGGTGGCATAAGCTTCAATTGAAACCCACATAGTCCATGGTTCTCCTTTGCGTCGCAGTCAACTCCAAAATCAAGAAGTATAGAATCTTCTAAAAGCTTCAGCAAGACCTCTTGTTAACATACAAACAGTTTTGTCGACTCCTGACGTAGTCTTAATTTTCGTTGCAGGTCTTAGTCCCCCGCATAGTCCTGTGCACTTTGTGAGCATAAGACTACTTTTTGAACCACTTTTCCGCTAATGGAATCCTGGATTTCGGTCTTCTTTTATGTCTTATCGACCTTCCGGTGCGATATGATCGGTTCCAATGTGAATTTAAGACGTGTACCTAACACCCACCATCTGTTCTGCGAAGCGTTTTCTCTACGTCTTTCTCTTAATACTTTTTGGGAATTTCTTAAACCGGACTAAAAATATTCTACAGATCCTGCACTTTCTTCCATTTTCAACCATTTGCCGCAATTTTCAAAATAGAAAATATTCTTTGGCTTTGGCCAAATATATAATATTTCCTGATTCCGCCATACCGTCCTGTTGGTGTCAGAATCACAGACCTCGCATTTGCAATCGCCTCTGTGCCTTGAATGCTGTTCTATGAAAATTCCTTCCATACAGTTATGTAGTTGCACTACGTTCTATTCGAATGCAACCGTGTCTCATGTGTCAATTTTTACTCTAAACTAATTTGAATTGGTTAAACAAACCAGCTCCTTCGCCGAGGAGGATTGAAAGTACATATTCACCAATATGGCCAAGCTTCTTAACACCAAACTTTCCAACGTTCCTACGTCTCATATGTCAAGACGTACATAGCTCACTTATCATACCTCTCATGGCCCAGATCCTCTTAATGTTTAGTGTCTCATCTAAGAGCCCGTTTCCAGGAGGCAGTAACACTTAGATGTACAAAGCTTTTGGAATCATTGGCTACACCTAAAATTGTGTAGCACGATAAATTTTAAGTTAAGGCCTTCAACTCACTTATCATTACTATTTCACGCTTAGAAACAATTAACGTAACGAATCCTTATTTAGATCCAATCAAAGCAGACATTTCCCCTTATAACGCTTTTCCAACCATCGTATGAAATCAAAGCATTCAGGAATCTCCCATGTTGCAGTTGAACTCCCTTTTGTCTCCTTCCCTTCTGTCATCATCTCTACAACCATCGGTAAAAAAAACTCTTTTCACTTTCACTTGAATGCAACGGTTAAAAAAAAGGAAAAAAACACTCCCACCACTTCCTGGCACCACTAAAATATTCCACGCGTAAAACGTTTTTCCCCCACTCGAGTCCATAACAAGGCTAACAAGTTGCATTCATTAATCCAAAATGATTCAAGCGAGGCGCCACCACCTCTACCATCTCCACCCGATGCGCTCGCGATTGCACCCATCATCCCCAACCATCATAAATTTCGTTGTCGCGTTCGCGACCCATTGTGGCATAATCGTGTAAACACACCACTAACACTTTGCGTGTTGCCACAGGTGGTTGGTTGCAGTACACGAAAAAACGAAAGCAACCCATTATCAACGAACGCATCATCAACCCGGACAGAAGGAGGCGGTCGGCGGTCGGCCCCAAAATGGGAAAAAATCGCACGCGAAACAAAAATTCTCACACAAAAAATCGCCTGCCGCCGCCGTCCGCCGCACGTCGCACCGGCATGCATCGCACTCGCACCGGAATTTTCAATCACTACAATATCAGCGGTTTACACTTTCATACCGCAAACATATTTAACGAGTGATTTAACCCTTGGAATACCATCTGCCGGTCCATACAATTACCCAGGGGTGGGGGATGGAGGGTGGTCTCCGTGCAGCGCAGAAATTTAAAACTGAAACACAAAAGTCGATGTATAATTCGACGGACGAATGCAATCGGCTCACGCGGTCATGGTCATCGGAGCGCCCCTCATCCTGCCCCGAGTGCAATGTGCATCCCCATGCAGTACGAAAAAATAAAACGCACTCTGAGTGGATTTTTATTCGCGCAACATTAATGGGGTGGAACGTCGCCACGGCCGCCACGACACTGGTTTGGGTTGTAACGTTCGAAACAAATCCGAAAAAAGGACTGCAGCCCATCATAAGAAGCGGTAAGCGGGGTTGCATCCACTAAACCTCCAATTTGCGGTCACAGTGCTATTTAAGCGTTAAAAATTGCCCGGCTAGCGGTTGACGGTGTGGCGGCAGTGGCTTCCCTGCAGTTGATTTTTTTTTTTATGTTTGTGGTTCTCAGTCCAACTTTTTCGTTCATCCTACAGCAGCATCATGTGAATGGGTGGGGGTGCATGCACTCAGTATGCAATTCCAATCCCAATAGCCGCCGCCCGGTCACAGTATCACTGATGCAACAGAGTGCAAGCAGGTAAAATATGCGGCACGCGGAAAAATCTGCTTGCACCGGCAGTAGCCGGCAATTTTTGTTTTTTCCCCCTTTTTTTGCTCGTGCCTGGAACGAGGGGGTGCATTTGATTTTTGGACAGAATTCGATCCCCATTATCCTAGCGTGTGTGTTGGGGGAAAAATGACATACAAAAAACGGAGTAGGCCGGTCATCTCTCTGCATTGGCACACCATTGCACTCGGTGGAGATAGTACAGGATGCATTCAATGAACGCGAATCGGATGAATGAGGCGACATTGGCGATGCCGCTAATGCTGCTACTGCTGTTGTTGCATGCACGTTAGTCTGATATTGAAAAAGTGAAATTTGGCGCAAGTCGATGAGCTTTTTTTTCGCGCCACGTGCCCTCCTAATGCAACAGCAGTTTACACCCCGTTCTGTTTTGTGGTGGAGACTGTCATCAACATTGTTGCAGCCATTCACTGCTGCTGCTGCACCCTTTAGCATTTGAGGTCCATTGAGTGCATTGAATACATATGGCGTGTCATAAGATCAAACGATGGATAACTGAGGGGGATGTCCTTTGCCAATACGCGCATTAGCTTTGCCCAACAACGCGGTATGGCGGACATTATTCATGATGATGATGGTATCAATGGCTTTAATTGATTATTGAGCGAGATTTGCTTTTATTTATAGATTGCAATCTTCCGAGGGACATGGCAGTGAAAGGATATTGATCCTTGAAATTTATTACTTCTTTAGATGATAATTTTCCCATTTAACTGTCATTTGTTGAAAAAATTCGCAAAGAAGTATGAAAACCGACGAAATGGGTCCTTGCAGATAAGAAAAAGGACATAATTAGGTATGTGCACGTTTTGTTTTAACAGATACTTGGGTGGGGAATGAGAAGTAGTCACCAGGTCCTTAAAGTTCGATTCTTTCAGCAGCACTGAAACTGAAAATTTGCAAGCTTCGTTCATCAGATCATCATCAGATCACTACCAACGATTCCTGGGGGATAAATAGAGGAGAAAACAGCCTCTGAACTGCGCAAACTAAAGAGGTAAGTGCTTGTGTGATCTTGTGGCAAATAAATATCTTTATCTTCGAGAATTATTCATAAGCCTTTGAAGAACACAATTTTGACAGTGACAGAAATAGAAGTGCATACTAGAGTAATTTTTTCTGACACTAGGATCACACTATCAGTGTACTGTACAGCCAGCATGTTTTTTTTTTAATTTTCTGAATTACAAACAGCCCTTGGAGTGGGTGGCAGGACAGCCACCTCCTTAAGTTGTTTTTCTACTGACCATGATTGCAAGCTAAACTGATTTACTGAACCTTTGTCAAATGCTGATAAAAGATAGGTTTGGTCCGAACATGGGTACTGGGGCGAATACCTTTTAGAAAAACACGTTGTAAATGTTGCAGTGTCCTTAAAGTTAACCAAACGAGTAGCTTACTAGACATTCGCAAGGGATTGTACTTCTACTTTTGAAGAAGAGGATGTAGGTTAGGTTAGGTTAGATTAAAGTGGCTGCCAGTTAGGAGCCGTAGGTCCATTCTGATACCACTTGGATAATAGGAGAAAGTATCTCTCTACCTGCTCGTTAAAACCAATTTGAGCTTCTTATGAAGCGTAGGAGACTCTTAATGTCAACATTCATCAGGTCGCCTATATCGTTGTAATAGGGAGCTCCTAAGTGAAGCTTCCTTCAACGGGAGAGAGCTGGGCAGAAACAAAGAAGGTGAGGAATAGTTTCCTCCTGTTCTTCATCCATGCAGCTTCTACACAAGTCGATCGAAAAGAGGTTTAGCCTCGTAGCATGCTTGCCTACTGATTAGTAACTGGGAACACAAGCTTCGTCTGGACCACTGGGAAAATGTCCCAGGGTTGAGACAATCCAAATTACTAATCAGACCCTACTCCTATAAGGATATACTTAACCTTAATAAGGAAAGTATCAGGACGCTAGTGGGCTTTCTCACGGGCCATTGTGGCTTGAGATACCACCTTAACAAACTTAACCTGAGCTCAGAGACGGAATGTAGGTTCTGCTCGGAGGAGGACGAAACATCCGAACACATTCTCTGCCAGCGGAAATGAAAAACTCTGTTACTAAGGACCTACTATCCTTCATTAGGGAGGTAGACGGTCTCTTAGACTAAGAACACCCTTATGATACAATAGATCTTCTAGGTCGCAGTGTCTGCCACATGGGCAAGGGTTATATCTAAAAAAAAAAAAAATGCTTGCCTACTAGACAATGTCCAGTGATGACACATATTGTGGTGTCGATATACAATCTATTGAGAGATATTAAATTCTTAGAGCGTTCTAGGTCCAGCTTGGGCCAAATCTGCTTTGTCGCTAGTCATGTTGATCCAGTACTAATTGAACTGTCGCACCGTTTAGACGTGTTTTTCTCTTCTTCCCGCTTCGCGACTTAAATTAATTTTCCAATTTCCGTCGCATATTTATATTCCATAATTTCAAACTTCTGCAATTTGATTCCCCGCTCTTTCTCCTCCGCCGTCGTTCGTTAACCTCTCCAGTGCGTTTACCCGGTAGTTTGTTCGTCTTTGCTTATTTTACGTTTTTGTGCAACTGACCTACTTCATTACCTGCAATGGAAAAATCGTGTGCTAATCAAAATTGCGTCATTAACGATAATGCTGTATTACTTGATTGCAATGGCCTTTGTGGTAAATCATTCCACCCAATGTGTATCGGTCTAAGTAAAAAATCAGCAACTCATGTTAAAGAATTTTTGATCAATTTCATGTTTTTCTGCGATGAGTGTAAAGAAATTTCACTCTCGCATGTGATGCTCGCGATTAAATGCCACAGCGATTCGACGAACTCGATGCTCAAAGACCTTAAACAATCTACCAAACTTGTGATGAAAGAATTTTCGAAACTTGATGAGGTCGTCAAAACCGTGGACGCCCTTGCTAACAGTGTGGAATGTGCAAGTGAACTCAGCAAGTCAAGATTTAATATCATCGAGAAACAACTTGCTGCGTTAAGTGATTTAGCCCTAAAAAAGCCACGCGATGTCCTCACCAAATCCCATCTCAACACCGAACTAACGAAATCCACGGGTTCCCTCTCAACGCTCAACGCCCAAATCGAAGTCCTAAATACATACCTGCGTGAGTCGATCCGCGATGATGTTCACACAATAAGTGATTCCCTTGCCGACATTAACAACAAGATCACATCTCATTCACTAGCGACGAATTCTCTGGCTACCAACATGGCTGCTCAGGTGGAACGCGTCGAAACTCTGAGGGACGATTCTGCTTCCACTAGGCTTGTTATCACTGAAATTCTGGAAGAATTAAGGTTCACATCTGGCAAGCTTGACCACATAACCTGTGATAATACGACGTCCAAAAACAAATCGCTTCTTGATGAGCTACTTGAAACATCCCCCTCTTCTTCATCTACTGCTGAACCATCCTCTGCGAATCGTTCATCAATATCATCTTCCAACATAAACAGAGTTTCAACCCCTAACGCTCCCCCAACCCCCTGTGGACCTGAGCGCTTCGAACTTCTTGGAACCACTTGGACTCCTTCTGAATGGATAACTCGTCTTCAAAAGCTTGACTTGGCCAACGCTGATAACGAATATACTACATTCATCATCAAAGGTGCCCCCCGTTCTGCAGATACTTTCTGGATCCGCCCAGTAGCGTAGCAAATGATCTCTCTACATTTGCCTCCCACGTTGATTCCAAACGGATCTCCCATCTTCAAAGAACTCGTTCTAATTATAAAAACTTCTTTCGCTCCTAACCTTTATGCCAGCACACCCCCATGCCTTTCCACACCTAACATAAACACTGTTAAACATTTATCAATATATTACCAGAACGTACGCGGATTGCGTACCAAATCCTCCAGTGTTTTCCTTAACTCCCAAACGCTTCCCTACGATGTTTTCGCGCTGACTGAAACAAATCTTTCCGCTACCTACAAGTGTAATGAGTTCTTTACCTCTGATTTCAACGTTTTCCGCGATGATGGTCTTGAAAAAGACGACGGAACGTCTGGCCGCGGTGTTCTCCTAGCTATTCACAACCGTTACGAATCTGAACTTTATAAAACATCGCACACCGCTGATTTTGAGTTTATCTGCGCTAAAATTACCATCCTTAAGCGTAGTCTGTATCTATTCTGCTGCTACATCCGCCCCTCCCAACCTATTCAAGGATACCAACTCGCTATAGATGCTATAGACTCTCTCCTTGATTTTACGGACCCCTGTGATGATGTCATAGTCTTAGGCGACTTTAATCTTCCCCATCTTCAATGGGTTCAGTCTGAGGATGAATCTCATTTCGTTCCTTCACATGCAACCTCTGACAAAGAAGTCCTTTTCACAGATTGTCTCTCCAACTCTGGCCTCCATCAAATCAGTGGCATAACTAATAACCTTGGCAGACAACTTGACCTTATTTTCTCTTCCGATGCTGACAATTGTATTGTGTCGGCAAGTAATCATCTTCTCTCTACTCTAGACCGCTACCATCCACCCCTCTTTCTTTCGTTTGCATACGGTGACTTAAATTCTAATTCTCATTCCCAGGCTTCATACAGCTTTAATTTCCGGAAAGCTAACTTCTGCAAACTCAACAACTTGCTCAGTAATGCCGTTTTTGACTACAGAGATATTTCTGTGGATACCGCTCTCGCATCTTTCTATTCCTTAATCTTTGATTGCTTTCTGCAATCTGTTCCTTACTCGCCCAAAAAAAATTGTTCTTCATCCCCACCGTGGTATAATAAGCAACTGCGTACGCTTCGTAATAAGAGGAACAAACTTTGGAGAGCATACCTGAAAACTCGCTCCGACTCTGACTACTCCCTTTATCAGCACACACATACACACTTTGCTGAACTAAGTGAAGCTCTTTACCAAGATTACCTCGTCCGTATGCAATCCAATCTAATTACTGACCCCAAGCGTTTTTATCATTTCATAAATGCGAAACGTAAATCTGATAACTATCCATCTACCCTCAAGCTTGCCAACACCTCCTCGTCGGACCCCAAAATTGTAGCAAACCTATTCGCCCACTTTTTTAGTCAATCGTTCACTGACCGCATCCTCGAACCTGACCTTGACTACTTCTCTTATATGGATGACTGCGCTCAAACGTCCTTAGTCTCGGTCAATATCACCCCGCAACTTGTCACTGATAAGATTAACAAACTTAAGGATGACTACTCCCCCGGTCCCGACGGATTGCCCGCTATTGTTTTAAAGAAATGCGTGACACACTTGGCCCTACCCTTGACTTCACTTTTTCTCATGTCCATTTCCCAAGAATCTTTCCCCCTCCTTTGGAAGAAATCATTTATCATACCCATTCACAAGAAAGGCCCAAAAACCGAAATATCCAACTATCGACCTATCGCTAAACTGTCATCCATACCCAAACTCTTTGAAAGCATTGTTTACGATACAATGTTTTTTCATTGTAAATCATTATTTTCCACTAAGCAACACGGGTTCCTCAAAGGTAGATCGACAACCACCAACTTAACAGAATTTGTCTCTCAGGCGCTTTGCGCGTTTGAAGACGGTTGCGAAATCGACGTAATAGCCACTGACTTCAGTAAAGCTTTTGATAAAATCTCTCACCCAATTATTACTCTTAAGTTGAAAGCCCTCGGTTTTCAACCCGGTTTTATCAAATGGATCCAATCCTATCTTGCAAATCGACAATACGAGGTTATATTTAGATCTTCTGTCTCTAACCCCTTTATGGCCACATCAGGCGTCCCTCAAGGCAGCCACTTGGGTCCTTTAATCTTCGTCCTTACTACCAACGATGTCGACCGCATTATCAAAGACTCCTGTCTCTCCGTCTATGCCGATGACATGAAAATTTTTAAAGTCATTTCTTCTACTACAGACTCTCGCTTTCTCCAAGACGACCTAAACAGATTTTTTATCTGGTGTCAGAAAAATCATCTTGAACTTAACACTAGCAAATGTCAATCCATCACATACTCCCGTAAACGCCTTCCACCACCCCATAGGGATTACTTTTTCTGTAACGAACCTATCCCTTCAGTCTCATCATTGCGCGATTTAGGTATCATCTGCGATAGGGAGCTTAACTTCCGTTCGCATATTGACAACATTATAAACAGAGCCAATTCCGCGCTTGGCTTTGTTAAACGTTGGTCTAAGGAATTTTCTGACCCCTACGTTACCAAATCACTCTATATCTCCTTCGTCAGACCCATCCTCGAATACGCTAGCCAAGCTTGGTCCCCTCACTATGCTGTTCACGTCCGACGTATTGAAGCCATCCAACGCAGGTTTATACGTTTTGCTCTCCGTGGTCTTCCTTGGGTTGATAGTTTCAATTTGCCTCCCTACTCTGAACGTCTGAAATTGATCAACCTTCAATCTCTCGAAAATCGTCGCGAAATTGCCGACCTCCTCTTCTTACATCATTTATTAACTGGTCACATTGACTGCCCAGCGCTTCTTGCATTGGTTTCATTTAATACCAATCCCCGCGGCCTTAGGTCCATTCCCCTCTTCCGTCTCAGTACTCACCGCACCAATTATGGTTTTAACGCACCCTTGTCCAGAATGCTTCGTTTGGCTAACAATATGGAAAATTCGTTTGATTTTCACTACAGCAGAGCCACTCTTCGCAACATCCTCCAGCATCGCTCCAACTCAGCCTAGCCATTGTCCCACATCTCTCCTCCTCTAACCCTAATCCCTCTCTCCCTTCTCTCGATAGTTCGTAAGTTTATCTCTAGTTTTTTAAGTATAGATTGTTTAAGTACGGCTTGTATTAAGCTTAATAAAGTGCCGGTAGAGCCGGCGTCAAATCAAATCAAATCCACTTGTCCACCTAAGATTTGTACTCTCGACAGCATCCAGCTTAAGTTTAAGTTTGCGAGTAGCGATTGGAATACGTAAGGTACCTTTGTACGGCAAGATGGGTATAGTTGTTCCTACATATGTAAGTATCTGCCAGTTCGCTCAAAGACATTCTGGGATTCATAATGAATTCAGGCATCATTGCTCGCACTGATAAGGTAACGCACTCCCACCTCTATCCTCGATCTGTATCTAAAGCTACGACCCTGTGCTGAATTCTACATAGTTATGTACCTGAAAATTAACTACAAGTAAAAACTATAATCAGCGGTATGAATATTAAACCGTATTCGTACTTAGCTACCTACCGCGATGAATATTTTCTATTTCATATTTGCTTGAAGTATATATCACGATCCTCTATAAGTAACATACGAGCCGACATACACACAATAATCGAGTCCAAATTTAATAACCAGGCAACCACGTCATCAGCTAGTTTCCATTCCGGATCTCATCTTTGGCAAACAGTAGCTCCGCTAAAAAGAGTTATTTTCTGCTTTGTTTTTATGGAAATGAGGCGTTCTATCGACACTACGCCATCTGTACTCTCCATTACGGATCAATGCAAAAAAAAAAAAAAAAATTCCCGATGATACGTCGTGGCTGCTTAAGACGTCTGCTACTGCTGCCACAACTGCAGCTCCAGGCTCTGCACGCGAAACAATCAGTGACACAGATCGCATATATGCTAAAGTAATGGTCCACCGATAAAGACCGATCGCGTACAAGATTGTTGTGATATGATTTTACTTCTTTTGTTTTTGTCTCGAAAACAATTACAGCATTTCCTCAAACATATTTATTATAACCTGTCCGTCCGCATAAACGGGCCACCGTTCCAGCTAACTATGCTGCTCATGCAAATGTACCACAGTTGCTGCAGTAGCCGGACTACTGACAACCACAGTGGCGGTGGTATCTGCACGAATTCGTGTTCATCGTGGGCGATGACGTTGTATTGAACAAAAACTAAGAAAAAACAACTTAAACTTAACAACTTTTGGAGAAGCAAAAACATTTTATACGCGACCATGACTGAAGAATTCGCTTATGGAAGACATTAATGGCAGCAGCAGAATGAGAAGCACTCGCGTTCGCTTAAGATTGTCAAACTACCAGGCTTGCATAATTATAATAAAAATTTGCTGCTCGTATATCGGTTTTTTGATGTAAAAGACGGCTTTACAATCAGTATCGTATACGATAAAGAGGACACATGATGAACGTGTGGATTCACTGGAAGATGCGTCTCATGATGCGCCAACGTTCCTTCAACATTTTGGCTCGACAAAGTATAAATTTTGTAATTTTTAAGTTCTTCCCAAATCTCGTTGATGCCATTTACATATGTACATATGTACGTCAATATACACTTTGTCTGACTGTTGGATTTTCTCGATTTTTGTTTCAGCTCTGAGAGACATGCCATGTTCATTGGCATGATTTATGCAAGTTTTTACAGCGCGGGATTAAATTGTGTTGCGGCATTCCAATACCTTGAGGTAGGTAGAACTCACGATAGGGATAACTGTCAAACAGTTAAACCGAGCTGTCATTCTGAAAGCTCTTTTGACATTTATGTACTGAAAACCATCATGAATAGCCGATGTTTGAACATCGCCACTACATTATCCAAATTTGCCAGTACTTTGAAAATCGGTGGTCGAACTATTCACCCATCGAACTTTGGACAGATTTTGTACCAGACTTTGTACTCTCTTAATGATGCAATAGCAACAACACGTCAAAGGAATGTGCTACTGAAGAGAATATCGGCTATGTAAACAAAAGTGTTCAAGAATATTCAAATTTACTGTTTCGTCGTCGAGCTCAATAATTATGTACCAAATTTTGGGCAAAGGTCTTGACCTAAACCCGAATAAGATCCAGCTGGAGTAAGAACTACAAGACCATCAATTACGTCGTTTGCTGATTGGGTTCCAGAGCAGTTGCAAACTCACCTAAAATTGTTGTCAGCTATGAGGTTCATTTTTTGTCTAGGTGGGAAGGTAGAAGTGGTTGTATCAGCCAACCATGCTGAGACATAATTAGGGCAAATCCACCCCGTTACATTGCTGAAACTCATAATGTCTCCAATGCTAATCCCAGCTAACTCTACTAGGTTGTCAAAAATTGTATCTTTTTCATTTGCAATATTGCCACTGCGACAATGTGCATTAAATGTAATGTCTATTCTGGCCGCATGAACCTCGTTGGGCCAGTAGCTCGCTCCTTTCCCTCAATGTTGCTGTGATCCGGCACCCAAAGGAGACTAAACCGATGACCCAGCGAGGTGAGTTCCTCCTTGCACTGTTCTACTAGCTTCGAGGATATAGTGGCAGATACAATAGCCTTGATAGCTGCATGGCTGTCAATGAGGATTCCTACTCGTATGGTGTTTAGGGGTGTAGAGGTTTTCATTTTGTCGACAATTTTTGTCGAATAGAGTGAGAGAGGACAAAACCCGAGGAGACCCTACTGACTTCACTCCATTCAGAAAAATGCACCGTTTGTTGTTGTTCAACATTAGCGGCATCATCCGACTTTATTTCTTTCAAAAAGAAGCGGAAGTCCGAGTTACCTACAAAATAAAATGAATCAGAAGAGGAGAGGGGTCTAATCATTGATCGGACACAGCAACATGTACACTAACTTCTTTTTCCTAGATACATATACACGTGGTACGTAAATACCTCCAAATTTGTATCTTGTCCAAAACAAAGATTACATCGACATCGATAATTCCGATAATTTCTGCGACTTAGCTTAGCCAGGGAATGGAGTCTTTTCAAGATTGTAGAAAGTATTCATGCGGTTACGTCTTGATGTGAATCGAATGTACAAATTAGCTACGATCACAGAAAACGAAGTTCGAGGATTCGAGACTCACGAGTACGTACGGAAACCTAGTCTTTTCTTCTGACTTTCGCCCTGCAGTAAATGTAGCGAGACTGCTACTTTAGTATGGATATAAAAAAAAGTTTTGGGCGTGCGGTACTACATATGTCGCATTTCTGATTGCTAGTGCAAAAGTCGATATTTCTCATATGTACGCTGCTTCAATACCAACCATAGGTTAGGTTAGGTAAGCGGGCTGGCAGAGAAAGAAACTTCCTGCCGCACTCAGGTCAGTGTTGACCCATTGTGTTACCAATAAGGGGGGAAAAAAGGGTGCCCCTCCGCCCAATTAAAACCCTATAAATGTCTAAACTACTCTTATTCTAATAACTTACATGTTTCCAAGTACAAACCACTTTGATGACTTGGCAAAGTTCAGCATCTTATCTGTAGGAACGCCAGAGAGCTCTTCAAGGTCGTGGAAGAAGTATTTACCGAGGAATTTGTTTCTGGAGTGTTGGAGTCCAGGACAATGGCATGGGAAGTGGGTGGTGTCCTCAGAAACTCCCTCGTCGCCACACCCTTTGCAAAGTTCTTCTTCTGTCGGGCGTAGTTTCTTCATGTGGTATCGCAGATTATTATGCCCCGTGATGATACCCACGAGGATAGCAAGGGATCCTCTGTTCTTCTGTATAAGTTTTCCAGTTCTTGTTCTGTCGAAGGACGGCCATAGTTTTTTCGTGATGTTACACGTTTCAATGGACTGCCATCTTAGGTTAGCCTCTCTTGTTGCTAATTTCCCTGCTTCAAGCTTGAGAATGCAAGGCGGGATGCTTACAGAGAGATCAGTTGGTTCTATTTGATCTGTTGAACCTTTCCTAGCTAGTTCATCAGCTTTTTCATTGCCTGGGATACCCTCGTGTCCAGGAACCCAGCAGAGCGATACCTTGTGCTGTAATCCAAGAACCCTAAGTTCTTCGCGACAGCATCTCACAAGCTTGATTTCGGTAGCAGTAATTGCTTTTATAGCTGCCTGGCTGTCGATAAAGAAGGTGATACCATCTTGTGGTATTGCCCTTATGGCAGAATCACGGGCAGCTGCTGTCACTGCCAGGACCTCCGCTTGGAAAACGCTGCTGTGGTCTGGTAGTTTAACCATACTACGATGCCCTGCGACAAGATAGTTTGTCACAACTCGATATCCTGGTTGCTTATCAGAATTTAGTCCTTTGAAGTGAGTTTTTATGCCTCTGTATGTCACCCGTACTTTAGGATAAAGACTTTTTCTCATTAAATTTACTGATCACACAAATTTACATAATTTTGGCTTATTAGCTTGAAACATACAGAAATCATCACAAAGTATTCAATAATATGTAGACTGACGGGATCAATCCACTATCCCCACAGGTAATCATTTCTCTCGATTGCTAAAAAAAAGTCTCTGGAAGACAGGCTCAACACGGGACAGTAGCAGGTCGAAAATGTCTATACTGTGGCTGCAGAGGTGACGATCTTTACACCAAATATTGGTGAAAGTCTTGAAGATGTACCCCTACAAATTGCAAACAGTACAGCATTAGCCATTGCCTGCAAACCGCGAATCGCGTAAATTACAACCAATGCCTCTTAAACTAGTGATGACAGATGCTAGGGAACGAGCCCGAAGGTGCGTTAACTCTGACGGCGGACATTTGATCGATATTATCTTCGCGACTTAATGGAAAAAATGTAAACGTCTAAGTTACATATCAACAAATAGAATCAGTTCCTTTTATTTACAAACAAAGTTTCTGCTTTATTAAATCAATTAAGGGATTCGTTGCTGCCTTTAATATGGGTAGCTTTAGTCTAGCTAGTAAGGAACATCTGCAATATGTTTATTTTTTTTCGTACAACTGCGCCAATGTGCTAGCAAGGGATACGCCAGGATTACCTGGGGGGTGATCCGCAAAAGGTTTCTCAAATTATCACAGTCCGTTCGGAGAAGTTGTTAGGTATTCGGGTACCAATTTGCAAGATGGCAAGGTTAGTGTTACTCTAAGATATTTTCAATATATTCATTTTTATTTTTTAATTGTCGGTTACAATATAACAGGATTAGCAAAAGGATTAGATTAAAGTGATTTTAAAGGCGAATATCTGTATAAGCCCTTACACTCTGGAAGTCAGAGCTAGTGATCATGGTCCGATCGGAAAAACTGGTCACGGTCCGATCGGTTCTACCAGATTGCAGGATCGGAAAATGGACTTCTTATAAGTGTCTGCCACTCTTGTGGCCACAGTCTTTCATCGACGTAATACATATATGCATGTTCGAAACTTCCTCCATTTTTGCCTGTTAACGACCCCCAGGAATTTCTGGACAACAATCGTTTTGTTTTGTACAACACAAATTATTTTTGAAGCAAGTACTTAATAACTGATATGAAAAGGATAACCCTTAGGTTAGCCACAACATGTATGTATTTTAAATCAGCTGCCGAAGACATCCCGTTCGCCTTCCACTCGGCTCATGTCTCTGAATATTTCTACACCCCTCTAGCTCATTAATTAATATTTCGATTTCAGTTTCAAAGCAGTTTTTCCCTGCATCATCAAAACTGGCTCAACCCCACTCTCCAGGACTCCTTACGAACGAAGCAGCGTCGGCACTTTGATACGTGTACAAGTATATTTTTTTTTGATATATAATGCATACTCGTATCATTTTTTATTAATGCCCACAGTGTGGGCGTCATCCCTTCTTTTAATATTATTCATTCTATTTTGTTAGTTAATTTTTGTTTTATTTCCTTTCAGTTACGTATATATGAGTGGAAATGTGTTCTATCTCCCAGATTTCAGGCAGAATGGTGGACTAGATGTGTACGAGTATATGTGCCACCAGCCGCAAGGACTAAAAATAAGAAAAAAAAAAAGAAGAAGCAATATGTGTACTCGCATTCGTATGGTGTATGCCCATTGACGTCGATAAAAATTGGAATTTACAATGCAATGGGCTTTGAGTGCTCGAGCTATTCTATTACTACTCCTGCACGGACTTTTCGTCGCGAAATGTTCGCTTGACAAAATACAAAATTCAAAGGCAAAAATCAAAGAAGAATTAAAAAATTAGAACGCTGGCAGGACGACGACGAAAACGACGAAAATATCGCGTTCGTATGACGGAACACGGAGTGACTCTTCTCTGCCTCTATGCGCCACTCTGCCACTCTACCACTCTACCAGCGAGAGCTCTTTAATAAAACAAATGCGCGCGAGGACTCTAGAATTCAGTTTTGTTTCTTTCGTTTGCTTTTTTATACCGAAAAAGCCTCTGCTTGGCTTGGTTTTTCTAACGTTTTTTTTTTTTTCCTCTTTTTTTTTACATTTTCAAGGCTTAAGCTTTGTTGCTTGATTTTATTTCGTAGCGAAGCTATAGAATGTTTAAGGTCCACGTGATGGGAGCACCCTACCATCCACATCCACCACCACCACCCATTATTGGAACTCATCCTTTGGCGAATTTACTATTGCGTTTGAGAGTACACAGGCCCTTTCCGTGTTTCTCTGGATACACATGCATGCATCTATGCGGGATAGGTGAGACTTAACGAACACACTGCTGCACAAAACAAAAAAAAAAAAAACACAAAATGCAAAAGGATAAAAATGGAATATTCCTTGCCTAGATATCAAGGAAAAGGGGGGTGCAGCACAGCAACGTATTCAGGATATCTATTGCTACGGCAGAAAAAACCATCACAAGGAGTATCTTCGAATCAAGCTGCGGACCTGCACATGGTCCTCCACTCCAGCTCCATCGTGCCACTGAATAGGAAGTTGGCAGAGAGGCATGTAGTTGTTTGAATTTAAAAACAAAAAAAAAACTCCCGTTATATGGACGCGCGGCTTTGCAATCATTGTGTGTGCGCGACGTGGAGACTGATTTCTTTTATTTTTTAATTTGATTGGAACAGAAAAATAATAAAAAATCAACGGCGACAACAAAAACAACAGCACTACACACGAGCAACAAAAACGGAGGAGCAAGGCGTAAAAGGAAGACAATCGCTACTGTTCAGCTGCCTCACAGGGGGGTTGGCTGGCGAATACCACCTCCGCGAATATGTGTACACTGTATTTATCTCTCCCACCACCACCCCTATGCAGTTTTTTTTTTTTTTATTCCCATTTGTTTCTCCAGAAATATTTTGTTACGTGCTTTAAAGTTTTACGACTAATTGGAATGATAAAATTTACACACAACGCGACGTTAGACGGCATCGCATTCACAATAAGTACAAAACGAAGCCGCGTTCGCTTGTTCACGAGGGACCCTCAAGCCCAAGAGCGAAGCCAAACTTTTACAATAAATGTTTAATATAAAAATACAACTTTTTCGCTGGAAATTGAGCGGGCGATGGCGAAAAAAAAAACTTTTCATAATTATTGTAAGAAACATGTTTATTACATGGCGGCTGGTGTGCTCCGTATTTCAGCAGACAGGACCCTCTACCCTGGGATGGTTGTCTGGAGTTGATGGTGTAATAAAACTTTTCTACAATGCGATGGTTTTAGTCGGAAAAATTACTAAATGAGTGCCATCGAAAGTGGAAGGGCACACTTTTGAAGAAATCAACAATTTTTTGTTAGCTGATTCTAGGAATTCCATTGAAAAGGACATTCACTAGAAGAAGAAGATTAAATGCGGTGGCGTGGTTAATATGTATATGTCAATCCAGGGATGTCGGGACATTTTGCGGAATGCAGTCAAGGCTACGATAAATAAAATGAAGGCAAAGTTTGCAAGGTCACAGAAAGAGATGGATGGAAGGTGGATAACTCGTTAACTTCTTATTTAGATGACCTATGTGTTCATTTCATTTGAGAGTGCGTGTTATTTCAACGCTGGCAACACTAACACAATTGAAATATTGACAGATACATATGTAGTGTCAAACTACCGCTATAACAACAAAGCTGGAAAATATTGAAAAATTGTTTTCAAAATAAAGGTTGTTTCCAGGACCTGTGTGAAATTGGAAGAGTTTTTGGTCGAAATGAAGTCTCTTCAGCGGCTGGTCTTCGCGAAAGTAGCAAATTTCTGGATAGCAAATGTCATCCGCGAGCTCGTCCGGAGCAGATTGACAAAAGAATTGTTGTAGTTGCCCGAATATTGCTGTGAACGGAGTGCGCTACGGAGACATTTACTGAGTTTGTGTGGCCGCAGGTAAGCTGTTAGGACTTTGGCAGGTTTTGGTTCCAACAGAATGACGTAATGTGCCACATCAGCCGTCAAACAAGCGATCTTTTGGAGACGTGTTTTGGCCACCACTCAGCTGCGATTTGACCTTTCTTTATGGGAATCTGTTTAAGGTCGGTGCTCCACCAATAATTCACAAGCAATTGACGCACTTAAGAAACCAAGCTCTTCGCGAAATAGAGCATTAATTATAGACAGTCCACTTCAAAATTGAGAAGACAGTTCCGTGTTTTTTTTTCATTAAGACCGAACTATAATCGACGTGCATACGTAACTCTGTGGACACAAGGAGTTTGTATTGTACAACCATTATAGCTTTTTGCTTAGATTCGTCAAGTTTCGTTCACTTTTGCTCACTTACGGAAAGAACGAATCTCCGAAAGTTTGATATTTGACTTCAACAGCTGTCTAATTGCTTCCGCTCACAAACGCCTATTATGGGCAACTTAAGCAATTGACAGTACTGAATAAAACCTAACGTAGAATTTCGACATTAGATTCCGATTGCTTTCGACTATTATACATACTTGAGCCTAACTTTTATTTATTGTCTGGGGAGTGGTCTGTGGAGCAATCAAAAGTTAAGTCAACGTTCGTTAAGTTTTTAGCCATTCCTTTAGGGATAAAGATTCTACAATCGATAGTATCGTTAACTACGTCCCAAGCCTCTTTCGTACACATCATCTGTCTGTTAATGTTGTCTGGGGTTAAGCCCTCACCCAGCTTTCACCTGTCAATGCCGCTCTTCATAGTGGAATGACATTTCTCAACTACTTCCGTGCAGGTTGGGCAATAAGGGTTCTCGCCGTGTCCAAACTTGAAGCATCCATGGTCAGTAAGCCGTGGGTCAGGTGGAAATTTAGCTCCCCATCCTTCCTATTGATCCCAGCGTCTGTATTAGGGATCAATCTGTGCGTCCACCTGCCTTTATCAGAGTTACACCATCTCTCCTGTTCATTCTTCAAGACTTCTACATGGTGGTAGCCCAGTATCAGTTCGAATCGCCATTGTTAATGCGGTTGTCCTGTTGGCAAGGTACTTCTGTTGGGCTTCTTTGGCAAGAAGATCTATTGGTACCATGCCAGTCACTACAAATGTAGGAAGGGAATGAAGGTTTGGTTTCCCACTATGTCCAACATGCATAGAGACCTATACGATAAGGGATCCTGCGGTGTGTATAACTGTTTTGTAGGAGGACCAGTGTTTGTCCTTTTCACTCGTCGGGGATTACTTTCCTTGAGGCAAGTGTTGTTTGTATAGTTCTGCAAAGATTATGGGCATCAATTGATTGCTGCTTAAGGTAATGTTGGGAATTCAACCAGGCGCTTTTTGGTTCTTGATTTATATGCAGACTTACAGGACGTCTTCTGTGGTAAAAAGGGGTATTGATAACGCCCCATCCTGTATTATCTCTTCTATTCCCTGTTATTGTGGAAAAGAACAGCTGTCACGTTTTCGAGAAAAAGGGTCCCAGGATCCACCTCTAGCCCTCTCGGATGGTAGCACAGAATCCCTTCATTTTTAGACGAGTTTTATTTGACAAAAGTGTGTTAGAAGGACATATGTATGTATGTAAAAATCGTTTTTCAATAAAAGTGCTTCTAGTTCGTCGTCTTTTGCAGAACTCTGTTTGCCTTCCTGTTAATATTTTAAGCAACTGTTGCGTATTCAAACATGAGTTCGTGTTTTGCGTGTTTCAGACTAGAGCTTACTCAATTTTTCAAATATAAAAAAAAAAAAACACTTCCTGCGCTCAATTTTTGAGGAATAATCAACTGTTTACCATCAGGGTTGCAACCCAGTTACATACATATGTCATTACGTGTAAAGAAGAAGCTCTTCAATTCCTCAAGAGGGTGAATGAATTCCTACCCCCCAACACGATACAGAAATGAAAGTGCAGATGGGCTATACACAAGCCTCTGACTTGAGTAACTGAAATGGAAAAATAGCTCAAAGTAACAAAGTCTATGGGCCCGATGCATGCCAACTGAATAACATATATCACTTTATTTAGAAAGAATTAGAAGACTCCCTACCAGAAGTTGGTTATGTGGAGCGCCTTAGCTATTGCACACAAAATAAATTCAGCATTCGATTCCGATGTATAAAATATTCAAGTTGGACATGCATTGAAATTTGTTGTTCCCTGTGTGGAGTGGAGTGTATGTTGTGTGTTATTCGCAGTGTGAGAGGGTAAAATTGCAACTAGGGGTGCATCCTTAGTTTCGATTGAATTACAAACTCCATGAGTGTTTCCGTGTGTACGAGATAAACTAGATGCGGAGTGGGTTGCCGCCTGCCAGTGAATTATTTTTCATTCGTCCGTTTTGTTTGTTGATTTAACTCATTTGATCGATGTGGATGTCGGACTATTCGCATAGTCGTCGTCGTCGTCATCATCATCATCATCATCGTCGTCGTCGTCATCGTCGTCATTGATGTGTGTGCGGACCGCTAACTGCTCTAAAGGCAAATTCTATAAATTTCAAAACTTATACGCAAAAGTCTCAATTCGCAACGTAGCATCGTACAACCGGATATGGCAAACGTATGTATATACATGTGTACTTGTGTCCGTCGGTGCATCGAATGCATACACTCCTGCATTCACATTGCGCTGCGACCACTCACGCACGCATCTACTCATATTTATTTTACTTGAATTTTGTAACTATTGTTTGAATTCTTCTTGCAGCTATTATTGGAAACCTCAGAGGAGCAGCAATGACCCATCGTTTCCATTGCCAGCTCCGTATGGTTGAATAAATGGTTGGCTACCAGCTACCAGCTACCATGCCCATGTGAAGAGCGAGTAAACATTCGAGAAAGAATCTCCCAGTCTCCAGTCTCCAGTCACCAGCCGCATGACATTTGACTATTGTTTTCGGTAGGTGGGTTGGGTTTTTTGTTGCTGTGCTCTCCTGTTTTGCTGTTCTGCTGGTGCATATGATATCCTGTACGTTAGGGTGGGTGCAGGACTAATCTATGTCGGATATTATGCCCAGAGATGCGTGTGCTATAGTAGTACGTCCAGTTTAACCGAGATATTGTCTTCTCATGATTGCACGAGTAAAAATAATAACACAACGACACGGAATTTCTCCCAAGCGCTGGGTCTCCTCCTATCGCACAGACGCACACCCTCAGCATACTCAGTGCGCTCCTGAATCTAATGCTCAGTCACCCATTATGATTTATTTGAAAATTTTAGTTGCCTATTTCGAAAGCGGCTCCATGTCGCTACGGCTGCAAAAACTCCTACTACCCATTCCGGCTCTGCTATGGGTATCTTTGGGCGCCCGAGTAAAGCAGACTCCTATGGCTGGCACATACCGAAATCCAAAATCTGAAAATCTCGTGCATACCATATAAGTTAGACGGGATTGCTTGCTGTTTCTGTTGAGTGCTGAGGACAGTTATCATTCCATGAATATAATGTGAGACCATGATAATTCGAATGGTCATTATTTATATTCTTTGAAGTGTTTTGTATTCTAAAATTCTATTAAGGAAGCCTCAAAAGTTCTACTGCTGGACCAAACAAACGGACAAATGCGACCAATAACAGACCTCTGGGCAGGGGATGACGTCCTGCAGTTTCAGCAATGTAAGAAGGTTCAGAATGTAACAATTGTAAATTTAAATATCAAAACGTGATGCATTGTAGTACCAACACAGCCGTACCACTTTGAATACTTGATTGGCACCTGTGTTCGTTCTGTGGAATAAAATACGGAACGCAAATAAAACAACCGTAAAATACTATAAATACGAATGTATCTACCTCTGTACTAATAAAGATGTTAATATTTTTTTTCCAATACTTAGATATGCACTGACAGAGTTGCCATTCACTAGAAGTAGTAACAGTGTGTAGTTGAATAGGTCACTCCTCGATTGGTTAGCATGTCAGAAACGCCTGTGCGCCATTGTGTGTGCAGTTCTAAAACGCTTTCCCGTTTTCTCCAACTCTTCTCTGAAATCCTGAATTTCTCTTCAGCTGTTCCGCATCCCCTTTGATTAGGGCGGCCCACTCTTCTGTCGGTCTCTCCTTCGTGCCATCTGGCACGATCGTTGGAGATCAGGCCAAAATACCATAAAGATGTTTCGAAGACATCTCAATACTGAGTCACCAAGTTATATACGCATGTAGTAGTACAGAGAACTAATTCAGTTCTTTAAGTTAGAAGTTTTGGGAGCAGTCGTTTGCAAGCCGAAGCAGCATCGTCATTTGCGTCACTTATGAAGAGTAGGCCATATGTTGGTTCCTTTTTGAAATTGCTACTCAAACTACGCCGTTTCAAGCATTTGTGCTCGCTTGTTGAAGAGAGTAAGCTTTTCGATTATTTATGAGAAGTAACTTTATTTGACTGGCTTGGCAGTAGCCCATTTTTCAACCCAATTTTTTGGTACGTTGTCAATAGTCTGTGGATTAATTTTGTCAATAGCTAGACGCACAATTACAAAAAGTCTAAGGGCGTGGTCTTCAAAACGGCTGATAACATTGTTACCGGCCATATTGTATCCGAACAAAATATTGATTAATCGACGGCTAGGGAGGCATCTTGCGCTATAGTGTTGAATCCTAACGATTGACGATTGAATCACGATTGACAAACCCTCTGAGATGAAAATGAGCTGCGTCCGATAAGACGATTTTGCGATAACGAAGTGGACTTTGATTCAATCCTTGAATGAGCTGCAGCTTGCTGTTGATAGCTGTTACCATTTTTATGAACTTTCTTTCTATGGAACTTAATGATAAGCTGGAGACATGCTTCTTGGTTTTGATCTGATTAGCACACCTAGAACGGAGACATCCTTGCTTATTGTTGAGAATATTTTTAACACGTATCTTGATTCAAAAAACGTCTGCCATTAGAAAGCTGCCTCGATCGTTTTGCAATCTTTGTCATCTACTGGTATCTGAGCACTCGGTGATTTTGTGAGTCTTGTGGTTGATTACGGAGTCATTTTTTTCGCAGAAACCGAATAAAATAAAAATATCGACGTAAAGTACGAGTTCTTACAGCGTTTGGTTTTCAGCAGAGCGAAGATGAACGAAGAGCAAGTACGATGGCTGCCACAGAGATACATAACTACACATTATCACATGCACATACATATCTGCTAACATAAAATAAAAATACCATTAGGACTGACAATCTGGCTTAGGTCCTATCATCTTGCAGCCATTTGCGTTGTGCCTGTCATATGCTTTGCTTGAATTGATGACACCTACAGTTGCACTCAACTGTATCCGAAAAACGAAACTGAGACTCTTGTCATGACTGTTATTGCTCTCGGCCGCTTATCATACATTTGCGAAAGATGAGGTCATGAAAAAACATTTGGAACCTTCTGGAACTCATAACTGAACATCAAGTAACACTAACCACTAAACCACAACAACCCTCAGCGTCACCAAAATTTACTAAACGAGAACATACTGATAGAGTCAGATTTACCAGGATGTTCAAAAAGACGGGAAAATCTTTTTCCGACCGACAAAGGAAACTCGATTCATGGTGATGATTCGGTTTTTGCTTCTGTTGGACTCTGGACAAGAATCATTTCCGTCTTTTACCTGGTGGATATAACCGCAAACCCAATCACGATGTCGTGTTTATTAACCTTCTGTAATTGTTCAATTCACCGAGACACATAGTATGGGACCATTGCCAGTAGAATGGATGGCTTCTAACACGCAATGTGAAGAGTTACCTCATCTGTAGTCAATTCCGTATTCTAGACGCTAATGTTCAAATCTGTTGCAAACATGCAATAGTGCAGCGCTAGTTTCACATACTGACTTATCACCAATTTGGTTGTGTCTTCCGTAAAGATTGCTCATAAGCTACGTGAGTTATTTACACGTAGTCCTTTGACAAGGAAGCCACGACTGATACTCACAATGTTTCCCTATTTTTAGTAGTATACATGACCTTTGGCTGAGTTACATGAAATTATAAAAGCAGGTAACAAAGTCTAAAGAAAGGGTGTTTGAATAAGATTTTGCTTTGCAGGAAGGTGAAATCCTTGCAAAGGCACATAGAGACGGATTCTTACCGGCTAAAAAAACCTTCGGGTATTACTTTATGAGGGTCGCTTTAAAGCAGTCGCTATTTCTCTATTGAATGTTAACGTTCCAGTTACGTATACGCTAAAGGTGCCTAAGATAGCAGAGAACCTTTGCCGCCGCGTCGCTTACCGTAAACCGGTTTTCTTCATCCTGTTATTTTCTATGCCGCTTTCTGTTCCCAAAAATTCGATACTCTATCGATCTAGTTATCCGCGTTACGTTGGTGCACTGGACGCCTAATAAGCCCCATACACGATACGATAATTCGGACAGACATTGAAGTCCATGCGACCGATCCGTCCGACGGATTGTATCCTGTGTGGGGAAATTTGTCCAACCGTCGTCGTATAGTGTGTGGCAAAGTAAAGCGTGGTAGGACAGATTTGGTCGAATAGGCAAATCGTATCGTGTATGGGTCCTATAAGATCGCTGAACATACGCACCGTCACGTTACTTACGGTGCGTGCGGTGGTCCAGTTTTCGCCATTTCAAGCATGTAATTTACAACATTCTCGGGAAAAGGCTACTTCCCAAATTGGTTGCGCAGGACGGTCCTCTCAGTTTCCGATAAAAATTCATTTCGCCGTGTATCGGTTTCATCCATACATCGAGCACTGGTATAAGACGATGTGTCTAGTGTATGCTGCCGAATTGAGATACTGCGATGCCATTCGTATTTTCTTTTTGATCGTCCTCCCGCCTCGTCTTTTAGTCTTTTCATTTCTTCAGCGAGTATGTCGAAGGGTAGCATTGAGGATACGACTTGTATAGAATAAAGTCATTTATTATATTTCGGCCCCCCGATGTGACTTATTAGCCTGCATGTTATAGACGGTGTTTGAAAATTTTACGAGTTTTTGTAATCACTCCAACTTACTGAGTAAACTGAGTAAACCACTGGGTTCCCTTCGACTCCAAACGATATCAATACGCGAACTTGTACTAAGCACCGCTTCAGTCTTATTGTCGCGGCAGAGTGGAAACCGACGCTAAGCCAACGACGTACAATTGCAACTGTCTCGTTGCAGTGGAGCTCGACATCTTTACTACAACCACCACAGGGATAACAACCGCGAAACCGATAATTGATGCTTCTCGCGGAATCAGTGGATCCCAAAATGTCGTCATATATAACTTTCCATAGCTGGTGACCTAGGACCGAACCCTGCGGCACACCACCAGTTACTTTCGTTAATGGCACAGTATTTTTTGGTGACCCTTCTCATCGTCTGCCCACTATAGCTGTTCGGGTTCCATGTTTGTGTTCCGAAAGGCCTGGGAAAAATCTATCGTAAATTTTCCGTTCAAGGATTTTTCCGATCGTGTCAATTTATCAAATGGCGCGATAGGACTCGATTGGACTCCCCTTTCCTTTCGGCATTCAAACTGGTTTTTGGCGCTTCCAAGGCTCTGGAAAAACATGCCAGAGTGACTTAGAAGCTCGATGTGGCAGTATGTCTAATAAATGTCAAATTTTCAGTCTATCATCAACATCACGTTGGTTTCACACCATTGAGTAAACAAACATTACAAAAACAACAAGATAATCACACAACAGTGTACAATTTTCTATTTATAATCATTATGACATTGTAACAAGAGACAACACTGCTAAAGAAGCCGCCTAATCGGTCGATCTAATTCCACAAACCTAACACACCACTTCGAACAAGAACAACCTTTCCACAAATTGTTTGTTTTCTTCTATTACTCACAACTTATTTTATTTAATCATCATGTAACAAGATTTTTGTCTCTATCAGAGAAATACAAACAAATTTTGAAATTTGTTGGAAAAAAAAACCCGAAAATCTAACAACAAACAACCCACAACCGAAAAAAAGTGATAATTGCACTGCTCTGGTCGCGTTCCTATCTTATCGTTTCGATATAAACTTAACACGAAATTAATTATTTTTAAATATTTTCCATCGTTTTTGTTGTTCTTGTTTTTTTCTGAAAGAGAAATATTTGTTTCAGCGAGTAATAAAGTTAAATTAGGATCTTTTTTTTCTTTGATATTTAAACAGAAAAAATGTCAAGATAAGGCAATTTTGTTCGACATAACATATAAGTTAAAATAATTATTATTCTGGCATGCCTCACCACACCGCCAACGAGTAATTATCTAATTGGATAGGGTTCGGGACATGTTGTTATAACGTGACAGAGGAGGAAGCTCTGTTCTAGATAATTCGCTATTTTGAGGTGATGATTGGCTTATAGGTCGTAATAGAACCGAACTGCCGGAGGTAGAGCGGACAACGTCTGCCGTCAAGCGATGGGATGTGATTCAATGCGTAAGATCCTTGTGTTTATGGACGACGCTGGGAAGATATCCTCTCTATATTGCAAGTGTCTATTAATTGGAGTCAAGCGTATTTAAAAATTCCTTTTAATGGTGAATGCACTTTGATAAGAGAAATATTAAATGAATTTTAGGAGACGATGACGTGCTGAAGCAATCTATGCTTGAGGAAGATGACGACAAGGACAGAGGAAAATGTTTTGCATTTATTTGTTAGGCAAGTATTTATATAAAAACTAATGTAAACAAAGTCCATATGGTTGCGGATGTGCTGCAGTTAAAATCAGTATAATGTGCTTTCTTTTATAGAGTTTGGCGCTCTGTTCAGTGCGTGAGACTTCACCGCAAACAGTGTCATTAGACTGGATATGCGTAGAGACTGTTAAACACTGTGGTGGATGAAGTGGCAGGAAAACTCTGCTATCTTCTGTGACCGAAAGATGCCCCCTAAGCTGAAAGGAAGGATCTACACCGCAGTTGTTCGTCCGGCGCTCACATACGGTTCGCAATGCTGGATAATGTACAAAAAGTATGAAAGCAAGTTAACAGCAGCTGAGATGAAGATGCCTCGCATGCCAGCAGGAGTAACAAAGCTTGATTGAATTAGAAGTTCGAAGATCCAAGGAAACCTTCACGTCAAAGAACCCATCTCGAAAAAATTGGAGCATGACCTGTTCAGTTGGTATTGCCATAATCAAATGGCAATGTACATCAACATTCAACACAAGCGCGGAAGAAAGGCAGACTATAGGATCACACAAATGTAAAAACAGCAGCATTTGATTGGCCTCAGTGACGAAGTGATCCGAAACCGGGAGGCCTGCCGATACTTTATGAGGTCGAATCGGCGAACCCTACAGGCGGACCAGTAGCGATTCAGTAAAGAGGGTTTTGATCCCTATAATCCTGATCATAACCTCGCCGAACAAAAAGGAAGAAGAAGAAGAAGTCCAAAGACTGAGGTCAAATGTGGAAAAGTTTAAGGAAGCTCAGATGGCAAATTAAGGATTTCTAAGGTGTCGCAAGAGCAATGGAATGCTATACGAAGGACCAACGCGTTAACTGTCTTTGATTTGATTCGTTAATTTCGTAGAATTTAATACTATTTAATTTCTTCTTATAAGTGGGTTTTTAAGATGAAAAATAAAGCCGACGGATTACTATAAAAAGGACGTTTATCAGCACTACTGCTACTTGAAAACAGCTTTGACGACATGAATGAGAATAGAAAGGTAAAGAAACCCGACTACGTAGGCTCCGAAATTACCGCTGGTCCTACCACGGAAATCACATGTTTCCTAGTCCTTAGTTATCCAATTTAAAAAACTATAAAACAAAAGTAATTTAAAAGCCACAATGTTTTTTACCATCGCATGCTAGCGCCGCACCACGATGGAGGTCTCCGGACTCTCAACGATGTTATTGCTGACAGCTACAATGTTTCCGCTTATGAGCATGCAGTGAGATCAACTAGTCTTTAGCCTATGAGCGAGGAAAAGAAGATTTTGAATTTCAGATTATGCCAAGTACAATGAGCTTAAACACGAAAATGGATACCTATCATGCAAGAATAAACACGGGCGGCGCTGCTGTATGCATGAAAATATATGAACGAGGAATTTTACAGCTCTTACAGTTTTTCAAAACGGAGTTTGTTATGCATTTCCTAAATCATCGGAAGCATAAAACGTATTTGGTCTGTCTGTACCATACGTATCCAAAAAATTGAAGGGCCTTTAAATGGCTGAAATTCGGCTTCTAATTCCGACCTAATAAGTTTTGCAGATAGCAGCACCTTAAAACCTTCAAAATTGGACAGATTATGAGTGCGATATGGGAGGTTCATTAACGAAAATGTATACGAATTGGGATTGCCAACTTAAATCCTGGTCGCTCGGATACATAATTCTGTGAGAAGAAAGATTTAAAAAAGAAAAAATTTCAAAAAGGTTCAGACCTTGATGTGTTTTCGTAGATTGACTTAAATTACACCACCAAAATTCGATAAAAGGTCATTGAGTTACAAAAGTGTTAAACATGGTCTTTATCACCTACTTAGCTTCAGATAATCTCTTTAAAGTCATTTATTTAGAGCGAGTTGAGGTGTCAAAAATATTGAAAAAGTTTTGGGGCCCGTCTTCATTACATTCTTTCTAATTGCATCTTCAAGTTGACCAGTAGCAAGATACTAATCTTCATTCCGACATCTGATAAAAATAAGTAGCAACTTTATTGACACTAGGTTCGGGTGTCAAATGATTCTTAGTTGAGTTTGGATTCGCAATGGGGTGCATTTTAAGCTTTTGAAAAACATTTCATTGATAGTGTTTATCCATAATAAGGAAATTAGGACATATCAACTCCCGACTAGAGAGTATGAAGCCAATTTTTGTAACTTGCAGCCCTCAATTTATGTTCAATATATTCTGGAAATGTTTTCAAATTTACTTTAAGAATCGGTCGTCGATTCGTGAATTTTATAGACGAATTCGTAATTGCGAACCCCTTTAGGTCCAGAAGAATGTACGTTTTTGATTCGATTTCAACCCCTGTGACATTATCGGACCTTTTTCTTCGAAAATAAGGCCGGAGCTCGCGTAACGGTGAATGGAGTAAATCGTCGCAGTTAGCATCAACTGTGCATGATAATAAAGTAAATGACATGAATCTGAAGAGACGGACGTTACAGTTTTAAATTTGTTTTCAAACCTAAGTATTTAAAATCTTTCGTTTTCAACTGTGTCTTGGAGGATCTTATGTTTCTGCCTAGTTCTCTGTACTACGCTATCTACAATCCGCGGTTGCTCCATCTGAGTGAGTTGATGCAGACTTTGGGTCTTAGCGTATTTGACTTCAAATCTTGATATAACCCAGTTAATCATCTTCCTTCCCTTAGAATGGCAAACTGAAGGTGCAGGCATAAGTGTTATATCTTTTTCAAGAAAGAAGGAACCAATAGCACATCCGAAAGGGCCAATTGAGAACCTTCTCATGACAGGAATTATTCTCAGACGTTTTCTCAGATATTCACCAGAGACGGGTCTATTTAACTTTTCCGTGTTTTCTAGGACTCGTAGGTCGAACCTTCCGTTCAGTAGTCCAATTTTTTAAGTGAAGCGTACGTGAGCTATAAGGTAGCAATAACCTACGTAGACTTACAAGCTGCATGTAAAAGTACCATACTACTTTCAGTCACAATACATTAAATATAAGGTAAGGTAAGTATCCATTTCAAAAGGAAACAAATTTCTTGGAATTATAGCCCATTTCCCATTCCTTAGGACTGATGGGAACAAAGGTTTTACTATCGTACGATACGTTCCTCTTTATTACGTCAACCGGTTGCCTCAAACATCGAATACCATTCACATTACAATGTGCTAGTTGCATTATACTAAATGCAATCACATCCAAAAGATCCCATGCTGCTAGGATGTTTCTATAGTATGTTAGCTTAGGTTTAAGTGTCTTGTGCATACATGTGTTGCGACGACGGCCTACGAGTACGAATACACATATCCATCTCTGTACGCACTTAAACGACAGATTGTATGAATAAGCGAAAGACAAGCGGCTTCCTATAAAGAGGAGAATTTTAATATTAGAAAATAAAAGAACAAAACATGTATAAACATATTTTAATGGCGGAAATGAGTGTGATTTATCTTAAACTTTATATTTATAAAATATTCGTCTCGGCTCCTTGGTTCGCCCCCATGCCCCCATCTGCCCATTTGTAAATTTATTTTTTATCTTTGGATTCTCTGTATTGCACTTTGTTTATACATTCAGCGCGTGTGTATCTGCTCTCGTGTGTTTGTAGGATTTTCTTTCATTTTGTTTAAATATCAGATCAAAAGAAACCCCACCATCATCGGCGGGCGGCAAAGCGGTGATGAATAAAGGCGCAGCGTTTTGCATTTTGTTTTATTTAATTGACGAAGAAGGCGCAAGTTTTTTAGATGTCAAGAGAGGAGATTGAGGCCTTAGATGGTATTGTTTATATTTGAAAAATTGAATTTAATCAACGCTTGGATGTCAATGTTTTTGACTCTTTATTGTGTCTGGGATGATATTTAAAGGATCGGATAGAATGCCGTTTGGGACTTGGAATAAACAAATTTGTTGTATTCATTTATTGATACTGTAAGCAGCATTATATTTGTTGTATTCTTTGTATTTAGTTAGATGTAAATTGGGGTAGTTACCAGCAACTAAAGTTCTCAAGTAAGTTTTTTAAATTAGATAAATACGTAATTTTTGAAAAAATTTACGATTAATACAAAGAGGGCCAAAGTGCAAAATCAAAGTGAATATACTTGCCAGCCGCAATAGAGATAGCGTCTCGTGGCTACTGGGCTATGAAGGTGTTCCGGGAAATGAATCAATGTCCAGATGCGACAGGAGTTCAATTACTACTAGCCGAATATCGACACTTGCAAAATGGGCAGATATTCATATGTATAGTAAAAGTAACACCACAGCAAAACGAGCATTAAACACCAGCAGAACGCAGGTAGGATTGATGGTGGGGCTTATAATAGGGCACATCAATCTCAACAAACATTCGTTCAGACTCGGGGTTGCTGCAACAATAATCTGTGTCAACTATGAGGCGGAGGAGAAAGATGTAGAACAATTCCTCTAATTTACATAAGCGAATTTCTTCGACAAAGAAGGCGCGTTTAACAACTTAAACACGGATACCATGATCTCCTTTCTAAAGGAGCATGGTTCAACCACCTTTCAGACGAACTAGGTAGAGACAATGCTTAACAACAGAATCTTCCAACTTAAGGGACTGTGCGGTTAAGAAAGCACTCAAGGCGCACAACAACGAGGTGACCTGTGGAACATCTCGCTCAAGTCCCTCGTCAATTAACCATTAGGGCAATCGCCTACGCAGATGACAATTAGTAAGATTATGAAAAATAAGAGACTAGTGGGCTTACTTTTAACCCGAATGTCTGACAAACGTCCGAGAGTACTAACTGACATAAGAAAGCTTTCAATTTGCTTTTCGGACATGGCTTTCAACAATTTGTAGGTGCCTACCAATTGCGTGAAAAAAGATATTACGCACAACACGATTGTCGTGAGAAGCCAGGCCCTGACCACATAGTAGGTCTGTTGCACCAAATATTTGTATTCGATTTCAAACAAGGTCTCAATAAGTGGGGCCTGCATCTGTAGATCATATATTGGTTGTAAGTGCACAACGATTAGTAAGACACTTTATAACATCAGTTCTATGGTGGGAGATGGTAAGCAAAAGGTCATACCTAAAAAATCTGAACAAGGTGCAAAAACTAGCCAGCCTCGGCGTAACAGGTGGACTAAAATCCACACCGCAAGCTGGTCTGGAAACACTACTGCACGTACAACCCAAAGAACGTTACAGCCAAGCGGCTCTCAAATTGAGAGAGAACAAACTTTGGAAGCATTGCACATTTGGACACGTGAGAATACTTAACATTTAAACAGGACTTATCCCCTACACAGATTATGAGGTCAATAAGAGCTTCACGGTTTCGCTACCCGACGGGCAAGACTGGGTAACATTTTCAAATGTTAATGTTGTATTTTCAGTCATACAGTCCTACTGACTACAGCAGCATTGTCTGAGCTCCATGCGGCTAAAAAGGCTGCATAAATTATTCTAGCAATGGGACTACCAGCCATGGATGACTTTCTGTGTGGACACCGACGTAACACTTAAAGCACTGAACTCCAATTTCGTAAACTCAAAATGTGTACGGCACTACCTTACATCACTTACAGATATCAATTACCACATATGAGAGTAGAAGAGAACAAGGGTCAAGTACAGCTCTGACATGGATATTGCAGAATAGCAGGTACTACCGGCCTTCAATGCAGCTAAGCATATTATAGATAGCGTCACCATAAATATGACCGGGACTATGGCAACACACTGGTAGCTGTGTGATAACCCGCAGCTTATGGCCCGTAATCGACGCAAAAAAAAAAAAATCAAAGTCTCTATAGCTTCTCTGTAGAAGCCAAATCCGCGTACTTGGCGGCGTAACAACCGGACCATTGGCAAAATGGCCAGAAGACTAGGTATCTTCAGTAACGGCTACTGTAGAAGCATGGATAAGATCAGCAGAACACCACCCTAAAGCAGCGAAAGATATTGGGATCGTCAACAATTCAGGGTCTAATACAATTCGGGGGGGAATCGGTGACATATTGGAATTTGACGCCACCCCAATCACTAAACAAAATAGTTTTTCTTTATACTCCCATGATCCCAGGCCGGCATCCCCTCTTAACACGCAAATTCCACATCACATAACAACTCCTAGCAGTTGTAGGCGAGGGGAACACAACAGGCCCATTGGATGCCCCATTAAAGAACGTAACCACTCAAACCAACCTCTAAATTAACTTACGGCTATTTTATGCAAGAACTATTCATGTTCTAAATCGATTCAATCTCGATTACCATTTGCAAAATGCGTTTAAACGCCTTTACCTTCTACACCTGATACCCTACGAGAAACATGCAAAATCGTCCTACAGGCATTCCCATCACGGTCAATCCGTTCAGAGTGTAAAAACCTAAGAGATAAACATTTGTCCAGCAACATTGTATGTTAGTAAGGAAAATAATCAATTTTTTCGCCATTTCGCGTCTCTGGAAGAATCATTCTCCAAATAAACCCCGGCTTAGTCGCATCGCATTGCACTTCTTATAACCTACTCACAAACGCGAACACGCATACATCCTTAGTAATGACATCATAATCTTTATTTTATTCATCCTACTGATGGAGATCTGATGATATTTGCGCGCGATCTGCAACTTTGTAGCAAACAATTTCAAATAAAATTTTTAATAAACGACCAAATCCATTAAATATTTATGTACGAGTATATTTATATTTGTTTGCTTCTTCCAATCTGTATTGGTGTGCAATTTTGTAGAATATTTTATCGATAATTATTATAATCAACACTTGGTTTAATCGAACGATGCGACCATTCGGTTATGTTGTTTTTGTATTGCTTTGCTCCTTCTTTACTTTTATTTCCTCTTTCGTTGAACATACACACATACAGTTGTTGTTACTGTCCAGTTGTCCAGTCTCGATGAGGGGTAGGTGTCGTTTGTTGCTTTAAAAGTTGTTTCCGAATCAAATGTAAAAAAAAAGTTATAAGAATTCGGTGTTACGGTGAATGGCAAGGTTGTGGTACCCTATATTGCTGAGGTACACCTATGTACCTTTCCTCGTTCGAGATTGTATTGTGGATTGCATTGTGGTCCTTTTCTGACAACTGCTGCATACGATTCATTGAACAATCAAGAGCGTTCGTTAAAGCTAGGGTTTGGGGCTATTGATAAAATGATGGTGACCTTAACATACGGTATGACAGTCTGAGTTGAGAAGAAGTGCTACCTTAAAAAAAAAGCACACATACTTGGCGCAACAGATGTACATACATATGTATGTGTTCCAGGACCAGGTTTTTGCTACCATTCGTGTTGTGCGTGTTATATATGTTCACACAAAGTGGAAGCGACCTACAGTTTACAGCCATATCCAAAAGGTTTTTTTTAGAGAAGCTTCCTCAAGACAGTCATTACTCTGCGACGTTTGTCAGACATTTGCAAGAGGTGAGACCGTGAAAAAACCTTTTTAATGCTTTCTGAGATTAGAAACTCAAACCTCTCGCGCAGTAGTCCATCGCACTTATCACTAAGCCCCGGCGTCCACCTTTCTAGTCTAACCAAAATCCAAAGGGCATCCTGCGTAACCAAAGCAACAAAATCGACCTCTTCCATAAGGAGAATTCTTGCTTGTGTCTGTAGAAATTCAAGCGTAAGGATTTAAACGATTAGTCGCATTGGAAGTGGGTTTTAGACTGGCCACGGTTAGGCAACCAGATTTGACTCGGGACTATGTAACTCGGGATATGTAGTGAAACAACTTTAGATGACCTGGCAGGTAGCATTAAGAGAAAACACATTTTCTAATACACTGAGGTCACACATTTTTATTTATACTTATTCATACCCAGGGATCCTTTTTAGTAACCGAATTCTAAGAATGTTACATAGTAGACCTTGACTTCTCTGAGGTTTCCACCCGAAACTATTTTTCAACACAATCAAACCTCCAACACAAATTTCGAAAACAACGAGTTCTTTAGCTGTCCCTTCACGGAAATTGAGGCATAAGTTGCAAAATTGAAATTTTTTACAATATCCTGGTTATTTTTGAGGAATCTCTTGGCAGTGACAACGAAAATGTGATGAATCTCCAGCTGATTTTCATTTCGCCAGAGCCAAGAAACGACTTGTCGCTAAAACTAGAACTAATTATTAAAGCCTATTCGACGGATATTATCCCCACCGACAACGAATGAAAGACTATTTTTCAGTATAATTTGCCATCCATAGACTTAAACTTAGTTAAATGCGCACTTACAATCAAACAATACTTCGGATACCCTATTTCGGTCCAAGTCGCATGTGAACCTGAACGCCCAAAGACGAACGCATAAATGCACTTCCGCAACATACCGATAGAAACACTCGTCGACATCTCATATTTGCATTGAATTTCATCGCGGTTCCATGGGTTCCACAGCGCCCGTAAACCTCGGGGGCAGCAGTTAACAACTCGCAACAAAGTTGCAGTTCTTGAAATAACTATTGCTAAAATGTGCTATTCATTAAATAATATATTTTATTATGCAGACAAGTTTTGCATATATGAGCGGCCAGTAAATTTTTTTTCTTTCTTCAATAAGTCGGCAGTGTTTTATGTATTTACGTCAACGTGCATTTTTGCGCTTGCTTTGATTGCTACTGGATGCATGATTGGTTACTATTTCTGGTTGGGCAAGGAAACGATTTACGCCTGTGACAGGATTTCACTTAAAAGGTATTGAAGGAGCAGGTTTGAAGGTTTGACAGTCTTTGATTCTTACAGAAAAAGGATTTGCATATAGAATTAGATTTCGGCTTATTTTTGTTAATTCATACTGAGGCAGTTATTTTGACGTTTTATTGCAATTATACGTTGTTTAAAGTGAATGTAAATGTGTATGTAGGAGATATGTATGGGAAACGGACCGAGCACAATAAGGAAGGAACTCGTTTTATGTGTACTCTTGTGGGTGACATATCGCTGAAGTGTAAGCGTCGAAAGCAAGTATGTGCCTTTGGCCACACACTCAAACTGTTTGCCGACGCGTAAGAAGTAGAAAGTAATTTCCACGATACTCAGATACAGATTTAGATTTAACATAAAAGTTTAACGAGTGCATTTTAAATGAAGTAGCAAATAATGGAGACATTTAAGAGCAGTTTTATAAATAATGAGCTCAACCAAGAGATGGCAACGGTGATATCAGATTATGTAGTTTGGTTTTTGAGAAATGTCATCCTAACAGTTCCTACCTTATCGTGCCAAACTCTTAGTAATGTAGTTTGCCTCTGAAAACCCCTTAGACATTGATCATTGGGTGTCACTATACAAGTCAGAAAGAACTTTACGTTGAAAATGATTTCGAGTATACCACTACCACTGCTATCCGTCTATTAGTGGATCAGTTTTTTGAGCAATGTTGGGATTCAAGGCGTCAGTAGTTGCGGGTTTATCAGAATAAACTGTTGACTTCCTATGGTTGTAGAGGATATAAGTAAATGCTGTTAAATCAGACGCAGAGACATAAGGCCATAAATTTCAACTCAGTATTGAGGTGGCTAGCGGGCGATTGCCTCAAAGTTGGGGTGAGTAGACTCTCTACGCTCGCTAAAAAAAACTATGGACATCATTTCCTGGACTCATACCCCGGGCGGCCGTCGGCCGCAGCTAGTGTAGTTTATTCTCTTTTTATTTGACAAATTCAGCAAATGTACACATTTTCACAATTTTAGGTAAGTACTGTGTAACGTTTTCTCTACTTGTTAGTAAGTAATAAGTAAGTCTGCAGAAGTTTATACATTCCGATAAATGTAGAGTCATGTCCTCATCTCTTCGACCAAATAAATGGGACATAAAACCATATTGGAATTATGGACTTATGTACATATGCATTTCTTTCCCCCCGCAAAGATCGTGTTGTTGCTGGCCATTTCTTGAGATTAAGCGACCAGAAAATTTTTCTGTCAACAACTCAATCCTTTTGCGAGTAGTGTGGTAGATCCTGGAACCACATGTCTTCAGAATAAAAATCAATTAATTCTACTCAAAGAAAATCAGTTATCATTAGCTCTGAATGTAATGCAAACAATTCACTGCAACCGCCTTTTAATTTGCAGTGTGTCCAATCACTCCAATAGCCTAAGATCCACACCAAACAGTGATAAGTTGTGGATGCATGGTTCTTCGAACCCAAAATTCGACACGTGCCCCATGGCATAAGATAATTTTCATAGTAAATTGTCTTTCACTAGATGTTCCACAATTTTGGGTGAACCTGAATTAATCAACAAGTCTCTCCAGTTAGCCCGGTATTTGGCTTACTGCCACAACTTGCACACTCCAAGCGGTTGATGTCCGCTTATACTTTGTGCCACACCTAAGGCGAGGTCGTCATCTACTGTGCTCTACCACCGAGTCAGTGTCCATTTACTCTTCATGTCCTAGCCATCTTAAGCGGCTGATGCGCAGTTTTTTTGACTAGGTGATGTTGCTGTACAGCTAGTGGATCTTCTAGCTGAATCTTCTCCTCCAAAGCCCATTAACGCAAACGAGATCCAATATCATACGAAACAACGGAGGATGTCTTAACCACATTCGACAAGGTCCATGTTTTTCTAGATTTTCCATCAAGAAATAAAAAATTCTCTTCGCTAAAACGGTATTCTGCCTTGAATTTATGGGTCGATTGTCGATATACTAGGTTTTGTAAAAGAAACAAAACAATTGTGGGATGTACCACTAAATCCCATAAAATATCCGAAGTACTCGCACTATGGTTCTATTTTATAATTTTCATGCAATTCGAGGAATTGGTGAGGTTCAAGTGAAATATGTTGCTAGATCCTATTAAATAGAATTCTTTACTTCCGCACTGCTTGTACAGTAGGTGATTAAGTCTACGTACTTTCTCCTATTTCAACGTGCCTCTCTCAAATACATTCATTTAGAAAACTCTGCCAGGCAACATTTGTACCTGAATGCTTGCAAGGTTTTCACATTTAGCGCTGAATATTTAGTCCAATTCTGACAAGAAGAGCAGAGTATAAAGTACGCGAATTCCGTCATTTGTTTCGAAATCCTGTCGATCTGAGAAATACGAATTCGTCAAAATTTTCTGCTAAAATTGGTTGTATAAAATTGCTAAAAAAAATGCCAAATATCTCCGAAGTAGGTTAATTGATTACTGGGCTAGACGTGTGACAAAAATGATATTTTTGAAGCTTCAAGTCATGAATTAATCTTTTTTACAGCCGATTCAAATGACTTAAGTAATAAAAAAAAGTATTTAGATGACGTCGATATCATTTTCATGCTAAGACAAATTTGATCTTTGCTCAGAGGCCGAAGAATAAACCGATGAACTTACGGTGTTCCCTTCGAAAAATATTCAAAAATTAAGTACTAAAGGATTCTAATACTCTGTGATGTAAATATAACAAGCTGCTCATTGCTCATAATCTCCAGTTGTCAAGAATTCAATTAAGAGAAGTTCATAAGTCAACCAAGTCAAGTGGTTCACCAATGCCCAAAAATTAGGTTGAAACATCAATTCCCAGAACTCTTCCACACACTTACTGAAACGTCCTTCCATTTACTAAGGCTCAAGTACACGTCATTTGAACTTGAATATCGACATTCTGCAGAGAAAAACTGTAAATTTCTTGACTTAACTTTGCCTCTGACTTATGACAATTATTTATACGAGTATAAGTATGTACATCAACGAAAAGGAAAGGGGTGCTTTGGAAACCTATTTCATTCCAGTCTGATAGTTCTTACGTAATATAAGGCAGACAAGTACAGAATTTCTTCAAGGTTATTACAAGAATTCAACTGTAGCATTTTATATGCCGTTTATCACCACAATATCATTAATTAATATGCCTTATGCCTCGTATGCTATATGTGTTTTTATCTTTATTCCTCATAACTATTTCCCGCTCATAAAGAGCAAGAAACTACGCTCGTACACATGTACATATGTATGTAGCTCAAATAGAATTTAGGCAAAGCAAAGACGTACCGAGGTAAATTATTGTAAGAAAAAAAATCATAAATATGTAATTTTACGCGAGATACATAAATGTTATCGTACTTAATCAGAATATTTCCTCACCTTCCTTGCGTTGATTTTATTATTCACACTTTTTTCGCTTTATACAATATTTATGTCTAAAGCAGCCTTATGATTAGGCTGTAAATGTGTATCGTATGTAGTACATATTTATACTTGGATATAAATGTGCGTCATATATGTATAGAGCTTCCCTTTGTATCGCAAATATTTTCTCTAGAAAAATCCTTCACCGTCTGATAGGATTGTGAAAGACCGATTAAGAAGTTTCGAGATTGTCTGCGTGTCTTTAACTGTCGCTACTTGATGCTATTAGTACTAAAGGACCCGTGTGACTTCGCCCAACCCAGAAAAGAATTGCTGAGATGCCTATTAATGTGGGGTATATACCCCCACTGACCTTCTTACAGGTCTAAAAGAGAAAAACATTTTATTTTGCGTACAGCTTTTTGTTGTATTTCCCATATTTTCAGCAGCGCGTTTGGTTTGTACTGACTTCATGGGACCCTTGGGACTTGACGTATATTTTTATACACTCAGGCCTTCATCAAGAAACATGCTGTAGAATATTGAAAGCGGCATTGAATGCCATTTTTTGATCTAAAGAATAACATATCCACATAGGCAGATAGACAGATAGATAAGATATAGTGCTATATCCTGACATGTCTGACATGCTTGGTAGTGTATTATAGACTTAAAATCCTTCCAAAGACTATATGCGATCTCGAAGGTCGAGCCACGAGGACATGAATCGGCAAAGGATTAAGTCTGTCGTTCTGAAGACCATGCTCTTTATGCTCCAGTGGAACATACACATCTTGGCACGATCCTCGATCCAAAACTTAGTTGGAAGCTAAATGTTGAACAGTGAGCGGAGAAAGAAAGCATAGCTTTCGATGCACACATCCGTTGTGCTAAGTAAAAAAGTCACTAAGTAGAAAAAAAATGTCCTTAGACCAAAAAGTCCAAAGATTAGCAAGTGTAGGAATCATGACCGCCTGAAAATCCTGCCCAACGGATACTGTAGCTGTGATCCCCTCGAACTACACAGCAAAGATACAGCTTAATGCTGCTCAGTCCGGGTCAGAGAATCTGGGGACTGGACCGCAATGCCTTCCGTCGATAGTAAAGTATAACCATCTTCACGGACAGATCGAGAAGGAAGTGCGGAGTCGGCGCAGGCATTTTTTCTGATAAGCTGAATGTTTCGAAATTTTCCCATTTACCGAATTTTGTTAGTGTCTTTCAAGTGAAGCTTCAGCAGATTCGAAAGGCTTGCCACATACTGAACGCTTTTCCAACATTTAACCGCACTAACCGTACAAATTAGGTGTTGAATCAAAAATTACCCTCATCTGGGTTGCAGGACACTGTAACGCTGAGGGAAATGAGCAGCCGGATGATCTAGCCAGCAAGAGTCAGTTTTTAGCAGAATGTGTCAATTTTCCACCACGAATCGTTAAAGGTAAGATTTCAGCTAAGCTGACTACCGTCGGGTGCAACACACTTTCTAGCTGAACTATATCAATACATGGCCCAGCTATATGTAACAAACCTAAGTCAAATGGGCGGATCAAAGCAGATCAAGACCAGATATTGCCAGAATATAAATATATTTTTCTGACCCTTTTAGGCCTTCGCGAGGAGTTCATAGAAACAATATTCAATGGTGTCGTCCTAGTCCTCCGCGGAGGAATGAACGCATATGGAACTGATATTATGTCAATTGAGCTACGTGGCCGAGGCTCAAAACTTTTGCCTACGTAAGTATGCCCCGAAACAGCAAAGCCGTATCCAAACAGTCGCTGACTCTGTTCATGACAGCATAGTATATGTCGCATGACGTCGTTCTGTTCGATCTGGTCTTTGTGCGCACGTTTCACGTCCCGATCCTTTATACATTGTCTGGGGTCGTCAACATCATTGTTTGGCTTCCATTTTCTGGTAGGTAATTTAAAACTACAGCACGACGTGTTATGGATCTCTAGCCGGTTCCCCGAGGGTGCTCACTGCACAGTCTCCTACTTCCTGAGAAAAAAACTCATGTGATTCAGCTAGTGGGTCCCATAGACCAAACGCTCGTTAGTTGGTTCTCTTCTCGATTTATCCAGGGTGCATTACGTGGAGGTTAACGATTCGTTTTCACCCGCCCTTATGATTATGACTCATATATATAACACCGCAATTTGATTGTGGACATATGTATGACCCATTTGCAACTGTCATATGTTCATAATTTAACGACTCATTCTTCACATTGAGTCAGAAGTCCACAATTAAAAAGTCCATTATGAACTTCCGTCGTGTGGGCTTGGACTTATGAATGTATATCCCCGTCTCAGATATCTGACGTCCTTCTAAAATCGAAATTGTACGCTGACACAGAGTATTGTTGTAGGATTAAGCGGTCTTAAAAAGTCAACCGACATCTTATGATATTCCAGTGCTTACCTTCCTAAGAGTAAATATTTTTTTGTCAACTCAAGTCCCACCGAAGCTCAAAACTACACTTGCAAAGCATAATTGGTTACTATTCGATTTCGAATGCTGTTTACACATAATAACGATTTCCATGATTAGTTTGATTACCACCAGCTCTTTCGCACTAAATTGCTCCTTTACATATGCAAAATTACCAAAACAAATTATTACCAATCGATTCTAAGGCAACTAAGTTTATCGGCAGAAAAAAAAATGAAAATACAGTCGAAGCTGCCTATCCTGCAAAGGAAACCAGTTTCCTCGTAAGTCTTGCCTCATGATGCATTCGGCATCCAACAAAATATTATAATTTTATAGTTTTCGTTAGGAAAGCCAACGGCATTTCAACTTCTGCAATTGGCCGCTCTGCGACGAATTGATCTCAGTAATCCAGCCAAGCTACCACCATCAGCAACAGCGGCGGCCACATAAGACCGTGCCTGTGTGCTTCTGTTGTACGCAGTAATTTCTTAGGATGCATTCCACAACCGCTTATTACCATTAATTTTGAATTGTTCTTCGTGATGTTAACGATCGATGCTGCCGCTGACGCTGCGCTACCCTCATGTTAATGCTGATATCGATAGAAGATGTACGACCACCAATATGCCAAAGATACTCGTACATCCCCCCATCAAAGATGCACGATTCGTGGGCTGTGCCATTTATATTAAAATAAAAAAAAGAAAGAAAAACATTATAAACACAAAGTAGCTACTGATTTTCCCCTGTCCTGCCTATGCTATGAGGGGGGGTATCGGGCAATTCGCCGAATCATTCTCCTTATTCAAATCAGTGGCCTTATAAATGAAGAAAATTCGCCGTAATTATAGTAATCAGCAAACAAGAGCCATGCAATGGGCCAGCAGCCTTCTTTTTTCGTGTAACAGAAGGAGAAATCTCCTGCGCTCCGCAAATAATATAGCATTATAAAAATGGCAAAAATAATTTCGAGAAAACAAAGCGGATTAGTTCCCAGCATAGATAATTTGTAATTTATTCCCCCTCGGATGGATGGGGTGGTGCGGTGCGTTGCTGCGCAGTGCATGCTGCGAGTAGTAAGTGGTCAAGAAGGAATATTGGGGGGGTGTATCAGGCGAAGGATCGAAAACGCATTTCAAACTTTATAAAATTGGAAATTTCGAAGCCCCATTGCTTTCCTGGGCTGGGGGTACACACGCATATACGCGCACACACATTAGCACGCACGAGGCTTGCTGGTGGCAGCTCTGCCTTCTGATTTCCATTGAGAGTGGGATCTGGAAGTGGTGCTGTTATTGCCTTTGCGAGCGATGGTGGTGGTGTGATTTATTTTTAATTGAAACTCCAGAATGTGTGTATCTGGAAATGGAATTAATTTTGTTTTGGAATTTCCTCGCCGGCCATCGCTGCGTATTTGCAGATAATAATTAAGTGCACGGTCGCATATAGACGTTGCTTCTAATGTTCGACGCATGCAGCAGTGTATTGAGAGTGTGTCCTTGGAATAAGTCGATTTTCGCACATATTCCGCCGCTTGGTCAGATGGGTGTGTTTGGGATACATGGTCGGTTGAAGTCGAAGTTTTTAAAACTTGAAACGTACTTTTTTTTTGGACCATAAAATTGGGAGTTGTTGTTTGAAAAATTAAAATAATGGTCGTGCGGTCGATGGGGTTGATTTTAGGGTTGATTCCATTGTTGGGTTGATTATAGGGTTGATTTAATTGTGATTGAATGATGGTTTTTGTCGCATTACAAGAGAGGGTGAAAAGAGAAGAGTCCAAGCCCGAGATGACCGCTTTGTAGGGCAGTTAGAAGAAGTCTTTTGCATGCATATGTTTTTATGTATGTATCAAAAATCGTTTATATTTTATGAATCTCTATTTGTCACTCTTTAGGCGATGGTAGGCGGAGTGGAAATCTTTTATGGGCGAGGCAGTTTTTTTTGTCAGCGTCGCTACTGCTGCTAAATCATATTCTGCTCAGCATTTAGACCGCATGTCACACGAATTTTGTTGAATTGAAGCTCAGATATACTGGGCGCCATTGCTCCGTGGTTAGTGCATTGGATTACTGAACGGGAGGTTCGAAGTTCGAATCCCAGAAAACACCATAACCGTTCGCTCACCGCTTTCGAACAATCTGCAGAAGTAGTCTTTACTTTACAGTAAATCGTGGAGAAGCCAATGTATCCTTAATGAGTGACTGCTTGGTATGTGTCTTGGAGTGGTGGCATAAGTAGTGCCCAACTTGTTTGAAAATGAAGCTGGCAACAACGTCGAACGTGAACGGAGTGCTACACAGGGTTATAACAACTGACTTTTTGTGGCCGCTATTGGACGATATGGATTACGATGGGCTTTGGTTAAAGCACTACGTGCCACATCAGTCGCCAAACAATAGATCTTTGTGCACTACATTCGGTAAACGGCTGATAAAATGGAGACGGCTGGAGATAGCCGTTTTGGAGACATACCTTGTCCACCTTGTGGCTCCAATTAGACGCCGTTTGATTTCTTTTTATGGGGAACTGTAAAAGAACGTTTGTTACTCCAACAATCTATAAACAATTGACGCACTTTAGCAAAACATTCATTAAGCTATTCGCGGTATAGAGCTATAAACAATAAAAAGTGTACTGGGTTGATAGGTTGGACAATTTCCAAGCCAGCCATGGTAGCTATTTGAATGAGATCGTTCATTAAAACCCTCAGAAGGTCTTCTTTTTTCCGTAAAGTAATAATCATTGGAAATTGTGAAACGGTGTTGTTTTAATAGCTATTTCAAAAACAAGAACAGTAGATGGCTCCCCGTTCATTATAAGGTTTTTTAATTCATTGTCATAGGTTGCATAGAAATTCTTGGCGCAACAGACCGTATGTGGTCCAGAGCCTAGCTTCTCGCGACCATTCATGTTGTGCGTGTTATAATTTTTCACACAAATGGAAGGGACCTACAGTTTAGAGCCATATCCGAAAGGCAAATTGAGAAGCTTTCTCTTGACAGTTATTACTCTCGGACGTTTGTCAGACATTCGCGAGAGGTGGGACCGTGAAAAACTTTTTGGTGTTCTCTGGGATTCGAACCTCGAACCTCACGCTCAACGATCCAACGCACTAACCACTTGAGCCACGGCGCCCACAATTACAGTTAATACTCTCGGAAATTTGTCCGATATTCAGGAGAGGTAAGACCGTGAAAGAATTTGTTGGTGTTTTGGGAACACAAACCATTGAGCCACGATGTCTTTACGAATCGTTTTAAATTTTCGTGGGTGAATTCCGGGGAACTTCTCTAAAGATCTGGAAATTTATCTCTCCTTCAACCTACTGGGCTTTAGCAGCATTTTCCAGGCTAAATTTGATTAACTCTGAATCACGGACCGATATCGTTATATTCTTACATCGACAATGAAGCAGGCATCAGTCCCCTGAGAAAGGGGAGATCCTTTAAACTCGGTAATAGGAGGGAGTCTGCTATAGCTTATTACCCATTCAACGATCTAAATGATCTCAACCACGTTTGTCGGCTGTCGTTGTAAAATTTATACCGAAAAATAAATTATTCCAGTAGAAGGGAGACACGACCCTGAAAATGGCGACGATAACTTACTATTTAAGTGCCTCTACAGTGCGAGGTGAACCTGAGACTCAACCAACAAGCTCAATTAATCAAGTCAATGTCGCTGTACAGCTCGATAGGTCATCGTTCAATCTACTACTCCAAAGCCTTTCATTACAAACCGAACCAACCATCTTAGAAGAAAAAATTTTAATTCGAAATCAACCGAGGATGTCTTCATCGGCTTTCGACAAAATCCGTGCTTCAGAGCCATAAAATATGACAGGGATGTTTTAGTTGTTGGGCGTTACTACTCACTTGCCAATTGGTAAGGTAGACAAAGTTCCTCATTACCTCAAAGTTATAGCGGTAGACTGGGCAAACGATGCTGTGATTCCATTCATCAGGAAGATCAACTACGCCATGTCCAGCTGCTTTTAATAGCTCAGCTGATAGAACGTCAATTTCAGCCTCATTGTTGGACTTAGGCTTGGATATTGCTATCCTCACTTTGTTTTGGTCGGGTGGACCGAAGTTTTCACTGTCAGGTTGAATGATCAGCACGACAAAAATTGGCTTGCGAAATGGTAGCGGCAAGGAGGTCCCATTGACATTTTATGAACTTCTTTGGGCACATCATACATACGTTGCCCAAGGGTCATTGCTCGGTTGTTTGCTTGTCTTGTATTTGAGTTGGTATCTACCAATATTACCCGGTTTTCTTAAAGTTAATTTTGTGGTTACCCTGACTGGTTTGCGGCAGAAATCTCTTGAAATTAATTGATTTCATTTCTAAAAATGTGGGTCGGAATGTCCTTACTGAAAATATATTTCTAACTCTTCTCCCTTAAAGAGGGAGTACACTAAAGTTTAGGAAATGGGTTTTCATAAATACCACACAGATACGTCGATATTTTTTTAGATTTAAAAAAAAGGATTTTCAACTCCTCTACTCCTAGTTTGCGGAGGTGATATACACCTCCAATCTGTAGATGACAAAAAAAAAAAACGACCAAAGGAGAAAAAAAGGAGGAAACTGCAAAAAAATATTATTGACCAAGAATATACATATTCCTGCATCGGGAAGTATGATGACCATATCTCACGTCCAAGTCTCCCCATAGGTATATGCGATTTTTTTTTTTATTGAAAGCAAGTCTTAATGTCCTACCACTCGACTCACATACACCAATTCACGACGAATATGCACTCTCACACACAATCTTTCTCCTCCAATGAAGTCGTCGGATGTGCGCCTGAATCATGAATCTCGAGGTTGGATGGTACCTAGAAACAGAAGCAGCACGTGAATATTCAGATACCCTGTCAATCAATCAAGGTTGCCTGTGCTTTGCTACTGCTGCCATTATTCCTAGAATAACGCGGGGGGTTTGTTGTACGAACCTACCTATAGGCGAAGGCAAAGGATATGTCCTTCGCCCATCCACACAAAGCGAAAACTTATTTTCAACTTAAATCCTATAGCGCTGCACATTTACGATAGTTGCCGGCACCCGGGGTTGGACAACGGTCCGTTGCGATGGATGTATGGACGGCGACGACGAAGAAGAACGAAAATATACAATACATACGAGTATAAGTTTCGGCGAGCCTTTCCAATATTTTGCGTTGTGTACCTGCATAGGACAGAGAACATCACCGAGGCGAAGGATATTTCCTCATATATGGCTGCTGCTATCGACTTTTTGTGTGCACGAACCGAAAAAATTTGCATATCACCTCAGAATCCTTGTTTTTAATTTCTTTTTCTCTCCCTTCATCTTTTTTATTTCAATTTTTCTATTTTCCTGCTGGTAGCTGTACCTAGGACAAGAGATCCACCTACCTTTGGAGAAATTCGATGATTCTAGTGACTGGATCCTTGGCCAATAGATGCGAAGAATATGCGAAGCTGGCATCTGTATGGGTGCTGTGTATATTTCGGAGGAGGCAGAAGTGCATATGACAATGTGCGTGTATGATTTGTTTCGTAGGAGGCTGTTTTAATCATGTGCGAGATTGGAATTCGATCTCGATGAGCAATGGCTTATTGAATTGTGAAATTCCTTAACATGAGCCTTGTTCCTCTATTCCGGCAAACAAACAATGAGGCGGTAATAGTCGAGGTTTTTTCCAACAAAAAGCGAACTACTTTTCATCGAAACTTAAAAAGGACAACGAATGGTGGAGATTTTTTTTATGGAAATTCATGGAACATGCCTGGGACTCTGCTGGTATGATTGAGGTGTTGCCGGCCTTTTCAATGCTTTTTGTTTTCCATTTAAGTCTGTACTTTCTAATTTAAAAATTTGTTGCCGTATAGATATTGTTTTGAGTTTACTCAAATGGTCCAAAAGTTTCAATAATTTTCACTGTCCTTTCTGGATAAGAGGCTATTATAGGTGGTACCGCGGCATATTATTATGGCTTTAGTATCCTTGAAAACGTTTACATACCCCATGATGCCATAAATGACTTATGTGGTCGATTTCACCAAGCTTCTGCGAGGCTGCTCAGGAGCTCTACGAGCAGAGAAGGTACAAGAAGTAGATGCCGAATGATGGTCGGTCTTAACAAAAGGTAAAAAGAACATGACGTGTGAACAAAGCCGAAACAGAGACCTGTAGAGATGTAAAAGGAAACCTTATAGTAGAGTCACAGTCGGTACTAAAAATATGGAACGTACCATTCAACCTATCCGATGATAGCCAAAGCTTTCGTCCACCTGACTAAACTGAAGCGGTGATAGCAATATCCAAAGCTAAGTCTGGTATGACCTGGTAGAGAACATACAAAAAATCATTTCAACAATCTGGTCAGATGGGTTTATGCCTGAAGAATGCAATCTCAGCATAGTTTGAAACCTTTTGTCAACATTTCCATTCTACGCCATCTTTTTATCAATTTCGAAGCCAATTTATAGAGACATGCTATACAGAGCCATGTCTAGTTGTAGCATCCTCGCGAAGCTCGTCGGTATGTGAGAAAGGACAATGGATGGTTGCTCCTGCATCAAGATGACTTATGACTTTTAATGTAAAATGTGGATTTAGACAAGCTGACGTGCTGTAATGTGACAGAGACGGGAGCGTCAAATCTGGGTCCAGTGGTAAACGAGTGCTTCGTGGTAACGAATGGACAAAAGAGTGCGAGATCAATAGGATTCCGTTGTTTATCTACGAGTGGGATTCTTGATAACTAATTTATTAGACTTTATGTTGCAAACTGGACTGGATATCCGGCAAAGAATTTTTGTGTTTCTCTGCATTCGCTCTTAACGGCTCACAAAGAGTCCTCGCCAACCTCTTGTCAACGTTAAAACATAGTTCCCGATGCCGTCTTAGATTGAATTAGAAATTCTATTTCGTCCTCACAACGTTCATCTGTCTAAAAGCAATATTCAGAACCCAATTGTGTCCCGTAGACATCTCGTTGATTTTCTTCGTTCCTCCTCCATGCACAAGGTTTTGCTTTCAACTAAATATGGAGTCCGTAAGGACCTTTAAAAATGCTGTTCAACTCGAAGAGTTAAGACAAGTTCCTTTCCGTAAGCCTCAAAAATTCAAGTCTTGACAAAACTCCGCACGTATTTAGTTTTGTTATGATACTATGTTTATGGCTAATGAATCTTGTTACTTCCAAACATAATTTAATTACGACTTTTGTAAGGACATCATACGCCTGAAGGCAAAAAAAGAAAATAGTTATTTGAAGCACGCGCCCGATACAAAAGCCCACGCCCATTCGTATCCAAAATCAAAAACGAAAGCAAAACAAAGCTAGAAAAAAAAAGAAACTAAAACAAAGCATCTTATTGTGTAGTGGAACCCGAACATCACCATAGCGTTGTTCGGATTCGGAATCATATAGAGTAGTCATCTGCATAATATTTATACACACTCCTACTCGGATCGTAGATATCCTGTGAAAACGCAATGTACGAGTACATGCTTTGTTTATTCTGTTCGGCATTCTCCTCCGTTCTTAGGCCTAGGCATCTGGCACCCAGAATTCAAAATCAGCATCTCTCTGCCAGAATAGATGAACCGTGGACAAACCAACGGACGTTAAAGCAATTTATTTCTCGTTCTTCGTCTTGAATTGAACACGAACTTTATGTACGGTGTGGTCGGCCGGCCAGAGAGCCAGAAATTCGTTCGAAGCTGCATCAAGAGCCACCTCTTTCTCTGAGTGTGCACAGCCAAAACCAAAAACACCCCGCTACGTGGGGTGGCGTTTTTTTTCTGGCTTACCCTGAGCCATTCCTCCCTCGCATATACCCGTACATGCTGGCCCCTAACAGAAGCAACAGTAGTGAAGAAATAACAAAACTATGCACAGCAGGCTGAAGCGGTGGTGGCAGCGAATTCTGCGAAATGGAAAGCTGCTGTAGCTGAAATTTTCCAGGCTTTTTGCGACTTTTAGAAAGCAAATATTGAGGAGTAGATGGGAATTGTTTGTTGTGTGAACGTTATTGTGAGTGGGAGTTCTACTCTGCACCGTTATGCAGAAAGAGACACGGCAATAATTTATGCGAGGATAGAGAGAACCGCCAACACCTCCTGGCCCATCAGCCCTTGTTTGGTGTAGAAAGTATCATCGGGAAGTCGTTCGTCCGTCTCTTTGCTGCCATATAGTGGTATTTACGACGAAAGAGCTTTTGTTTCGTTTATAGGCTTCGGTTTAGATCACCATCTTTGAACAGTGGCAACTATTGGAGGTTCAAAGATAAGGAATCTATTTGCAGCCTTAACCAAGGTTAACGATTAGATAGGAGTGAGCAGTTTGACGGTTGATCGTTTTGTATTTTAGTTGGATCGACATCTTTCTGAAATTGGAAAACCTTTGTTTGAAAAATGATTTATGCCTGCGAACTGTCATTTTGTTAAACACCTCGTAATTTACATAAAAGTGAAGGGTAACTTGATAACTCTGCCTGTCTGTCGATGAGTTACGTGAACTGGATTCCATATTCATTTTAGCTTGAGTATTAACGTACTTAACGAAACTTTCAGCTCTTCACGGGCCTCTGTGAGGCCAGTATACCGCTCAGCACCCTGCAAAGGGAGATAAACATTGAGGCTAATGAGGAGTCTAATAAACGCTGGTGCCGATTAGACACATGCGCAACAGAATCGTTATGGCCAGTCTATGGCCGAAAGAGATCTATTAATCTTATGGAACCAAGTCGCAGGGATATCCGAATAGCTGTTGGCGTTGTGGCAGGACACTGTGTGATAGGCAATCACGCAGCACGGCTAGGATTACCGCATAACGACTACTGTAGTAGTTGCAGGGACGAAGAGGAAATAGAATCCGTTCGTCACCTCCTTTGTGACTGTCCAGCGCTGACCACTAAAAGAAGACGTGCTCTTGGCAGTTATGTACGAGCTAGGTAACATTGAGCTAAGCAAACTCTTGAGAGTGAGATTTAGGTTCCCAGGGTTTTTAAGTATTGTGCACAATGGACTGTAAGTGGTCTAAGTGAGCCGTTGACAATTCTGTCAACAAGGGCACCCATTCATCTAATCTAAGCTTCAGTGATAACCCAATCAATTTTACGAGTTTACTACGTTCTCCGCTATCGTGCACAATTTCTGGCTTTGGGTCTTCCTAAATTAACGAGAATCCTCTTTAGCTGTTCTTCACCAAGTTCTTCTCGGACGCACACTCTTCTTCTGTTATGGATATGCCTTCCATTGCAAAGCTGACCTGGCATACATGACGAATTTCATTGGAATTATCATCTTTTCACAGGTCGTCATCAATCAGGTGCTGTTTCTGCTTCAAAATAATAGCACCCATATGCTCCTAAGTGTTGGCTGTCGGATCTTTGCGAGATACCACGGCCTGGAAACAATTAACGCATAAAATCGAGTATTTGTCAGGTCCTACTGAAACTAAGTGTTTTCAAGGTCCATACTTACTAAAACCAAAAAGAACTCTGTTATTACGGCGCGGTAACGAATCCCATTTGCGAATACTGTCATTTTCGAAAAAGTTCGACCCAATCACCTCAACTTATCTTCGAGTATTTCATGAATCATTCAAGTATACTCTGGGCCCCGAATTCGTCAATTTTGTTTTTCGCGGAACCATTCAGTAAAAGATACACTTCCTCACAAAATTGTTGTCCTTCTCTTGATTCTGCAGAATCCACAAGTGAGGCACTATTTTCGTTTAAAGTGCTCTACTGCCCTAAATTCTTAAGTTCCTATTTTGTACGTCAACTAATTTTTGTAATCATGGAGTTCCAAGTCTTTTTCGAGAAATCGAGCTCCTCGAAATGTTTCATTTTTGTGAATGACGTCGAATAGATATACTTTCATTCAGTGCGGCGGTTAATTTGTGCGCCTAAAATCTACATAATTCAATCCCTTTTGTGCCGCCCTATTGTTTGATGTACGTAGGGTGATGATATGGTCTATGGAAGCTAGCGTACTCACTGTCGACAGTATATTGAGAATTGTTCTAATTTTATATTTTGAAGACTTCGTCTTTAACTTTTAAAGACCCTGCTATCACACCCACTAGTGGCGTTATCGGTTTTTTAAATCTTATTCGATATTACCTCTCTTTGCTCCTGGAATTCTTGCAATACTAGGTTAACATTTACTTTTCTTAATTCGTTTCGAACATACTGCCTCAGAAAACCTAGAAAAAATATCTTTGCCATCAGCTGATCACCAAATGATCAATTTGATCTCTGACGGCAAGTTTGTGGCAGGTTTCATGCTGAGTAAAGAAACATTTCACATTGTCCCAGCGCTCAAAAGTCTGAAGAATAAACGATCGACCACATTTCAGTCGCAGGACAACTTTAAGTCCAGATTTAATTAATTGTTCATTAACCCCTGATCGGCCCCACACTCTGTTGTTGTGGTTAGCTCTGCCAATGCGAGAGCTGGGGTAGGGATGTCTTTCTGTGCAATAATGAGAAGAAGGTGAGATACTGAATGATTGATTTTTTTTTCTTCTCGCATACTCTGCTCCTCTGTACACGAGAAAATAGAAACATTTTCAGAAGCAATGGTCTTGCTTCACCATCATCACCATGTCACCCTATGTAGCAACCCAATGAGTGTACTCGTATTTTGTTGGGTGCAGCATGCGAATAGGCGGAGTTACCCCGATGGAGTAATACCCAACGTTGGCGAAAAAAAAACACAGAACACGAATAATGCATTGAAACAAACTCAGATCCAAACCGGAATGGCTATAAGAGCGCGGATAGATGTGTGTAATGCATGTAGACCTCCGGACGGCTAACCGCTGTCCTTAATGGAGAAATTCACTGACTGCGTGCACCTTAGATAAAACTCAGCGGATAAATTATTCAACCAGTTATAACACGCTTAAAATGCATTTGATAGTGACAGGTAGGGGCAACAAATAATTTACTAAACAAATTACTTTTATGAGCAAATGCACTTCACATACACATGTATGTCCACACTCACACTTCGGACTAAACATGCAAACTAATGTAACCACAATGAATACAGGCGGCATCAACAATCTAGATAATCCTCCTTAAATACACCAATAACCAAAAAATTGTATTGTCCTAACTACGATTGAGGAATCCTTTTGCTCACATGAATTCACCTTACAAACCAGAGCAGCCAATGATTGCATACAACATTGTCAAGAGTCAACCCCTTGCTGGGTTTCCTTTTAACCCCGATTCAACATCAAACATCTTCATCCTATTATTGAAACTTTCACTTTCGCGAACCATAACACAGCAAAGTGCTGCTGCATGCCACTTTTGCTTAAGGATACCCCGACGAACAGTACACCCTCTACAGCCAGTAAAGTAGGCAGTCATACCAAACCTTTGTATGCACGAGATGGTAGACCGCATTGAAAGTAAAAGTGGAATTTAGCCAAGATGCAAAGGACAACTGCTTGCCTCACACTTCACCCAAGATTTAAATAGAAACATCCCAGCAGCAGAGTATCAGAGTAGCAGTGGGAGATGGAGTACTCCCTTAAATTTCTGAACAACCATCAGCTACACTCTAAATCTGGGATCCTTTTCTACTCCCCCTCCTTTCTTCCTTCTCTCGATTTATGTTCAGGGAAAACAAGATATTCTGGTGTCTGTTCTTCTTCGAAGCCGTCGTCGTCGTCAGCATGGTCCTCAACGTTGTGTCGTCGTCGTCATCGTCGTCGTCGTTGTAGTCATAGCCATCCTTTTTGGGATTTCGGTGATATACTAGTAGCAGAAGAAGGAGTTCGGGGTCTTCCGGATGAAAGCGACTGAGACTATCTTCCTGTAAATTTACTACTTTTAGCTTAGGAAGTCAGACAAGCAGCAGCAACAGCCATTCAACGCAACCAGCACACCCATCCCGGCCGATACAAGTGTAGTAAGCAACAAATGGTTGTTTTTAGATAACCGGCTTCCTTGTGTGGCGAGTCTTGGCCTGTGAAACAAGAAAGAGGAAGGAAGACTAAATGCCGCCTTTCATAACAGAAGAGTCAATTTCACCCCCTGGGTAAATCGGATTTGTGTTGACCCTTTTTTCAACTCCTTCCTACCTTGCCTGGGTGAATGAAACGGGGACGGATGCGAAGTGGAAAGCAGACTGGAAAGGACATTCCCAAAGTAGATTAACACAAAGACGACAGTTTTGTTTGTTATTATAATGTCGGAGATTAACAGACATGCATGGATTTGTGGGAAAATTGAGATGAAAACGAATGAGCGACAGTGAGGAGGCAATTTGTGGTCGGTGCGGTTCGTGCGGTAATTTCTTTGGGTCAACTGGTCAACCAGTAGATATTATTGTAGGAGTGGAGTGAGCCTAATGTTGACTATAAATTGCCTAAAGGGTGAACGAATGTATGTGAGATACTTTTGTTATGATTAAGTAGGCACTACGATTCGGATGAACTAATTTAGACTTCGGAGTAGATCTGGTTTGCATTTGCAAGGATGTGCCATTTCGATAAAAAAGTCGCTTCTTTCCTTGACGTTGAATGGATTTTACTATCCTTGAATACGGTTTAAGGCTTAGAGTCGTTGAAGGGTGACAGTGAAGAATGACGCATGACAGTGATGTTTTTAATTCAGCTGTTGCCATAAGCTAACTTTTTAGAAAATGTAATAACTTAAGTTGATCCACAATTAATCCCTAAAGCGGTTCAGGATTTTTTCAGCTATCTCTTTAGTTTGCATAAAAATCAACTTTTACTTAATTGGCACGTCAGCCATTCCATTCCATTTCAGGACATATTTTGCAAGAACACTTTCCTTGCGCCGTAAGGTGTGAACTATCCACTCCTAGTTTCTTCGTCGTGCTATGATTCCTATTGATTCCTGACTCATTCTTAAGTGCAGCTAAAAAAAATCACTAAGATGAATGGAGATGAAAGATTGCAGTGGACGAGTGACAGTCCTGGTCAAGTTTCTACTTTATCATCGATACCATATTATTGACTCGACATTTGACTGAAACATCCGCCGGTTGGTCTTAAGGCTGACAACATTTATTTTCCAAATTTTAGATATAATACCGAACATACCTTTTACTTTTTCGATTCTGCCTTGCAGATCAAATTCAGTATCACCGTCGTGCGATGCGATAAAAAGGAAATCATCAATATTTGCGAGCAGCTGTCCAAAAATACTTCCGTGTGCTACTGAGCTGAACAGACATGTTCATGTGGCATAACAGCTACGTATAAGTGCTTGTGATTAGAAGGTCTGGACATTTTTGCTGATACTGCTCATTCAGAACAGCAGCCATGTCGTTGCTGCATACACAATTTAATACCGGCGCGTAATGTTCCTCCTAACTTTTGGGCCGCTCCTCCTTCGACACTAGTGGGGTAGCTCTGCAACCTGTATGCTCTTTGTTTATTCGATGTTTTGTTGCTTCGATGATAGAAGCTTCCTCGACTTAAGGCAAGGGGTGGGCAGCTTCGCTTTCAGGGCTACACTTCATTCTGAACCAAAATGGGACTCTAACTTTGGTTCTGAGACTACTGTAATTTGAACTTTTAGTGGTGTACATTCTCGGATAATTCTCCGGGTATCGCTAAAAGTGGGATTTCCCTTTGATACCGAACACTCTTGTGCTTCCAGTTGCAAAAAATAATTCTTACAGGTATGGTCAGTTGCACTGAGCTACTGATTATTTCTGCATTAGCTCCCAAAATTGAACGTGTATAAAAGGCCCTGAAGCCGGTTGGTATTGTAACTAGGAATCCGAAACGTGTTGGTGTTATGGCTCCGAATGAATATAATATAAATTTTTACGTATGGAAGCTATCATAAGATGGTGATTATGTATCATTCCAATGTCGGCGCCAATCTTGTTTCTGACGTCAAAGATACATACATCTTCTAAAACCACGTCTGATTACCGAATGTTAGGTTATTTTTTCAAGATCAAAGGCTTTTGCGTGCATTTAAAGTCATCAAAAGCTCCACAACATCATGTACATGAACGCATTCAGTTGATTTTCCTGATTAGTGTAAGGCATTCTTCATATGCGAATAGTGCACTCCTGCATCAAGGCATCCTACTTCATTTTGTTCCACGAACTCGATTTCATATACTACCATGAATTTTCGTTTGGAAGATTTTGCGTCGTGGGGTTCTACTTGTGGAGAGTTAAGAAGGGTCTTAAGAAAATGATTTTAAGCAATTACTTCCAGAAATAACCTAAAAGAAAAGGTCCTCAACTAATAAAACTAACCACCAGCTCAGCTTTAGTTGTGTTTGACAAGCCTAGTTAGTCAGTAGTAAGAGGTTTTCTCGACTATATGCTCTAACTGTGCAAGACGGGCATTTCCTGTTGTTTTATTCCATCAGAGGTGGCATCTCTGCTCTGGTTATTAGAGTTAAATGCTGTGTTTTAAATATCCTCCATCTTGTACTTGTTTTTCGAGGAATTTTTCATCCATTTGGTGGGTGCCAAACGTTTATTTTTCAATATTTGCAAAGGCCCCATTAACAGTTTACAGTTGTATTGTATTGAATTGTCTTATCCTTTCTAATAAGATATACACAGTAGAAGAATACCTAGTCTTCTCTTATATCGTTTCTGGCATCAAATGATTCGGACAAGTTTTACCTACGAGTATCATGATTTAAAGCTAATAAAGAAGTTATGGGTATACGAGTAGATCTGAGATTCCAGGAATTTCTTCAAAGTGAGTCCATGTGTGAATATCTTCGCAACATTTCTGGTATAATCCTGCACTGATAATGTACAATCACATTGTTTTCGAAAGTTTTTAGACGTTCATCCAGTACAGCAGCAAAGTCTTGTAGACGAAGTTTATGACACTGATTCCTCTGTAATTCGCAATTCTTCATCTATCGACCAGGGCCACTAGCTTCTCATGTTCTTAATTTTTCTGTTGGAGACAACTCGGGGCCTTCGCAACATTTCTGGTATAATCCTGCACTGATAATGTACAATCACATTGTTTTCGAAAGTTTTTAGACGTTCATACAGTACAGCAGCAAAGTCTTGTAGACGAAGTTTATGACACTGATTCCTCTGTAATTCACAATTCTTTACCTATCGACCAGGGCCACTAGCTTCTCATGTTCTTAATTCTTCTGTTGGACAACTCGGTGCCTCCCCTTTATTTTTAAACTCGTTCACGTAACGTAAGACGGAATATAAACATTCCCTTTCGCAATGAACCACCAAGCAATCATATAGTAAAGTGGGTATAATAGTGGCCTATCTTGGATCTGGTGTGTAATCAAATTTTTTCTTGGCGTCGAATGCCGTTGAAGAGGTACGTAAAGTAACTAGTAGCCACATAGAGTCCGTATTACTATTGGCGTGTTCCTCTAGCTTACGTACATACATACATAGCCCTTTATGGCGATAAATGCTACAACATAGAGTTCCTACTTAATGCATATTCTGGAGGACTCTGACCACTTTACAAACAATCGACAGCGTACTGCAAATTTGAATTGGCAGACTAGACTACCGCTACGCCAGCCGCGAAAGCTATTTCAATAAAATTATTCTCCACAATTAATCGGTAAGTTTGCTCTCTTAAATAAGTACTAGTTATTGAAAAAAATCAAAGGATGTAGTTCAAAGAGCGGTTTCAAAAAGAAACCAACCGATGTCCAACCCTTCATACATATTTTACTACTCGATTCCTGTTTGCGTTCTTCTATCTCGCGCAAATCAAATGAACATGATGATTTTCCGTAGGGCTACTTATATATGTATTTGCACGTGTTATGCATACATACATATGTACATGCATACACACCAAAACCAATAAAGAAAAATTTTTATTCTTAGTCCTTGTAGATGCCACAAAACAACAAAGAAATTAAAAAGAAAACAATTTTCTCTCGATCACACAACCAATCTACTTCTACATCTAAAGTGGGATAGCAATGGTATCCGCCGATTGAAAGTTGATGATAATGACTTCCTAAATATCTATTTTGTGGGCGCCTTGGCGCCCTATCTATCAAGTGGTTAGGGCGTTGGATCGCTGAGCGGGACGTTCGACGTTCGAATCCCAGAGAACACCACATTTGTTCGCGCTTCTCAATTTTTTCGGATACGGCTCTAAACTGTAGGTCCCTGCCACTTGTGTGAAAAATATATCACGCACAACACGAATGGCCGCGATAAATTAGGCCCTTTTCTGTTGCGCCAAGTATTTATATTTGTAAATATCTATTTCATTTTTTCTATTTATCAGCTTCAGAATAATACTTTCAAGTGTTCGTTGATTAATACCCTAAACGATAAACTTGTCCAGCAAGTTATCCTGCTTTACATAGATGGTATCCTTGGCGTCGCATCATTGAGTAATCTATGACAGCTATTTCCATATAAGGTTTTTCAGGTGCTAAGCGAATTACGAGAAACCACGGCGAAACATCCTAGATAATGAACTCAGGCAACTTCTAAGAATAAGCGCTCTTAGCCAAGGACATACTTACTATTGACAGAGCAAAGCATTCATCAACAACCTATCCAACGAAATAAGCGTAGAACCATTTCTGCAGCCTTCCAATCTTCGTAAAAGCCGTTATACTTGCCTTTCCTGTTTCAAAATCCCACCACAACCACTGCACTTGATCTCGATAATCTGAAATCACTACGAAGTGTGCAGCCATTTGCTTACCTTATATTGCGACATCAACTGTATCTAACCCATGCCAAGAGCCCCAAGCAAAACACAATAATTTACGATTAACTAAAAAAATTGTAATAGATTTATTTTCATGTTTGTCACTTAGATAACTGCGTTTCAATTTACAATATTTACATAGATGTATAAATTAATCGTTGGGCGGTACTTTCCCAAGCCATTTTAAAAAATAAAAAATAAACCAAGGGAAACATTAATTGCGGTGATTTTATGTTCTTTTTTTTTCTTTTTAAGACTAACATTAATAATTATTATTAAGCCTAAATGGTAGAGTATACATTATATCGTATAGTTAAGTCTAACACGTCCAATAACTACGTTTGCTTTCAATTCTACGGCGAGAGAGATCTCTTACACATACACAACTTTTAGGAAAAGAAATGCTATCTAGTATTACATATTGCGTAAGCATATATAGCTATGCCTGTTAACCTTTAAATAACCAGAGCTAGAAAGAGAACAGTCGAAGAGGGGCTGTGGTTTGGAATTTATTCCTCATGGGTATCTGTGCTGTGGTGCTGGTGCTCCAGCTTGATTTTTGCAATCGGGTGGTCCTTTAAGGGGTAGCCGGCTGCGGCTTCAGAGGCTGAATTCGACGCGAATAAATCACTCACATCTGGGCTGGGGAAGAAGTCTTCGAAGCGGGGGGATGCTTTGTGCGATTTCTGGAGGAGACCGTTGGCGATTGCCTCGAAGTCGATGCCAGGCGTTAGGCCCTCGAGCATTCGTTTGTCAGGGAATTTATAGGGTGAGGGATCGGCTTTTGTCTTGTAGTTTATAGTAAAGGGAGAGCTGCTGGTGGGCTTCTGATGGGAACTGCTACTGCTGCTCTGGCTGCCACTTCTCTGCTGTCCGTATGGAAGTTGGGGTCTTGAGGCTGCGGCGGCGGCTGCTTGGGACATTGCATTTGACATGTGCTGATGCATGCTGTCCTTCAGATCTCGACTTGAGAATGAAGTGTTTGGCTGGAGATGCTGCGGTTGCTGTTGTTGATGTGAAATCTGATGCTGGCTACGGCTTTGAGGAATGACATTTAGACCGGGAATTCCCATGAGACCAAGTGCGCTTAGATCGGGTAAATTGTCTGGCATTTTTCCTGTAGATAGATGGAGGTCTGCAGAACTTCTCTTCGACATTGGGTCCTCCATTTCGGATCGTTGCAAGAAAGCTGGCGACTTGTACATATTCAATGATGGCGACGGAGATTGTTGTGACATTTGAATCTGACGACGGAGGGTTTCTGCCATAGTCGACAGGGGGCTGGTGGAATCCGCTTGCAATGTTCCACTGGAAAGCCCCATTTTATTGTGATAGCCGTTGGATGAGGACCCATTTGATGGGGTTCCCGGCATTCCATACTGAGACTGTGTAAAATGAAAATTTAAGGAAATTGTTAATACTAAACGTTACCAACGAAGGTTGGTATAAAACACCTACCGAATGAGGAACCGCGGCTGCGCCACCTCCACCACCATTCGCGTACATTTGCACAGTTTCCTCTTTAATTTCACGATAGTCCCTAAATACCACTGCCTTTATGACTGATCGAATCAATTCTTCTGGCCACATTCCCAAGAGAATTCTCTGTGGACGACCTCTAGCCTTAGGGCGTGGATCGGAGCCACCATCTAGCGAAGGGCCCAACATGTTATGAACTCGATTGGCATAGAGAACAAAGGTCGGATAAGGAATATCGAATTTACGTGCAGCCTGTGAAAGTGATAGACCTTCTTTTAAAACACTAAAGATCGCCTCGGCCATTGACTCCGGTCGCCAAGACTTGAGAGGGCCACGCTCACGAAAGCGCAATTGCTGTACCAGACTTTGTTGATTAGTATTCCAGCATTTCTGCCACATTGACTGCAGTTGGTATTGGTAGCTATCTGTTGGTTAAAAGGAAAGTACAGGGAAAAATAGATCATGATGGATGTTTTCTAGACTTTAAAGGGGGAATCTACAGTGAAAGGAAAAATTAGATTTTACTTACCAGCAACAGACGACGATGCAGCCCCACTCATCCATGGATGTGCTCCTTCGATGAGTTTAGCCTAAAAAGAGAACAAAAAAATACCTCTGGTTAATCAAGCTGATCTGGTGAAAGGAACCAAAAATAATTCAGCGGATCTGGAAGGAAAACTGCGCCACTTCAGCCTATGTATTTGCAAATAATTTTTGATTTTGGGTTAAAACCGACGTCTACTGTTCGTTTGAACCATAATTTCATTAATGAACCTTAAAACATTTTCGAAAGGGAATACTAATTTCCTTTATCGTATGAAGGGGTCAAAAGCCCTTCGAACACAGTGGCAACACTGCCCAGGTTAAGTTTTTTTCTTAACAGCAATGAGGCAAGATACCCCCTCAACCTATCCTGACCTAATTGGCTGGCTGGTAATTCATTAATTGAGTAGAAGCTTTCAACGACAACGACAACGCTTCCTGATGGCAAGTGCTACCACTTATAAGAAATGAGCGTAAATACAATTTTTTAAATGCTTTCTAAGGTTATAACTCTAATACAATAATTTTTTAATTTAAAACAAACGCTCTTCACAGTCAGAATTAACGATCTTCGACACCCTACCATGTCCTCCTTTGTTGTCAATGACACAACTACTTCGGAGACAAAGAAAAAGAAATGATATTCGTTTAATGTAACATGTCTACAAAGGAAAGCAATAAAATCGGTTTTTTTCATTCGCTTTCTCAAATATATTATTACTCTCATAAAACAATGACGAAAATCGAAAGAAAAAGAATCCAATTACATCCTGCCGCAAGCTGTTCTGTCACCGTTTTTTTTTTTTTTTTAAAAAAACTTATAAATTAAGAATACAAAGTCCTGAAAATGGAAATTACAATGTATAAAGGAGGGAAATTCGAAATGAAACTGTCGTGATAAGTAAATTCGAAAGTATCTGCAATCACGAAATATAATTTCTTAATATACCGACCTGTAAAGGGTTGCAGGGAGGCTCCTGCTTCTTACGAGTATTTGCAGCGAGTGGGTGGAGTGCGGTACCTGTAACTATTTATACGGTGAAAAAGTGAGTGTTGGACGTAATTCCTTCTGCCTTCTGTTATTCTCTTAAGTTTCTTTTATTTCACTTGGCATTTATGTAATGTATTATGGGACAGGTATGCCTCAGGTTTTTTTTTTTTTGTCCTTCCCAACCAAACATGCAAAATCCTACTGAAGTTAATTTTTCTGTACTTTTACAGGCAGCCAGCTGACTTGCATGATATATGGAAATTAAATTTTATTATTTTCGGATGTGTTCACATTTAGGCCTTAAACTATTGCTGACATTTTCGTATGAAATTAAACATACAACAAAAGTTAGACTTTCATTTTAAATGTTCACTACAAATTGAATATTGATGAATACCTACTGTGTATACACGGGTGAAGGGCTTAGACTGAAATGATAATTACCCGGGTATAAATATAAATATGAATCGTTGTGCAATGCTGCTTTCATATACATATAAACCATCAATAATAAATTTAGCTTTTAATACAATCCATGAACTACTATATTTATAAATTTACATTAAGCCATGTATTAATGAAGAAGAAATGGAAAACGCGCGCGCACGTATGCACATCTTTGAATTAATTACCATTACGTTGCGTAAGAAAATGTCACGAGGTTATTAATTATGAATATTTACGTCTGCAAGTATTGTTGGAGGAGAATGCGATACAGAGAGTCACGCAAGTTCAATACGAAGAGGGCGTAGGCTGATGCAGGTTATTTATTTTTAAATTTATAATTTGATTGTTATTAAAAGTGGCAACATACATTTGTACATAACTGGAAGTGTTTCATTTTAGAAATGAATGGAAAAGATACATGCAAGTTTGTTGTTCGGAATTGGAAGGGTCCAATACACCACTAACTTTGCAATTATTGTAGGAAGGAAATTAGCTACGAAGAGAGCGTTGCATAGTCTCCAGGACACTGAGAAACTAATACAACAATGACAGGTATTGTATACTGAGGCAACTTTTGATGACATCAACCGTCGGAGGACATCTTACGAGAATTTATTTGCTACAGGTCGGGGTGAAGCTGGACCTCAAACAATAAGTCTCTTCAATTAGTTTAGTGTTAAGCTAGCTGCGGCCAGTTGCGCACTCGAGGTCGGATGAGGAGACCTCATTAGGCGAGGTTGTTCTCTACTGCCTTGTTCTTCCGGTTTCGGGGTTGGTTTTTTAGTTTCCTCGATTCATCGGACTTCTTTTTAAATATTTGTTGTAGGATCTTTCACCTTTCCTTTAGACCTTCAGAATGTTTTTTTGGAATTATCGTTTTTCCTATGGCTTTGACGTGACAACGGAGTCAGTAAAAGGGACTTTAGTTGCACTATAGAAATATAAAATACCTAACAACAGTAAAATGGACTCAGAAGTCCGGAACAGTTACAAGAGGAACTCGACAAGGAGTCGTTTCTACCCTTCTATAGGAATTGAATGTCAACAAAGTTCTAATGATTGTCGGAACCAAAAAAAAAAGATAGTTGAACATCAGTGAAACATTAGCTAGTAAACGAAAATTTGTGCGGTTTTGGGCTATAGTGGAACGATAATGACTGATTTCTTTTGGCTAGAATTCATTGGTTCTGATATAGAAGACATATGGTTCCAGCAGAACCTTCCACACTAAGCGTAAAACAAATATGTCGCTACTGGAAAAATCTCAAGGAATGCGGACGAAAATAGGCCAACAAGACCATGTGATTGGGCACCATGCGACTTCTGTCTTAAAAGTTTTTGAAGTCTTAAGTGTATGTATGTTGAGTGCGCTTAAGGCTGATATCCGAAGTGTTATTACCACTATCGGGATATAATTATGCAACTACGGGATCGAACATTTCATTAAAAGATCAACAGTTTGCCAGCAGAGAAGTCGCAAATCGCCTGACAATTTGTTCTTAATCACATTTGTGCTTTAAAATTAATTAAAAATATTTCACTTTGAAAAAAATAAGTTCAATAATTGAATACAATGCTTTTATTGGGCCACGCTTTAAATATCTGATACAGATGAGCGTTATGCACTGGTTGACTAATTCGAACGGCTGGTTCATTTTTTCAGCCCCCTTTCTCACTTCATGAAAAAAAAAAAACGAAAACAAATCTTCATCCAAAATGTAGATATGAAAAGATAAAGCCAGAACTACTCGTCATTAAGGCAAACTCCATTTGTAGGTAGGTTTTTAGAGAGTGAATTTATTTCTCAATCAACGGCGATTGAAAAAAAGTCGCAGTAATAAAGGTGTAAGGTAAACACATTGAATTAAAAGGTAAGGCAAATTCGAAAGCTCGACGTGGCGTAAAGTTGAAATATATACCATCGAAAGAAGGGTCAAGGCAACATCGTTTTGGAACTCAGATAAATCTTGCTAATACGTTATTTCCATGGCAGCTACTTATTATCTCATGTGGTTTCCAGGAATTAGCACACCCACCTTACAGTCCTGACCTGGCACCTAGTGATTACTGCCTACTCCCCATTTTGAAGAAAATCTTATGTACGCGGAAAGCATTTTGAGTCAATCCTAGAATTTTGCAAAATGAAAGCAGAAAGGTACCAATTTAGAACTAAAACTATTGTAGGTCGCGAACTTTTCTATCCATCCCCGTAGGAGGAACAACTCTCATTCATCCTTTTATATGAGTCCCCAAGTTTGTGGAAATTCTTTCTATGGACTAGTACAAAGCATCTAAACTGAAATAAGGTACAAGAAGTATCCAGACTTAATGTAAATAGTTCACATTTGCACTTTTTGTACCCAATTGGCAACGCTGATTCGCAGCAGTAACTTTACGTACACGACAGGGTTGCCAGAGCAAATTCTTTTTTCTCTCATTTAAAAATGTTAGTCTAAGCCTCTTAAGTTAAGGTTATGCAATGCGATTAAATAACTACTGGAGGCAAAACAATAACTCACCCACTACCACAGTTCTTAAAAACGACGATTTTTTTCACGTTAAAAAGTAGCTCACCGCCACCAGCCAACCTTGGTTTCATTAGCAAATGCAATTTGCTTTTCCTTCCTTTGGTTTTCCTAATCGTCTCATTGAAATTCATTAAACGATTGCAAAGCTAAAGCGATGCAAATTTATTTTTCTCAATAAAAACAACCTACAACGTGTCTCAAAAACTCCGTATGCACACCGTAAGGCACAAAAAGCCTCAGAGACTAACCTAAGGATCATGAAAATACTTCATCGAAACACTATCCCATCTCTCCATCGACCTCTTTCTTCGTTTATGCTCCTCATTTCATAAACTTCTATTAATTCTCTTCCACCTTCGTTTATAGCTCAATCAAAACAACCAGGCACCGCTATAATTACTTAAAAAAAACTCAGTTAGTTTCGACCACCCTGTAGATCGAATGGAAAAAAAAAACAAGAAATAATCTATTGCTAACCGTTGCAATTTGAACTCTGTGTATTGGGAAGAAAATTATAATATCTACCACAATGAATTGCAGTGATTTACATGGTCTGCTGGATCCTTCTTCACTCAACAACTGTTCGCAGTACGAAAAGAAAAGCCAACAACAACAGAAAGAAAAAAGAGAGAGAGAAAAAAACAAAAAAAAGATCCGAAGGAGAAAAAGGTAAACATGATGATGTATTGTTGCGAGATACACAATGAAATTTTGTACAAAGTGTAGCGTAGCGCTACTGTACGACTACGAAAATACCATATAGATACATTTAGATTATAAAGTACTTGTAATGCTACTGCTGTGTGCTGTTGCTCTAACAGTCATTATTCTATGAATAATTCATTCGACCGACATGCATATTTTATTTGAATTTCGTGCAATAAAATACTATTAAATATTTAGTTGTATTACTACATAAAGTTGTATCGCGCGGGGTGGCAGTACCAGTGGCAGTGGCAGCAGCAATGGGCAACACAAAAAGCGAAGACAAGCTGTAATATACATCAAGTCCGCCCGCCCGCCCGCCGCGCCGGTCACACCGCTCTACCCGTAACAAAACAAGAGAAATTATATTTTATGTATTTTTGTATAAATTAATCACGTTTGCAAATTGCGCTCTGGCTCGTCCCATATCGCCACCCTCAACGCCCGCCACCACCACCCATCCATCCATCTCGTTGTCCTCACGCTCACGACTTTGGTGGGATTTCTTCTTATAGTACTACTATTAGATACCAGTAGCGCTTTCGCTTTTCGCCTTTTTTTTTTGTGTGTTTTTTGTTCTTTCTTTTAAAAAGAAAAACCAACGACGAAGACGTAAAAAACATTCCATGCCCCGTGTGCTTGGGGGTGGTGCATTTCGCCATACCCTACATCCAGCCATCCATACATACCTACCTACTCGTATCTACCTACATTCTTTTATATTTATGTATTTATATAGATTTTTCTATACACAGTAAATGTTCCATGTTTAATGAGAGGGACAAGTTATTGCAGAGCGAGCGAAGCGGCAGACGAACCGAAAGACGTGGGGAATTTCATTTTGACGGTGCCGTTTAAATTAATTATTTATTACGATTCTTATAAATTAATGAATGGAATGAGAACGGAAAAAGGAATATTATTGGACGACTCAGACTCACAACTACATACTATGCGCGACTCTTTATAATATAGTAGTTTATGGTTTAACGTATATAAAATAAAATGAAAATATAGCCACCCCGGCTGGCGGTTGGCAGCGTTTGGCGGTCGGCGCGGCGGTGGGTTGATGATGATGGTAGAAATTAAGAATTTACTGTTTGGATAGAGCAGTGCGAGAAATCGATAAAACCTCAATGAAATGGAATTTTATTGCTTTGAGAATGTCTTTTAACTCCAACCCCTTCCCCGGCCACTGTTGGTCGGTCGGTTCCGTGCATCAAGTCCACAACATAGAGTTGGTGTTATTAAATAACTCAGAAGGGAGGGGGGGAACTTAAGGAATTACCTTTCAGTGTTGCAATGTGTACAAGTGAATGACGCGGCGGACAGACGGAGACGATAGAACGGATGTGACTGTTGTTAATTTTTTTTTTTTCTGTTTTTTTATTATTATTTTTCGCTTTGTCTATTTTTGAATGGATTCGACAAAATTTTGATTAAAAAACACTTTTTTTTCCATTTATATAGGTTGAGCTGAAGTTGGAAGGCATTGTTTTAATTAAAATTAGCCTGAGTATTTTTATTAGATTATAGAAATGTAGTATTCTGTTAAACTCTGTTAGCTTAAGGGGAAGAGGATTATAGAGTCATACACGACAAAAGGTTTATCACAACATCGAGATCGAAAATAACTCAAAAATCTGACAGAACATCATACAGCTTCGAGATATAAATAATTCTAAACATTTCACGAGTCGGCAAAAAAGGTGTGTGAAATATCAAACTTCACGGAGGATTCGCAAAGTCTAGACGATTTGCACGAACATATTGATGCACTCAGTTTTCGATGAACGTTGCAATCATTTCTCGCTCAGTGGTATTTTTGAATGCTTTGATGGTTTGAAAAATACCAACTCACTACAACTGTATATCCTTATTGGCGTTTAGTATGCAAGCTAACATTTCCAAGGACGGGTTCTAATGGCTTGTTTACCCCAAACCATGAGTCCTTTCCAAATGCTATTGCTCAGACTAAATGAATAAATAAATCTTGTAAACTAGGGCGTTCGAAAAAGTTAAAGTTTATCAACCTTACACGTCACAACAACGAGGTGTGTGTGGTATTCGATTTTTAACGACAGAAGGTGCTAAAGACATCGTTTAGTTCGATCCTTCAAACGATACTTGTCAACACTTTAGACAGATTCGTTGAGTCTAATATTGTTTTGGCAGCTGATGAAAATGAACCACCTTGTTTTTGAAAAACAAAAATAAAAAAAATGAGGGGATAACATAACAACTTACACTCGGCGCTGGAAATGTCCAAAATTACCGAATTGGAGTTTGAATTGATAGACCACCCACCGTACTCATCAAACCTTGACTGCGACTTTTTTCTTTCAAAAAAATTAAAAGGAAACCTAATCAAAGTGTACTTAGACTGTGTCCTTCTTCTTCGAAGGACCATTACCGTCGCCGGTAGAAGAGATGTTGGATAACTTCGTTGAGACTGAAAAGGAGATCAAGGCCTAGAGAACATGTTATTTAAGTAAGACACTGGGTCACCTGGGTCATCTAAAATCACATTTGTCAACTTTAAGAAATGATCGGTTTCCTTTGAAATAATGATTTTTTTTATTTAAAAGCGACAGAACGTTACGTCACATCTGCTTGTTTTTTTTAAGCCTATTTACAATATAAACAACTCTACTTTGCAACGTTGTGAATTACACGTCAATCTTTCTGCACCTTCCCAGTAATTTAAGAATCCTTTAGTGGCTAGGGAGCATAAAGCCAATAAAATCGAACAGTTTTCAGCTACTTAAATGAGGACCTTCTCCAAACTAACCTTAAATATTATATCCCGTGGTAGCTGTACTGTAGGAAGGCAAGCTCAAATGATGGGCATTTAACATAATGATAGAAGTTGTTAAAATAAGAAAGAGAAAGAGACCAAATCACCTTTTCTGAGTACATACCTTAAACTCGTGTTGGTTTCAATTTGAAGTACGTGTTACATATTTCAACGCTAGTAGCACCAACAAATAGGACCGGGCTAACTGAAGAAGCTTGTTGGTTGAAGCCCAGGTTTATTCCGACCTGTAGCGCCACCTAAGTAAGTAAGTAGAAGCACCAACAAGCTTTAACTATCAAGCCACCACGGCAAGAAATGAATCGTTTTACGCTTCAACATTGCTGGGAAACATTGATCCAAACTACTGAACCTCAACCCGTCGCAGAACTCAACAACATCAGTCGACCTTCTCTAAAAATAATACTCCAAATATCGCTTCTCGATATGGACTTTAAAGAGTGGTGGCATCATTGGACGATGAACAGAGTGCGCTACAGAAAAATGATGAGTGATTTTTTGTGGTCGCAATTTGACAATTTGGACTTGAATGGTTCCATCAGGACTACACAATGTTCCACATCAGCCATCAAACAATCGATCTTTTGTGCACTTAGTTTAGTAACTATTTTTTTTACCTATTTCGAGTGCGTGGCTTGACCACAGCACAGCTGCAATTTGGCCCTGGACTCTTTTTTGGGAAACTGTTAAGGACCATTATGGAGCACTTGTCGCACTTAAGAAAAATGTACTGCAAAATTAGGTTGGCAGGATGGGCTTCTTCTAATATTTTTCATAAAGAATCGGAGGAATAAAGCAACAATCATTGGAAAATATTGAAAGGTGCGGTTTCAGTAGCTACTTCAAACAAGAAAGCAACAGATGGTCCACTCTCTACCTTAGGTGATGATCTTTAAAAACGATCCCAACAACGCCAGGAAATAGTTCCAGGAGTAGGCAGTGTGACCCACTCGTTCTTACTTTAGCAACACACAATGGATCTAATTTTGGCCATCGAGGGTCACCCCTAACCAACCAAACAACCATTTCATCTTAGGCCTTAACTGCCGCGCTGATAAAACAGCTTCTGTCGTCTGCTGTTGTCACTTTCTCTCTGTGACATTCGCTTTAGGTACAACGATCTGCTCTAAACCACAATTCAATTAAATGTATAAAAACATTCGTGCATGTATGCTTGGACTAAAATGAGGATAAATCGTGCAAAAAAAGGATATTATCCACCCCACCCACCCACTCTCAGTAGCTCTTGGGGATTCATTACGTGTGCAAAAATCACAATTCAACAAGTTAATTGCTCGTTGAATGCAACGTCGTGCATCAATGGCGGCGAATGTTGAATGGGGGGTATGTGGCACCGAAATTCTGCATCTGCCAGCGAACGCATGGTGGGGAAGGAGAAAAAAATACTCCTAGTTATGTGTAAATATTTGTCTGTTACATTGCGGCAACTGCTGAACATTGTACGAGTATCTGCGCTCACACAGCCAGCCAGAGGATAGCCTCCTTTTATTTAAAATACTATATATTGTGAAAAGATTCATTAAATTTTATCTAATGAGTGATGGCATATTCCACAAGGATACATTTTCCACATCCTGCATCTATCGTCATCGTCCTGTAGGCTTTTTAATAATATTTTCAATTACTAAGTATAATAATTCAAGCGAAGCTCTCTGTTCATTATTGATATGAAAGTGAGTGAAAACGTAGTAAAAGATCTAGTGTGTGGGGAAGGGAATGTGTGTTTACATTAACTTGATACATATACACCGGCGGTGGTGGTGGTGGGGGAGATGACAGCAGCAGCAGCAGCAGCAACAGTAACAGCAGAAGGATGCAGCATAAAAGGCGAAACATTCAGATATTTATAGAAAAGAATGGCTTGGGAGGAGGTACATACATTCTCGTTTTTTTTTTTTTCTCTCAATTCTTTTTTTTTTTTTTTGCCCCGAGTTGCTTGATATAAAATTAAAAAGTAACGTCTGCAGGCTCTTCAGAGGGTAAAGTAACGACAGAACACAATTAAAAATTTAACAATTTTATATGAAGCACGTTAATGTAAACATTAACAAGCAATGTGTGTTCTGCTTGGTTGTTGTTTGGCGGAGGATGACAGTAGAGTAGGCTCCTCGAAGACCCGCTCCGTACGTGTAACCTGGTGGTGATGATGCCTTTTCTCAAGGAGTTCCGTGAGAAGGACATCAAAGATCAGGGCCTGGGGGCGGTGAAAACAAATGTAGCGAACACACTACCAAAGTAATAGAATACATATGTTTTTTTTTTTTTTTTTTTGAAACAGTAACGCTAGTGTTACTGCAGCAGATACTGCGATGTTACGGGGCAGAGTGGAAATAAATTTTGAATTGAAGTAAACAACATTGCAACCTATATCCACCCCGTCACCCATCATTATGTTGCAGTTGTGTTTTTTGCTAGAAAGAGTGAGTAGAGCGTAGAGCTTCTCACTGCTGATGCTGCTGCTGCTACTGTTGACTGCCTGGCGTCTATTCAAAAAATTTAATGGCATTTTAAATAAGAAATTACACCCAATGTGAATTTTGTATGAGCCCACTGAATATGTCCTCAAAATGTTCGTTCGGATGTTACTACTGCTACTGCTACTGCAGCTGCTGTTGTTGTTGCTGCTGCTGCTGCTGCTGCTGTTTTGTTGCGACCAGTCTCTATAGCATGACGTTGCGTTTGAAAACGGGTGTGCAGGAGGCTTTGGCTGTGAATACCTTTGGATTTTCTAAGTAACACTCATTTAATATTTATACCACTCTAAATATTAAATATTATTCGAGAGAACGGGGCCATCACCACCATAGCTGGCATCATATATAACTTTAGTGGCTAAAACTAAACATACGTAGATACACTCTCTGCATTTATACATGGGGTGATGGAGAATAAATAAATGTCAGCAAGGAAGAGAAAAGACGAGTGCATGAAATGATTTGTTGATGTACGAGTACTACCTCCATGCATCTTCAATTGAGTTCAAATGCTACAAGAATTGAATTCAGTGGTTGTAAATGTATTAAAAGAATATAGCTGCAAATAGCTTTCCCATTGAAGACTATGTTATTCACATCAGTTAACTACGATAAGCGTTAAAATTTCGATTGACAATCGATATTAAGATCTAGGTACTCAATATTTTTATGGCACATTAGCTTCGCTTTATGACGGTTTTTCTATCCAAACAGTTGACAAGGAAAAGACGTTTTCCTAGTTCAGTGTTGAGCCAAGGAATCTTGAATATATTCCTTGCGAAACACGAAAGCGGCACAGACTAACTCAAGCAATAAGATGTTTTTCTCATTTTTAATATCTCCTGTTCAAGGATAAATGACTTTTGATACCCCTGTATGACAATTATTATCATTTAACGCCGATTAAAGTTTTATTTTCGAGTTTCAATTGCTGCCCAAACTCAAAGTCGATCTTCGTCCTCAAGCAGGAAAGAATTGTGGTTAAATTCATACGGGATGGCTCCACAACCAGTTACGGGGGTGGTTTTCCTTCTCGGTAAACTGTGTACAGAAAGAGAATTACTGTTTCTCCTCCTCCCCACCTCTGCAAAAATCATTGGAGCTGGCTTCCATTCTACTCACATGTCTTTCTTTCAGACATTGCTCGTAATATCTTCGAAAGTATTTCAGTTTTGAAGGTGCAGGTTTCTTTCGGTGTTCAGGTGGATTTGCCCGTGTCATCGTTTACGATTTCAGGACTGTTATAGCTGCTTGACCATATCTTGGACATTAAAAAGCCGGTGGAATCACAGATTGTCGCTATTTCCGCCCTGTTCTACAACAATACGGAAGAAGTTTGGTAATTTGCAATATCTGCCTCTATAGCGACACTTAAAATTTTTCTCAACTTTCAAACGCGTTGCTGCTCTGAAATTAGTCCCAAAGCTGAACTCACTGAATTTCGGTGGGGTTCTATCCAAGTCACATTAGGATTACGGGCAGGACTTGAAAATTGGGCATGGCTCTCCAAAATGGTTGACTAAACGAATGAGAGAAATTCGTTCAACCGACCATTGATGACATTCCCACTGGAGATTCCTAGAATCTAAAAGGGGTTAGTCTCCCTTGAGTAATAAATAACTTATTCCAATGTAAATGCAAAGCCGATTTCCATAGAGGGGTCTGGGTTTGAAGTCAACGAACAAATGCGGGATGTATCACTAGATTCCACCATATTTTCGAAGTACTTGCAGAATGGTTATATTTTATAATTATCCTACAATTCGAGGAAATGACGAATTTCAAGTTTGTACAGGTTTGAAGTACACCAACAATTGTGAGATGTATCAATAGCTCCCATCAAATGTGATGCCTAACGTCCCGAGAGTTCATACAAGTGATTTAGTCTGCGTATTTTTACTACTACCAGGACGATCCGTTTTCAAGTAAATACATGTAGAATCTGCTCTAATTAACCACTTTAACCGGCCAAATTTGGTAGCTCATTGGCCTGTGAAGTTTTCACATTCAACACTGAAAATTTAGTCAAATCATGCCAAGAGAAGCTGAGTATTAATTACACAAATTCCGCCATCTGTTTCCACACGATGTATTTTAATCCCAAGCAAATATCAATTTCTAACTTCTTTTGTTCAAATATCCGAAATTGGTTTTGCGACTATTGAGTGTTAAAAATAGTTTCACCGCGTCAAATGCCAGAAATAAAATTACATTCTCTACTCTGACGCTCTTTGTTCAGTTGTTGTTTAACTTAAACTTTTGTCATCTCATCTGAAGACCTTATGATATATGTACATACATACGTGTCTACATACGTAGATACCCTGTACATTTATTTAATGAACAATTTTTCTACTAAAAAAAAAAAAAAAGAATAAAAAAACTGGTCTGAGGCACATCTATTCTTTATTACTCTTCTCCAACACATGTTACCAGATTGTAAGTGAGCAGTTGTTTTGTACTCCTTGTACACATTCTCCGTTTTATTACCACTAATGGCATCATCCCTTGTTAAGAAAAGAACGATGCATTTGTGCAAATAATACAAACTATCTAGCTATCTACATAAATGTGTATATACGACTACATAGAAGGAAGCCATCGAAGGCGGCGGCATATGGTCGCCATACACAAAACAATTATTATTCCTCGTAATAATAAAAAAAATCTCAAATGGTCTCTGTATGTAGATGAACAATAATACTCTTTCATTTAAATAAATATGAACAAAATATACATTATTTTCTCTCTATCTCTTTGTACTGTACGGAGCCGTTAATAACCAAAGTAAATATTTAAAAATTCCCATAGCCCCATATGCTTTTGGGCCAAGTCGGTCGGCTTTAGCATCCGAAACAAAGGAACAAAACTGGGCGAGGTATCTACTACTTTTCGTATTTACACTGTTTCACGTTATTTTATTTATTTTTTTTTCTGTCTTCAGAAAATCTGAATAAAAAAATTTGTTTAATAAGAAACAAACAAAAATTTATTTAAATTGTTTTCATTTTGTGTAAAAAGCAATTAATACAGTAAAGTCGGTCTTTGTACATACAGTTATGGGCAATAAAATAGGGTCACCAGCTAATTTGTGTAATATACTAACTAAAGTCTACAAATTCATTATTTTTTAAAATAATTTGATCTTTGGATTTCAAGTTTAAGTATAAAGCTTTGAAATTCAACAAAAAAAAAAACTGATTGAGTAAACTTAAAAAAATAAAAACATAAAAAATTAGACTCTTGATAAAGGACAATAAAATAGGGTCAGAACGTCAACTTCTAAATAATTAATAAACTATCATTAATACTTTTTAGCTTAGTGCTTAGTACTTTGTCAAATAGCCACTTTGATTCAATATAGCCTTAAACCTGAAACAGACGTGCAGCAAAATTATAGAACATGGTTTTATATGCAAGAGGACACATGTGTTTGCTGCACTACCATGCGTTGCTGCAAGACGCCTCTATTTCTAATTTTGATGCAGACCTCCAGTAGCAGAACAGCTAATTATGGTTTGGTTTTTGGTTTTTTTTTAACCGTAATTGTTTCTTAACAATCCCTCATAAATCCTCGATTGAGTAAAGGTCGGGGGATTGAGCAAGCCAAGTCATGAGATGTATTCCGTTTGCGAAAAAACGATTTTTAGATAGACTTCAAGTGTGTTTCGGGTCATTGTATTGTTGAAATTCCCAAGAACGCTATTAGCAAGACCAACCTTAGATGGGAAAACGGCTCAACGTGTCACATCAGATCTGGCCTAGGGTAGATCATAAACGTAGTGCCGAGTTGGGCAAACTAAAGCGATTACAAATCAGCTGCTTTGTCGGTGTGCTCACTGGACACTGTCTTGTAGACCAACATGCCAGAAGACTTGCCTTCTTTTCTAACGACTTCTGCAGGAGCTGTAGGGACGAGGAGGAGGAGGAAACCATCCTTTAGCTCCTATGTAATTGAAATTCCCAGTGGTATTTTGCACTCCGCATAAGGTAACAAGAATTATAGACAAGAATGTGAACTTTTATTCAAAAAAAAAAGGCCCGACTCTATACAACGAGACGCAACCCCATACCATTACATTACCTCCACCAAGTTTGAAGACCTTAGCGGTATAGGACGGATTTAACTCGGTGCATTTAGGCATCCGTACCCAAGGTCTGCTCTTGTTGTCAATCATATTTGCATTCGATTCGTTAGACTAAAGGACTTCACGCCACTCCTACCCATTAACCGGCCGATCCCAATTCAAGTTAACGACATCTAAAAATAATCTGTTTCTCTCAGTCTTTTTGTTAGCATTGGCACTTTTTGCGCGACTTTATAGCAAAAAAAAATTGTTTCCACCAACCGACATCTTACCGTCTGAGATGAAATTGGGGCTCCTAATTCGAACTGAATTACTGCAGCTGATTTAAGAGGATCTTGAGTAGAGAGAAGTTTGATGCAATCGTCCTCTTTTGAAGATGTCTTGCGTGGCCTACCTCTTCTAGAATATGTAGTTTTTGGTGCAACAGAGCTGTAAGAAAAAAGTTTTGAGATCTGCTGATGGTTTTGGTTATATTGCATTGGCTTTGACCTTCGTCTCCTAACTTGTGAATAATGTTGCGTTCCTTGTCAGAACAATGTCTTGCTGAGTCCATTTTTTGAAAGTTTTCTTCGTGAATTTAATCTAAATTGCTACACTTTGCTTAAATATTTAAAACCTTAAACAAAATTTGTGTATACTAAGAGTAGGATGGCTACAATTATTTGAAACGAGATATCACTGTAGTCTTTAAAGAGCACACGACAGAAAGATCGAAAATATTTGTAACAAAGGAGTGACCCTATTTTATTGTCCATAACTGTATGTATGTACGGCTATGAGACACAATATCATGCAAATGCACAGAAATAGCGGAAAACTTCAAAAGAAGGCGTGGTACCATGTAAACTTCCCACATAAAATGAAACACAAGATAAAAAAATGACTACCTACTGAGAGCTGTAGTCTTCACACAACAAGGGGAGATACAATTATATTTTTTTTTTTAAATAAACAAAACTAAAAAAAATACCAAAGTAATGTGTAATTATAATTTTTTTTTTTTTTTTTTTTATTTCCTCTGCAATTGTAAAGCAATTTAATTATTTCATTTCCATTTAAACGAATGATAAAACAAGAGGAGGGGTGGGGGGGGGGGGGGGGGAAACAAAACCCACACATGCATTCAAAGAACACTTAACTCAAAATTTAATTTATAAAAAAGTATTATCCCAAGTCTTGTGGCTATATAAACTAGATTTCACATTTATACCCGCTGCGGCAGCCCCTTACCTTCGTTGTTGTGTGTCGATATGATTTAATTACTGCATTAAAAATTCAAATTTGACTATTATAAAGATAATAGTTTCAAGAGATATCGTAATTATGGATATTAGATAAAATTTCCATTAATTATAATTCTAAAATATTTATTTTGTTTTATTTTCATTTGATTTTACTCTCTCGGACTGTGTGTGTATACCATCATCTGCGTCTTTCGCGTGCCTATTATTTGTAATTTAATGATCGCACGTGTTGGACTAAATTCCGATTTCCATTATTCGTAACGGATATTTTTTTTTTTTCTGTTTTTTTCTGCTTTTTTTCTCGTCTTTCAATTTAAATATTGAAGATAAATACAAATTAAAAAGAAACTAAATATATGCATACCTACTATACGAAAATAATTTTCAAATTAAATGATTACGTAAAAAGTAACACAAAAATGGAGAAAAATAAATAAATATTTAAAAAGTTAACATTACATTTACTAGGTATTTGCCTAGAATAGACGTATAAGTGTGTATACACTTTGAAGAAATAAAACAAAGTAAATAATAAATAAAAAAAAAGTAGATTTTCTTTTTTTTGTTTTGTTTTGTTTTTAAATCATTGACTTCCTGTACAGGTTATAATACGTTAGCGCTTCGTTATTGCCGCTGATTCACATTTATTTACTTTGTATTAAGCAATTTCGAAATAACGACGATGACTCCGGTGCGCACCAATACCGTGGCAAGAAGATGAAATATTTATTTAAATTAAACACACTTACAATCGCTTACGATTAATTTTTATGAAGCTAAATTATTAATTCATTTTTCTTATTTTTCCTTATGAACAAGAAGAAGGCAGGGCAGAGCGTGTCTTCTTTTAAGTTTTGTTGTTATTTTTCGCTTTCCACTCGACGCTGTATTAATATATTAAAATATAAATAATTTGTGGATGTGTGTTTTTTCGTTGCTCTCGTAATTAACTATTGATTATGGAATTGTTGATTATTTATTAGTTTTTTTTTTGAGTCAGTGAATAATGGAATTTATTTTTCTACGTTTTTCTTTTCGACGAATCGACAAGAGTGTATTTTCTTAGCGTCGCTTTGTTCTTGTTTTCATGATATTTTGTACGTATTTCTCCATTTTATACGATTGAGGATTAATTATAAATGAAAAGGCTTTATTAGATGAACCGGAAAACGAAATGGTTATGACTTTGATTTAAATAAAGTATACATGTATGCGTAGCAATTAATTTGATTCAAATAAGCAATGACATGGCATCGTTTTAAAAATTAAACTATTGCATTAGATATACAAAATTTAGGATCCCGTGCGGAGTACGAATACTTTTCACATTCAAACTGGTATTAGCTTATAACATACTGCAGTCGGAGAGAGTATACGACATGTACATCTAAGACCCATAAAAACGATTGGTAATGAGTCGCATGTGAAAATGTTTTGCTGAATCAATGCACCTTTAAGAAGTGGAAATGTCGCATGTATGTACTTATAAGTTAGACCCTGTCCAGCCTACTGTGTGAACGTCGGTGAAGCTTTCTGCACCGCACCCAATTGGGAACTTTTGCATATATGTATGTATCGTATTTCGGCAGGGAGATGCTCTGCCTTTGGATTTTCGTTTTTCCAATTTTGTGCTGCAGCAGCGGCAAACCCAAACCCACAGACGGATCAGTAGGTATGCAGTAAAGTAGGAAGGTTATGATTCCTATAATCCTGATCATAACCACGCCGAACAGATAGTTCTGCTGTCAACATGGAAGATATTATCTTTCATAAATCATTCTAGCTGCTGGGATACGCAGAGTATATCGACATCAACGAGCGTTCCCAGTGGACCGTAAGATACGAGCCCGCGACAACTGAAACAAAGGCTAAAGATAGTGGTCTGAAAGCCAAAACCAAATAATTTGCTATCGCTTAGGACAAAAGGCAGCTACAACTTCGAGTTAGCTTAGAAGTGCACCAAATTGGGAGTAAATGTTAACTTTACGAACGACACACTCGTTGAGATCCGGCGGAATTATTTGTGTGAACTGGGTTAGCTCAGTAGTACCAATACCAGAAACAAAAGATCAGAAGCCACAATATATGTAAGTACCTCGCTGGGCTTAAATTTTGAGTTATTCCAAGGTTGGCAACACTAACGCAATTGAAATATTGACATATGTATAGCCCTACATATTTTTCCTTTACGATAAGTATTGAATCGTTCGACACTTGAACGTTAGGAAATACAGAAAATTATTTCCAGAGTTGCTATGTGAAATTTGAAAAGAATTTTCGGTCAAAATGACGCCGTTTCAACGGCAAGTGTAAAAAAATTCATACAGAAAGCTCATGAAGCTGGCATGCTTATGATACTTTTGTCACAAAATGAAAGCGCAGCAATAAGCACAAATATTTTATCATTCAACTCATTTCCAACACCACGAATACTCCTTTGATCGGGGTTTGTGAAAGACTGTTGCACTCCATGGGATTAAGTTGTACGTACTAATAGTTAACGTCAAAGGCCTCTCTTTTTGGATGCACTGCAAAGTCTCATCGGACAGTTCTCCAACTCTCGAATCTCAAATTCGTTTGACAATAACACATAGTGCCCTCTACATAACCATTGCTGCACTTTTTTCTCCCCGTTGAAAGCCTTTGCAAAATCAAGGAAAAATGAGTGCGTACTCGATGCTTTTTACTACGATGTCCCGTACGATGTTGATTTGGTCAGTATGGTTAGTCATAAGGAAAACCTATTTATTCATTGTCAAGTCCATTTTCCAAGTGACATTTTCGTACTTAGTTGTTTCTCATTTAATAGAGCGTTTGTCAATCATTCATTCCTATAAAACATCATGGAAAGATTTGGTATAACTATGTAGGTGCCATAAGTCATCTAATTTTGTTAGGAAAATTTTGAGACCTCGAAAGGAATACTACCCTGCTATCCTGCTTTGTTTGTATTCCTTGGTTTGAACGCTTCATTCGTACAGGGGTGTGAGAAGCAAATTCTGACACTCATTCTATTTTTGAGGCATAGCTTCATACCGCCATGAATAATTTAAAGCAGCATTAAGTACTTAAACAGTTCCAGCGGAAAACAACTGAAGCTACACTGGCCTAAATGAAAACAGATCGAGATTGTTATAACGTCCTATGCTCAGAAATAATGAAGAAAGATTGAACTAAAAGCGGCTGAATGTGTAGATTTTGCAATGAAATCAAAGAGAACGGGCACTCTGCAAGATAAACTGTTAGATTGACAGTGTCGCTTTGAAATTAACCAAAAAAGTGCCATCCAAACTAATTTTCGGATGTTACTGACTTCCTAAGCACGGTTCTTCAATTGCTGTTCCTTAGACTTGTTTAGCAAGCACGTAAATCAAATTATATTTCTTACAACGCAGCTCCTCGAAACCAAGTTTTATTCTTCCATTTGCATTGGTATTCGATTAAGATGACTTGGACATTTTCTAGACCTCTTCAGAGCTCTCAATTTCTTAACATAGCTCCACTGATTTGTTCGAAATTTATCAAAAACTGTTAGAGTGCCCTGGTTTGCCTCATCACGTCGATGTCTTGGTTCCTGTTTTATGTTTATGGCCTACTTTGGCAGTAATCATTGCCATTAAATTGTCTTCGGACAACCATGTAACGCCCGCCAATCAAAAGGATCCTTATCTGGCCGCCAAAATACGATCGCTGATTGGGTTCCAGAAGATAGTGGTTGATGTAAAAAGAAGACTAATATACGATGAAGTCGTTCTGAAATTAATGAAGGCATTAGCTACCTCGATGTCGGATGTCTTCGCCTTAAAAACGTAAACTCCATCCGTTGTTCCTTCCTCAATATGTACATGGTAAACCAAACCCTCAAACACTCTGTATATGCCAATAGCTTATTTAAAAAAAAAAAAACACCGACGTTTCATAAAAAGTTTCATAAAAAGCCCCAAAATGGCGGAAATTAGGCCAACAATTTGAAATTTTATCTCAAAGAGGGGCTGAAGTACACAACTTGAATGTATGCAGCTCATAAAGACTGATGCATTTCTTTTTCATCGATTTAAATGTCCTATAAGTGCCCCTACTTGACTTAATGTTGAGGGTTTCCTTAAGAGTGCAGTGCACTTAGATTTTCTCCTCCTTTCGTAACCAATTCCATCGAGGTTTCTGTCTGTATTCCACCAGTCCTTTCGGCCACCTCGTTAACATCTATTCCAACTTGACCTAGCACCAGTGTAGGGACAATTTTATTGCATATGTTGAATTTTGCTGCGCACTCTCATACCATCTTAGAGATGATTTCGTATGAGTTTAGCACTTTATTCATAGATTGGCACAGAAACATAATCGAAAAGATTTGTTTGCCAAACAATTCTGTCGGTCTTAAGTTGGGTACACCTGCCAATTGCGTAAATTTCCGCCTGGACGATACTAGAAATTTCGCTCATTGATTTCGAGAGTTTCGTTTTTAGTCCTTCACTCTTACCCGTGTCCCATCAGCTGTACTTGCTCCATCTGTATATTATTTTCTGGTTTAGGCATGCTGCACAGATTAGCTGATTCATACCATTTTCCTGCTCCGCCACAAAGTATCTGGAAAATCCCGATTTCTCAGTCAAATCATCTGTGAAAATTTGCAGTGTTCGTGCTACTTTGGGGAGTTAGTCTCAGTCCTTGAGCTCGCTGCATTTCTCTATCCATATTGCCCCCTTCCCGAATTCTATAATTGCTGCTGTGGCAAACAGTTACATAGGTGAACATTAAATTTACAATCGAAATGACGTGAACTGCAGAGCTATAGCACGGTTCCTAAATTCAATGCATCATCCCCTGAGCATGGCACTCTCATTGTTCCCTACGCAATAGTTGGAGACGGGGAAAGGTTAATGCTCTTGGCAGTTGAATAGTACACAGTAATGCTGTGTATACATCGGTTCTTTGATTAATTTTGAATCGTCTTGTGATACAATCACTTCAATATCCAATTGTGCAGTTACTTACTAAGATTACAATCTGCCGCTTTTGATATCTGAAAAATGGCGACGCCTTTCGAGAAAATCTTCCCAGTTCCTAATGAAAGTAGACCATGTGACGCTCCGAAGCGTTCAGCGTCAATCTCACAGAAATATGAGTACCAAATCACAGCTTTGATGGTTTCCTCTACACTTACAACTGGTGGTCTAGAAAAAAAAGAACCCCCTCTCTGGCCCCTTCCTTCTCACTCACAGAGCGGAGAAATTAATTACATATGTATATTGCAGTAACTATTAAAAGTAAACATTTGCAAACTCTCCCATCTGTACTTCCCCTAAGAGAACAACTTCATTTTACGTTGTAAGCACACATATTCTACGCTTCTCTAGTTCCTACTGACTGATGCTTAATTAATTTTTTTTTTTTTTTTATTTTTTCATTCATTAATTGGGTGATTGTGCACTTGATAATGCTACAAAACAACAAATTATACAACACTACAGATGGCAGCCCCTTCTTTTCATTCACTCGCAGCACACGATAAAAATCAATCCCCCGTTCTATTGATGATATACTTGCTTGGTTGGGCAAAAACCCCAACCCCCTGTTTAAGTGAAATGAATCAAAATTTTCATTTCCAACTAACAGCGAGATATGCATGTACATATGTATGCCATCCGCATTCATACATAGATACACACACATATAAGTCAGCATGCAACGATACGAATCTTATACGCACCCTCATGGCTGTCCACGAATGCGGGTTATAATTAAAGGTCAATTCCAAGCTAACCTGCATTTCACAAAGAACAAAAGAGATGGATTGCTGTAAATATCGCATCCTTGCATTATAAGGTGTTGCAAGTGTAATTGACGGCGAAAAAATCGCTAAAAAAAATGAGTTTGCCTCTTCTGTGCTTTTTGTGCTTTGTTGAATCTCTTTTATGCTTGGACCGAGACCCAACCTACCGTTCATCTGCAATTCTTATTTTCTGGCAGAAGGGATTACTGCTCCTGCTGCAATCACATTCATGTGCATTCAGCTCGAATTTATTCTTTTGGTCCGTCGGTCGGTCGTGGCGTTAGATGATTCCACTGCTGCCGTTCCTACTACTACTGCTGTTGCTGCTGCTGCTGCCTTCATGATGATATTCCTCCAAATGTGCACAGAAGTGCGGAAGCTTTCATCACAAATGCATGCATGTACGTACATACATACATCCACACATAACATTCGTAGAATCGAGAAACGAGAGATGTCTATGTAGATTAAACATGCGAGAAATAGGGAGCCATGTCATGGGAGACTACTTTCACATTGGCCATTAGTTTTTGTCCTGCCGCAAAATAGGCTCCCCTATCCAAGTGACTACCCCCTACTACACACAACAAGACCTAAAAATTGTCGTGTACAGTTGAAGGCTGGATGATGATAATGCTGCTGGTGATGGTTGCACATTGGACGCGCGATGCAGTTGTGCGGCGCTACCATTATGGCAGGTTTTGTACGAGTATTCTCCTTGCGTTCGATTCAGATGCTTGCATTTTCGTTTCTAGCAGGGGTGCATAAGGAAGGATCACCACAAACCGGTCTGCAACTTGCACCACTGCATTGGCTTTTTTCCACATTTCGTCCTCTTGCGCGCGCTTTTCTCCTGCTCTACAACGAAACGGTCTACCACCTTCACTTTTGATGATGGCAAATTGCGTGGAAATCATTTCAAAGATTTCTATAGAAACGTCGTGTTGCTGTTTAAGAGAGCGATACCGTGGTACGTGTATGTATCTAAAACAATTTTCTAATTTCTTGACAGTTTTCTCCCATTTTTATGAGCACCCAGTTCCATGAGCATGCAATCCAGTGCAAAGGGAAAGCTTTCGCTCTTGTGTCTTTAATTACGCTCTCTTGCTGCTCTAAGAAAACTTTTTATCATAATAGAAGCATGACAGCATAAGATATAGTCCGCCGCCAGCCTCTTTGATGCTCCATCAACACAGACGCTCCGCAACTCGGCATCTGTGCCACTCCGACCGTGGCGCGACATGCCATTGTTGTGTACCCAAGGAATAGTACATGCTGCTAGCCATGTTAATGTACTTACTAGAAAAAATAAGATTTTGTTTATTTATTCTTTTGTTTTGCTGCCTTGCAGTCACATAGAGTCCCTTTTGCGACACAATTTCCACATCTCTTTATGGAGTTTTTGCTCTCTTGCTTTTGCTGCGGTGGTTTAGATACTTTTTTTCTTTTTAATCAGCCGACAAGAGAACAAGTGTAGCGCAGAACTTTTTATAATTAACTGACGTCATTTTGAGCTACTTTTAGAGTGAATTCTGAATGGAAATAGGTGTATGCGGATGCGTTGGTATAAAAATTGGTGGAAGGATACTTCTGACTTCTTGAATACGCAGTCAGTATCAAGGGCAGATTTCAGATTCTTTGAATATTTGACACACTTAAGACATTATTCGTCCTCAGAGCATTGTAATCAGTTATATTTACAGTCGCACAGATCATTTGAGAACTCTCACGATAACTGTAGAAGCTACTGGACAGGCGGTATGTAGTGGAATCTCTCAGGTAGAAGGAAGGACGTCTGACTCTACACTATAGATGCTAATGACGCATATTTAGTGTTAAACCTCCGCAGTAGGATGTGAACAAGTTTTGTGCCTGAACAAAGCTGGAAAGTTTTTAAAAATTATTTCCAAAGTGAACTTTGTGCTGCAGGAAGTATCATTTTAATCGAAATGATACTTCTTGAGCGGCTTGTGTAAGGAAATTTATAAACAAAGTTCGTGAAATTGGCATGCTCGCCCGGTACCAAACCCAAGATCTCCTATTCGTTGCTAAGGCCAACAATGTAACCTCAGTCGCACATCTCTGAGGAGAATATTGCATAAAGACCTCGAATTATTTGCTTACAAGGTCCAACATTCCAAACAGTAATACGGAAATACATCAATAGCAGTCCATCTTCAAAGACTTACTGTTTGGTGTGGGCTATGGAGTGGTGTCATAATTGGTAACTAATTCTTTGAAAATGAAGTTGGAACGGATCGCGTTACGCGCCTCCATTGGAAGCTTTAAACTCAAGCGCACTTCGGTTGCAGGTTGTAGTCTACACAATCGATCTTTTGCACACTAAATTCGGTAACCGTGTTATCAGCCATTTTGGAGATGTGCGTTAGTAACCGCGCAGCTGTGATTTGTCGCTGTAGGACTTTGTTTTAAGGGGATCTGTTAAGAACCACTGTTTGTAATGGTTCCTATTGGTTCTTAAGATGATAGGATCTAAACAATAATGACGCACTCGAGGAAAACATTAATCGAGCTTTCCACAAAACTATTTAGAAAGCATTTTAGCGAAGAAACCAACAGATGGCCCATAGTTTGCATAATTCAGCCAGACTGTTGACCAAACTACACTAGTAGTATATTCGGCTAAAATTCAAGCGTTTAGTATGGATCACAGATGACAGTTAGCAGAGACACATACTAGGCAGAGGAATGTCACATGTTGCCTAAGAGTATGAAAAGAAAGGTCTTGCTCATCCCTGAAAATTAAAAAAAAAAATGGGGAGATGATCAGTTTTATTTGATTTCACGGGATGGATGTGCGGACTCGCTTATACAATCGGTTTACATGAGTTCGTTTTGAAAATCACGATCTGTGATAGTTTAACCATTTTTACCCACATACCTACCTTGACATGTGTATGTAGATCTTGCATTTATTGCAGCAAGGATTGGAATGCATTATTTACTTCAGTTTTAGAGAAATTCTTCGGATCTGTCATTATTCGAAAACTAGTGCTACCAAGGAAACAAGACCGACCTAACCTCACCTTTCGAAGCTAAAACTGTTGAGTTTACTCAACTTGAACATGAAAGCAGGAAACAATCAAAACTTTTTAACATTTGACATGAAACTCTACTTTACTAGTTTATTAAAAATATTTCTTGATTTTCTACCATTTGTTGGTACCAATTTATAGATGCAGGCAGTAACATTATTCACGATTACTCGTGATTTCCTGTCTTAACCTAAAATGCTTGCACAAATTATGAATCCTCACTGTCCTCACATTTTATACAATGATTAGAGACATAACATAAATATTTTATGAAACGTTTATGCATATACATACGACACATGACTCTTAGTAGACTACCTACATATTTATTTATGTGCATATGAGTCTATGCCTACTATTACAGAACAAAGCCAACGTCGTGGATTTGAATAATTTAATCTATTTCATTGCAATGGCATAAAAAACAATTCGAATCAACTCGAAGGTTGACATAAACTTAGCAGAATTAATAATTAAAATAAGATCGAGATTGCGCATATTCATGTGTATAAATAATTATCTAGCGACCAGCTGTTACCAAAAATAAATTAAACGATATTTTATTTGCTAACATATTTCCGATTTTTATTTACAGTACTAAATTATTTGTGTATTGTTCCTGTAGCGCCGACCAATCAGAAAGGGGCAAGTCCAAAGAATTTTTTTCTTTTTTTTTTTGAACAAACTTTCAAAATAGTATTCCTTATTTGAGCAGTTGGATAAATTGATCTAAATTTATATAGTAAACATTTATTTTTTGAACTGAACCACTTATAAGGGAAGGGATCTATTAAAATAGAACGATCAATTGGGCACATGTCTAGGAGTATGTGTACCGATTGTTATATTTTATTCAAAAATAAATATTAAAACATATTTTGTTTCTATTTTTACACATGACATGGGTAATATGTGCTACTGGCATCCTTCACAGTTATCACTTCATAAGGAGTTGTATAAACATTTTCAAATATTTGACACGATAAAAATTGTTAAAAAGCAGTTTTGCTATAGGTTATGTTAGATGTCTGCCTCAGCAAAGAGCTAGGACTCATTTAGGCCGGATTTAATACCACTAGAAAGGCAGTTCAAAGATATAAAAAAAAAGTTGTTAGTTATAAAATGAGCTGGAAAATACATCCTAGCGGAAACCGGCTTAAAATTGTTGATGGATTGTGAAGTAGAAAACTTTTTATCTTGAGTTATTCTTGGACCTAAGAGTTGTACTTTCGCTGGAACCAGAAAAAAAATAAGAACTGCTGATTGTAAGTTACCTCTTGGCCACAGTGTACATGCAGACACACATAACGTTGACCATAAATGCTTTGCCTAGAAACTATCTGCCAACGTTTAGCTTGCATTGGCATGGCCAGTGCCATTCGAACCAAGTAGACAGTAACTCCTGCACAAACCACGTTAGTATAGCACAGAGAAAAAACAACAAATTGTCCTATTTTTCAGCGCTGGAAGAGGGCCCTGTTATATTATATTACAGCAAGATGTAGTCAAATAAAATTGAACAAAATTTCCGAATAGGAAGGAATCCCCTCGGGAAAATACTAGCTCGAGGGAGAGGCCATAAAATTTACATTTAAAACCGTCGCTCTTATTGGGATACCATTTATCAAGTATCGTAGAAGACCACAACCTGTTGGCAGGCTAAAAAAATGGTCTTAAGTGCCACCAATTTGCCTGAGGTTATGTAGACAGGTGCAGAAGACGTTACTGGCTCCTTTTTTGGATAATGATTCTTTAGCGGGTTGATTTACAGAGGTCGACAGCACATAGCATATAGTTGGAGATCCAATTGATGTACGATTTCATCATCAACCCAACCTAATGTAATATGATCTTAAAAAAGGAGATGCTGCCACTCTAAATCAACAAGCTTCCGGAAGTATGGTATGGTAGTCCAATAAATCTTATCTACGATTGAAGCGCTCAATAGAAATATAGCAAGAGGACTTGGAAGTTCTTGTTTTGTTCTTTTTTCAGTAGAACCAAATAAAGAACCTCTTAGCAAGAAAAAAAATGAGAGGAATGAGAGCGACCTGGAAATGATCTTGTGTCAATGGGACTATCAGCCATTTTCCTAACTGAGATAAGCACATCCTTAGTAGAATACTTTCTGTACTCCTCGAGCTTGAGTATCACTCTTTATAGAAAGTAGGCCATTTTAACCAGATGAGTGCCTGACATTCAGAGCTTTCAGTTTGGAAAATATTAGGACAGATACCCGGTGATACCGATACTTTGCTGAATCCAATGACACCAATGGTGCTTTCTACCTCAATTAACATACAGAGGGAGTGTTCTCTGTCTTTCAATGCAACCTAAGCAGATGATCGAAAGTTTTTTTTTTTTTTTTATAATTTACCCGCACTCAAGGGGATATGAATACCCTTTTAATGTGTATACACAGTGCGGGCGTTTAAGGAAGATAGAGAGAGAGAGGAAGAGATTGGTGTAGTGGTTTGAAACTCAGGTGTTTAAAGTTTCACACATTAGCTCCAGGGGTGGGTGTCCAGATAACTGGGGAGGCTGTTTGATGTCATTTATTTGTTTTGTCTTCGCTTCTGATTCACAGTATTTTTTTCCCGGTCAACCTGATGTCATAAGCATATCAATCATCAACAGAGCGAACAATTTCTCCAGCCATATGACAAACCTACTGCCAGTGTTATGCCTTCGCAGTAGTGTTGTCATAAGCTTTCGCAATTGTTCGGACTGCCTCTTATCATATAATGCTTGCTGACATCAGGGATTGAACTGTGAACCATCAGCTCGACAAACGATGACGCTACCACTACACCATTGCCACCCCTTATTTTTTTAGGAGAGAAGGAAACTAATCTCAATTTTACTGCAAGTTTTCAAATAAAAGATTAAAGCACATGAAGCACAAATATTAATATTGTAAGCTTCTGGAAATACTGGTAGTGAATACCACAGTTCTGTTAGAGGGACGTCCATGCCGTTGTCAATCGCAGATAAAGTGATGAGACCTAACGGGTTGCCTTCTGGGACTTTGAAATGTTTAGTTTTTAGGAATCATTACACGGAACATGTGCCATTGAAGTACTTATAGCAAAGGCACAAGTCTGTTACCAGTCTTCAATGAGCCGAAAGTCAAAAGTTGGATTCTAGTTAAGGATACTTGTAAAATATGATGCATGAGTTTTGTAAATTAAATAATGATTAACTCCCTCAAAGAAGAAACCCTCAGCTTGCGTTAAATGACGAGATAAATGCATTCAAATCGTTGCTAACTACTAGAAATATTAGCATTTTTAGGAGATATACCATGTTAGATACAAGTTGTTACGTGTTACCTTGTAGAACCCAAACCTTCTAAACACGTTCAGTGCACTAGCCAGCCACAGCTATTTACAAAAACAGGACAGTAGACGGTGAATGCAAATGTGCAGGTACATACATATGTATATCTGTTAATGTCCCAAGTTGTACAGGTTTATCGTTGATCGTCGCCATGTAATTTTTATTAAGTAGGCGACGATTTATGCGTATGGTATGCGTAACCAAAGGAGAATTAAAAAACGCTTAGCCACACCTTGTAAGATAACTCGCCATTTTCCTTTCCTTTTTCATATTCAATTACTTGTACGTATGCGCATATGTATGCAAGTACTTTCCTTCTCATGTTTTGCGGATGGCAAAGATAACTTTAAAATTATTTATTTTCAAAAGTCCGAACTCTAAGACAAATGATTCATCAACTCCACATTCGAAGCGATCAGAAACTCAATAATTTGAAATGCAGTGGTTGATGGTGCACATGATCGAGAAAAATTCGTTCTTTCAGTCGTTTTTCATGCATTAAAAAAAGTGCACTTCTGGCAAACAAATAATGGTGGCGTACGATTCAGCATTTATCGTAGGACGATCCACCGGTGAAGCGGAATCCGTCCGAAGAATATTTCAGCCGTTGCATGTGCATAAATGCTTCAATTTTGTCGGCTTATTATTGCCGGGTAGGACCCGTGGGTGTAGCTTGCTTTTTGGCTCATAATACTCGTACGAGTACTAAATCCAAGTTTCGTCCCCGGTAGGAATGTTGACAATTGATTGAATTTTCGAGCAGTGTCAATCTTCCTGGGGGCTAGATGAATATGGAGAATTGTCTTAAAGCTTGTCACGAATATCCGCACGGATGCTTTGATATCCTTGCAAAGGCATTGGTTGTCTCATGGCTCGTTCTTGAGCGAAGAACGCCAAGTTGAAGCGCAATGATCCACTGTTGTCAATCCAATTTTAAAAACGTAAAAGAATGTCAAAGAAATCTTTTTTTTGTACCGAGTAGATACAAGAAATATATTTAAGCTGCTATGACGTACAAGATGGCAAAGTATCAGAAGATATCAATTCCAAAACCGATATCTTGGACGAAATTGTCTCATCGGAAAACTGAAGTAGTAACCCATGAACGTTCATACATATGTATATTATACGTAGATGGGTTTATTTTAAATATGTAGGATGGCTATGGGCACATGGTAAGAGAACGTATTATTCGTCTAATCGTGTAAGTTGTCCACAAGACGGCTCTACCATACTTAACAATCTCTAGCTCAACCCACTGTTTTAAACAGTATTAAGTAATAGGTTTTAGTGAGCGAGAAATAGTTAGAAGACTGATTCAATTATGAACAAAGAGTCACTCTGAGACCTCGTAGTGGACGTTCACTCGAAAACATAGCTGCTTTGAGAGGTTCAAAAGCACCTTACAGCGAATTCTCACTAAAGATCTGCATCTACATAAATACTTGCCTGACCCAAGTACTGGCCATCTGCTAGTAAACAACAATTCTGCTCTGAAAACCGTGTTTAGCGATAACATTACCAACTTAATGGCTACGAACATAAATAAGCAAAAACTGAATTTGGAGTGTAGAGAACTCTAAAGCGAATAACGTCACTGTTAGATCGGTGGAGTTGATGGGCCGCACTATAAAAATACGGCTGGAAATGCAGTTGCAATGAATGACTTGGATAACAGAACGATGATACAAGTATCTGATTCCTTTTGGTCAGAATCAATTGATTTGATCTTGAAGAAGTAGTTCCAGAACGACTGCGCAACCTGCACGGAATCATTGAATTGATGCGAGAAAAATATTTAGGTTGTGTAATCTCAGGAAATGCGGATAAGAATGGACAGCAAAATCGGGTGATTTGACACCATGTGACTTCTTCCTTAATTCTTAAGTCCCATGCGTATGCCAATAAACCGCAAACATATCCTGAGCTTAGGGCGGTGATGCAACGTTTTATTTTCACTATCAAGTCACAATTCCGCAACGATGTCTTAGAATTTCATCAAAAGAGCAGGAGATTGTCAGCTGAATCGTGAGACATTTAGTTCCATACTTAATCGCAACATTTCTACTTGAAATAGTGCTCTTTTTGGGACATCCTTTAAGAATATTAGTTATCGAAAACTTCTCTAGTTTGAGTCGATTTTATTGTTCCCCAGTGCAGTTAGGTAAATTTTACCAAAATTTCTTGCTCTCAGTTATGATCTTCAAAAGTTTTCACCCCTTGTACCCATTTTTTATGAGAATCGAAGGAGATTTTCACGAAAGCACTCTATTCCTCAGGGAAAATCTAAGCAAAAATTATATCTTTTCATACAGCACGCCTAGAACTTCCTTTTTAACGAATCTATTGCGCATGAGCTTCGCAATAAATGACCAAACCATTCAATGGTTGTCTATTCATATGAGAAAGATACATTTGCGTATCTCACATGAGTCATGACAAGCAGAGTGTTTTCATCATTCGCAAATTTTTATACATAATACAATCGTATATTAAATATGAACTCAACAATTCAAAGAATTAAGTAGGTAGTAAATTTTCCCATTTAATGACACATGATATTAAAATAAAGTTCTTTTGGCTTAGTTCTTTCAAATCTAATAAGCTTATTTTAATGGTCTTAAAAATTGTTGATCTTTTTATCTTTGTCTTTGTCTAACATTTTATACATTTTGAAAACGATCAGATCAATGATCGTGCAACGAATGAATTAGTTTAACAGTGTAGCGAGCGCTCCAGCAATAACAAATAATGTTTTTGTGGTGCCTTTTATTTTCTGCTAGAATTAATCATATTTAGGTTTTTCCCCACGGTAAATAGGCAAATAGATACGTGAAAGTTTGGCGTAGATCACTGAACAATGGAAGCCCTTTCTGGGAAAGGCTGCAATTAATAAATTTATGTTTTACAGAAGCATTTTCGAACTAAAAATTGTAACAAAAATCTCCACACTACCGAAAAAATTCAAGGGAAAAACTCAAGTCAACCTCGACAATTAAAAAAAATAAAAGAAAATATGCTCAGGTAGATACAACCTTAGCAATGCACCTCATAATAATAAAACCGCACATATGTAAATACGCCCCTGTTTGACGATAATTACATGAAATTTTAACAAAAACAGAGACCGACTTAATCTGGATATTTTAAAATCGGGTTCTTTAACCAAAATTGACTTCCTGTGAAGTCTGAACTTCACTCGGCATTATAATAGGTAAGATTTTATGATTTCCTAAATATGTACTTGAATGCTTGCATATTGCAAGATCAATGATCGCTGCCTTATTTACAACAAACTGTGAGCGGAAATATAATTAATAATAATCGCGATCACTTAAATTTACCCTACTCAAGCAAGATCAATAATCGTGGTTGAAGGGAGTAGAAAAAAATAAAGAGTTTTGAACTCGATTGACCTTACTTTTTTCGCGTTAATTATGATACAAGCGTCAACGAGGTACATTGAAAAATTCCGCAATCGCTTGAACTAAGCCTAATAGCCTATTGCAAGATCAATAATTGTTGCAAGACGGACGAATTCCGACAGATTTTTAAAATATCCTAGTTAAATATAAAATTCTATGGAACACTCCAAACTTGTACCGAGCTGCCACTGCAACAGACGTATGTGGTCCAGGGCCTAGTTTCTCGCTACCATTCGTGTTGTGCGTGATATATTTTTTCACACAAATGGAAGGGACCCGCAGTTTAGAGCCATATCCGAAAGCCAAATAGAGAAGCTTTCTCTTGACAGTTTTTACTCTCGCACGTTTGTCAGACATTCGCGAGAGGTGGGACCGCGAAAAAAACTTTTTTGGTGTTTCTGTGATTCGAACCTTCCGCTCAGCGATCCAACGCACAAACTGCTTGAGCCACGGCCGGCGCACTGATCATTACAACAATAACGAATTTTGATAGATTTTTTGAGTACTTTCGTGAAAACCATAAAATTCTAAGCACTGCTTCGGATATTTGGAAAATCCAAAAAGTACCGAATGATCATACTGCCTTCTTGCAAGATCAATGATCGTTGCTACTGAAGCACATTTTTGAATCCATTTGTGTAACCATTCTCCCCTAAACTATAAACGATGCAGCTACACAAAGCCTTCACCTACATTACTTGCAGTTATTCTTAGGATCATTGATCCTTAAACATCTGCATCTGCAAACATTGAATGGAGATTCAAGATACCATCTAACATTTTTAATACCCACAGTACACATCTCTAAAAAAAAAAAAAAAAAAACTCACCCTCTCCTCTTCGCGGATCATCTCAGCAATCTCTGGCTTGATTTCCATCTCATCCACATGATTAATACCCAACGCTGATAAGCTTAGTGCATCACTTGTAGGTGGTGTCGCGATCGGATAGCCGCCACTACCACCACCGCCACCATTGCCACTTCCTCCGCCGCCACCACCAACAGCAGATGATGAATGATTATTTGAAGTTGACGATGACAAATGTGGGATGGGTGATGCAAAAGGATTTCGCACAGAAGAAGACATCGACGGCGAAGAACATTCCTGTGGAAGTTGCTGCCGCTGTTGGTATTGATGTTGTTGTTGATGCTGCTGCTGCTGCTGTTGCTCGAGCTGCATTTGCTTCTGTTTCTCCTTTAGGTGTTCCGTTATGACGGCAGGGGATGGAGATCTACTGCGCTTGCGTCCTCCCGCCGAAGACAAATTCACCTCCAACAATTTTTCGGTGTTTACGTGAAGACGTGGTTTTTTCGGCGACGGTGGTGACCTGCGTGGAGTTGGCTCCTCACTGACCAATGTTGCGCTGGCTAGGGCACTGATGTCATCCGCCGTTTCAGTGGTATTCACCTCAGCCAGACCCCGTATCTTTAACATTTCGGCGACTTTTAGCAGCGGATTAATCTGATCCTGACTCACATTGATTTCACCTTTATACATGAACTCCATGATTGCCTTCAGTTCATTCCACCGGACATCGCGCATTATGATAATCGGGTGTTGACATGGGTTATCGTAGAAAAGTGCTTGGAAATATGGACTGCAGGCGGATAACACCATTTTGTGCGCTTTAATCGACTGCCCTTCACAGGCTAGTGTCACGTCCACGAACGACTCATTCTGAAGGAGTTCATCGAACACGTTTGTCAAATTGGTTTGGTAATTATTCCACCGCAAGCAGAATTGCTGATGCGATTGGTTTCCTGCCGAGGACTTCTGCGACGAAGGGGTGGGGTTTGGGTTCGGGGTGGATACTGGTGGTGGTGTTGGTGTTCGTGGTTTTGTCAACTCGACGGGGGGATGTGGATTATTTTTGGTTACTGCTGGATCTAAACTCTTAGATGAGAAATTTATTGCTTCCTTCTCCTTGAAAAACGGCGGAATGCTGGGCACACTCAAGTGATGCTGTGGGGAAGCTGGCAACGACTGTGACTTTGGCATCGGCACTTCAATGCGCTCGTCGTCGAGACGTGGCGATGGTGGAATGTCACCTGTTGACGCTGGTGATAGACTCTTCAGGAATGGTAACGGTTCACTGAACGGTGGCAAATCCTTTATTACATCCATTTTTAAACTTCTTTTAAACTAACACTAAGTAAGCTCTGTATGTAATTACGCACTGTCAAGTGTATGTGAAATATCGATTCGAAATATCCTTAATTATAACAACGGTAACGTGTACCTTAGTAAGTATATTTATTTTCAAACTTAAGTTTGTTCACATCACACACAGAGGAGAGAACTTTCACACTCAAATATACACCATTGTACATCGATTTTATTGATTAATAAAGAAAAACACTAACCGACGGCGATGTTATATTTTATTTCATTTATTATTCCTTTTTATTAGCAATAAATTACATGGGAAGTAATGTTTACTAAAAACAAACCTCGCGCTCCTTTTCCCTCCAATATCTCATTTACTTTGTGTGCAGGCACATACAACACTCACTTGCACACACTGTTCACTGTCTCGCTCTTTCTTGTAAAACTTTATCAGCACCGCACATTCAACCCCTAGTAGGTCGACTCTGTGTCGTGGGGGGTAGTAGAACTCTGAGAAAAACAACAAAATTAATTTAATTTTGTATAGGAGTCTCGCTCCCTAAAATCGATTTGTAATTATGTGAGACGACGACAACGGGCGCAGACGACGGCAACGGCGATGGCGAACACTGAAAGATACATTCCATTCCGCGAGAAAACGTCAACTTCAACTATACTTAGGCACACAATGTAGATAAGTGTAAACAAAAGCACTTTTATGTATAAAGATATATTACGGGGATATAAAGTTGAACACTGAACTGTTTTTGTTTATCAGGGGCGCGGTATAAAGGGGCGCAACAAGAACGTGCTGAAGCGTTTGTCCTTACGCACTAAACACTCTTCACAGGCCGACAGTCAGACATGGACTGAAATGCACTGACAGCAATGAACAGTGTGTAACGGAACATGAGAGAGTGTTGATAAATTTTGATTGAAGTGTGAGTGTTAAATGATGTGATTGTGTGTGTGGCTTAAGAGATATACGGTAGTGTGAGTGTGAAATGGAAATGGTGTCTTTTTTAAGGGAAAATATGGAACAAAACAAAATTGTATCTTTAAAGAGAGAGTAGCCAAAAAAGAAGTCTCTAAAGAGGAAATCCAAAGAGAAAAAGAAAGCAGAGGCATTTAGAAAAAAGAAGTTTTCTTATAACTTCTCTTGGCTAAAAGAGCTTAGAGATCGTTATTATTGCTACGGCCATGATTGGTAGAATATTTGAATAAAAAAATGTAGTTCTGAAACAGTTTTTTTAAAGACTGTTTATTCTGTAAGCTATGGACGACTTCGAGAAGCTATTAGACATGCCTACCTGCAATGTCGACCATATTTTTCGAGGAACTATATTTTGGCTCAAATGGATTTTGATAGTTCGGCAACTAAAATGAAGGCACATCCGCATCGGTAGTCCAAGTATTCATCAAATGAATAATGTTCAAAAAACCATTAATTCTGCTGAAATCCTTTATGGACCAGTCAATGGTGAAGTTTAGTTAGCTTCATCGCTTGAAGCGAATAAAGCGATACGCAACAAGGTTTTATCGGTACCGGTTCATTATCTGCTTTTAACCAATTACAAGAAAACACATTTCCTTGCAGCAGCTTGCTTCAAAAAATGTGACCAACCAAACCAAAATAAAAGCAAATAAAAGCAAAGAAGTGACTTAGATGGCGCTATGACGAACAGTTTTCGTATTTGCCAAATTTAAACCTAAAAAAGGCCTAAGGTCTTCCAATAGGGACTTCCGAACTTTGACAGTTGATAGCGGCCATATTGTTGAAGATACATCTGTCAAAATAGCTGTCATTTATTCAGCCTGTTTTGCCAAATCACCATGGACGGATATAACGTTCAACAACACGTGCAAATAATAAAATTGTTTTTATAATTGTGCGATTTGACCCCGTTAGACTTTTTCTTGTGGAGTTTTCTGAAGTCGTAGATCTATGCGAATAAGCCACAAACCACAGCCGCCCTAAAAGCCAACATAACCCATGTCATCGGTCAAATTCAGCCTGATTTATGCGCCAGAGTCATGGAAAATTGCACATTTCGGATGCGCGCCACTCAAAGAAGCCGGACATTTGAACGATGTTATATTCCATACATAATGGCATCGATAGGCCTTTCAAACGAATAAAAAATGTCGATGATATTCATACGCACTTTGTTTTATTTAAATTTAAAGATAGGAAGCGCTTAATGACAGACCCTTTAGTGAATATGTACAAAGTCCCGATAAACTTAAGGTTCCAGATTAAACATTATAGCGGAATCTGCTACCAGCAGACTACTTTCCTGTAAATGCTGTCAAAAAAGCAATAGTCAAGGAGCTATAATTGTGCCTTTAAGATAATAAAGGCTGCGCCGATGAGACACATTTCTTTGCTCTAATCAGGTAGCATAGTTTCATGAACGGAGATTTTATAATTTTAAATTTGTTGCCAAGAGGATACATGGTTTCCTGTTTCCTGTTGCTTGATACTTTGAATATCCATTTAAAGTTGCGGTAAAGTACGCGTAGATATCGAAGACCATATCACTGACCATAGATGTTAGTCACCAAGCACAATTTTAAACAAAAGGAAATACTGAAAAGGGGCAACAATTTGTTTTATTTTTCTTTCCCAAGACCTTGTATACGTTATACAAGCCACAATGCCTGCGATGTCGAATTTAGTGCGATTCATACAACTTAAATGAGTAAATGGGAATGTACTTTAGAAATTTCAATACGATATAACAAAACTAGAGGAAGCGAGGTGGAATTGTCAAGTTTGGGAAGTATTTGGTGGACTACGTTCATCCCAGCGTCAATTTTAAGACTAACAAACAAAATTCTTGGATTTGGTGTAGAGTCCTAGAGTGATTTTGCAACTGTGAATGGCATTGGTGATGCCCGAAACTGTGTAGCCACAAGATGTGGGTCTAGTATAGGTACATCGATATGGCCTGTCACTCAATGAAAAAAGTAATTGAGGTGTTGCGACAACAATTTCCGGGCTGCATTGTATTCCAAAGAGCCGATAGGAGCTGGCCAACAAGATTAGAAGCCGTGCGAATTCTTTTGCGGAATTCAGTAAAACTCCGGCCTTGTGCTAGCAAACCACAAGCAATTACTGAGCTCTACGCTGGGACCAACTCGTAATTCGTTTGATTTTACCATATTAACTCGGTATTCGGGGTTCGAATCCCACGGTCCCACCTCTCGTGAGTGTCTGACAAACGTCCAAAAGTAATAACTGCCATGAAAAAGATTCTAAAAAAATGCTTTCGGATATGGCTCTAAACTGTAGGTCCCTTCCAATTGTGTTAGCTAGGCCCTGGACCACATACAGTCTGTTGCACCAAGTATTTGTATTTGTAACTCTCAAATACCACACCCATTTTAAGTGAAATGTTTTTTAAAAGAGTCTCAAAACTTTCGGTACCTCTGCTATCCGGTCAGCCTTCATTTTGTGTAGTCTATTCAACACTTGTACTCTATATAGAAATTTATTTTAAAAATCAGTGTTCTTTTCAAATCCAAATTTGTGAATTCAATGTCATTCACAGCAAGATGGTCTCTTCTTCTTATTCTTCTTCTTTCTAGCCTTGTGTCCCAATTAGTTGGGGTCGGCTCTCCTTGTCCTGAGTCTCCACGAACGCCTATCCTGAGTTGTCTCGTTTAAGAGATTATCTTCCCCTATGTCGTTCTTTGGTCTTCCCCTTCTATTCGGTCCATCGTCTAAAGCCATCGCTGTTTTGACAATGTGGCATTTCTTAGCATAACGTGCCCGTACCATCGTAGTCTCCGCTCTTTCAGCTTTTCTTGTATTAGTGCAACTTAGAAGTTTCCCCTGGTGTAATCGTTGCGCACTTTGTCCCTGAGTGTAAGCCCAGCTGACCATCGTAGCATTCTCATTTCCGCGGTAGAGATCTTGTTTTCATGCATTTTCAATGCTGCTCGACATTCCGATCCATACATTATTGCTGGTCTAACCACCGTCTTATAGATTTTTCCTCTCAGTTTCAGGGGCATTGAACCATCCAGCGTTTATCCTGCTTGTTACATCATCATCAACTGTGCCATCGTCGCTAATAATTGAGCCGAGATATTTGACAGATACTAAGCTCGTTATTCGTTCGGCATTCATTGGTCCTGCCGTTCTTGTTTCACAGAAGGGAAGGTATAAGTTTCGGTTTTCTGAACGCTTATGCATAAGCCATGTTTTGTAATCGCTTCGTTCCACATACTAAGTTGTTGCTTAACTAATATATTGTCGCCAATAAATATTATGTCAACTGCATACAGCATATTCCATGGCACTGGTTGTTGAATATCAGCTGATATGAATTTCATAATAAGAATTAACAAGATGGGCTCTGTCCGCCCAAATCATTGAAAACTATGCGTAAAGATATTAAACATCCTTAAAAATACAACTGAAGTAGTAGAATGATTCTTTTTTTTAAGGAAAACTGTTGTTAAGTGATTTATTTTTGACTTAATGGGTACGTGACTAGGCCAAATTTTGACATATACAGCGGAATCAATCCTGAGAGGCAATTCACCAGAGTCCATTGCATCCAGGAAAGTTCACTTCATTGGATGCCTTCTTTCAAAAATACAGCCAGACAGTGTGTTATTGTCAATGGCTTCACAGAACGATGGTATCATTGGAGATACCTACGTACATATGTATGTATGTATATAAAACCACTGGTTTATGCTGACACCATAACTATGATTTCCGCATTGTAAGCGAACATAACTAGCGTTTTTTGATGAAATAAGACCTCGATTACTGGAAAAAGTGACCTAAAATTGGACTGACAGTATGAGGTTTATCAGAGCCTGTCGGTAAAAAAGTGCTCTTTTAAATGGCCCATTTGTCGACAATGGCACCTCCAACGTACTTAAAATATTGTCAGATATGTACACATGTATGTATAGTTAAGCTTTTGCAGTAAGTAATGGATCGACTTACGCTTGAACAATGGCTGTTGGCAATGGCAGAAACTGTAGGTACTAAAGAAATTTTTAGTCGAAATGAAGCTCCTTCGGAAACTTGTGTAACGAAATTCATTAAGATAGTTCGTGAAACTGACATGAATAGGAAAAGCTATCTGTGTGCTCGTCCAGCGAGCATATGCGAAAGAATTGCTGCTGTCACCAAAAAGTGTGAATAAAAATAAAAATCCAAGAAACACAATAACTGACTATCAGTAGCACTTTTTTACGCAGAATATTGTACATTGTATATCGATCATTTGCTTACAAGGTTCAGCTCAGGCACAAATTGAAACAAAGATAACTTGGAAAATTGCGTCGCAATTTATCGGTTGAAGCTTAGTTTCATCTCGGAGAATCAGTTTGGTGTACGTTATTAGTGGAATGCGCTATAAGGCTGTTAAAGACCTCTGTAACTCCAAACAATTTTTCGCGAAATAGAGCAATAAACAAAAGACTACGAAATTAAGTTGACAGAATGGACTATTAACAAGCCAGCCGCAGCAGCCTATAAAATGAAAATATTTTCAATAAAGCAACATCATTTATTTAACCATTTTCTGGGGTCTGTGTGACCCCATAATGACGTTTAAAAGCTAAAATTAATAGCAACTTATCTACTTCACTCAGGGAGATAGACGTTTAATCTTAATACAAGGTGGCGCGCCCAATCGGAAGGTGCTCTCATTTTTGCAAATGGCGTCTTATCGCGACTTTAACATTTGTGAAGTAAACAGAAGTAGAATACACGTAGACAAACATGGATTAATGTACTCTTCAGGAATACTGACATAAGTATGTCAATGTTTTTGACAAATAATCGGTCGATGGTTTTGGCTGTGTGTGGCACCAACTGGGCAAACATTGTGACGTTTAGCCGTTGCCTCGAGGAGATTGACAATATGGGAAGGAAGCAGACGTTCGGTCGAGAACATCGCTGCTGAGGGTGCAGAAGTTGAAGAGGACCCCAAACATCTACGTAACGATAATAGATAATGAGATTAACGGTGAAGGATCTTTTTTTTTCAAGGCTAACTAACTAACTAAGACTGTTACTGTGACTGGTACAGAACCATGATCAACGACTTCTTGCCGCCTTAAATTGACGAACTGTGTTTGAAGAACATGTGGTTGCATCAGGACCGTGCCACCCGGCCACTTAGTCCCCATTTGGCGATTTACATCAGCCCACAAGATCGCCCGGGTTATTTTGAAGTCACGGATCTCTCCGAACATCAGATCTTGGACGCCTCAATGGAGACAATCCGACGTGGAAAAGTGGAGGAAGTGGAGAAGTTATCACCACAAGTTTTGACGAAAAACACTGTGGTACGAGCTCGAATGTGCATCAATTTAGGTGGCGGCCACTTGACCGATATTATATTCGTGACTCAATGGAAAAAAATGTTAACTTCTAAATAAACATAATCAACAAGGAGAAATAATTCTTATTATTCGCAAACAAAATTACTGCCCCAAGAAATGAATGAGGACTCTTGCGCCACCTTGTATTTTGTAAATTTTTAAAATAAGCTTAAGGGTAAGCAATTTTATACCCTTGTACAAAAATTTATTAAAAACATTCCAACATAATTAGAGCTCGCGTCCGTCGACGAATACTCAAATTTCTCTTCTTCCCCAACCTTCACCTGCCGAATCTCTTCATTTTCATCTTTCATGTGCGAATAATCTCATATTTTTGAAATATTTCTCTCTTCCACTCGGATTTAAAGAGCACATAGCACGATTTGACGACTCTTCACATAAAAATTGCAGCCAGCAGCAGCACAGCAAAGAAACTTTTTATTTTTTGCACAGAAAATTAAAAAAAAAAAAAAAAACTTAGTAAAACAAAAACTACACTTTAAAATGTCCACTACATGAGCACTAGTTTTAAGACCAAACACTATCAAGCAATCTTCTTGACACGCCCAATTTACACATGTGTATACCGAGCCCCACCATTTGTTTCATTGTGTTGGCGTCAAGATCAAAGAAGAAACCATAGCAGGTGCAAGCATACATCAGAGTGAATGCGAAAAAAAAAAACGAAAGGAGAAATTCAAATCGGCAAAAAAAGAGCAAATTCATTCATTATACAAAAATGACGTCAGAGGGCGGTGCTTCTGCCAACAAAGTCACGTGCTCTGGCCATCGAGCACTTGGCCAATTTGTTTACCTGTGGCCATGAGCTGCATGTGTGCCGTTGGATGCATGCGTTTTCACGACGGTCATAGTGGTACACACACACACACGGGCTTAAGTCTCATACGTGCTGGGCGATAGTAAAAATACAAAGACACAAAATATGGGGGAAAATGCCGTGTGAAATTACTGTTATTGTTATTCATCAATTTTTATTGTGAGAATATATTTCTGGATTTTTTTTTCTCTCCTCAGATTTATTACAGATTCGTAAGAGCAGGTAAGTTATGCTCACGAAATGTGTTATTGTATCTAGCACTGTTGCTGGAACGTTCGAAAGATTTACACTTTTAATTATAATTCCGTACTGTGGGGTAATATTTTACGCTGGCAGATTTGAATGATCTGTCATGTCGGTCTTGATATTTCTCTTATGGTTATGCATTGCTTTGCGCTTACAAATACATAACTGTTCATAAGTATGTGTATGTAAATATGTACATAGCCTTACCTATTTGCGGAAGACTTCCGTAACTTAAAAAACCAGCATTTCCTCTGTACAACCATTGATCTAAAAACTGATGAGTTAGTCGCCAATTGTTTTTCAATACGGCCGCGGCGTTGGCAATCGGTGGTACACGACCCCATAATCCGGTTAACTGCGTTAAATTAATTAGATAGGTTTAGTGAAAGGTTATTCATGGCTGCTGATAGGCGTTCATAAGATACAAACGACCGCTGGGGGTCACGCAGTGTCTTCCACAGAGCGCGAAGGATCTGTCATGAATGGGTGAGAGGGTTTGTCAAATGTATAGGTCCTATTCGTCATCACCAAAATGCTTTCCACGTACATATGTATACAAAAGTGAATAAGTGAAACAGACTATAACTAGATGCGAGAACAGGACTGTAAGGTGGACTTCGTGGAGGGCACATGACTTCGAAGCCCCCATGACAATGTGCATTGTTATAAAGAGCACACTTAGGTTTCTAAATCATAAGCGCAGTATTCTCCTGCAATGCCTTTTGGTTTATAATTTATAAGCAGGATTCCCTGTGAATCTCAAAGTCAATTGACATGATCAGGATGAAGCAGGATCACTCCTTTTGTGCTATTGCATTAACGCCGCCTTTGACTCAGGGTCATAATAATGAACTCCAATAGCAATTTTGTTGATAACTTCTGCTATATTGCCACGCAGCTCCGAAAACTGTTTACAACATTCCACACTGTAGTTTCTTGGCTGCATACCACAGACTTTAACTCATAATCAACATGAAGCTTCGCAAATGGTACAATTTATTCTTATATTTATGCAGCACTAATATTTGCCAGAGCCCTAAAAACCATTTCCTAGAAAAATCCTTTCTATACTGAATAGGGAAGAGTATATAGAGCTTTCCGGACTGTGATAGGATATGCGAAATGCAATATTGCGAGAGTTTTTCATGTGAATATTTTCGTCGACGAATGTCATGACTCCACAGACCTGGAAATTCTAACACTCTATAGAAGAACACAAAAAAGATCCCAAAGTCTGACTGAAAGGCAACATAGAACTCATTTCCAAGAGGAAAGATGAATCCACCGCTGGATAGCGAATATAACAACACGAACGAACCTGCATCACGAAGAAGTTGATTTCTGTCTAAGTTATGTAGCTATTAACAGGTACGGCTGTTATAGAGCCTGCTTTTATAGACGCTGACACTACGACACCTCCATCCATCCAACTGGAATAGGAATTTTTCCACTTTCTGCGCAGCGAAAAAGCCTAGAAGAATTATTGTAAGAGAACCTAAGATCCAAGGGTAAACCAGAAGCAAAATTGAGCCTTTTGATAAACGTCAATAATATCTTAGGTCCACCATCTAGCACTACAAAGAATAAAATGGTCAAATGTGACTACCTCAAGCGTGTAAAGATTCACTCGGAAAGAACTGATGCATTCGAAAAGCTGGCTGCGAGTTCTGTCGGCTCCATTCCATAAACTCTGAACAGATTTCGATGACATTTTTTTATTGGTTGGAGCAAGTGGTTGGATTACTAAAATTCAAAAACAGCAGCAAATTCTCGGCCTCAGCGATGAAAAAATACAAATTCTTGGCGCAACTTCTCGCCTAGCTTCTCGCCACCATTCGTGTTGTGCGTGTTATATTTTTCACACAAATGGAAGGGACCTACAGCTTAGAGCCATATCCGAAAGGCAAATTGAGAAGCTTTCTCTTGACAGTTATTACTCTCGGACGTTTGTCAGACATTCGCGAGAGGTGGGACCGCGAAAAATTGTTTGGTGTTCTCTGGGATTCGAACCTAGAACCTCACCCTCAGCGATCCAACGCACTAACCACTTGAGCCACGGCCCCTCAGTGATGAGGTGATCCAAAATAGAGCGACTTGTAGAAGGATATTGAGGTCCTCAAACTTAACCAACCCCACAAGCGGCGCAGTAGCAAGGCAGATACGTCGGATTTATTTCAACGTTATATATTTCAACGGTTAATAAAAGAAAAAGAAGAAGAAGGTCAGAAGGATAGAAATATTTTGGCAACCATTTTTGCGGGACGTGTGGGGAAGCGATTTGAGTCTTGAAACTTAAGCTTTGAAAGCCAATAGTTTTACTTTCTCCCGTCAAAATTAGAAGGGTGATCAAAAATAATTAATTTACGAATAGCACATCTCTTCAAGTATCTGGAAATTTCGTGGTCATAATGCAATGAAAAATTCAATTTACTGTCAAATATGACCCCGAGATCTTTCATTTCATCGAAGCGGTGAAGTTTTAAATCGTGAAGCGTCATTGTAATGCATTACCCTGAAAACATCTTACATTTGGAAATAAAAAGTTCCCAAGGGTTATAACTACTCCATTCAGACAGCTTATTAATATCTGACAGAAATCGAATGCAGTCAGTTGTATTATTTGTTCATGAAAATAAATTTAGATCATCTGCGAAAGTTCGAGGACACCATTTACAAAAAAATTAAATAGCAACGGGCTCAAATGACGACTTTCATTTCCTTATCCCCAAAAGAAAGTTTTTCCTTCAATGCTTTGGAACAATTTAGGAATTACAGAAACTTTCGATGTGGGTCGATAATTTTAATCGTTTTGTCTCGAATTTCAAAATTGAAATTATAAAAGAATATTTTCATTCATAAGGAAAATTTCCAGTTGCAAGTGACTGGTTAATATTATTGATATCACCGCCGGAACTCCATCTGGCTCTGGGTTGCTATTCAAATTAAGTTTCTCTAATGCTTTCTTTAGTGGCATCTCTATTCGAAAACTATAACGCACCTACATACATCCAATATTTTAGAAATATTAGAGTGATAGTTCACCGTTAACGGCACTTGAAACTTACTATACACCGATTGGAAAATTTAGCAAATAAGTCGAAATTGTTTTTCAAATCTGCTGAAGTTACATTTCTAAACTCCATTACCTTAGACAAGCTTACGGCACAAATATATCGAAACCAGAATTGAGTTTTCCCAAAAAATACGTCATAATTTCCTTTCAATTTCGGGAATCTTATTAGTGTATCCCAATGTCGCAATTAAAACTGTTTAAATAAGCCTTAAATGCATAAAATTGTTTTGTGGAAAGTGATACATTAACACGGAGTTATTGTTAAGGGGTGATCCAATTTAAGCTTCCGATTTTGATTTTTTTTTAAATACAAATTTAAGAAAATTGTCGGATTCTTAATTTTTATTAACCAAAAATGTTTGTAGTTGATTATTTATGGAAAATAATAGGCACCACTGCACCTTCTGCAGATCTTTCGAGTTAATTTTCGATGACTTTTGCGGAAATGTCAGGTGGTATGTCAACTATAACTTGGCGGATGGTGGTTTTTATTGCTTCAATCTTTGGGGTTTAGGAATTTTAAAGTAAACCCATAAACAAATTCAACGGCGTTGAATCGCATTATCTTGGAGGCCAGTTGACGTCAGCAGAGCGTGGAATAATGCGACCTGGGACACGCAAAACATTTAACGTTGTACCTGATGTGTGGCAAGTGCCGTCTTATTGGAACTACATATCTCCCACACCAATATCTTCGATTTAGTACCAGGAATACTCGATTATCCTGGTCACCACGGTCACCATTAACTGTTACGACCTTCATCACTTCCAAAAAATTAGGCCCAATAACACAGCCTGACCACAATGCGAACAGTTTCTTTTTGGGCAGGTAATGGTGTCTTTTGACTCACATGAGGATACTCTTCGCCTTATATGCGTCAGAGATGTGGAAATGTGCTTCATCGAAGAAGACGATTTTAATTAAAAAATCAGCATCAACTTCCTGCTGCTCTAACACCCAATCTGCGTAAAATCTTCTCTGTTCAAAGATTTTGGGCTTCAGGTCTTGTGTTAACAGAATCGTCTACGGGTAACGGTACAGGTCCTGGGTCAAAATGCGAAAAAGGGAGCCATTAGATACACAGGCCTTACTCTATCTGCAATGCTTCCAGTCCCTTTAAATTTTTCACTACATCCCGAATTCCTCGCTCAGTAGACCGATTAAATTAATAAAAAATTTCTGTCAATTTTGATACACAGTTCGTACAGAACTGTTATTTTTGTAGAGCAATTGAGCAATTTTTGAGTTGATTGGTGGTTAAATGTGTTGTGGCAAACTAACTTGAGACACTTTGAAAATAGGTGCTTTTTGACAGCTGCTTGATTTAAGGTGCTGCCAAGGTAGGAAGCACGAACTGAATCATGATGAGTCAAAGATCTCAATCATTCCATAAAATGTGTGCGTGCATTAGGAGAACAATATCATATTGGCCGGTCTTAGAATGCAACGAAAATTTTCTTCGTTTCTGTAATCATACCACAAACATTCCGATAATAAACAGAGTATTCAACAACGGAAGTGCTTATAAACATTGCTGATTAATGTGCTGATCTTTGATCTTCGGATAAACGAATAAACGAAAAAATGTGTCTCATCAACAAAAAATCGATCACGGTATTAGACAGCAGGGGACTTGGGTAACCACCTTGGCGCATTCCTACATTAATTTCGAATTCGCCGGTTTCTCCCGCTTTGAAGCTTTTCCGATTAGATATTTGCAGTAGAGTATCTCCTCCGGTCCAGCTGCCCCAATGGAACGTTGTGTCTGCAGGTGTGGATCTGCTTTTGATGAAAGATACGTGGTCAAGATACGAGGCGTAGCTTAACACTCTAAATAGGCCTGATATGATACCGTACAGATCAAACTGAGAGGGCTCTGTAATACTCATTCAGATGCCTCAGGCAGCAAGTGGAGGCAATTTATGGGAACATTATAGAGACGTCTGTATATCCTTACTGTTCTCGGGAAGAGTCTGCTTTTACACCAGGTGCTCAGTCCATATCACTAAAGCATCCTCTAAATTGTAGAGACTTTGGTTTCACTTTAGAATTAGTCACGGTGACTTTAATCGTGGCCAGCATTGACTTGATTCTCCCGTTGACTTGATACCTTGATTGCCAGCTCTATAGTGCACCCAGCTAAATAGTACGTGATGTGTCCTCTTAATTCATCTACACGCCTGCCCACTACCATGTGCAGTGATTCTAAAACGTAGCCTTAAATTTAGTTTTTTTCTTAATAATGTTCACAAGGTGACTCCAAATATTATCTTGCTTCTAGGCACAAGGACATTACGCTTCTATTAGATCTTACTCGCCGCCACTCAGACCACATAAGTGTACTTGTAGCTATGAATTGAAAGCCATTTCAAAAATGGATGCAATTTGGCAAAAATTCGTGCGCCCATCATTCAATATCACGATTCAAGCACATTTGAAACATAAAACTATTTTTTTACCATACAGACCCACAATTACGACTTTTCAATTCTATTAACTTAACTTAGATTGGATCAACCCCTAGAAGCAAAGTAAAAAAATAAAACATAAATTTACCCAACCATATGTCTCCTCCCTAAGGACACATTGGATCGCCCATTTGTAGGCGGAATAACGAACACATTTCTGCCAAACGCAGAAAGAATAACAAAAACTAGCCGCTGTACCTAAGAGTTGCAAAATAAAAAGAACACCCAAGATAGCCAGATTCAAAAGACACCCTTCTACGTCCAACTGGCACATGCAAAACAAACACAAAAAGAAAACACTATTTTGTAACAATCAACCGGGGTCTTTCCCTACGACTATACTCACACATCTGCAAACCAGAAACCTCTTCTGAACAATGACGATGATGAAAAAGAACTTCAAAGTAAAAATATTGAAATTGCATAAGGACAACAACTGCCGCAGAAACAAGGAAGAAAAAACAAAAATAAAAAAGGAGAAAAATTCAACAATGAAATCGAAAATATCGCTGCTGTTCAAATATCCAAAGAGTAAGGGTGACCCCCCCCCCCTAAAATGAACGAATTCCTGGGAAAACCCCCAAACCCAGGACCATTACCTACACCATCACACCCGTAGGTACCATTACTCAGCATCACCATCGTCATCATCACCGTCGCCCAGCTTTGAACAAAGCGGCGGCGTTGGCGGTGACGGCGGCAAAGGCAGTGGTAGTAGCAGCAGCGGTAAAAGCAATAAGAACATTAATGCCTGCACCCTTGGTCATACTGCCATGCAACAGATACATAACTACGTTTAGGAGAGAAATAGCTTGGTAAGGCAAGCAAAGCATTTTCCCTCCTTTAACGAATGGCCACCCAAAAACATTTGTTTCTTTAGCTCGGCGCTAGGTTGGTCTCGTCTACTCGGGTCTCCTTTCAGCCACCTCCTCCGCCTCCAGCTGAAACTTCAACTCTCTACCTCATGTGTGTGCCACTGATGTGCGTTGTGTATCTATTGATTCTGCAAAAAAGTTTCGCCCTCGCAATAAGGTTGGCTATGTTGAAGGCGAAGCTTTTCGGCCAGTAGGAGAAAGAAGGTCTACTGGTTTCGTGTATATATGTCGCGGTATTGGAGGCTGGTCGAAATATCTACCCGACAGCAATCGCAATCGCAGCTCCGGTTTCTCTGCCTTTGCTGCTGCTGCTGCTATTTGAGAAAACTTTTAGAAAACCGAATTTCCGGGAATCTCCATAACAACGTATGCGAGACAGGGTGTCACGTAAATAGTTTTCGGTTTCTTGATACGTTTTTTAATGGTGATGGACGCATGTGAGTGAGATTGCAATCACTTCCAAACACATCACTAATCTGACAAGGCTCAGGCTTTGTATGATATCTTAGCAGGTAAATAAGTTCCTGCCTTAAATACTATTTCCTTTAACTATAGCTTGAGGGCAAAGGTTACTATGTGGATCCTGAAGATGATGAATTCAGCTTTGCTCGGTTTTTCTTAGTTTTCATATTCGGAAGAATTCACAGATGAAGTAGTTCAGACTCTTTACTTCTTTCTGCCTATCGCAGTCGTGGTCAGGTTCCGGTTGTTCTCTTCTGAAGTATGTTTGTCTAAGATGATGTTTTCGTACACAGAACATTCATAAAACTTCAGCTAGGAAATCTTGGTCTTGTCAAAGCGTGAACTTTTGGATTTATTGCTTCTTACAGAATGAGACATCTAGGCTCAGCAACCAACAACATTGCCATGCGTATATTCAAATCAGATGCAAAACCCTACCGACCTTCACTCGATGTGCAATATCGTCATTGTAGCTTCTCGTCTCATTTCCGATTGAGCCCAAGTAATTAAATTTATTGCATCTCGAAACAATTACTCAGTCCAAAAGGATATTCGGTGTCGGGTTTGTGTGTTCCGAACAACGGAAATGCAAATAACACCATCGCCGGCAAAAAAAAAGTGTGTCAACAAATCGATCACGGTGTTGAAAAGCAAGGGACTTGGCTACCTACCTTGGTGCACTCCTACTTTAACTTCGAATACGCCGGTTATTTCTGTTGTGCTAACGTACGTTTCCGATAGTTTTGAGATCCCAGCGCAGTCCGTCTCATGGAACTCTGCACGGCATCGCAATGTTTTCCCACTAAATCGCGTCGTAATTATATTTGCCTCGGAAAAACCCGCATTGACTCTCGTAGATTTTAACAATATTTCGCTGTGGAATGCCCACAACTCGCTAGTAAATTTTTATTCCAAGGACCATTAGCTTCACTGATCGACAATTGTTGCAGTTTTCTGCCCTTGCATTCACACTGTGGAACAAGAAAATTTTCCCTCCCTCCGCATTGCGAGCCATTTTGAACCTATTTCGCTGATTTCACTGGCCATACTTCCAAAGGTATTTAATCAGTCCCGTCTGTCCCTCCTTGATTCAATCATTGTACAGGTCTTGTATTTTCTAGCGAAGTATTGAAGAACTGGCCAATTCCTTAGATTCTTATAAAAATAGTCGCCATGCCTTTCTAAGAGTGAAACGCTGACACAAATTGCATACACAAATGGATTTATCTTCCTGTAAAACGTAGAAATATGAATAACTTTCAACTAATTTCTCATTGTTTTCGAATCACCCAGTGGACTTGAAAATCAGTAGCAAAGTAAGCAGCAAAAGCATCACTATCATCAGAAGCAAGCAACCGTCAGGTATCCTATCACTACCGTTAGCCCCAGCCTACTTTCCTAGCGCATTGCTCGATTAAGTCCCCCCGTATTTTTCTTTTCTACATTTGGTCTGCCTTCCTTCTGCCTTCATCTTGTCCACTTTTTGCAAATACTCACATGTACGTCGGCACCCACCATCGCGTCGTTCCTAGGCAGTGCCAACCTCCATTACCAACCTACTGCACCGTGTGATAGAGAAACCTACACACAGGATATTTTGCGCAAAGAATTAAAAGAAGGCCAAGATACAGTTGGACGCTACAAATACCAGTTGCTATATGCGTACACACACGTATTAGTTTTTGCTTACCATGGGAGATATGGTCATACCGAGCAGCGATTATGTTCAAAGAGAGAGAGAAACACGAAAGAAGGAAGGAAGGCTTGCGTGCAAGACTGCTTGTTGTTTTGTCCTGCGAAACAAAATAAAATCACCAGCTCCACTATGCAATCCTTTCGATCACAGTGCCTCTGCCTACCATTGCATATGCTCTATCGATTCTTTTCGGTCATCTTTCGCCATAGCCATTTTCCCCTAATTCTAGAAATCCTAGTCGATGAAGGATACGAGTACAAGGAGGGAGAATCTATTTCTCACTCTTTGGTGTACGTTCATATACGAGTATGGTGCGTTCGCCGTGGTTCTGCGGTTCTTTATCCTTGATGACTTACTATTCGTTAGAGTGTGTGAGTTTGGATAGCCTTACGTTGCTTGTTTTTAGCCTATGCTGCGTCCTTTTGAGCATCATCACAAATACAATTTCATTCTAAGATATAGAGGGAACCTATTGATGTACGAGTATGTGCTTTGTGCATACTATATTGAGAGGTGCTTTCGTTGGAAATATCACACAACACGTTGGCGGCTTATGCTCCCAAAATAAAAAGTTCTCCGGCCTATAAGAATATGCGCGTGTCTACATAATGCACAAGAACGTTATAAGTACCTAATGGGTGAACCTCTCACTCTATTCTATTTGAGTGAAATTAAAACTCCCCCCACACTTTTTAAGGACTCTTAACTTGAGTCAAAGGAGCACGCTTGTGTACGGAATCAATTCGCACTAATGTGCTCATTATAATTATTTTATAAGGATTGTTCAAATTATAAAATAGATCATGTCTGCTATACCATATCGACCTGGCCGTTTATTGACTGACGTTGAATACGAAAATTTTTTGAACAGAAAACCAGAAACGCCCAAGAGAGCCAGGGCACCGCTCGTTTTTATGCTGTTACAGATGGCAGTGTTTCACGTCGTAGAAAATAAGTACGAAAAATTTTTTTCCTCTTTTTTGTCTCATCATTTTTGGATTACAGTCTCCCGTCGCGTTTTTGCGGGATGTAAAGTTCAAAATTGTAGTAAATACCTCTGCTTATACACGACCGGTTTTATAAAAAAAAAAATCCTGAAAAATTTTGGTCATAGACTTATTGCCGATGTAGACGACCAAACAATCTTACTGCATTCGTCTAAATTTAGAATACCAATCTAGGACTCCAATTCTAGGGTGTTTTTCTCAAAACATTTTGATGACCTTCATATTTTTGAAGTATTTTACAAACGTTTACTTGAGGACCGATCGCCATAGGCAACTGTCCCCTTCCTTAAGCTTTTAGAAAATCTGGAACAAAAGTGACTGCTCTGGAGCAGTACTCAGGGCGTATTGCATTCCAAGGTGTTCGGAGGATTCGTCCGTCGATAGTAAACTATTGGTAAATGTAACTGGAGCAAATAGAAAGTATATCTTTCCGTCGGTATGTGCACTCTACTGCTGCTTTAGAGCCTCGTTGAATATAATAGAGGTCTTGATTCTATGGGGTAACAACTCCAGGTAAAAAGCATTAAAAAAAGGTTGACGATGTCCTTTAAATTTAGTCAGAGTTACAGGTTTTTTGCCGACAAATTTATTAGGCTTATCTTCTTTTTTATAGTGTTCTCAACTCCGCTATAATATTTCCACCACAGCGTTAATAAAAGGAGATTTATGTGGCCTTGCTGGGTCATATCCAGGGCAGGATTTAGATGGTTAGAGCTATGGGGTGATGAGATTATTGTGTGAAATGATCGTGACGGAATCCCATTCTAAATTCACTTGGTCGGGTATAAAGGCTGTCTGATAACAAAAAACATTGCAGGGCTTCCTCCTATTACCGGTCATATCGCGCCATCAATCTTTACTTCGAACTGCTTGAATTTAAGGTTCTTCTGAATGAATCTCGAGTAAGTCTCCACATTCCAACGCACATTCTTTGTTTTCCTGTAACACTTGGATAATTGTCGGCAGTGTATGATTCCAAAAGACGGGAGATTAATAACCAGTACCATTTGGCACTTACCAATGACCAAAGACGTACACCGATTTTCCTTTACAAACTCTTCCTGGTCTTAAAAGGATCAGAATAAATCCCCTGCTGCTTTCAATAATGTACTCGAAATGCTTGCTCTGTCTGTCTAATTGCACTATTATGAGTTGGACTAGTGAAGCAATATAAATATGTAGGTTCCGCATCTTCTTTACTCATTTCGCAGAACGAACAATGAGGAGAATTATATTGCTTAGATCTGTGCTTTAAGAAGCCCATTTTATCATGCTTGCGTCTGTTTATGTCGATATAATTTCCTACGTTAATGTAATTTCTTCATGCTCTTCGCTGAGATAGCTACAGCTTCCTGACTTATTTTTTTCATAAATGTGTTACAACTCTTCGGCAAATATATCCACTGGTAGCATTCCTGCAGCTTGCGATACTGAATGAAAAGCAGCGCTTTCTCTTACGCATATAAGAAATCATATGATTTCCGAAGCTGCGAAAAGTGGCGCAAGGTGCCTCGGATTCCTCAAGAGGTGTAAACGTTTTTTCAGTCCTGCAGACTTGGCTACTATCTATAAGGCTTATATTCGTCCGAAACTCGAATACAACTTACATGTTTGGGCGGGAGCTCTCGCAACTTGTTTGAGTTTACTAGATTGCTTCCAGCGTCAGGCATGTAGATTGATTGATGACCCGTCAATTTGCAACCAAATCCCTTCTCTGGAGCACCGTCGGGATGTTGGATGCTTATGGGTCCCGTACCGATGTTTCCACCACAGACGCTCGGATGAAATCTATAGTTGTGTCCCGCCTGTCCGTCAGTTTAATCGTACTACACGAGGGGCCTCTTCCGCGCACCCTTATTTTTTAAAATCTATCTTCGGTCGCACAGTGAAATTCAGAAATTCGTTCTTTAGCCACTCAACACGTATGTGGAATGACTTACCTTCCTCAGTGTTTCCATCAAATTATAATTTGCAAAGATTTAAGGTCAACGCGCATCGTCACTCACTCACTTTCCTTTTCCAATTTCTAACTTCCCTATATCATTTTCTTTCACTCCATCACTGGGTTTATAACTTTAAAGGACTTAAGTCCTAAGTGCTGAAGTTTATTTAAAAAAAAAAGGATGCAGAGCATAAATATGCAAACATATACGTGCCGAATACACATATGTATGTATAAGACTTCAGCCCCCTCATGATGAAAAACTACCAGAGTGATGGGATGCACGCCAGAGGTAGTTATAGACGTTTTGAGTAATTTAAGAAGATTTCCACTCTTAATGTAGCGAAAAAATGTCTTCGATGTGTCAGGGCCGCTGTAACCCATTTAAGTACTCGAGTCATATGCTTTAGTGAATTTATCTGTAGCACGCTGTCGCAACTGTGAAGAATCAAGATCTCTGTCGCCTTTGGTACTTGAATCAGTTTTATTAGGCTAGTTTGTTCTCAAGTGATTTCGCCTTAGTCGTAGGAAAGGACAACTCACTTACGCCAGGTGTGTTAAAAAATGATTGATAGATCTAACGACAGCGGTTGGGCCATATTTGAAAAGCTCTTACTGCCATTCCTTTAATTAGTGAAATAGGATAGGTTAAAGGAAGTGCATACACTGCGAGCTTTATAATTCTATTTTGAGAGATCGATACTCGTCTAGAGCACTGCTTGTCCATTTGCTTAAATGAACGGGAATATCGGGAATGGATTTCCTTGTAAAAGTTGATAAGCTTCAATGCAGTCTTTTCTATTCACTGCATTTCTTTATCAAAGCCTGCAATGATCATTTGAGATAAGGTTATGAAGCCAAAATCTGTTGAATTGGTTCGAGAGTTCTAAAATGTGTTTTTTTTATGAATCGCCAATTTTGCATCGCCATCACGCCCGGAGAAAGGAAGGTATAGTCGTCGCTCGTGCAAGTGCGGGTAAAAATCCAACTTCCTCTGTTTAAAGTCATTTTTAAGAGCGGGATGGTTTAAAAACTTTTGTTTACTAGATTTTGCTTAAGGAGTTGACCAGAAATCTAAAGCAACCAACCTTTTGCAGCATCAACGCTTTTCCCAAAAACAAAAAAAAAATGGTTCTTCGTACAAAATATTTGCTCAAAAAATATTGTTTGGTGTCTGTCTCTCTGTTTGCCGTTTTTGTATTTTTAAATATTCTTATTTAAGACCCAAGGATTTCAATCATCAAAATATAGTGGAGTCCAAAAAGTTGTAGGTCTAAAGTTGCTCCCAACTCAAGAATCATTGAATGGATTTAATGAATAAGTAAAGACATAATCACCTAACAAAGAAAGTCCAACGAATTTGAATAAGATTTGTGTTACTAAGTTTGCACTGATATGTGAATACTCGTAGTTTCACTGGAGCCTTTCTAATTTTCAAATATCAACAAGATATCGCTCTGCTATCATTTCGCAGATACATATGATCCGAATATTCTACGAACTCTTTTTAAAAGTTGATAGCCCGTCTGTGAATGCTGTCGCATAGAGTAGCAGAATGCTTTGGGACTGAATTTTAAATATAAGAACAGAACCCGAGCTCCGAGGTAAGCTTTGCCTAAGGAGAGGGCTATCTGTTTATTTGTAATTGCTATGAAAATTTGACCCCCTAAAGGGGTACCCTTCGAATTGTTTATGAAAAATAACTTCATTCAAATGACTTTCGCAAATATACATATCCAGCTCCGATGGATGATTTCCCAAGGTGCGTCTAATGTTTTTGAACTAAATAGAGTAATAAAGTTCTTGAATAGTGCCCCATAAAAAACGTCAAATCACAGCTGTGCGACGGTCAAAGCACTTCTCCAAAATGGCTGATAACACTGTTACCAAATTTACTGCTTAAAAATCGATTGTTTGACAGCTGGTGTGGTATGCAATCCTACTAGACCAGAGTCCGTTCAAGTACAAAGCACCCAATTGTGGCCACAAAAGAAATTGCGACCAATGATGCTACCACTCCAAAACCCATACCATAGAATCACTCTTCGAGGATGTATTGCCTTCTGTACGACTAAGAATGGATTTTTGGAGCCCCAAGTCCAACAGTTTTACTGTTGGCAAAAAGAGATCAAAACAATCTTCATCCGAAAGGTCGATTTTGCGATCAAAATGAGCGTCATTTTTCAACTAAGAAAAGCGATTACCAAGCGGTTATTTTGCTTTAACTGTTGATTGATTTGGGCCTTATAAGCAAATAATTCGAGGCCATTATGCAATTTTTTCATCAGAGACTGATGGTCAGGCCAGGAACAAGATTTTCTTTATGAAGTATTTCATATCCTAGCCGCTGAAAGGACTTAATTTTGACCAACATTTCGCACAGTTTCTGAAACACAGCACTCACCTCGAAAATTTCTTCCCTATACATTTTTCAGCGTTGTTTAAGCCTCAAACGATTCATTTCTTCCCACCATAGAGGCTTGATACTATATATCTGTTAATATCCGAAGCGCATTAGTATTGCCAGCTTCAAAATAACATGCTCTTCAAAAGAGAACAGACAGATGGCAAACCATTTATCTTTTTTTTTACAAATTCAACCATTATTGCCGTATACAAGTAGGATTGAAAGGTGAAGTCGAAACTAAGTTGAGATTTCGACCTGAGTACTTGAATACACCGAATCGAAATTGGATTGGGAAAGAGTTGAACTGACAGATGAGCATTACCGCCATTCATTCGTTTTATAGGTTGCTGTGTTAGTGTTTATGACCTGTACACCATCCGGTCAAACAAACTGGTTTTTCCTCTCCACAAAAGAAAAAACCCACACTACGACCATCTGTCAGTTCGACTCCTCGACCCAGGTACTATTTTTCGTACTCAACTCAGCACAAATAGTGGAGTCGAGTCCAGTCGCCTCGGTTTTGACTCCACCCGCGTATATATGCATTTTGATCCGGGTTCAACATAGTTCAACTCTGCATATACATATATGTACGTAGTTTATGTTTCGATCAAGAACTGATCTTGCTTGTACTTTTGGATTGAAGTGGTGAAGTTTGCATGTGTCTCTGGGCATTTAAAAATCCTTTAAAAAGCTTTTTGAAGTTCAGGAAACACATGTTTTCAAATGCATTTCAATTCCGAGCTTTTGCCACTATTTACGGGTGAAAATAAAGCTCTTTTACAATTTTTACAATGAACTTAAATTTCGTGCAAACAGGACATAACTCAGATTTTAAGCATATTTTTGAACTCGATTAAATTCTGCCATCAACTTAGGTTTTGACTGCCAAAAATCACATTACTAGCAGACCATCAGTTACAATTAGACATCCAATTATGTATATAAAAGTCAAAGGTAGAAATCCGTCAATTTACGACCTTTTACTTTGGTCAAGCTTACGAGTTAATAACATCTGAAATGCATACTTTGCCTGCAGAGAAAAAGAAAATTAAAATCAGTCTCTCCGTTTTCGATGTCGTTTTTCGGCAATTTGATTTGAAAAGCGTTTTCCCTGAAAATATACATAAATGTGATTATGTGCCCGTCCATGCAAAGTGCATTTTTATGATACACATCCTTCCACCTGAAGCAGCAACAAAGAAAGTAAACTGAAGCAAAAAAAAAAAAAAATGCAAAAATTATCATCCGGCCGGACATCTAAAATTCTCATGTTTGGTCATTTTATATTAAAGGACATTTCTTTCTATTTTCTTTTTAAGTTTTTTTTTTTTTTGACTTTTTTGTCATCTGCTCCTTTCATGGTTGATGCGCTTGACAGAAGAGAAATTGCTTTTAGTTTTCAACCCAACACTGACCCTGGAAGCGGAAGGGGGACAATAACAGCAACAAAAATTCTACTGTACTGTAGCTAAATCAAAGAATACATGATTTGCTATTTTTTTTTTCTTATTTTTTTCAGTTAGAAAAATCAAAAAATGTGATTTTAATGTCCACCCCTAATGGCACTATGCGATGCCATAGGCACAAGAGGAACTTTTTTCCGGACATAGGCATCCGTATCAACATCTATGTGAATTTTACTGAAGTCTAGAGGAGCACGGAAGGACACGAAGTAAAGATAGAAGAATGCTAAAAGGATTTCTCCAATAGGGTGGTGGTGGGGGGCTGGAGTTTTTGCACCAAAAGTCTTTCGAAATTGATGTGGCTTAACGTCATGATGGCATCAGGTAATGGAAGGATATGCGTTCGCTACAGATCAGTAGGGGGAGGGGAGCGTACAACATAATAACATAACTGAATGATGAAAAAGTGCCCAGACGTGTAGTTTTTTGTTTTTTTTACATCAGTCTGCCTTGCATTTTCTACAAAGAAGAAAGGACATTATAGATTATGAAATAATAAAATCGATGGTAATAAGGTTCTTTGCGTTACGCAAATTTGCTGTAAGACAAAAGCGAATTTACTTAAATTGCTGCAAGGTGCTTATATCAATCTGCTTAAGAGATATTGAATGAAAATAAAGTTAATAATAAAGTTAAAGTTAATTTCTTTCAAACATTCTTAAATGAACTTAAAAAGTTGGGTAGGGAAACGAGAGACTTGTACGTACGTTTGACTCCTTAGCGAGAGAGATTACGATTTGAATTTCAATCAGTTCGTTCATTGTCTAACCTCTTGCGAATTTCTGACAAATGTCCGAGAGTAATAACTGCGTTGAAATCTTTCAGTTGCTTCATTTGAATTTCAAACAAAAACTAAGAGTCCTTGACATTCCTACAAAACAATTAACACACACAGGACGATTGGCTGATTGAAGATAGACCAGGCCTTGTATGGCGTTAGAGAAAAAAAATCTCTAATTCATTTCTAGAAACCCCTTAAATCCTTTACTAAATCTCGATACTTTTGTCGATACTTTTGCAAGGATAGTTTATAGGAATACTAGCAACTTATTGCACTCCCGACGCGTTAAGAGTATCCGCCATTTCCATCCTTGTCAATCCCGGGCATGCTGCTTTTTTCAGTTCCTTAGACTTGGCTTTCTAGCACTCATGACTGCTTCGTCTTTAAAAAAGGGTTTCGGCTTTTGCTATCACTTAGAGAATAGTTGTCCAATCAACGTATTTTGCTTTCTTGAACTGCATTCATACGAGTACGTCAATGCAGCTCAAAGAGTTCAGGAAGGAATTTCCTCCACCAGTCGTTTCCTTACACCGACGACTAAATATCCAACGAAGCATTTTGCACTTGTTGATAATTGCTTTAGTTTATTAGGACATATTTAGGACATTTGTGGGTGGGTAGTGCGTTGGATCGCAAGAGGTTCGACGTTCGAATCCCAGAAAACACAAAAAAGTTTTTCACGGTCCGAGAGTAATAACTGGCATGAGAAAGCTTTCCAATTTGCCTTTCGGATATGGCTCTAAAATGTAGGTCCCTTCCATTTTATGAAAAAATATAGCACGCACAACACGAATGGTTGCGAAGCTAGGCTTTACGGTCTGTTGCGCGTATTTGTATCTTTTTTTTTGACTGGAACCCAATCGAATTATCAAACCCAAATAGCAGATTCTCTACAAGGAGGTTATTTGTGCGCCTGATTTTTTCTCAAAGCTCCTCAATTACTTCGAATTTCGAGTTGTGAACCGATCTATCTTTGTTGATGATTTTGTCTGCTTCAGGACCAACTCATTTCGCTTCTGTCAAGTGATGGCTCTATTGTCTGCGTATCCCAGAGAATGCAACCGCTTTGCTAAAGATAGTGTATCCTGTATCGACACCAGCCCAGATAGAAAAAATTTTCTGCCAAAATCTGGGCCATTCCGAGGAGCTATGCTCTAAAATGCGCAGTATACTGCGTGCTTTCCAGAGTTATGTTATACAACTGAACCGTTTTGACGGAATCCCAAATTAATTCAACGCCTTGCAGAGCTAGATGATTGTTCTTTTCTTTGTCTGCTGGCGGGGTGGATAGTCGGTAGTCCATCCTCCTAAATGTCTACCTGTTGCCCCTTACGGTACCTCCGGTTAGGGCATTCCTTCGTTCTGTCTAACGATAAAGGGATTTCTTCCTCTTGGGCTCTTGGTGTTTGATTTCCCCGCCGTAATTCCTGCATGATGCTCGCAATGATACTGTTGGCGGTGTCCCATGCTTCCCTCGTTGATAGCATGAACAATATCAACCGCCTTGAAATGGTCAATTTGAAGATTTGTGCGAAAATTTAGTCTTCCGACGCTCTACCGGGCTGGAAGCCATTGCTGATTGTGCCGATTAAGATTTAGCGAAAAGGTTTGAGACGTGCAAGTAATGATTACTTTTTATGGCGGTTGCATAGCTAGCATTTAGCCGGACCACATAAACCCTCCTTGGAGAGCAAGTACCATTTATAAAACTCTTAGAACGAGGGCTCAGTTAAACCATTAAATAGCTTTTTATATGGCATGATCTGCTGGTTTCAAATATGAGCAAAAAAAGTCATTAAAAAAGCACAAAACACACGGACAAGGAGTGATAAAACATAACTAAGGAATGACAAGTGATCCCTTGGTTCAGTGGTTAGTGCGTTGGACTACTGAGAAGAAGGTTCGATGTTCGAATGGTAGAAATGAATACCAAACTTAAAAGAACCTGTATGAAGTCTGGCAACATATCAGCAGAAATCAAACGAAAAATAATTCTTGCTAATCTCTGTTTCTTTTGGCTGAAAAGGAAAAGGTAGTAAGGCCCTATCCCGAACTGCTATGAAGACCTATACAAGATCTTAATCACCAGTCCTGCTTTATGGCGCTAAAGCATCGATTTTATCGAAAGCGGATGAAGTTATTCTCGGTCGTTTCGAGAGAAAAATTCTTCGTAAGATATTTGGTCCCGTTTGCGTTGACGAGCTTTGGAGAATACGAGCAGTACAGCGCTATCGCTGGCTTGGCTTGGACATGTAGAGCGAATGGTCATCAATTCGTAAAGTCTTCGAATCGAACCCGGCGGAGCAACACAGTAGAGGACAACCCCGTCTAAGGTGGAGCACTGAAGTTGAAGAAACCTCAACCAACATACACATCCTGACATTAGGAGTTTATATGTTTGTACTAATCTCTGTGAGAGTAACGACATTAATAGACTACCACTAAAGTGGTGTCCTCCCGATCCCGTTGCTCTTGTTGTCTGGTAATAGCTATTAGTTATGTTTGTATACCGATGCCGAATTATCGTACGAATTCGCTGTAAGATACTTCTTGAAACGTCTAGTCAATGTGAACGGTAAAGAATCGATGTCCCCGTTGTAGTAATACTTTTTGTCACTGCGGCTAAATTTTCAAGTGAACGTCCATTACATGGAAGCATGGTGGACTTATTGTTTGCAATCGAATAAGTTTTCTCAATTTACTTAATTAATCTTCGAATTGATAACTCATTTGGCACATTATTTCGAAAACAAATTCCAGGAAGGTTACCAGCTCTTTTAGTAAAACTTTCGAAGGTTTATAATGAGTTTTAACAGCATTCATGCGTTACTGCATTGACAGGTGGGTTAGAAACAATATACAAAAATGCGCCACTCTTAGAAGGATATCCTTTACACTAACAATAAACGAAGGAACGTGTTACTTTGGGAAGACCTAGGATCAAGTGGGTGATATAAATCATAGAAAATTTATGATTCATTGACACTTGGCCTTAAGGGTCTGAAGCAATGTCCTTGGGTTACTACACATACAAAAAAGTGTTAAAAAAAATTTCTACGATTCCTATGACATATTTTGTAAGGCATGAGACCAATCAAAAATATAATTTTGTCCCCAAAACTTGCAAATCAATCCCGTCAATGCCTGAATATTTGACTGATTACAATGATCTCTCACCTGAATAATATGACCTTGGTGTCTGAATGGATGGATAGTCCATCAATAAGGAAATCATTTAGAAATAAAAGTACGTACTGGAAGGGTTTGTTTTTTATAATAAGAGTCATCAACACCATCCAAATTATGAAAACGCGAATAACAATTATTAATTTACTTATGGCTGCGAAAAAGATTGCCCTGATCTATTTTTTTACAAATACTTTCATCTCCCCTTCTAATGTTATGTTTATATAACCAATCCAGTTCACGAAACCAGAACAGGCTGTTAGGGATAGATTTGGTTCTAGACTTGCTGATGGGGTCACCTATCTACTCCGGATCCTGCTTAAGAGTAAAATAGAATAGAATTCAATTCTTTCTTTCAAATCCATTCCTTTTTTAGGCTCTCCTTGATAGTCTAACCGATCCAAATGCTGAGAATAAACGTCAAAATATTGGCGTCCTTTCATTGTGAACAGTTTTTTTCAGAGCAAGTGGGTTAACTGCTCTAAGCTGTTGTGGATCGCAATATCCTTTTAGAATCAATGACAAATTGTAGAGAGTACATCTGTGGTCAAAAAAGTATGATCCATCAGGTACCCTTCAACAATTCGTCGGAATTATTTCCTGTGAAACTTATAATATTTGCCCCCTATCCCGTCTGCCTTCATCCTTCCATGAGGGAACAATGCCCTCGTTGGCCCGCATTCTGCAGCCATGTACAACAGTCGTTAGCGCCGCATTGACACATGTAAATCTTAGTGTTGACAAGTACTTAATTTTCCTCTGCCCTGATCCGTAAATGGTCAGAAAAAAAAGACACGAATAAATTTGTTGCAAAACATGTCCCGAAACAAAGTTGGTACGAGTACAATCCTCCAAAACGAGGAAACGACAAAAAAACCACTGGCACGTATAAAAATGTTATAAAAATAAAGAAGACATCCGAAGGATTATCGTACTGGTGGTTCTCCAGAATGCCACCACATCGCAGATGTTTCGCACATAAGTAAAATAGATTTAAGTGCACAAATCCGGCTACGGCCGACATAACTCTCGTCGTACCCAGTCAAGGGAATTTGTTTTTCTCTGCTATGTGATGCCACCGGGTAGAGTAAGTATATTTTATAAAGAAAAAAAATTATATATATGTATATGTACCTATGGGTATGTGAGGCTGCATGAAAGACTTGAGTACAATTTCTCTAACCTGACGGTATTAAAAGTTCCCAGCTCCGGAGAGTATTTCTGGGTTCATTGTTTCGGGACGGCACGACACGCTGCCGGTTTCGGTCCTTCTGCTTTCTTCTTCATCTTACACTCCGACTTGTGTTTTTTAAACCAGAAAAATGTGTGGGCGAGCGTATATTGTTTTTAAAAAGGACAACTTTTCGCCGCCGCTGTGGCACAGTTTGAGGGTTTTTTTGTTTTTTTTTTTTTTTTGTGCTCGCCCGGCTCCCTAGTGGTAAGCTGGTAAGTGACCGGAAAATTGGGATTCTTTTCGGGCATTTAATGTCGACACCATTATGGGTGGCATACACTCATCAGGCGGGGGGAAACACGTTTAAATCTATGTATGAATGCAGCTTTTATTTATTTGTGTGTAGGTGTAAACCTTTTGAAGAGTGTCTAAACGGAAAGATAATGATTTGGGGGTAGGTTCTTTGATGATGATGATGTGCTTTACTCTTAACACAGGATTATCCTTAGCAGTGTGTCCTTTTTTAGTTCTAAGTCCCTGGGGAAAGTGGAAGAGTTAATTTGTTCCTTTGATGCAGACTGTGGGTTTGGGTAAGGACAAGTCAATTAAGTGCGACACTTCTTGGTCGGTTCAGCTTAATTGTTTTTTATATATTTGTTTGCCTGTGCGCCATGTTGTGAATTTAAGGGCAATGGGACACGTTGAATAATTGCGCTAATTGGAAATGTCATACCAAAAAAAGGCGAAAAAAAAACAACACCGAAGGATAGTCTTAAACTTGGTGGTGCTACGGGAAGGGTAATGTCATAACTCACATTTGCCTGATGGAAGCAAGAATTCGAAAAAGAAAACCTACATCCTTGGTGGACGTCGGTCGAAATGGCTCCGCCTACCATGATCCCATCTATGCTTTCATGTATGTATGTTTCGATTCTTTGGAATAAATCAATCATTCAGCGTCCCCATCATTCTTCGCTTCGTTCAACAAAATAGAATTATAGTTTTGCAGTAGCATCCGGGGATGCACACACTCTTGCTCACATACACACACCCATATATGTACATGTATACCTACATGCACACATGAAAACTTCCAAGTGGAGTTCCTATTTGGAAATTTTCTCTCGTTCTCCTTCTAACATTGGACCACGATTTTGCCTCGTCCTCATCCTATCGTATTCTCTGGAGTCCTTTCGTTCTTTTCTCATTTAAACAAATGTACGTATGCGAGTATGTGCTGTATGTAGGCTTGACGTTGGTTTTAACATTCATCAGGAATGGGAGATCCAGCCTTCTTCTCCTCCTCCTTAATACACTTTTTGTGGCTACACTATGGTGTACCATCTACGAGAGTATAGCGAAAGTGCGGAGGAAAGAGCGAAGCCGTTTGCATTGCTCTTCATATGTGCGGCTTGACCACCTTTGAATGGGGAGGCCCGGCCGTTTGTCCTTCTTCGTCGTCGTCATCATCATCATCATCATCATCGGCGAATTGCTGCTGCTCCTGCTGGTAAGGACGAAAAATGGAACATCAGCTTGTAGCAGGGCAATTTCAGATCCAGAAACACATCCACACACATACATACATATGTATGTACATACAAACAACAAAACTAAAGCAAGAGGATGGTGCAAAGGCAGAACTGCTGGTGCATTGGGTTAGTTCTTTTGATACAAGCACACACAGAGAGACAGAGAAAGAGTCGATTTATCGAGGGATTTGAATTCAACTTTCGAACGAGGAATCCTAGAATCCAAAGTATAGTTGTGTAGTCGTGTGTCGTTTTAAGTTCGTGTTTGTGCGAATAAGAATACTGGAGATTTTAAAATCCATACGCAATGCTTACTTTTCATTATCTAACAAATGTGGATTGATTTTTTTTTCTTATGAGATAAACATATGTAGTATTTACCGCACCGCCTTATCGCCTTATGTGCACTTTCTTCAAGATGGAAACAGTAAGCCTTAGTATCTGACTAAAACTTCGATGAAGAAATGTAATCTCTCTGAATTTGTCCCCAGAAGGCAAGTTTCTAGGAACGATCCTTGATCCGATGTTCACATGGAACTAGAGATCGCCTTTTGATCTATATTTAAAAGATACAGATCAATTGATCTCGATAGAACAACAGACCCTACATAGACTTTAGCAGGAAATATTCCATTCTTTCACCGAAAGATAGGAGAGAGAATCCAAAGCATAAACGGGTGCGCAATTCTACACTGAAGGGTCTAAAATGGAGATAGAAACGAGCGCTGGAGTTTTCTGTGAATCACTCAACATCAACGCTTAAGTCTTGGACATTGAAAGAGCAGCACAGACTATACACACAAAGAAACTAAGCCCGTCCAAGGTCGCAAACTTCCTGGATAATCAAGCCCCACTCACATGTCAGACTGGTTGTCAAGCAAGGTTGTCTCATGAGTCCTCTTCTGTTGTCGCTGCTCCTGGATAATCAACCAACAACTTTTTTTTGAAGAGATGGAGAATCTGGCATAAGTTCCAATCTAAACCGTGATATGTTCCGTCAACAACACAGGTTGGCTTTATTTAGGACCAACCGCGATGCAACAAAATTAGAGATTTGACCAAAAGGCCCCGTGTAAGCCCTTTTCTTTGTGCACTTCTCTTTCACCATAACCTTTTTTTAAGTTGGGAGATCCTTCTATCACACTCCATTGACTCCATTGTTGTATTTCTTAAGTTTTTGGTCCCGCGTCTTATGTAGCTAATCACCTTAATCCATGTGGAACAACCATGTGGAACCAATCAACCAAGCCAAGACTGCGATCATTAAGGTTATATTATTTAATTTCCGTCTTACCCCGATATTACTTATCCAATCTGATTCTTCTCCTAATACTGCGTTGTCGTCGGTGGTAAGTGTCCTTTAGTCTTTTATCTCTGCCTCAAGCGCACCAGTTCCAACTCAATGTGTCAGCATACTCGTACCTAAGCGAATAGATGTAAGGATTTTTGAAAGATCATACCCCAATGCCACCCGAGTTTCGAACAATTCCTTCAAGAATTATGTCAAAAAAATTCCAAGCCTCTCTTGGCATTAAAGGTGTTGCCCTTCACACTCACCATTCAGCAACATTGCCAACAGTCTGCAACTAAATAGTGAAATAAACCTCGTTTGGCCCTTTCATTTTTGTCGAAGTCGGAAAAACCTCCCTGGAGCACTAAGGCGCAACTAATCGATTGTACGCCCAGGATGTACAGTGAAGGGCAGCTTGCAATATCACCACTCACCACATCAGCATCGAAAGTCTGCCTGATTCGAGTGAAGGCAGGACAATCACAGCCAAAGAGTTTTGCAGTATCTAACATAATCACATTTTATTTGTCTCTACGTACTACGACATCATATACTAGTGCAGTGATCTGAAATACAGCTATAAGGCCCAAGGATTTTTTTTTAACTAATAGTGTCGCTCAGAGACTTACTTGGAAGTCATTGGTGGTATCTGATTTCGGCGGTTAGTAGGTGGAAATCTTCGATAGATATTATCGATCCAATCAGTATGGGAGATTTCTACCCACTAAAACCACCTCCCACATTCGACACCGCCGTCGTGCATTTCATTACGAGGAGGACTACAACTTCTCTACATTGTCTGCTCTTTCTTTCTCAATGAAATATGGCGTGTTCCGCATATTTGGCTCCTTCTGAAAAGGTCGGAAAGCTTGAACTGTTGTCGCGTCCGAATTGGTGTAGGGGTGTTCTGAAGCACCCATGTCCTATAAAAAAAAAAAAACTTGTCAATCTTCCTTAGTGCTGGATACAGGTTGGTGATCGTTCTGCTGTTCTTGTAAAAAAATTGTGAACCTTGAGGCATTCACCAATGAAGGTAAAGGGCATTTACTTTTTTAGTCTACCTGTTCAGGACGAGAATTACTGAAGTTTTTGAAGCGTGCTAAGCAATTTCTTAAATTTCTCCCTATTTTTTCCGCAGATAAGCGACAAGTGTAAAAAAAACTATACACGCTAGACAACTAGACACTTTTTATGAGCCTCTAGGCACAAAAAAAAAGAAACGTATCAATAAAATTAATCACTACTGAAATATAAATGTAGAGACATACATCAAACTCAAGATAAAAATCAATAAAATTGAATACATTTACATTTCGGGATCGGAATGTAGGAAATCAAAGTCCTTCATATATCGCATGTATCCTTTCATACACACATATAAAATCTGCAGAATGCTTTTGTATCTTATTGTGTTCCTGTGAAACTCCTCATATGCCGCGTTGATGATTTCTATATCGCATAGACAGGATACTAGGTCCTAGCGACAACAGACGAGAATACTCCAAGAGCGCACCCTTTAATGTCTGTGTCGTTACCTCCACGCGAGAATATCATGCCGTACACTTCATTGCATTCACCCCAAGTTGATCTGTCTCCCTTTTTAAAATTCACAACCATTCGTTTCGTTGTAGTAGCCTTCGTTATTGGCGTGGGGATTATTTCGTTGCATCGTTCTTTTTATCTATTTTTCTGTTTCTATTATTATTATATGGTCTTTCTATTTTTAATTTTTTTTTTTCTGTTTCTACTAACCTGTCATCCATTTTATTTCTTTCTTGTTCTGAAAAAAAAAAAAAAAAAACATTTGAGTCATACAACTAGTGGCACCACCAGCTCTGAAGGACCAACAGAGTGATTTCTCACCTCCTACATACGTAGACTCGTCTGTACCTAGGTACATCTATCTGAATGCCTGAAGTCGTTAAAAAAAATTCTGGTTTAAACATTCGTATATACAAACATATGTACATACACACGTGTTTATGAATGTGAATGACATGGTATACAGATTAATTCCAAATCCGACAAAAAAAATAATAAGATCGAATGGCAAAAGGAAATTTATTTGCGGTTCTAAGAGGATTTCGGGCAATACGTACGTACATACATACATACTTGCTTGCTGTCCAGGAAAGGATATCGAAATTCGTGGTGTTTTAGGTCAAGCGACAAATGCTAACACTTGAGTATTCGATTTGCTTAAAATTAATATTTAAAAAATCTAGATACTATCGCTTAGAGCATCGCATTGTGTTAAAGGATGTATCAAAAAGAAATCAAGTGAAAACCATATTTCGAACAAGCTGCAGAGCTAGAGGATGAATGAAGGTCCCAATGGTAGGCATGCACCATTGTCTTAAGAGCATAGAAAGTATACAAACATGGTCTGAATCTTTTAAGAAAGGATTTTTTCATTCCATTCACCTTCATTTATTATGTTCTGTGCTTCTTTGTGAGAAAGACGACCAGGCGCTTGAGATGTGAATAGGTGAATAGATAGGATGAGGAGCTGAATTTCCACCTAACCCAGATGCTTACTCCCGATGAGTGCTTCAGAGCTTACCGCCACAGGTTTGTACACGATAACAACCCCTATTGCCAACCTGCACGAAAGAAGTCAAGGATGCGGAGCACGTCGTGTTCCATTGACAGCGATATTGTGAAGAGCGAGCGGTATTGGTACTTGGGTCGAAGACAGGAGCGGCAACACAACGGAGTTTAAGGCTTAAGACCTTAAGTGCCTAGAAATCTCACACTATTTCTGAATACGGATTCAGTTTCGTCTTTAAAAGATTCCCACCTTCCGACGCAAAACTTGGTTGGTAATGGTCACAGGGAGGCCTGTAGGCCGTCTGCCATCAATTATTGTAAAATATAGGAGGAAAGTCGGAAATCACTACGGTTGTCCGAGAGCATATATAAGTGTGGCTTGCTAACATACATCAGAGCCGTGCCATCGACGGTTTTGTTTATAAGAAACCCAATCATCAATGATTTTCTGAACCGCTGATCAAGGCATTTGCAATGCTTAAGTGGACGTCCTAGCAAGTCTTCCACTAAGCCTAACTTTGCAAGTTCATAGGAACTCTCATTTCAGTGTGATCTGGGACCCGGTCAAAATTCAATAAATTCCACATCTCGACGAAATTCAAACGGATCTTTAGTTCATGCTCATTTGGAAGTAGTTTGGAGAGTAAATAGCATTCTAAGTACACGTCTTGACCTGACAAATAGTTAAGGTCGTTAAAGAAGTACTCCAGAGTTTTCCTTCTCAACTTGGATAAACCTGGGCAATTGTGCCTAAAGTACATCACTGGCTGCTATTCCCCCTATTCTATACAGCTTTTGAAGATGTCGTTTAACAGGACTCCTATCAAACTCTGCCTCATGGGGCCTGCCTGTTAAGGCTTTTTCTACATCCAGGCTTTGACAAATCCGGTCTACCTCGCCAGTTGCAGAACCCAACGTACATCTAAGCAGAAGCTTAAAGGCTATTACGTAGGGCGAAACTTTATAGCTACACGAAATCAGCTGGTGCGGATTCTATAATTTTGGCAGGTAACCCTTCATAATCTCTCTTAGAAATATTGGATGCACCGGTAGAAGACCGTGATAATTTCTTGATATATTGAAACACTTAAAACAAACTTAAACAACATTGAAACATCGCTCGGGGCGAGTATTAACTGACTTTCTTACTTAAATCCTGTGTCCCTTTGTGGGTCTTAGGGCATCAATCACGTCTTCAAAGCCGATCTGGCTCTTTCTACGCATTTTTATAGATTCGACCTTGATTTGTTAGATTATTTCATTTCATTGCAAGGTTTGTCAGAATTGGTATGACACATGAGATTGACACTGTATCAGTATCGGGCAACGATCAATAGACAATGACAGACCCTTTACTAATTGCTCTTAAAAATCCAGCCTTATGGACTCAATCCCATTGATTAGACATACGCTTACTAATGCCGTAATTTTAAGAAAAACTTGGGAAATAATAGAGTTCCAAGAAAAACTTTATAAGTTGCTGAGGGGTTCACCTGTGCGTTTAGAACTCCTCCCTTAAATTAAACCAAACACCCCAGCTGCAACATATAACGAAACTTTTTCTAGAATAGACATGGAGCATCTTACAAGGTTAGTGCTCGTCAAATAAGTCGCAAGAAAAGGATTTATTTCAAGTGCCAAACATCATCGGGGGAGCACTCTTAGGTATGCTCAAAAACTTTCTCTTTTAATATCACATTGACCCATTATGACACCTAAATCTGCTCTTATGTAAGACAAATTAAAAAGTTGTACATTCCTAAAATAGTATCAGAGCATCAGAATGTACTGAACAAGTTGCCAACAATTCGACAACTTCATGCACAGAAATCTCTGCCATCCTTCCATCGACAAAGGGAACATCCTTAGAAATTATCGTCTAGCTACCATACTCGTACAATAATTGCGATGTAAACAAACCCGACCTTGACACAATTGTGCCACACCAGGAAATTCCTCCTGCGAATCTCTACGACGAAAGCACACATTCATTGGGTTTGGGTAAATGGGGGATGGAGTGAGGGGAGGGTGGGGGATGACAAGGAATGTGCAGTAAACATGTATACATGAACCGCCTCAACATTATCCTAACTCACCCACTGTTTTATACACCACCCTGACTTTTTTAAACGAATGCCACAAGCTGTGGTAATCCATTTTATTCACACATTTAGGGATGAATCCGAAAGGAAAGTCGACCCAAGCAAAAGCAAATTGAACCCAGGACTTGTCTTCCAGACATTTTCACATCCTGTATACATGCCTGGATACGTACTTGCATACACCCGTTCACATACATATATAAAATATATTGTCTACTCGTTTTCTACAGAGCAGACAATCCGGAAAAGGCACTTGGCTGAAAACAGCTGGGATATGTGGGTTAACCTTCGAAATCAAGTAAAGGTGGTGTCCTTGTAGGACAACCACATTCTCTGAATTTGGGGGAATGTTTTTCCTCACTCAGTTGCCTGGAAGGAGAATGAAGGAACAGCAAGTGATATACATCCTGCTCTGAAGGCTAGCAAGGAATTCTCAGAAAGTTCTCCTTCTACAATTCGTATACATATGTATACTTCATTGTTGTTGGAAATTTTGTGCAAAGGCCGAATTTTCTGTGGTATTATCCTATTAGGCAAGGATTATCTACTGTGTGAGAAATATGAACACTTAGAATGGGCAAAGACAAAGAGGACGATGACGCTGATGACGGGATACTATTGCTATTATTTCCACCCAACAAGTTGATGAAATGCACACTTTAACACTTGCGGATGATTAACTTCATCGAATTATTTTCGGGAAGGATAAGTTGTGATTGTGATAAATTGGAAGTGATCTTAAGGGAAGATATTGTGTGTTTTTCTATAGATTGACTTGTAGAATACTGAATGTCTGATAATGGCTGAAATGTGTCTTGTAAAGGCTTACAGACTTGCGAGTCAAAAGCTAACCAAATCGCAAAAGGTGAACTCAGACTCTCTTCCTTCTCACATTCTTGTTCTATTTCAAACGAAGGAGAAGGACGCACCTATAAACAATAAATTTCAGTTTTTTTTCTCAAATGATAAAATGAGGAGGAATATAGCAGGAGAAACAAAAGGTGACACTCTGTCTACATGCATGTATACACGTGCAGCTTGCATGATATGCTTGTAATAATACTTGTTAGACGCGTTCAACAATTTGTCGTTTAGCTTAACACATTTAACAGTTGTGCGGAGGGATTTTAAGGTGAACTGACTCAGACTACTTCGGTATGTTGCCGTTACACAAACAGGAGGTTGCGGTACATCCTCCATCGGAGCACACTTTGGATGTGAATCGGTAGAGAGGGACAGAGAGGTCTGTTACATTAACTGCATACCTACTCAAATACGTTTTTGTTTGTCAACATTGAATAAAAATTATCGATTTTTCTTAAAATAGTAAAATTATCGGCAAACTTCTTCCTTTCATCCATCTCTTCTACAATTTAGCTCGTAAAACATCTTTGACACTTAAGAAATCAATAGTTTTACCAACTTGTCTTTCATTCCCAAGATAGTCCACATTCTGATGATGTTCGAGTCTCATTGGTTAAACCAAAGGGGATGCCTCTACAGGTTATTCATCGGAGTCAAGATGGACTCCCATCCAATACAATTTTTGTATTATTTTGATGCAGTCTACCACTTTCTAAAGTTGGAGGTAAAACCACATTTACCCCTATAAAGAAATCTCTTGACCAGCAATACTGTAAGGACTGAGTTAGGTTGATCTTTAAGCAAGTAAACAGAATGGCATCAGGCATATGTAATTAGTACGAACTACCGAGTATACATAAAGGATTTCAGCCCCCCAGCACATTAAAAAAGTCTCTGCGATACATATGTATGTATGTATAGATTTACGCTTGAAAAGTGCTGAGAAAGATTGGGAAATACCATGAAACTAGCATGATTATGAAAATCAAAAACTATCCACGCGCCAATTTTAACGCACACAAACTTTGCTCAAAATAAGCTTTAAAACCCAAGAGCCTGAACTAGTCACACTGTTCAATAACCAAGCATGAGTCCCAGTTGTCTGATTAGAATTCACTTACTTCTGACACTGAAGAAGGCTTACAAGGGCAAGAATTGACTTGACATTTAGAGGAAAATTACTATCCTGTTCGTTATTTCTGCTCTGTCTGGGCCTAACTAGTAAAAAAGTTAGAAAATGACCTAAGTTTTCGGTGCTAAAGCCTTTGTCAATGTAAAACTGAAAGCGTTGGGACTCCGGAAATTCACACGTAGCCGTAGAAAAACCAAATGATCATCGAAAGGTGGTGTGGGTTCTGAAGTGGTGGCATCATTGGTACCTACTTCTATGAAAATGAAGCTGGGAGCAATGTTATGGTGCACGGAGTGCACTACAGGGCTGCAAACGGATAACTTAGATTTTGAAGGAATTTAGTTCCAGCAGCATTGCACAACTTGTTACAGCGGTCGTTAAACATTTGATATTTTGCACATTAAGTTCGGTAACAGAGCTATCGGCCATTTTGGAAACGCGCTTTGGCCATTTCGCAGCAGGGTTTTGACGCCATTATGGTGTTTTATGGAAAACTTTAAATATCGTTGTTGCTCCAACGATCCACAAACCATAGACGCACTTATGGGAAACATCCATCGAGAAATAGCAGCAAAATTCATATTTTCCAGTATCGAATGTTCCACTTATTATATTTCAAGCGTGTTAGTCGAAACAACACGCACTTGAAACAAAAAAACATATTTTCCACAGTTTTCTTGGTTCCCAGATTCGAAGTTTGTGGTGAGGTGTTATCGACGTACCTTCTGAGCTAAAAATTTTTAAAAGCTCTGCTGTGACGTTGTCGTCACCTGACGTTTTGTTATTTTTAAAGTCTTCTATTGCAATTGCGACATTTTCTGATGTACATAGGTTCACGGTCTGCCATTTTGCATCTGTTGAGTTTTGTCCACCAACATTGTGCAGTTCATTAAAGTACTCTTGCTATTAATTCATACTTGTACAGTAAAATCAGAAAATAAATGCTTGAGATAATTTGGGTGGCTTCGTACTGCGAAGGTTGCCTAGAGTTTCTACATACGTTCAATTTATTGTTCGGAGACTACTTACAGAGTTTTCTTTATATCGCATAGCAAAACTCTAAAAGGCTGGGGTTTATACGCTTATTTATCGTACTTCGACCAATTTGTGATGAATCGTAGATAAACAAAAGTTTTAAAAAAAACTGCTCAACTAACGTTTTAGAAACTTTTGTGTGAGCCAAGATAAAATTTACTAACTACCAAATCTCAAAGAAGAACTTTTTTTCAAACCACCTACATATGTATATGTTCATATACACATATGTAAATACATATATATGTATGTACGAGTATATACATATTTATGTACATATGTACGTACAAAACAAAAGTTACACAATTTCAGAGCATAAGGCATCGCATCAGATACACACATTATTGCATTGGATTAGCAGTTGCTGATAATCCCTAGGAACAATTGAATTTTATGATGACCACTTGGAAATCTATCTACATATTTTCTACTGCGAATAATAAAGAATCAATTTCAAAACTCATCCTGGTGTTGCAGGAAATGCCCTTCTTCAAAACCGCTCTTATGCTTATGTTTTCAAATACACGAAGGGTGGATTTACTCACTCACTATTTATAGCACATAGCACACAAAAAAAGAACACTCGTTGGTTTATGTCTTTATTACGAAGTAGCGCCATCTTCCAGAAATAGAAGCAATGAATACCATAATATCTGAATTTGAAGCTTTAAAGCTTCCAAAAAATATGCTTTTGGGACACAAACTTGAAAAAAAATGTTTTTATTCATCGTAGTACAAAAAATTGTATCACCATAAATTATAATTAGTAAACAAAATGCACACAGAGAGAACACGTGAAAGATTAAATTGATAATCACATGAAGCTTTTCGCTTAGAAAATATAAAAAAAAATCATAAAAATAGGCTCGTATTTAATTTAATTTTTCATTTTGTCACGTAAACACTACTCTAGTTGGTAAAGTTGCAATGCAAACACTTTGCCATTATTCTTATCTTACTTTCTTCAAGGATCAAGTATAATCACAACACACAGTATTTCACTTCAAGTATTCCTTAGCAGTTTCGTTGGTAATCGTAGCATGTAGAACGGTAGTTTATAAAAGGTGAAGGACTCTATTGACAAAACGACCTTTCCAACCTCGAAGAGATTTCTCAAGAGCTCCTTAAATAAATGTAACAGCTTCTTGGGTCGAAGGAGATCCCTGTACTCTAACTGTGGACCGATTTTGATTTGATCAACTGTTGCACATATTTCCTCTTTTGATGTCAGTATTCCAGTTATTATGTACATCAGCTTAACATATCTTTAAAAACCAAAAAAAAAATACGGAAATGAAAATCCTTTCACTCCAGTTTAAAAAACACATATGATTACCTCACGGTCTTTAACAGCATTTTGTGCTTTAATGTATATCGTCTACTTCCGATCTAGAACAACAACTGATGATCTTTTATGCGTTTCGTAATTGAATAATTAATTTCGGTTGTCAGTTTAAGATTCGGAAGCCAGACATATACATTTACCAGCTCAACTTTAGAGTTTACGACGCCTTTTCAAGTGAATTGCAAGTATTTTTACTTTAAAATTTCATTATTCTTCCAAAATTTATCCGACGATTGCACTGATGACACAAACACGTTCAATTGACTTGGTTACGCAGCGAACATTGAAGATTTTCTGTTTAGTGTAAAGTATGAGATTATAAATAAAAAAAAAGTAGCTCAAAAATTCAATAGCGTGCTGATAAGAAATTATCATCATAAATTCTGTTTCGAAGTTGATAAGCATTTTTAGAGAATCTATGTACGTACATGAGGGATGTACATTATGTGAATTGTGAGTATGTCTTGATATAAAGATATTTCCAGCTTGGAGATTTTAAGTACAAACAGTGGTGAGAAGCAGTTTCTGGACAGCAGCTCCCGTTTCATATCTAAGCGAAATTAATTATTGTAGACGGTCAAAGCGCATCTTTCATTCACTAGGGATAGTTTGAAGGAATATGGTTACCTCACGGACCCTAAATACTCTGAACTTATTGATTTTGGTGTGAATTACAAGTGGTTCTTAAAATACAGTGCTGATATTTCACTCACAAAAATTTCTGCAAAAATGAACTACTTTGAAGGTTTTTATTGATTAAGTCGGGGCTCTACTTTATATTATTTCGGGACGAGCTCTTCCCTGATTTAAATCTTGCCATCTGTGTCCCGAAAAAAATTCTTTCCGCTGAAAATCATGCGATAGAAATGCACACTTAACCATCGGAGGGTGAGACTTAAGAAAAAAATTCCGAGAAGAGCAAAAAAAATTAATAATGCTGTACAATGCATGCCCTGTATTCACGTTTGGATCTTCTATTTCACACCAAATTCTTGTCCTTATATAAACGCTAACTAAATCTCTACCATTTCTTATTCAGAACCGACATTGTGCTAAAATGCAAGCGGAATCTAAGACTACAGTTTCAATCACGTAAATTGTGCGAATTCTGCTCTGAACCGCATGAAACATTTGTTTAATAAATCGAATCGAAAATCTTCCCACGACTCGGATATTTTCCTTGTCCGATCGATGAAAGGGATCTGAATAGCGCCAGGATTTACTTTCTGCTTCGTATTCCGGCATCTTTCTTCGCACCTACTGTACATTTGTTCTAGAAGAGAATCTTGAACGAACGACAAGACACCCGGGATTGGATAGTATTACATACAAATGGCTCAAATATAGTGCGGCAATTAGGAACTATTAGTGGTGATCACACAAAACGCCGAAGTAAGTACGTGACATACCAAACAATTCGTCAAAATTGTCTTTAGCGCAAAACCAGACTAAGCCTCCTTGCCAGCTGCTTCAAAGTTTGGCTCACAAGGATACCGGGCAATTAGTAAGAGCTGGTGCAGCAAATAAAGAACGAAAGCGACCTCTAAAGTGGCCAGATGTAAATTAAGTAATAACACCACCAATCGAGCTTCAGCAGAACGTCAGATGGCATCGAATTCGCGATTTTAGAAATAATTATCTGCGATATCTGTCACTATACCGCAACAGCAAGGTTACGATAGAATATATTGGAATCATCAATGATTCTCGATCTCCTTAGACAAATAAGAATCGAAGACATTATAAACTTCGCCAAATAAAACCAAGTCTCATCCCTAACACCTCAAAAAATCATTTTCCACCATCCTTACTAATTCATCTCTCTCAATGCAGAGCCACAACACATATAAACCTAACAGCCATACCACAAGGGGGATAAGACTGTCCTAAATGGAGATCTAAATGAAGAGTGACAAGCTTATCCTATTCAAACAAACAAACAGGGCTTGCCTTGCTTCATTAGAATTTGGACACGCCAATAGCATACCCGTATGCCTGAAGCAAAGAGGCATTCATATTCTAATGATGTAGTCGAACGGATTCGAAAAATGTTTTGAGTCGAAGAGTGAATTAACACCACAGGAACAACTCGAAAAAGAACCCCTACCTAACGTGTCACCATAACTGAAAGCAGTTCCCTTGGGATATGTTTGGGCATCTATACACTCGAAACTAAGTACTTCCTTATGTAAGGAGTAGAAAAGTTTGATCGTTTTTTTTTTCTACAAAATTGAACTTTGGCCACATTTAAAACACTGCACTCTTTGCTAAATTAATCCCGCGAAATCGCATAGCTTACTACAGTTTTTTAACAGATGTTTAAACACAATTCGAAAACTCTTTCTCACCACTGTATGGACTTAAGCACTGTTTCAGTTCCGTTTTATTCGAATATTTTTAAAGGATCACGTTTTTAAGTATCTGTCTACATGAGTGTAGATAATAATGAGTCATTGCTCTCGTCAGCTATCGATGTGTTACTTAATCGTGTATAAAGCAAGACAAATTGAGCATGCAGTTGCAAATGTTGTACTAAATGCAGCCGATATGCAACGGGGTACTTATAATCTGAGCTCTATTGTATTTGTGCAGCTCACAAAACACAGATATCAGAGTAAGCTAACAAATTGTCACTGTGGCGTTTCCATATACAATACATTATCGGATATGGCCCGAGGCTTCCTCTGTAAGTGACTTTGAGATAATACTTCTCGAACGCACTCTTCTTTTGTACTTTGTACGCTACATTGTTTATTAAACCAGATAGGTTTACCTTCTGTCTATCGGAAGCAAAGCATGTTCTTTTTATTTCAAGTAATTTTGATAAAACAAAAAAACGCTTTTTCTGTGTTTAATGCTACTGTTCAGCCTTGCTGGTGTTTATTTGTAAGTTTTGCTCGGATTAGAATCGCGTGCGATTAGATAGATATCTCAGATTGAACTGCCACCACATAAGTGGCGAGCATAACAGTGTAAACTTATATACCTTAATTTTTTTTTTATATACTTGAGGCGTAAACAGTGCATATAGGGCCTAGCTTCTCTCATCCACTTGATTCATTGAGCAAATCGTCAATTAATTGAGAAACTTCTCATGACAGTTATTACTCTCAGATGTTTTTCAGACATTCTCGAGAGGTGAAATCCTGAAAAAAATCTTTTTGGTGGTTTCTAGGAACGCCGAATTTTCTGGTCAGTAACTGAGTTATGGCGCCAACCCTAGTGAATGAAATTTGATATTCTGATATTTTAAGGCCATATTCAGGACTTATAAATACGAACATGAAAATTTGATCGTCACTTTGCAAACCTTCTATGAAACGCCTGTGACCTTATTCTTCACAGCTTTTTGTCTTCTGTTTATTAAATATTTTGAAGAAATGGAAGCAATCTACCATTAAATACTATATTCGAAGGGCAGAACTAAAAAGTTTCGTATGCCAGCCACTTTTTCCGGAGGTTTTTTCTATAATCTTCTTTTAGGAGAAACCAACCTATAATGCCGAAATAACGCCCGAGATGCCTGCCGAATTGGCTCTCAAAGATTCAAGTATTTCCATGAATTCCAAAGTTTACCTTCGCACGGGCGCAAAGTGGGCGTGAATTTGATGCGTCATTTCAGCTGTGTTTAACAATCGAATAAGGTATTTCTAAGACTCATTCAACTGAGTCTGAATCTTCCGTGGTATATGCATCGTCGGCCTATGATGAGCCAATGAAAGACATTTCTTAGACTTAAACCTGAGCCTTCTGCTGAGTATCATTATGCAGGAAATATTTCTGAAGTGGTCTCTCTTTTAATGAACGGACTTATGAGGCTGATTTTCAAATTCACCTTCACTTGATTTCATTTACGAATGAGTTGAGATACATTTCCTCTCAGATAGTCAGTGGTAGTTTATATCATCGTCTATGTTGAATGGTTCATTCTGCCTGACAGCGGTGTGTTGGTCTTCATTTCAGTATGCATCCGTTATACAGTATGCAAAAAAGTTCCTGATATAGTTCCTATTTTTCAAGGATCCTTCAAACGATGTGAACTAAGGGGTATCTTTACTGCAGCGATGTCTAACCTCCTGGTAAAGCCCTGAATTTTTCAGAAGCATGATGCTTGATATCCATCGAAGTGAAGGAGAGTAGGCCCGCTCTTCCATTTGGGCAGCCATTCCTCCATCTTTAACTGAGAAAAATCTTCTTTCTCAACCTTTTGAGAAATTCCTGATTGCCTTCTCCAGTTTCCATTTTGTCGGTTTGTTCTTTTTTCAATTGAACTTCAGATTAAAGTAATGTTCTGCACTTTTTTTCCTCGACAAAGGCCATAAGTATGCCATCTCTTGATAGTAACAGTCGGGTCTATTGTGCGAATTATTGTTTATCCTGATGACTTCAACTGCTGAGTTATTGCTCCACAAGAAGAGTTACGTGGTCCAGATTGTTCCTCAGCTTTACTTTGTGCAAGTTTTCCAGAAGTTAAGGTCAAAAAATCTTACATTCTCTGTTGGCTTAAGTTGGAGATGTTGAAAGAATTTTATCTTTTCTTCGTTCCTGCAGTAGACACTGTGGATTACCCCGATGAACTCCGCATGTACATGTATCAATGGCGCAGAACTAAGTATGGACACCAGAAATGTCTCATAGATCTTGTGTCGGTACAACGAAGGACTGCAAATGGATGGAAACGAGAAGCAACGAACTAAGATTCTTTTCTGACACCGTCATGAGCTCTTTCATTATGATGATGATGAATTTAATTTGACCGCAAGATTTTGTCCTGGTACTAATGAAGGATGATCTCTGGATTTTTTTCGGCTGTGCGAATACATGGATGGAAAATATGCTTCCCAGATACTTAACGTTGTTTACGTTTTCTACCTACATGCTCCAGGTTTAAGCATTACAAGTTAGTGTTGAAATTGGTTGCCTTTGTTTTCAAGCTCTTTGGTTTTGAGGAATTCATTTTTAAGGTGCCCTTTTTCTATTCCTGTACGAGGTTATCTACCCTTTTTTGTATATCTGTATGCCTGGAAGATATCAAGCATAATGTCGTCACCTCTCTGCTTGTGGTGAATTTTGGGATGGTAGCGTCATAGGGCCGTATGTCTTCTGATATGAGAGATGATAACTGTCAACGGCGAAAGGTTTCCAAAGATTTCCCATTTTTACTCCCGAATTGAGTAATATCGACATTGACAGCACGTGGTGCCATCCAAACGATGCTCAATGTAACACAGCGAATGTAACAATGGCGTCTTGGAAGGAAAAGTTTCGGGTCGCGTCATTTTGATAAGAAATGATGTCAACTTGCTACCACGTTTGTATCATTTAGACTTTAAGACTATGTGGTTTTCTTTTAAGTCTTGCATGCTCGCATCCTTTATGGTTTATACATGTAGGTATGTCTAATGATGTTGCCAACAATAAAGTTCACCTAACTATCTAAGGCTTCCCTCATCACGACGTACTTAGCGTACTTACCACTCCGCAACTCTGCTTATGGGACACATAAATCGAAAGCTCACGTCAATAAAAACTTTTTATACCCTTAGCTTTCAAACAAAATACACATTTATTAGTTCCTATAACAGTTAATAATATCGCAACAGTTATAGAATTTTTAGTAAACACATCATATCCGTTAAGTATCGCCTAAATGTTCCCATCAATATTGTTCCCTTAAAGTTCCTGTTTTCACAAAATGACTGAATTGGCAAAGTAAAGATCTTATTTTTTGAAACGGTCCTCAATAGAATTCTGCGAGTTATCTGAATTGTCGGGGCTAATGGAGCTCAATGGACTCTTATCACCACACACCTATAAAATACAAATTTATGCAAAAACCAAACCATTCTGCCAAGTTCTACTTACATTTAAACTAGTTTGCAGCATATTAGTCACTGCTTCTAGGTCCAGGTTGTCATCTTGGGCGGATATCTTCCTCAAGGCGGAAAAAACAATACTAAGGTCACCCTTAAGTTCGGTAACAACTGCGGTGATTTTTTGAGCGTTTGACAAAACCTCAACACTTTGGGTGTATGCATTGTACCGCACTCCAAATGGACGTTGAATGCTATCTGCAAAAGCTCTAGAAGCAAAACGGATCGTATAAAATTTTAAAATATGAGGATATCAACCTGAAATGCAGATCACCTCATTTTCTCCTTGGCCTCTTCAAAAGAATCCGTGTAGTAATAAGCATTTTGGTAGGAAGTGATGATGCATTCTTCTTTACATGTAATTTCTGGGTCAAATTTTTTGATTTTATCTTTGGCTTTTATAGCATGAGTTAGCTCTGCAATGGAACTTAAAAGTCCTGCGCCGAAGACCTTAAATGTTTTGTCTGGTTGCAGACAGAGGCCGAATTCAACGGTAAAGAAATAGAGCTGCAAAAAAAAAACAAATGAAACAGTACACATGCCTGTAAGCTCGCCACAACTTACCGTTGCAAGTTTCTCGATGTCAGGATCAGATGCACCCAATGAAGCTAGACCAAGCTCTTGAGAAAATTGGGCGAAGCTTGGATTTGCCAATAATGGCATATGACCAAGAAGCTCATGACAGCAATCACTTTCAAATTAAGGAAATTATTAAGTCTTTGGAAATAAATGCGAATTGCGATTGACTTACGGCTCCGGGGTGTAAAAGGGATCTGATGAATGTCGGATGTACTGCGTGCAATGAAAAACTCGAAATGCCAATCCAGAAAGAAAGTCCCTCGGAGATAGGTATCCAGCAACGGGGCGGAGTTGAAAGCCCGTTTTACGTTTCAGATAGTTACTGACATCTTGAAGCTGTGGAACGTTATCCTCTCTATAGCCACAGTATTTAACCAGTTCTGGCCAGTTCTCTAGATATTCTGGCACAGCATGCTTGGCATAGAGACGCTGAAGCTCTACAAAAACGGTACCCCTATGGAAGTAAAATATAATATATCACTCGTTTGAAATAAAAACAGTTTTCACAGGTTAGGATAAATGGTCATAAAATATGGTTGACGGTCGGTGTCAAGACAAGCAGATATACCATCGTTTGGTTTGATCTAACTGCGTGGTGAGTTTTGATGAGCCCCAACAGCCGCTTCCACTCTCGCTCTATTTACAACGGAAGACAGGAAATACGTAATCAGTTCAATTTATTTAATATAAGTTTTGGTTCTATGTTAAGTTAGGTATGTGGGTAGGCGAGGTGGAAGTCAACGCAGAGCCATTATAATACCCACAGGAGCTCAATGCTCAATGGCAAACCTTGTTCTATGTCTATGGCTCAACTTCTTCCTTGTAATGAACATGCAATCTATGCAGTTGACTTGAGGCAGTTTAAGATGTCATTCCCTGGTCTACTGGATTTGTCTTCTAGCTCCTGGAAGGAGTGTCGCCACAGAATTTTGTGTCTCAGGTGTATGAAACTTGAACATTGACAGTGAAAGTGGTTTATGTCCTCACTAATCCACATCCGCTAGTCGTCGTTTTTTCATGTGGTACCGAATGTATTACGTGATGACTCCTACCAGGGTAGAAAGAGATATCCTATCCCTTTGCGAAAGATTGCCGATCCTTGTGTTGTCAAAGTAAGCCCGAGATTTGGGTCTAGGACAAATGTCTTTAACGAAACAGCTCAGTTCACAGAGGTTGCCAAAAAAAATCCTGCGGGAAATGTTCAATTGAGTTGATTCCTTTCCTAATGATCAAATTAATTAGTTTTAGTTTCAAGTCATGGAGCTGGCGTACCTTCCCTTACAGTATTCCACAACAGCTCAGCTTTCAAACGGTCTAAGCTAGCAAGGGTACTTATTCTGCACTAGATTTGGTTTCGCTATGACTGATTCGATTTCGATCAACTTAGCTAGACCTATAGAGCTTAACTGGTACGCCTGCATTTTATTCTCCTAAGTTGGTACTCATATTTATTTGACAAACGAAAGCTTCATAATGCATATGTATGTGCATGCTCCAAACCTCGGATCAGTAAATCAAAAAAGAAAAGTTCTTTAGCCGACTAAAGTACCACTCTTTCCCTTGCTCATGGCGGCAGGTTGCTTTCTTGATAATGATCTTTGACTGGGAAATCACTGGGTTTTGCTCTATACAGGTTTTCAGGGCAAAGCCTACATATCTGTGCCTCCATCACACACATATGTACATACCTAAATGTACAAGCTTACGGAAAGACTAGACAAATCCAATAATGATAACTTTACAAAAACAAATTAAGGCGATTGCTACCCATACGAGTATGTAGGATCGATTTCATCTATTGTGAGCTTTGTTCTTGACGTCATAATAGTTGAACTCACAACAAGTGCGGTCTTGATTAGCTAAATTATTTTTTTCTCTGTTTTATTATGACTTGACCAAGGTGACAAGGTGAGCGTTTCAATTTATTTTTAATTGTTGTTTGGTTAAATTTTTTTCAAAGCACGATACTGTTAATTAACTTTCCAAATTTAGATAAGAAGTTTTGAATATTTTGTAATAGGTTGCCTGCGGTGGTTAAAGCTCCTTATTTCCTCTATAGCTATAGCTATGCACTGTGGCGTTCTGTTCAATCAGGCAATGCTGCGTGTCTCTTTTCCCTCTCTTAGTTTTTCTTACCTTTACCACCAAGCTTATTTTAGACGCTCCAGTCTTTATACTCACAAACGCGCCGCTAACAAGCCGCTGAGTTATTTAAATATCTTCAGCGTAATCTAGTGATTGAAAGATTGTTCCAGTGGTGTTGGCTAGTACTCGTGGCATTAGTGGAATCGTAGGTATGGTATGCTAGAGAAGGCCACTTAGGGAAGCTACAGAGACTGCATTAGTCAATCACTAGTCTAATTTTACAAAACCTTAGTCACGAAAATCTTTGAAGCTCTATCTGTAGGAGACATCCTTCGAATGACGTAGATATGTGAACGTCATAAAGGACCGAATTCATGAGTTAAGCACGAGAAGACGAGCCGGAAGTTTGTTTGGCATGGAATTATTACGGAAGAAAAAATGAAGTTTAAACTAGAAGAAGAAATGCTGAAAATTTGAGGTACAGCCTTACCCCACGTTGAGACCTTAAAGCAGAAAATAGATGCAGAAATGTGTCCACCGTATCTGCAGATTATTCTCAATTTTCTAGAAGATTCAACCTCTTGAACTTGAACTACAGTAGACACTCGATATAGTAACCTAACTAATAAAAAAGCAGCCTATTCACTGGAGTGAGTTTATTCATTGTAAAGAGTGTGGACTCCTTGAAGCAAATTTCATAAAAACCTGTCAATTTTTGCATACAATACATCGAAGTAGAATATAATTATAATTTTTCTGTCTGGCTACTAAAAAAGAAGCCAATTTTTGTTTAAAAGAATAATTTAACAGAAAACGATGTCAACCACTTAGGCGGCTCCACAAAACGCGATAAGTTTGAGGTAGTGCCAATAAATGAACAGTGCATCGTGCGTTTTTTAATGCCCCGCATTTTAAATTTAAGAAGCGTTTAAAAAAACACCGCTATATTACTAGACGAAAGTGACATCGACTGAAATTCGGAAGAGATCATTGACCTGGGATGTAAAAACTGTAAGTGTTGCCAGTGTTTTGTGTAAAGTTGCCTTTCCAAATGAAAAGAAACTCAATTTGGACGGGCAAGGCGAATTATAGTGTAATTATGGAGTAATTCGTAAACGTTAGTTAAAAGCAAAATATTGCCATTGTGGCCCCGCACTCCTAGGGAAGTGGATACGATTTAAAGAATCTTTGAGATTCGGAATAAGGATTCTGCAATTTAATCTTACGTTGCTGTTACCAAGTTCGCTTGGTCCCTAGACTTGTAGTTAAATCAAAAGACCGAAATTGAAAACGAGAACATTCTCGAATATTTCCGAAAAATATTAACAAAATTTTTTAGTTCTCTGAGAAAATTATCGCTTTAAATCAGTGAACAGTTTAACAAATTACAAAAGGTTGACTTATTGCTTGAGTCTAAAACGAAAAATATGCGGCATTTCCAAAAAAATAAAAAAAATGTCTGCAACTCAGTCTTACGCAAATTTTAATATACCTTAGTACATTTCGATCCTGCTTAACAAATAGTCAATTTTAAATAAATAAAATAAACTTACCAAGTCTTGATTTCTTCAGCTGTATACTGCACCCTTGGAATGGGGTTTCCACTGAGAAACAAATCCAGTTAAAAAAAAAATATTTTTTTCCCTTTTTCAGAAAGAACTCACTGTTTGTAGGAGTTTGCAATGGCAGAGAACTGTTCTCTCCTCTTCCGATATATTGGATCCTTAAAACCGGGATGATCGGCATCTAATTCCGAGCCGTACATCAATACATTCTGGGCCTTATCCAAATCGGCTATTTTCCTTGGAAACCAAACCATGTCACCAAAATCTAATACGTATCTCACATTATAGCAATTAAAAGCACTCTTCGAAGAAAGGTTTACCAAAACTGGAGCAGGCCGACAAAGTGGCTTTTCCACCAACCACGGAGTTGTTGCCATCTATTGCTGATGTATAATTAACCGATTGCACTTCTCGATTCAACATGATTAAGACTTGATCCAATCTCTTCCGATCGCACTCAACATCCACCAGGACATCTGCTTGGTTAGTTGTATTCTCGAGAGGAGATAACTCCAAGTGCAACACATTTATGCCCAACTCTTGAAAGACTTGTAAGGCTCTTGCCAAATTGCCAACTTGATTTTTTAAAGTGAAAATTATCGATATCCTATCTCCTGGTGAGGAGCCTTTATTCCCCTCATCGGGTCTTG